>JARPMR010000010.1:16351802-17074302 GCA_029955525.1 Oeneis ivallda
GTAACTAACTTCACTTTCTAGTTTAGCGCATTATAAAAATATGATTTAGATTGTATTAATTTAAACTGTGCATTAGTTTATTGTTCCTTACCTTGTACATAGTTACCTACTTGTCTAGAGACGAGTCAAATCTTAAATAATTGAATATTATAAAACATTATTTTTAAAAAACTGACTTCAATCGCCCGCTCCACTACAAAGTATATAATTTATCGTTGATATTTTAAAAACCGCTCGACCGATTTCAATAAAATTTCAATGGGACCACACAAAGATTCCGACGAATTGAGAACCTCCTCCTTTTTTGAAGTCGGTTAAAAATACTGATACTATACTTCTTCGTATTAGTAGTACTGATACTTCTTCACTGATATCGAGTAGCTATCAATAATTTTCCATTAAACGGAAATTTTTAGTGTTTTTCTGCCAACCGTCGTCGACTGTAAAAATCTCCGGCATGCCAGACTGCCATGCCAGTATCAGTTTCGGCTTCGACCACTGAACAAGCAGCCATTGAGCAAGCTAGCAAGCTGCGTTAAGTTGTACTGTAAGTACAGTTAATGGTCCATTACTTAAAATTACGTCGTTTTGACACGGACTGAGTAAAGCACAGCAATTAGTGGTACTCTAGTATTTGGACTGAGATGCGGAAGTTAAATGGAGTTCGGTGCAATTATTCTCTGAGAGGGCGTTATTTCGGCTCGAATAAGTTGAGAGATGCCGCCACAAGTCTCAAACATTTTAATGAAATACTTCAAAACATCTTCAAGAGCTCCTATTGAAGGTGACATTATTTGTCAAACAATGCCTGTTTGTTTTACTTGCCAAGAAGAATCGCATTTAAAACGGGCCGATATTTTTTTTGAAAATTGAGAACACTAAAAAATTACAATCCGATTGTAGCGCCCCCTTGTAAAAATAACTAAAACTCCTACCTAACGTTACGTACGTAACTAATTACGTAATCTACTTAATGCTAAAACCGCATCAAAACTAAAATGGCCTAATGCATATTAAATTATGTTCGCCGTTTTGTCGGGGGTAATACATCAGCAAACTACAATCCAAACCTAGAAGAAGTCTATAGAAGCCGATATGAATGGACTGGTGTTTTCGTAGAACTATGTCAGAAACAATAAGGCATGGAAACTACTGCTGCAGCCCTATGTTCCAGAAAGGAATGATAAGGCGCAATCATCATCATTATCATCATCATTGCCTTAATCATAATCAGTGACATAATTATTTGGAGTGGATATTTCCACGGTAAATCTATAGCTACTATAAATTTACTTTGCTCAAATTGAATAGGGGTGAGTCGGGCTGAATCGGAACTTTTATCTCAATTTTATCTGATTTTTCTTGTCTGACATGCTATAAATTATTCCAGCTGAGTAAAGTTTTATATTCAACTTGATCTCAATATTATTCTTTCCGGAAATACTTTCACTTATGACTAATGATATGAAGGACTTGCTATCGCCCGTAACTTGGTCCACATGTTTCCCCTTTTTTATTTGCTGCTATTCTGCGGGACTAAGATATTCTCCAGGGCAAAAGTCGCCTAAATTCGTCTCCAGCACCTTGGAAGCCCAACGACTATCAGTTCTTCTAACAAAGTGTCTCACTCATTTCCAAGATACAGAAGTGGCGACTGGCAGCCTGGCTGGTAGATTTCCAAGATGCAGAAGTGGCGACTGGCAGCCTGGCAGGTAGATCTATAACTGGATACAGGCGGCGGCAAGACCGAGGCATGTGGAAGTCCATGCGGGAGATATGCGGGGAGGGAAGGTCTCCCACAGAACAAGAATAAATGCCCATCTCTAGGAACGGTGCACGTTAAGTTCGGTTCTGTGGTTAGGCCGTGAACAGATAACAATTCAGACAACCATACTTTAGCATTTAATACATTAGTAATAAGATTAGTTTAGCTATAAGTTTTTATTGTAATATTTTAATAAAAAAAAATTAATATATTTCTACCTACTATTATTATGTTCAACTAGCTGAGCCCCGCGGTTTCACCCGTGTAAGTTTCGATTCCGTGGGAATATCGGGATAAAAAGTAACAGTTATTAGTATTACAGGTAACAGCTATGTACCTATCAAGCTTCATCGCAATCGGTTCATTATACTAGCGGCACGCTATGATGGCCGGTTTGACGTTTGTCCGCTCATGAAGTTCCGTTAATTGATAACGACTTTGAAGGAAATAATTGTATTACGTTATTGACGATAGTGATGTGCAGAGATTCATAAATTTTATCGAATGTAGTTTTAGGTTTAGGACTCAAAATTTATTAATTTATAAATTTTAAACCGGCCATCATAGCGTGCCGCTAGTATAGTTTTTGCGTGAAGAAGTAAAAAACATATGTACCTCTACATACTTACTAACACAAATTTTTCAATTTTTATACTCATGATAACTTCGAAATTAAATGTCCGATTCGAATGAATTAAAAAGTATTTTACTGATACATACTCTTGATGATAAAACTATTTTTTTGAATAAGAATTTTTTAGCAATCGGTTCTTTTTTTATTTTAGTTTATTATGACAATTTGACTTTATACAGTATACTACATTAAACCTAAATTTACTCTAAAATTAAAACTACCTACTACATTAAAATTAAATTTATTCTAAAATTAAAACTAAAATAAAAATAAAATAAAATCTAAAACCCCATCGAAGCCACTGCAGTGTGGCATGGTACCCAAGATGCTGGCAGCATTACCCCTTTGGATGGCCAAGCTAATCCTTTGGGCAAGGTAGCTGCCAGCTCTTGGATCCCCGGTAGACTCGATCACCTTTTTAGTTAGCTCTACAAAAAGCGCTCGAGCCTCCTGGCCCCACGGCCTCAGGGTCTCTACACCAAAAGGCACAAATATGAAACCACTGTCAAGTTTTTCATATTTGCGCCTCTTAGCCTGTTCGGCGCTAGTAGTATATATAATAAGAATTAATACTACGATAGGAATATAACCAACTTTTGTTTCTACCGGCGATCTAATTAAATTTTAGAAAACAAATCTAATACTATTGTGACTTAACTATGATAGTTAGACATATTCCCTTGAGGACTTTTTTGTAGGTAATAATGAGTACTTTCATCATGTAGTACATTATTTTTATGTACCTATCATCAATAGTTTTCTCAGCGCACGCCAAATAATGCATTATTTGGCGTGCGCTGAGGCATTTCTAGGCAAAATTTTGCTACTTTGGGTTACATTATTGCAATTTTCTTAAGGATCTCTGATTTTTTTTTGAAACTAATGTTGCATTTTCGAAGAATTATCTTCTTTAAGAGATATTTTCAATAAAATAAAGGTCGAAGTGCAAGTCCTACTCACTTCTAGCCGCAGATTCTATTTTCGCTTTGTTAACGCGCTCAGATATTACTCTCGAAAGTCAGATCTCTTGCCAGCGAATTCAAGATTAACTAATGTCCTAAGTCGGGAAACGGGAAAATTAACTTTCAAATGTAAATTTTACGAGAAAGTCATAACGTGAAAGCTGCCGCGGTTATCTCTGATTTATTGCAGTTAGAATTGAAAGTGTTAAAGTTGCAATCTGAAAAAAGTTTTAATAGGTACCTCCTTAAAGAAAAATAAATCAAGAGACTAGAGCTCGTTTAACTTTGTTAACTTGTCCAACATTTTCGAGTTGGATCATCGCCCCAAGTGTCTATTTAATGACGGCGCTTAATTTCATTAATCAAGGGACCATTTGCATCAAAGTAAGCATCATAATATAATAAAACTAGTTGATCCGCCCCAGCTTCTCACGGGTGGGCTACAAAAACATACACAACGGTAAAAACATCTGTGGCCTGGAGGTTAATAATTTAGTCTATGCCTATGGCTAAACCCCTCATATAAATAATATGGTATGTATGTATTCGATCGTTGTCCTTTATGCGAGTGACTTGCTGCTATCCGTGAAGAGTTATTATGTCCTCTATCTCCGATAATATTCATCAGATCTTTATAAAAATTAGACTAAACATGATTGATAGTATACTTAAATTAATAAAAAAATTAAAATCGGTTCTTAGACGGAGTTATGGATTAAAATCAACAAAAACTTTCATCCCTTATCCTGGAGAAACCTTATGTTTTAAAATGATAAAAAGTATCCTACATGTTGACGCGGAATATCAGCTACCATGATACCAAATTTCATTTAAATTCGTTCAGTAGTTTTAGCGTGATGCACGGACACAGAAACAGATTAGACAGACAGACAGACAAAAATTAAATGAAAATCTGTCTCATGAAAAACATCCTCTAAACTAATATCTATAGATGTATGATGGGTACTATGCCACGTCACCATATTATATTGCCAAAATAAATGAGAATTTCCGTCAAAATGTAAAAAAATAAAATACAAAAATTTTAAGCAATTAAATATCACAGTTTGCTTCAACGGCGAAGGAAAACATCGTGAGGAAGTCTGTATGCCTGAAAATTCTCCATAATGTTCTCAAAGATGTGAAGTCTGTCAATTTGCATTGAGCCAGTGTGGTAGTACGAGATCCGAACATAACATCGACCTTCACCCATCTGTTTACCGAATGAAACATTTTTTTTATAAAATTCCATACATAGACAAATACGTCTTGTATGTATTGCCTATCAAAATATGTTCATGACTATCATTATTTAAAAAAAAATATTAATTAAATTTTTTTAGCGAGTTTCACCCACTTGTTTACCAATCAAAATATATATCAAAAAACAGATTATTTAATAACAAACGCGATGGTATAGTATTGCCTGCAATAAACCGTTCATGAAACACTATTGCCAGGATTTAAAGTTTAAAAATCAAAGCAAGTAAAGTTGCGCAAGAGAGAAATCCGAGCTTATTTAGTGTAATAAAGAAGGATAGAGCATAGTGGCTGCGAAGCGACGCCTTCGTTGAAACTCGCTAAAAAAATATTTAATTAATATTTTTTTAATAAATGATAGTCATGAACATATTTTGATAGGCAATACATACAAGAAGTATTTGTCTATGTATGGAATTTTATAAAAAAAATGTTTCATTCGGTAAACAGATGGGTGAAGGTCGATGTTATGTTCGGATCTTAGACTATGGTGGACTATCGCATGTAACCCTTCTTTTAGAGGAGACCTGCGCTCAGTAATGAGCCGTTGATGATGATGATGACATAATACAAGGGAAAATAGATGTGGGCAACTACCTATCTAGCTGGTCGGACGATATCGTCAAGCTTGGGCAAGATTTGGATGACACTGGCACAACATCGTAAGGAATCGCGTGCACATGAGAAGGCCTATGTCCAACGATGGACGAAACAAAGAATTACCAAAGAACAAGATAAGAAAAATACAAACAATAATGTACAAGTGTAAAATTTAATTTACTTACCTATTCAAAGCCCTAACTTAAAATAAACCCGCAACTCACACATAGCCCACAAAACAAAGTCAAAACATGGAATATTAAAACAAAATAAATACGAGGAAACTAGACGAGAATTTGAAGTGATTTCATGATTGGTTGTACCTACTAGTAGGAATGAGCCGTATTTTTGATGAAAAATTGTTTTCATCATTCTGTTTTCCAACATGTTCTTAATGAGTAACTAATGAGTTAGAGATAAAGAAAGATATTTTGTCGTATTTGACCCCAAACTGTTGGAGCACGAGATAAGATCATCATTCATTTTACGAATTTCATCGTGATTAGCTAGAATTTGATCTGATTCAATTAATCTTATTGCCTCTCTGTGTAAGACACTTTGGATAGATATTAAGTACTAGCTGATGCCCGCGACTTCGTCCGCATGGATTTAGTTTTTAAAAATCCCGCGGGAACCTTTTCATTATCCGAGATAAAAAGTAGCTCTCCCGGTCTGAGGAACCACTTCTACATCCATTACTATACCCATGCAAAAAATCGCATCAATCCGCTGTTCTGTTGCGACGTGATTGAAGGACAAACCAACAAACAAACACACTTTCGCATTTATAATATCAGTAATGCTTTATTATAACACTTTTTATTATTGTCAAATTTTTTACCATACTTAACCAAAGACAAAATTACGTTTAGCTGTCATTTACGTTTTGTTACTCCACTGTCATTTGCGTTTTGTTATTCCATGTCAGATGCGTTTTTCTTATACCACGTTTTATAGTGACATGACGGAAACGCGGTCGAACGGGATAAAAAGTATCCTATGTCCGTCTCCTGGTTCTAAGCTACCTCTCCACCAATTTTCAGCCAAATCGGTTCATCCGTTCTTGAGTTATAAATAGTGTTAGTTACACCACTTTCTTTTATATATATAGATAATAAATATCTTTACACATACATTTTTTATTTAAGACCGAAGACGGCGCGTAATAATCGATTGTGATGAGCAACATTGAACCAAGTCAGTAAATGGAGGGGTGACCGACTTTAGAGGTTCAAAGAAGAATGGCGAATTTGGACCCAGAACTTTTAAAAATCATTCAGATTCAGAAATCATTTCATTTTAATTAGTATTTTTCAAAGTATTTTTCTGTGTAAATCCCATATTTTTAGAAGTTGGGGATCAAAAATATAATTATTCACAATTACATAATATAATTAACCGTTCTAATGGCAATACTTAACATTTTACGGAGTAAAGAGTAAAAACTTGTCAAATTATTTATGTCAATGTCAATTGTCAACTCCCTATCAATAGGAAGACTATAGTCGCAATTCCTAGTTCCATGGTCAACTCACTAAAATGTCTATGGAACTAGGAAATTGAGTTGTAATTCCTCATCATCATCATTAACAACGCATTAACGGCTCACTACTGAGCGCAGGTCTCCTCACAGAGAAGGGTTATAGGCCATAGTCCACCACGTTGGCCCAATGCGAATTGGCGGACTTCACACACCTTCGAAAAAATTATGAAGAACTCTCAGGTGTGCAGGTTTCCTCACGATGTATTCCTTCACCGTTGAAGCAAGTGATATTTAATTGCTTAAACGCACTTGACTCCGAAAAGTCAGAGGTTCGTACCCGGGATCGAACCTGCGACCCCCCGAATAGGAGACCACAGTCCTAACCACTAGGCTATCACTCCTTTTAATTCCCAGTTCCATGCAAATGTCATTCGTGGTCATAGAAATAGGAAGGTCGTAAATTCGTAATTCCTAGATCCATGTTCATTGTCCGTGGTCATTTCATTTGTTAATTGTTTGTAATGCATTTGGCATTTGCGCGATTTTTTTATTTTTTCGTTCGTTTTGTGTTTGTTATGCATTGTAGTGTATTAATAGTAACGATTTGGCGTGATTTTGGACAAGACACAGCATTTCTTTCTTCTTAACTTAAAGTAATTACAAGCAAATTGGTTCCAAAGCAAAGTTACATACATATCGCTTGATAAGATGACATCAGATGAAAGTGATGGAAGTAATGGATCTCTAATAATCTTTTTCTAAAAAATAGAACAGCATGACAACCACCATCACTTAGTCGTTTTCCTAGTTCCACACTAATACCATTTTGTACTATTCGAATTACCATGGAACTAGGAATTGCGACGAATTACACATTTTAGGTAAGGTTGGTAGGAAGTGTGTTCTCATATGTATATTCAGGCAATAATATTCTGTGCCTATTAGATTATTAAAAGAACAGATTAATGATTGATTCAAAGCTATAGTGGTAATTTGCCTTAAATATATTAAATGGAAACATAACCTCATTTTTAACAATTTACTACTGAATATCTTTTTTCTCCCAACTTTATTTTATCGGCTATGATTAACTTTTTTGTTAGTCTGGTTTACTAGAACAAGTATCAGAAGTTTGATTCGTGAACATGGGCCGCAAGTCTGGGTCAGAAACACTATGGGGGTCCGCCAAACTCCTTTCTCCTTTTTGTTTCCTCCGTGCCTCAAAAAGCACGTCAAGCAGTCAGTCAGTCATAACTTTTATTAAAGGCAATGTAAAACCTAAGAGTCAAAGTTTTATAGGTACTTTGTGAGTGGAGTCCACTGTTTCATTATCCTTAAAATTCCTACCATTATATTTTGATTGATAGAAATATACATATATATGTTCCACTTACACAACGTGGAACTCAAGTTATGCCATTTAAGAAAACGGCTAGACGCGTATCATGGATTTTGATTGATGAACGAAATTGATTACCCCGACTCCACGCAGTGTTATCCATCATACGCGTACAGAGTTTTTGCAGAGCTAAGCCAGTAGCTCTCAAAGTAGGTCCTAAATGAAGAGAGTTAATTTACGAATTTGAGTAGGTATAGTAATTGTTGTTTTAAACGCAATAAATCTTTTTTTAAATTACGACACGCCTAAGGTCTAATATGATGCTATCCATAACAGGATTCGTATTATTCCCATTTCAAATCCTTCTAGACAAGCAGGCTTCATCTTAGTCTAGTCGCTGGTCTATAAACATAAAGAGAAAAAATATATTCAAGTGCTACGGCACGAATATCGCGTTATGGCTATTTAAAAGATACCACAACGACTTGTTTCTTGGGAGTTCGGTATTTGAGTCTCGGCCTTCACTTACCAAATTGTTTGTTTTGTTTAAATCAAAGCTTTCACACTTAGCAAACCAATTTATTGATTGATAAGTCAATCAATCAATCTCATTCGATCCTAACAAGCACAAAAATATCCGTCAATCTAATTTACTAGCGTTGGCCGGCAACTTTGTTTCGGTCCTCGTTTTGATTAACAGAGACAAAGACATGTTAGTCTCTCCAACCCTAATAATAAAAGGTCTGAAAGAAACCGAACATCTCACGAGTCCTTGAAACGGGTCAAGTGGTTCGTATTGGTTGTATTTTAGCTCAATAATTAAGTCTCGGTTGGACACGCTCCCATCGCGCATTTTGTGTGTCAAAGGCTTTCATACCTATCGACATAGTATTGGTTCCATAATTACATTTTGCAAATAATAGCTCTGGAATTGCGAACGTAGATAATTGCAAATATACAGACTTCCAAAGGTAATGAAAACAATTCTAATTCTATTGCGAATGAGTTTCCAATAATTCTATCGCTTTAATTACGGCATGCGCGTAACATCGGTGAATGAAACGAATAGTTTATACAAACAGAGAGACCCTAGCACAATCAGTACGATGCATTGACTAATCTCTCTCACAGCTTTTGCAAGGAGTAGCGATAAACGATTTGTCGACGAAAAAGTCGCGAGAAAGCTTTGTTGAGCAAATCGTGCTAGCGCGCCGCCTGAAACGTCGTTGAAACGATTCTATTTTATCAGAATCCTGTGCTAACTATTAATTGTAATGTTATGTACTTTTCATTGCATCGCTTTAACTCCCTCATACCTTCTTCACCTTCTTTACCAACCGATAGACTACCACAGGTCTAGGTTTTGCACCGCCTATATATTATCTGCTCCTTACGACTCGTTTTAAATATGTCATCAGTCCATCTAGTGGGGATTTGGTCAATGCTGCGCCATAAAGCTATACCTAGGTACTTGTTAGAGTTAGATTTATTTTGTGAGGTGGATACATAGATATACAAATTGCTAATGCTATTTTGCTACGCACATAGGTGCTTTAAAATGTATTTAAACAAAAGCAACTTAATATCTGTGAAATAAAAGCTTGGAATTTCATAAATAAGGCTTTTGTAGGTATTATGCCTACGTTAGCAAAATTGGGCACAAATTTTATCAACTAACTGTAATATCGTTGATGTTATATATAGTTCGAAATAGCGTTATATCATAATATCTTATTACTTGGCTACTTTTGTTCGCCGTTAAAAACTTTTGTTACGAGAGTGCTACTTTGTTAGACTATAAATCTTTTTAATACTGTTTCGTTCTTTTACGTGTTTTTGCGAACAGTGAGAAATTTTGTACCAAAGTATTGGAGCAAAAGTTTATACGGACCGAAGGCCGAAGTTATGTCGTGTCGAGGAAACGAAAACTGTTACAATAATAACCACTGGGTGGAATAAAGCTAATATTATATTGATGCTAGTGCTAGTTCACTTGTACACCATCCTTACTTATGTTATAAATGCGATAGTTTGTTGTTGGTTTGTCTTTCAGCGCAGCAACGGAGCAACGGAACGACGTGATTATTTGCATGGTTGCAGGTGAGGACTTGGGAAATGACATAATGCTACATTTTATCCGGGGAAACCCCGTTCCCGCAAAGTTTATAAAATCTATCTCGACTCGGACGATGTCACGGGCATAAGCTAGTCTCTAAACTAAAATAAAAAAAAAAATCGGCCCAGTGCGAGTTGGTCCTCGCTCTTTTAGGGTTCCGTACATATGACCAAATCACTTTTTTTAAAAGAAGATACATATTTATATATCTTAGTTCTTAGATAGTAGTAAATTAGCAAATGGGGAAAAATGCTCGTTTGTTTTGGTCACAACTTTTTTTTTTGTTTTTCTTCATTTTTGAAGCTAAAAAATAATATTTGAACTCCTGCTACATGTATAGCGCCCTATGTATAGGAGCCCCCTTTATTTTTAATTTAATTTAATTTAATTTATTTATTGTTATAGCGGCAATAGAAATACAAACTCTGTGAAAATTTCAACTGTCTACCTATTACGGTTTACGAGATACAGCCCGCTGACAGACGGACGGACGGACGGACAGACGGACAGCGGAGGCTTAGTAATACGGTCCCGTTGGCACCCTTTCGGTACGGAACCCTAAAAATGACAGCAAAAAGTGTCCGTGAAAAATAAGTTCTCACTTCACGAATACGAATGTAAACAAGTTTCTGATGCCGCAGTGGGCTTTTAAAAGTTGTAAAATTAGATACGCAAGGCTATAAGGCTTAAAGAAGTTTTAATTTATGTACAAATATGCTATGACTAGACAATACAGCATTGTAAAGTCGACATCTCCTGAGGATGCTCCGGTGTCGGGGCGAAACGTGCGTCGAGAGTAGTGTAAAAGTCTTGTGTGGTGGTGCATGTGAGTGGTGGTGGCATTGCTTGCTTGGGAACTTGGCTTTTTTGCTTGGCTGGGCAGGTGAGTGGTGCTTAGCTTTTAATTGCATGTTTGACCATACAGATTTTTTCTGTTGGCGGATTATAGCAAAATAATTCTAACCTTTTCTTGCCGATAATATTATATTAATTTGCTTATTTATCGTTAACTTTGTTTGTAGAGGTTTATTGTTAATATAAAAAAAAACTATGCTAGTTAGAGCGTTGGTTTTATTTTTCCTGTAAAATATACATAAACCTCTATTGACCATAATTATTTCAAATTTTTCGATTGGTAAACTTCGGAGATAAGGGGCGGTGAACGGTATTTTTTTCGACATTTTGGCCGATTACTCAAAAACTATTATATATAGAAATAAATAAAAAAACTGTTTTAGAATGCACAAGTAAAGGCCTTTCATATGATATCCAACTCGGTATAGTTATCTTACTTTGAAATTTCAAACCCCCGATTTTCCCCCTTTTTTAATCAAACTAAAATAATTTTCGCGTTGCTTTTATTTTTCCTTTAAAATATACATAAACCTCTATTGACCATAATTATTTCAGATTTTTCGATTGGTAAACTTCGGAGATAAGGGGCGGGGAACGGTATTTTTTTCGACATTTTAACCGATTACTCAAAAACTATTATATATAGAAATAAATAAAAAACTGTTTTAGAATGCACAAGTAAAGGCCTTTCATATGATACCCCACTTGGTATAGTTATCTTACTTTGAAATTTCAAACCCCCGATTTTCCCCCTTTTTTAATCAAACTAAAATAATTTTCGATTTTTCTTTATTCCAATGATGTTGGGCCACTATTATACACAACTATGCCAAATTTCATGTCGATAGCTTTAATAGTTACTGAAATAATCGACTGTGACAGACGGACGGACGGACGGACGGACGGACGGACGGACGGACGGAGAAAGTCTCACCATAAGGGTTCCATTTTTACTATTTTGGTACGGAACCCTAAAAAAATAAGTTTGTGTTGAACTTAAAATCTGTATTACTGTTTATTGACGAAAACTAACTAAAGCTAATTTTAACGATATCGTCCAGCCTTAATTGACGTTTCTCGGAAGTTGCAAAGCCTGTCAAGCTTAATTATTGTTTGTTACGGCCAGGCACAGAGAGATTAACAGCGCAGTTTACTGAAATGGTTACTAACATGTTCAATACGAAATCGACGGTTAACGTTATACTCGTTAAACATGTAGCAGTCTAGCGGCGTTCAAAGGTGTGCGGAAACAGAATACTTCTTATTTGCACTTGGGCTTCAAGTAAACTAAGTGGCTAAAACCCTTCTCATTTTCAGAGGAGACCCGCTGTGAGTGGTACTGATAAAGATTGAAAAAATTTTCTTTTTTTTCACTTCAATTACCTATTGAACTATTTTAAATTTTTTAACTCATTTTACATCCCGTGTGGAAATTGATTGTTAAAAATACCTTTGCCACCTAAAATTCTACTTCCTACTAATATTATAAATGCAAAAGTTTGTGAAGATGGATGTATAAATGGATGGATGTGTAGATGGATGGATGGATGTTTGTTACTCTTTCACGCCACAACGAATGAACCGATTTGGCTGAAATTTGGAATGGAGATAGCTCATACCCAGGATCAACACATGTAATTGCTCTGTCCTTTAATCACGCAGCAACAGAGCAACGCATAGACGTGAATTTTTGCATGGAATTGGAGAGTGACATAGGCTACTTTATTTTTATCTCGGAGAAACAGGAGTTTTTAAAAACCTAACTCCATGTGGACGACTTTGTGAAAAAGCTAGGGTTATATTTTCGAAATCACAGAGAGCCAATTTGTAGTGCTATACTTAATTGCCGATCTACCTGGAACAGTGATAAGTACCTTCCCAGCAGTGGTAATATGGGTATTTATAATTTCTGAATTGTCTCTGGCCTGGCCAGATGGAAGACTTTGGCCGTGGCTAATTAACACCTTATACCGTCAAAGACGTCACGCCAAACGAACTAACATTCCGATACGAGAAGGTAACTGGCAATCCGATTAGAGGTATGGGCTTAATTTACACTGCCATTCCCCTGGCAAATTAGTTCTCTTAATCTTAGAATGCATCGGGTAAAATCGCAGGCTATCTTAAAATAAGATAAGAACTTATAGTTAGTGGGGTAGGTATGGAAATTTTTATGTAAGTTACCAAGTTGCATTCAATATTAGCACGCGAGTCGTTAGTGGAGAATTCGCAAAGAGTTGAACGGGTGCTGAGTATTTCGTAGTCCACAAACGAATTGCAAATTCGGCGCGAACGAGTTTGCTCACTCGGTCGCAAACAAGACGCGCTCTGCGCCGCATTCTGATCGCCTCGCCACTGCTGCAGACAGTTCTTACACTGCTAAGCATGGAACTCAATAATCATAAGGTGGTAGAGACTAGAGATCCTATTAGAGATTTTTTTTTTACCGAGATAACGAAATGATTCCTTGACCACCATTTTTAGGGTTCCGTACCAAAATGGTAAAAATGGAACCCTTATGGTGAGACTTTCTCCGTCCGTCCGTCCGTCCGTCTGTCACAGTCGATTATTTCAGTAACTATTAAAGCTATCGACATGAAATTTGGCATAGTTGTGTATAATAGTGGTCCAACATCATTGGAATAAAGAAAAATCGAAAATTATTTTTAGTTTGATTAAAAAAGGGGGAAAATCGGGGGTTTGAAATTTCAAAGTAAGATAACTATACCGAATGGGGTATCATATGAAAGGCCTTTACTTGTGCATTCTAAAACAGTTTTTTATTTTTTCTATATATAATAGTTTTTGAGTAATCGGCCAAAATGTCGAAAAAAATACCGTTCCCCCCCCCCCCCTTATCTCCGAAGTTTACCAATCGAAAAATCTGCAATAATTATGGTCAATAGAAGTTTATGTATATTTTACAGGAAAAATAAAATCAACGCGAAAATTATTTTAGTTTAATTTAAAAGGGGGGAAAATCAGGGGTTTGAAATTTCAAAGTAAGATAATTATACCGAGTGGGGTATCATATGAAAGGCCTTTACTTGTGCATTCTAAAACAGTTTTTTATTTATTAATATATATATATATATAGCTGCTGGGGCTGATTGACTGATTCACTGACTGACTCATTGATCACCTCTCCTGTAAAATTTTGTATGAAAAATTTTTTTTCACCGATGGTTTCGTATAGAGGACAAAAATTCATTCGGAGGAAAAATATGGAGAGAGCTGATGATTGAGGATTTCGGAGACGGGTGAGGAGCACGGCCAGGGTATTGAAGATAGGTGGGGTGTGCTCGAACAAAAGTCACTCGAAACCTCATCCAATTGCCAGTGGGTTGAAAAAAAAATCCAAAATGGCGGATTCAAGATGGCGGCCATACAAATTTCGTCGGTGTCTATCTCGGAGAGTATAAAAGATGGAAGAGTGGGTTCTTGGCAAAAGATGATCAAGACCCGAAGTTCTACTTGATGAATAGAAAAAAAAATCAAGATGGCCGATTTTTTTTTTCTCCATACAAAATATATGGCGAATATTAAATAGACTAGAAGCTGAGAACGATACAAGACTTTGATACGGTTCCTTTTCAAAATTAGTTTTTATAAAAGAAATCTCATTCTGACAAATGATGAGATATGATGATCGAGGGTTTGGAAGGGGGGTGAGGAGCACGGACAGGTTATTGAAGATACGTGGGAGGTGCTCAAACAAAAAATACTCGAAACCTCATCCAATTGGCAGTGTGCTGAAAAAAATTTCAAAATGGCGGATTCAAGATGGCGGCCATACCAATTTCATCGGCATCTATCTCTGAGAGTATAAAAGATGGAAGAGTGGTTATTTGATAGAAAATGATCAGGACCTGAAAGTCCACTTGACGATAGAAAAACCGCGGTCCGCTTGCGGGCCGCGCACCCACGCGCCCTACTAGTTTCTATATATAATAGTTTTTGAGTAATCGGCCAAAATGTCGAAAAAAATACCGTTCCCCCCCCCCCCCCCTTATCTCCGAAGTTTACCAATCGAAAAATCTGAAATAATTACGGTCAATAGAGGTTTCTGTATATTTTACAGGAAAAATTAAATCAACGCGAAAATTATTTTAGTTTAATTAAAAAAGGGGGAAAATCAGGGGTTTGAAATTTCAAAGTAAGATAATTATACCGACTGGGGTATCATATGAAAGGCCTTTACTTGTGCATTCTAAAACAGTTTTTTATTTATTATTATTATTATTATAATATATATAGCTCGATTACCACTGACTCACTCACTCACTCACTGATTGACACGATTGTTCTCCTAGAAAGAGACAGAAAACGATACAATGATGTAGGGGAGATATGTCCGGGTGGGGGATTCGAGTGGGGAAAAATTATGACATTTCGGAAAAACAAGATGGCGGCCGACGTGATTCTTGCAACTCTTTTGTTTTCCAATCGATTTCTTTGAAATTTTGGATTATTGTAGAAATTAGTAAACGATTAACAGAAAAAGTGAAAAAAATTAAAAAAACAAGATGGCGGCCGAGCTGTGACGTCTCAAATTTCCGACCCTCTCCTGTAAAATTTTGTATGAAAAATTTTTTTTTCACCCATGGTGTCGTATAGAGCTCAAAGAATGTGACTCGGAGAAAGGTGGAGAGAGCTGATGAGTGAGGAGTTCGGAGACGGGCGAGGGGCACGGCCAGGGTATAGAAGATAGGTGGAGGGTGCTCGACCAAATGTCATTCGAAACCTCGAGCAGTTGCCAGTGAGTTTAAAAAAAATTCCAAAATGGCGGAAAAAAAATGGCGGCAAATTTTGTCCGTCTCTCTCTCGGAGACTATAAAAGATGGAGGAGCGGTTTCTCTACAAAAGATGATCACAACCCGGAGGTCTACCTGGTGAGTAGGAAAAAAATTCAAGATGGCGGAACTTTTTTTCCCATACAAAATGTATGGGGAATATTGAAGGGACTAGAAGTTGGGAACTATGCAAGACATTGATTTTGATAGGTTCATAGGGCTTTTTTTCTTTTTCTTTTTTTTTCATTTTACTTTTTTTTTTCTTTTTTTTCATTTTTTTTTCTTTTTTTTTCTTTTTTTTTCTTTTTCTTTTGTGAATGAGGAGCACGGCCAGGTTATTGCAGATAGGTGGGGTGTGCTCGAACAAATTTTTTGCCAAAAGATGACCAGAATCCGAAGGGCTACTTGATGAGTAAAAAAATCGCGGTCCGCTTTAGCGGGCCGCGCACCCACGCGCCCTACTTGTAGTAATAACACTTCCCGCGAGGTGCTTTAGCAGCTCGCGCACCGAGCGAAGTAAATAAAGCCGAACAATCGCGGTCCGCTTTAGCGGGCCGCGCACCCACGCGCCTTACTTTTAGTAATAACACTTCCCGCGAGCTGCTTTAGCAGCTCGCGCACCGAGCAAACGCTAGTTATTATAATATATATAGCTCGATTACCACTCACTGACTGATTCACTCACTGATTGACATAATTGTTCTCCTAGAAAGAGACAAAAAACGATAAAATGATGTAGGGGAGATATGTTCGGGTGGGGGATTCGAGTGGGGAAAAATTATGACATTTCGGAAAAACAAGATGGCGGCCGACGTGAATCTTGCAACTCTTTTGTTTTCCAACCGATTTCTTTGAAATTTTGGATTATTGTAGAAATTAGTAAACGATTAACAGAAAAAGTGAAAAAAATTAAAAAAACAAGATGGCGGCCGAGCTGTGACGTCTCAAATTTCCACCCCTCTCCTGTAAAATTTTGTATGAAAAAAATTTTTTTCACCCATGGTGTCGTATAGAGCTCAAAGAATGTGACTCGGAGAAAGGTGGAGAGAGCTGATGAGTGAGGAGTTCGGAGACGGGCGAGGGACACGGCCAGGGTATAGAAGATAGGTGGAGGGTGCTCGACCAAATGTCATTCGAAACCTCGAGCAGTTGCCAGTGAGTTGAAAAAAAAATCCAAAATGGCGGAAAAAAAATGGCGGCAAATTTTGTCCGTCTCTCTCTCGGAGACTATAAAAGATGGAAGAGCGGTTTCCAGACAAAAGATGATCACAACCCGGAGGTCTACCTGGTGAGTAGGAAAAAAATTCAAGATGGCGGATTTTTTTTTCCCCCCATACAAAATGTATGGGGAATATTGAAGGGACTAGAAGTTGGGAACTATGCAAGACATTGATTTTGATAGGTTCATAGGGCTTTTTTTCTTTTTCTTTTTTTTCATTTTACATTTGTTTTTTTTCTTTTTTTTCATTTTTTTTTTTTCTTTTTCTTTTGTGAATGAGGAGCACGGCCAGGTTATTGCAGATAGGTGGGGTGTGCTCGAACAAATTTTTTGGCAAAAGATGACCAGAATCCGAAGGTCTACTTGATGAGTAAAAAAATCGCGGTCCGCTTTAGCGGGCCGCGCACCCACGCGCCCTACTTGTAGTAATAACACTTCCCGCGAGCTGCTTTAGCAGCTCGCGCACCGAGCGAAATAAATAAAGCCGAACAATCGCGGTCCGCTTTAGCGGGCCGCGCACCCACGCGCCTTACTTTTAGTAAAACACTTCCCGCGAGCTGCTTTAGCAGCTCGCGCACCGAGCAAACGCTAGTTATTATTATTAATATATATATAGCTGCTCGTGCTGATTCACTGATTCACTGACTGATTGATCACCTCTCCTGTAAAATTTTGTATGAAAAATTTTTTTTTCACTAATGGTTTCGTATAGAAGACAAAAATTCATTCGGAGGAAAATTATGGAGAGAGCTGATGATTGAGGATTTTGGAGACGGGTGAAGAGCACGGCCAGGGTATTGAAGATAGGTGGGGTGTGCTCGAACAAATGTCACTCGAAACCTCATCCAATTCGCAGTGAGCTGAAAATAAATTCAAAATGGCGGAAAAAAGATGGCCGCCATACAAATTTCGTCGGTGTCTATCTCGGGGAGTATAAAAGATGGAAGAGTGGTTTCTTGACAAATGATGATCAGGACCCAAAGGTCTATTTGATGAATAGAAAAAAAATCCAATATGGCGGATTTTTTTTTCTTCATACAAAATATATGGCGAATATTGAAGAGACTAGAAGTTGGGAACTATACAAGACTTTGATACGGTTCCTTTTGAAAATTTGTTTTTATAAAAGAAATCTCATTCTGAGAAATGGTGAGATATGATGATCGAGGGCTTGGAAGGTGGGTGAGGGGCACGGCCAGGGTATTGAAGATAGGTGGGAGGTGCTCAAACAAAAAATACTCGAAACCTCATCCAATTGGCAGTGAGCTGAAAAAAATTTCAAAATGGCGGATTCAAGATGGCGGATACCAATTTCATAGGCATCTATCTCGGAGAGTATAAAAGATGGAAGAGTGGTTATTTGATAGAAAATGATCAGGACCTGAAAGTCCACTTGACGATAGAAAAACCGCGGTCCGCTTGCGGGCCGCGCACCCACGCGCCCTACTAGTTAATATATATATAGCTGCTCGTGCTGATTCACTGATTCACTGACTGATTGATCACCTCTCCTGTAAAATTTTGTATGAAAAATTTTTTTTCCACCGATGGTTTCGTATAGAGGACAAAAATTCATTCGGAGGAAAATTATGGAGAGAGCTGATGATTGAGGATTTCGGAGACGGATGAGGAGCACGGCCAGGGTATTGAAGATAGGTGGGGGGTGCTCGAACAAATGTCACTCGAAACCTCATCCAATTCGCAGTGAGCTGAAAAAAAATTCAAAATGGCGGAAAAAAGATGGCGGCCATACAAATTTCGTCGGTGTCTATCTCGGAGAGTATAAAAGATAGAAGAGTGGTTTCCTGGCAAAAGCTGATCAAGACCCTAAGGTCTACTTGACGAACAGAAAAAAAATTCAAGATGGCGGAATTTTTTTTTTCTTCATACAAAAATATATGGCGAATATTGAAGAGACTAGAAGCCGGGAATCATGCACGACTTTGATACAATTCCTTTTCAAGATTTTTTTTTATTGAAGAATTTTCATTATGACAAATTATGACATATGATGATCGAGGGTTTGGAAGGTGGGTGAGGAGCACGGCCATGGTAATGTAGATAGGTGGGGGTGCTCGAACAAAAGTCACTCGAAATCTCATCCAATTGGCAGTGAGCTGAAAAAAATCCAAAATGGCGGATTCAAGATGGCGGCCATACAAACTTCAACGGTGTCTATCTCGGAGAGTATAAAAGATGGAAGAGTGGTTTTGTGATAGAAAATGATCAGGAGCTGAAAGTCTACTAGACGAGTAGAAAAACCGCGGTCCGCTTGCGGGCCGCGCACCCACGCGCCCTACTAGTTATAATATATATAGCTCGATTACCACTGATTCACTGACTGATTCACTCACTCATTGACAGGGTTGTTCTCCTAGAAGGAGACGGAAATCGATATAATGATGTTCGGGAGATGTGTTTGGGGGGGGGATTCGAGTTGGGGAAAATTATGACATTTCGGAAAAACAAGATGGCGGCCGACGTGAATCTTGCAACTCTTTTGTTTTCCAACCGATTTCTTTGAAATTTTGGATTATTGTAGAAATTAGTAAACGATTAACAGAAAAAGTGAAAAAAATTAAAAAAACAAGATGGCGGCCGAGCTGTGACGTCTCAAATTTCCGACCCCTCTCCTGTAAAATTTTGTATGAAAAAATTTTTTTTCACCCATGGTGTCGTATAGAGCTCAAAGAATGTGACTCGGAAAGAGGTGGAGAGAGCTGATGAGTGAGGAGTTCGGAGACGGGCGAGAGGCACGGCCAGGGTATAGAAGATAGGTGGAGGGTGCTCGACCAAATGTCATTCGAAACCTCGAGCAGTTGCCAGTGAGTTGAAAAAAAATTCCAAAATGGCGGAAAAAAAATGGCGGCAAATTTTGTCCGTCTCTCTCTCTGAGACTATAAAAGATGGAGGAGCGGTTTCTCGACAAAAGATGATCAAAACCCGGAGGTCTACCTGGTGAGTAGGAAAAAAATTCAAGATGGCGGATTTTTTTTTCCATACAAAATGTATGGGGAATATTGAAGGGACTAGAAGTTGGGAACTATGCAAGACATTGATTTTGATAGGTTCATAGGGCTTTTTTTCTTTTTCTTTTTTTTTCATTTTACATTTGCTTTTTTTCTTTTTTTTCTTTTTTTTTTCTTTTTTTTTCTTTTTCTTTTGTGAATGAGGAGCACGGCCAGGTTATTGCAGATAGGTGGGGTGTGCTCGAACAAATTTTTTGGCAAAAGATGACCAGAATCCGAAGGTCTACTTGATGAGTAAAAAAATCGCGGTCCGCTCTAGCGGGCCGCGCACCCACGCGCCCTACTTGTAGCAATAACACTTCCCGCGAGCTGCTTTAGCAGCTCGCGCACCGAGCGAAATAAATAAAGCCGAACAATCGCGGTCCGCTTTAGCGGGCCGCGCACCCACGCGCCCTACTTGTAGCAATAACACTTCCCGCGAGCTGCTTTAGCAGCTCGCGCACTGAGCGAAATAAATAAAGCCGAACAATCGCGGTCCGCTTTAGCGGGCCGCGCACCCACGCGCCTTACTTTTAGTAAAACACTTCCCGCGAGCTGCTTTAGCAGCTCGCGCACCGAGCAAACGCTAGTTATATTATATATAGCTCGATTACCACTGACTCACTCACTGACTCACTCATTGACAGGGTTGTTCTCCTAGAAGGAGACGGAAATCGATATAATGATGTTCGGGAGATATGTTGGGGTGGGGGATTCGAGTTGGGGAAAATTATGACATTTCGGAAAAACAAGATGGCGGCCGACGTGAATCTTGCAACTCTTTTGTTTTCCAACCGATTTCTTTGAAATTTTGGATTATTGTAGAAATTAGTAAACGATTAACAGAAAAAGTGAAAAAAATTAAAAAAACAAGATGGCGGTCGAGCTGTGACGTCTCAAATTTCCGACCCCTCTCCTGTAAAATTTTGTATGAAAAAAATTTTTTTCACCCATGGTGTCGTATAGAGCTCAAAGAATGTGACTCGGAGAAAGGTGGCGAGAGCTGATGAGTGAGGAGTTCGGAGACGGGCGAGGGGCACGGCCAGGGTATAGAAGATAGGTGGAGGGTGCTCGACCAAATGTCATTCGAAACCTCGAGCAGTTGCCAGTGAGTTGAAAAAAAATTCCAAAATGGCGGAAAAAAAATGGCGGCAAATTTTGTCCGTCTCTCTCTCGGAGACTATAAAAGATGGAGGAGCGGTTTCTCGACAAAAGATGATCACAACCCGGAGGTCTACCTGGTGAGTAGAAAAAAAATTCAAGATGACGGATTTTTTTTTTCCCCCATACAAAATGTATGGGGAATATTGAAGGGACTAGAAGTTGGGAACTATGCAAGACATTGATTTTGATAGGTTCATAGGGCTTTTTTTCTTTTTCTTTTTTTCATTTTACATTTGCTTTTTTTCTTTTTTTTTTCTTTTTTTTTCTTTTTCTTTTGTGAACGAGGAGCACGGCCAAGTTATTGCAGATAGGTGGGGTGTGCTCGAACAAATTTTTTGGCAAAAGATGACCAGAATCCGAAGGTCTACTTGATGAGTAAAAAAATCGCGGTCCGCTTTAGCGGGCCGCGCACCCACGCGCCCTACTTGTAGTAATAACACTTCCCGCGAGCTGCTTTAGCAGCTCGCGCACCGAGCGAAAGAAATAAAGCCGAACAATCGCGGTCCGCTTTAGCGGGCCGCGCACCCACGCGCCCTACTTGTAGCAATAACACTCCCCGCGAGCTGCTTTAGCAGCTCGCGCACCGAGCGAAATAAATAAAGCCGAACAATCGCGGTCCGCTTTAGCGGGCCGCGCACCCACGCGCCTTACTTTTAGTAAAACACTTCCCGCGAGCTGCTTTAGCAGCTCGCGCACCGAGCAAATGCTAGTTATAATATACAGTGTGTCCGGACACGAACTAGCGATATTTTAAACACTTATGTAACAACTAATTTTAAGTACAAATACACTCTAAACTTGGGCCCAATCCACTTCCCCTCTATGTGGCAGCCATTTTGTTTTTTTATTGAAATATTCTCTAAGCGTGTACAAAAAAAATCATATCTCTCAAAGTTTTGGTCTTGCTGAGATAAAAATGGGCTTATTCGAAGCGCCACAATACTGTCCTACCGTCTGCATTACAAAACAAAGTGTTCACATTTCCATAACCTTTGAAAAAAATAATGAAACCAAAAAAAAATTATCGTAAAATCATGCAAATCAACAAATTATTGTAAATAACTGCAAAAATACCCCCGACAACCCTTTTTATTTTTTTACTAGATCAAGAGATTTTGAGCTAAGCTATAATACAACATTTAATTTATAACTGTATGTCTAATACTTTCAGAGTTATTGTTGTTTGAACATAGCGCATACGCATGAATGTTATGTGTTTTTAATGATTTCCTGTTTAGGGTTCCGACAAAGGCCTTTTGTGCTTGCGTTATGCGCTATGTTCAAACAACAATAACTCTGAAAGTATTAAACATACAGTTATAAATTAAATGTTGTATTATAGCTTAGCTCAAAATCTCTTGATTTAGTAAAAAAATAAAAAGCGTTGTCGGGGGTATTTTTGCAGTTATTTACAATAATTTGTTGATTTGCATGATTTTACGATAATTTTTTTCGGGTTTCATATTTTTTTCAAAGGTTATGGAAATGTGAACACTTTGTTTTGTAATGCAGACGGTAGGACAGTATTGTGGTGCTTCGAATAAGCCCATTTTTATCTCAGCAAGACCAAAACTTTGAGAGATATGATTTTTTTGTACACGCTTAGAGAATATTTCAACAAAAAAACAAAATGGCTGCCACATAGAGGGGAAGTGGATTTGGCCCAAGTTTAGAGTGTATTTGTACTTAAAATTAGTTGTTATATAAGTGTTTAAAATATCGCTAGTTCGTGTCCGGACACACTGTATATAGCTCGATTACCACTGACACACTCACTGACTCACTCATTGACAGGGTTGTTCTCCTAGAAGGAGACGGAAAACGATACAATGATGTAGGGGAGATATGTCCGGGTGGGGGATTCGAGTGGGGAAAAATTATGATATTTCGGAAAAACAAGATGGCGGCCGACGTGAATCTTGCAACTCTTTTGTTTTCCAACCGATTTCTTTGAAATTTTGGATTATTGTAGAAATTAGTAAACGATTAACAGAAAAAGTGAAAAAAATTAAAAAACAAGATGGCGGCCGAGCTGTGACGTCTCAAATTTCCGACCCCTCTCCTGTAAAATTTTGTATGAAAAAAATTTTTTTCACCCATGGTGTCGTATATAGCTCAAAGAATGTGACTCGGAGAAAGGTGGAGAGAGCTGATGAATGAGGAGTTCGGAGACGGGCGAGGGGCACGGCCAGGGTATAGAAGATAGGTGGAGGGTGCTCGACCAAATGTCATTCGAAACCTCGAGCAGTTGCCAGAGAGTTGAAAAAAAAATCCAAAATGGCGGAAAAAAAATGGCGGCAAATTTTGTCCGTCTCTCTCTCGGAGACTATAAAAGATGGAGGAGCAGTTTCTCGACAAAAGATGATCAAAACCCGGAGGTCTACCTGTTGAGTAGGAAAAAAATTCAAGATGGCGGATTTTTTTTTTCCATACAAAATGTGTGGGGAATATTGAAGGGACTAGAAGTTGGGAACTATGCAAGACATTGATTTTGATAGGTTCATAGGGCTTTTTTTCTTTTTCTTTTTTTTCATTTTACATTTGCTTTTTTTCTTTATTTTTTCTTTTTTTTTCTTTTTCTTTTGTGAATGTGGAGCACGGCCAGGTTATTGCAGATAGGTGGGGTGTGCTCGGACAAATTTTTTGGCAAAAGATGACTAGAATCCGAAGGTCTACTTGATGAGTAAAAAAATCGCGGTCCGCTTTAGCGGGCCGCGCACCCACGCGCCCTACTTGTAGTAATAACACTTCCCGCGAGCTGCTTTAGCAGCTCGCGCACCGAGCGAAATAAACAAAGCCGAACAATCGCGGTCCGCTTTAGCGGGCCGCGCACCCACGCGCCTTACTTTTAGTAAAACACTTCCCGCGAGCTGCTTTAGCAGCTCGCGCACCGAGCAAATGCTAGTTATTATTATTATAATATATATAGCTCGATTACCACTGATTCACTCACTGATTCACTCACTCACTGATTGACAGGGTTGTTCTCCTAGAAGGAGTCGGAAATCGATATAATGATGTAGGGGAGATATGTCCGGGTGGGGGATTCGAGTTGGGGAAAATTATGACATTTCGGAAAAACAAGATGGCGGCCGACGTGAATCTTGCAACTCTTTTGTTTTCCAACCGATTTCTTTGAAATTTTGGATTATTGTAGAAATTAGTAAACGATTAACAGAAAAAGTGAAAAAAATTAAAAAAACAAGATGGCGGCCGAACTGTGACGTCACAAATTTCCAACCCCTCTCCTGTAAAATTTTGTATGAAGAAAATTTTTTTCACCCATGGTGTCGTATAGAGCTCAAAGAATGTGACTCGGAGAGAGGTGGAGAGAGCTGATAAGTGAGGAGTTCGGAGACGGGCGAGGGGCACGGCCAGGGTATAGTAGATAGGTGGAGGGTGCTCGACCAAATGTCATTCGAAACCTCGAGCAGTTGCCAGTGAGTTGAAAAAAAATTCCAAAATGGCGGAAAAAAAATGGCGGCAAATTTAGTCCGTCTCTCTCTCGGAGACTATAAGAGATGGAGGAGCGGTTTCTCGACAAAAGATGATCAAAACCCGGAGGTCTACCTGGTGAGTAGGAAAAAAATTCAAGATGGCGGATTTTTTTTTTTCATACAAAATGTATGGGGAATATTTAAGGGACCAGAAGTTGGGAAGAAGTTGGGAGCACGGCCAGGTTATTGCAGATAGGTGGGGTGTGCTCGAACAAATTTTTTGGCAAAAGATGACCAGAATCCGAAGGTCTACTTGATGAGTAAAAAAAATCGCGGTCCGCTTTAGCGGGCCGCGCACCCACGCGCCCTACTTGTAGCAATAACACTTCCCGCGAGCTGCTTTAGCAGCTCGCGCACCGAGCAAATGCTAGTTATTATAATATATATAGCTCGATTACCACTCACTCACTCACTCATTGACAGGGTTGTTCTCCTAGAAGGAGACGGAAATCGATATAATAATGTTCGGGAGATATGTTGGGGTGGGGGATTCGAGTGGGGAAAAATTATGACATTTCGGAAAAACAAGATGGCGGCCGACGTGATTCTTGCAACTCTTTTGTTTTCCAACCGATTTCTTTGAAATTTTGGATTATTGTAGAAATTAGTAAACGATTAACAGAAAAAGTGAAAAAAATTAAAAAAACAAAATGGCGGCCGAGCTGTGACGTCTCAAATTTCCGACCCCTGTCCTGTAAAATGTTGTATGAAAAAAAATTTTTTCACCCATGGTGTCGTATAGAGCTCAAAGAATGTGACTCGGAGGAAGGTGGAGAGAGCTGATGAGTGAGGAGTTTGGAGACGGGCGAGGGGCACGGCCAGGGTATAGAAGATAGGTGGAGGGTGCTCGACCAAATGTCATTCGAAACCTCGAGCAGTTGCCAGTGAGTTGAAAAAAAATTCCAAAATGGCGGAAAAAAAATGGCGGCAAATTTTGTCCGTCTCTCTCTCGGAAACTATAAAAGATGGAGGAGCGGTTTCTCGACAAAAGATGATCAAAACCCGGAGGTCTACCTGGTGAGTAGGAAAAAAATTCAAGATGGCGGATTTTTTTTCTCCATACAAAATGTATGGGGAATATTGAAGGGACTAGAAGTTGGGAACAATGCAAGACATTGATTTTGATAGGTTAATAGGGCTTTTTTTCTTTTTCTTTTTTTCATTTTATATTGGTTTTTTTTGTTTTTTTTTTTCATTTTTTTTTCTTTTTTTTTCTTTTTCTTTTGTGAATGAGGAGCACGGCCAGGTTATTGCAGATAGGTGGGGTGTGCTCGAACAAATTTTTTGGCAAAAGATGACCAGAATCCGAAGGGCTACTTGATGAGTAAAAAAATCGCGGTCCGCTTTAGCGGGCCGCGCACCCACGCGCCCTACTTCTAGCAATAACACTTCCCGCGAGCTGCTTTAGCAGCTCGCGCACCGAGCGAAATAAATAAAGCCGAACAATCGCGGTCCGCTTTAGCGGGCCGCGCACCCACGCGCCTTACTTTTAGAAAAACACTTCCCGCGAGCTGCTTTAGCAGCTCGCGCACCGAGCAAATGCTAGTTATTATTATAATATATATAGCTCGATTACCACTCACTCACTCACTCACTGATTGACACGATTGTTCTCCTAGAAAGAGACAGAAAACGATACAATGATGTAGGGGAGATATGTTCGGGTGGGGGATTCGAGTGGGGGAAAATTATGACATTTCGGAAAAACAAGATGGCGGCCGACGTGATTCTTGCAACTCTTTTGTTTTCCAACCGATTTCTTTGAAATTTTGGATTATTGTAGAAATTAGTAAACGATTAACAGAAAAAGTGAAAAAAATTAAAAAAACAAGATGGCGGCCGAGCTGTGACGTCTCAAATTTCTTACCCCTCTCCTGTAAAATTTTGTATGAAAAATTTTTTTTTCACCCATGGTGTCGTATAGAGCTCAAAGAATGTGACTCGGAGAAAGGTGGAGAGAGCTGATGAGTGAGGAGTTCGGAGACGGGCGAGGGGCACGGCCAGGGTATAGAAGATAGGTGGAGGGTGCTCGACCAAATGTCATTCGAAACCTCGAGCAGTTGCCAGTGAGTTGAAAAATAATTCCAAAATGGCGGAAAAAAAATGGCGGCAAATTTTGTCCGTCTCTCCCTCGGAGACTATAAAAGATGGAGGAGCGGTTTCTCGACAAAAGATGATCACAACCCGGAGGTCTTCCTGGTGAGTAAGAAAAAAATTCAAGATGGCGGATTTTTTTTTCCATACAAAATGTATGGGGAATATTGAAGGGACTAGAAGTTGGGAACTATGCAAGACATTGATTTTGATAGGTTCATAGGGCTATTTTTCTTTTTCTTTTTTTTCATTTTACATTTGCTTTTTTTCTTTTTTTTTCTTTTTTTTTCTATTTTTTTTCTTCTTCTTTTGTGAATGAGGAGCACGGCCAGGTTACTGCAGATAGGTGGGGTGTGCTCGAACAAATTTTTTGGCAAAAGATGACCAGAATCCGAAGGGCTACTTGATGAGTAAAAAAATCGCGGTCCGCTTTAGCGGGCCGCGCACCCACGCGCCCTACTTGTAGTAATAACACTTCCCGCGAGCTGCTTTAGCAGCTCGCGCACCGAGCGAAATACTAGTTATAATATATATAGCTCGATTACCACTGACTGACACACTCACTCACTCACTCACTCACTCATTGACAGGGTTGTTCTCCTAGAAGGAGACGGAAATCGATATAATGATGTTCGGGAGATGTGTTTGGGGGGGGGATTCGAGTTGGGGAAAATTATGACATTTCGGAAAAACAAGATGGCGGCCGACGTGAATCTTGCAACTCTTTTGTTTTCCAACCGATTTCTTTGAAATTTTGGATTATTGTAGAAATTAGTAAACGATTAACAGAAAAAGTGAAAAAAATTAAAAAAACAAGATGGCGGCCGAGCTGTGGCGTCTCAAATTTCCGACCCCTCTCCTGTAAAATTTTGTATGAAAAAAATTTTTTTCACCCATGGTGTCGTATAGAGCTCAAAGAATGTGACTCGGAGAAAGGTGGCGAGAGCTGATGAGTGAGGAGTTTGGAGACGGGCGAGGGGCACGGCCAGGGTATAGTAGATAGGTGGAGGGTGCTCGACCAAATGTCATTCGAAACCTCGAGCAGTTGCCAGTGAGTTGAAAAAAAATTCCAAAATGGCGGAAAAAAAATGGCGGCAAATTTTGTCCGTCTCTCTCTCGGAGACTATAAAAGATGGAGGAGCGGTTTCTCGACAAAAGGTGATCACAACCTGGAGGTCTACCTGGTGAGTAGGAAAAAAATTCAAGATGGCGGATTTTTTTTCCCCCCATACAAAATGTATGGGGAATATTGAAGGGACTAGAAGTTGGGAACTATGCAAGACATTGATTTTGATAGGTTCATAGGGCTTTTTTTCTTTTTCTTTTTTTTCTTTTTTCATTTTTTTTTTTCTTTTTTTTCATTTTTTTTTCTTTTTCTTTTGTGAATGAGGAGCACGGCCAGGTTATTGCAGATAGGTGGGGTGTGCTCGAACAAATTTTTTGTCAAAAGATGACCAGAATCCGAAGGGCTACTTGATGAGTAAAAAAATCGCGGTCCGCTTTAGCGGGCCGCGCACCCACGCGCCCTACTTGTAGCAATAACACTTCCCGCGAGCTGCTTTAGCACCGAGCGAAATAAATAAAGCCAAACAATCGCGGTCCGCTTTAGCGGGCCGCGCACCCACGCGCCCTACTTGGAGCAATAACACTTCCCGCGAGCTGCTTTAGCAGCTCGCGCACCGAGCAAACGCTAGTAATATATATAGCTCGATTACCACTCACTCACTGACTGACTGATTGACACGATTGTTCTCCTTGAAAGAGACGGAAAACGATACAATGATGTACGGAAGATATGTCCGGGTGGGGGATTCGAGTGGGGAAAAATTATGACATTTCGGAAAAACAAGATGGCGGCCGACGTGATTCTTTCAACTCTTTTGTTTTCCAACCGATTTCTTTGGAATTTTGGATTATTGTAGAAATTAGTAAACGATTAACAGAAAAAGTGAAAAAAATTAAAAAAACAAGATGGCGGCCGAGCTGTGACGTCTCAAATTTCCGACCCTCTCCTGTAAAATTTTGTATGAAAAAAATTTTTTTCACCCATGGTGTCGTATATAGCTCAAAGAATGTGACTCGGAGAAAGGTGGAGAGAGCTGATGAGTGAGGAGTTCGGAGACGGGCGAGGGGCACGGCCAGGGTATAGAAGATAGGTGGAGGGTGCTCGACCAAATGTCATTCGAAACCTCGAGCAGTTGCCAGTGAGTTGAAAAAAAATTCCAAAATGGCGGAAAAAAAATGGCGGCGAATTTTGTCCGTCTCTCTCTCGGAGACTATAAAAGATGGAGGAGCAGTTTCTCGACAAAAGATGATCAAAACCCGGAGGTCTACTTGGTGAGTAGGAAAAAAATTCAAGATGGCGGTTTTTTTTTTTTTCATATAAAATGTATGGGGAATATTGAAGGTGAAAGAGTGGTTTTTTTGCCAACTATCCACGCGACCAACTAGGTGGGGTGTGCTCCAACAAAAATTACTCGAAACCACATCCAATTAGCAGGGAGTTGAAAAAAAAACTCCAAAATGGCGGATTCAATATGGCGGCCATAGAAACTTTCTCTGGTGTCTATCTCGGAGAGTATAAAAGATGGAAGAGTAGTTTCTTGGCAACAGATGATCAAGACCCAAAGGTCTACTTGATGATCAGGAAAAAAACAAGATGGCGGATTTTTTTTCCATGCGAAATATATGGCGAATATTGATTTTTCTTTTTTTCTTCTTTTGTTTTCTTTTTCTTCATTTTTCTTTTTTTTTCTCTTTTCTTTTTCTTTTTCTTTTGCTTTTACTTTTTTCTTTTACTTTTCCTTTTTTTTCCATTTTACATTTTCTTTTTTCTTTTCTTTTTTTTCTCTTTTTCTTTTTTTTCTTTTTCTTTTGTGAATGAGGAGCACGGCCAGGTTATTGCAGATAGGTGGGCTGTGCTCGAACAATTTTTTTGACAAAAGATGACCAAAATCCGAAGGTCTACTTGATGAGTAAAAAAATCGCGGTCCGCTTTAGCGGGCCGCGCACCCACGCGCCCTACTTTTAGTAATAACACTTCCCGCGAGCTGCTTTAGCAGCTCGCGCACCGAGCAAACGCTAGTTATAATATATATAGCTCGATTACCACTCACTGACTGATTCACTGACTCACTCATTGACAGGGTTGTTCTCCTAGAAGGAGACGGAAATCGATATAATGATGTAGGGGAGATATGTTGGGGTGGGGGATTCGAGTTGGGGAAAATTATGACATTTCGGAAAAACAAGATGGCGGCCGACGTGAATCTTGCAACTCTTTTGTTTTCCAACCGATTTCTTTGAAATTTTGGATTATTGTAGGAATTAGTAAACGATTAACAGAAAAGTGAAAAAAATTAAAAAAAACAAGATGGCGGCCAAGCTGTGACGTCTCAAATTTCCGACCCCTCTCCTGTAAAATTTTGCATGAAAAAAATTTTTTTCACCCATGGTGTCGTATAGAGCTCAAAGAATGTGACTCGGAGAAAGGTGGCGAGAGCTGATGAGTGAGGAGTTCGGAGACGGGCAAGGGGCACGGCCAGGGTATAGAAGATAGGTGGAGGGTGCTCGACCAAATGTCATTCGAAACCTCGAGCAGTTGCCAGTGAGTTGAAAAAAAAATCCAAAATGGCGGAAAAAAAATGGCGGCAAATTTTGTCCGTCTCTCTCTCGGAGACTATAAAAGATGGAGGAGCGGTTTCTCGACAAAAGATGATCACAACCCGGAGGTGTACCTGGTGAGTAGGAAAAAAATTCAAGATGGCGGATTTTTTTTCCCCCATACAAAATGTATGGGGAATATTGAAGGGACTAGAAGTTGGGAACTATGCAAGACATTGATTTTGATAGGTTCATAGGGCTTTTTTTCTTTTTCTTTTTTTCATTTTACATTTGTTTTTTTTTTGTTTTTTTTTTTTCATTTTTTTTTCTTTTTTTCCTTTTTCTTTTGTGAATGAGGAGCACGGCCAGGTTATTGCAGATAGGTGGGGTGGGCTCGAACAATTTTTTTGGCAAAAGATGACCAGAATCCGAAGGTCTACTTGAAGAGTAAAAAAATCGCGGTCCGCTTTAGCGGGCCGCGCTGCCACGCGCCCTACTTGTAGTAATAACACTTCCCGCGAGCTGCTTTAGCAGCTCGCGCACCGAGCGAAACAAATAAAGCCGAACAATCGCGGTCCGCTTTAGCGGGCCGCGCACCCACGCGCCCTACTTGTAGCAATAACACTTCCCGCGAGCTGCTTTAGCAGCTCGCGCACCGAGCGAAATAAATAAAGCCGAACAATCGCGGTCCGCTTTAGCGGGCCGCGCACCCACGCGCCTTACTTTTAGTAAAACACTTCCCGCGAGCTGCTTTAGCAGCTCGCGCACCGAGCGAAATACTAGTTTATTATAATATATATAGCTCGATTACCACTGACTGACTGACACACTCACTGATTGACATAATTGTTCTCCTAGAAAGAGACAAAAAACGATAGAATGATGTAGGGGAGATATGTCCGGGTGGGGGATTCGAGTGGGGAAAAATTATGACATTTCGGAAAAACAAGATGGCGGCCGACGTGAATCTTGCAACTCTTTTGTTTTCGAACCGATTTCTTTGAAATTTTGGATTATTGTAGAAATTAGTAAACGATTAACAGAAAAAGTGAAAAAAATTAAAAAAACAAGATGGCGGCCGAGCTGTGACGTCTCAAATTTCCACCCCTCTCCTGTAAAATTTTGTATGAAAAAAATTTTTTTCACCCATGGTGTCGTATAGAGCTCAAAGAATGTGACTCGGAGAAAGGTGGAGAGAGCTGATGAGTGAGGAGTTCGGAGACGGGCGAGGGGCACGGCCAGGGTATAGAAGATAGGTGGAGGGTGCTCGACCAAATGTCATTCGAAACCTCGAGCAGTTGCCAGTGAGTTGAAAAAAAATTCCAAAATGGCGGAAAAAAAATGGCGGCAAATTTTGTCCGTCTCTCTCTCGGAGACTATAAAAGATGGAGGAGCGGTTTCTCGACAAAAGGTGATCACAACCCGGAGGTCTACCTGGTGAGTAGGAAAAAAATCCAAGATGGCGGATTTTTTTTTTTACATACAAAATGTATGGGGAATATTGAAGGGACTAGAAGTTGGGAACTATGCAAGACATTGATTTTGATAGGTTCATAGGGCTTTTTTTCTTTTTCTTTTTTTTCATTTTTCATTTTTTTTTTTTTTTTTCTTTTTTTTCATTTTTTTTTCTTTTTCTTTTGTGAATGAGGAGCACGGCCAGGTTATTGCAGATAGGTGGGGTGTGCTCGAACAAATTTTTTGGCAAAAGATGACCAGAATCCGAAGGGCTACTTGATGAGTAAAAAAATCGCGGTCCGCTTTAGCGGGCCGCGCACCCACGCGCCCTACTTGTAGTAATAACACTTCCCGCGAGCTGCTTTAGCAGCTCGCGCACCGAGCGAAATAAATAAAGCCGAACAATCGCGGTCCGCTTTAGCGGGCCGCGCACCCACGCGCCCTACTTGTAGTAATAACACTTCCCGCGAGCTGCTTTAGCAGCTCGCGCACCGAGCAAATGCTAGTTATAATATATATAGCTCGATTACCACTGACTCACTGATTCACTGATTCACTCACTCATTGACAGGGTTGTTCTCCTAGAAGGAGACGGAAATCGATATAATGATGTAGGGGAGATATGTCCGGGTGGGGGATTTGAGTGGGGGAAAATTATGACATTTCGGAAAAACAAGATGGCGGCCGACGTGATTCTTGCAACTCTTTTGTTTTCCAACCGATTTCTTTAAAATTTTGGATTATTGTAGAAATTAGTAAACGATTAACAGAAAAATTGAAAAAAATTAAAAAAACAAGATGGCGGCCGAGCTGTGACGTCTCAAATTTCCGACCCCTCTCCTGTAAAATTTTGTATGAAAAAATTTTTTTCCACCCATGGTGTCGTATAGAGCTCAAAGAATGAGACTCGGTGAAAGGTGGAGAGAGCTGATGAGTGAGGAGTTCGGAGACGGGCGAGGGGCACGGCCAGGGTATAGTAGATAGGTGGAGGGTGCTCGACCAAATGTCATTCGAAACCTCGAGCAGTTGCCAGTGAGTTGAAAAAAAATTCCAAAATGGCGGAAAAAAAATGGCGGCAAATTTAGTCCGTCTCTCTCTCGGAGACTATAAGAGATGGAGGAGCGGTTTCTCGACAAAAGATGATCAAAACCCGGAGGTCTACCTGGTGAGTAGGAAAAAAATTCAAGATGGCGGATTTTTTTTTTCATACAAAATGTATGGGGAATATTGAAGGGACTAGAAGTTGGGAACTATGCAAGACATTGATTTTCAACCAACAAAAATTACTCGAAACCACATCCAATTAGCAGAGAGTTGAAAAAAAAACTCCAAAATGGCGGATTCAAGATGGCGGCCTCTAAACTTTCTCTGGTGTCTATCTCGGAGAGTATAAATGATGGAAGAGTGGTTTCTTGGCGAAAGATGATAAAGAACCGAAGGTCTACCTGATGAACAGATAAAAATTCAAGATGGCGGATTTTTTTCCATGCGAAATATATGGCAAATATTGATTTTTCTTTTTTTTCTTCTTTTTGTTTCTTTTTTCTATTTTTTTCTTTTTTTTCTCTTTTCTTTTTTTCTTTTTCTTTTGCTTTTACTTTTTTCTTTTCTTTTTCGTTTTTCCTTTTTTCATTTTCTTTTCCTTTTTTTCATTTTTCATTTTCTTTTTTTTTCTTTTTCCTTTTCTTTTTCACTGTTTTTTTTTCTTTTCATTTTTAATTTTCTTTTTTTTCTTTTTTCTTTTTTTTCTTGTTTTTCTTTTTTTTCATTTTTCATTTATTTGCTTTTTTTCTTTTTCTTTTTCTTTTTTTTCTTTTCTTTTTTCCTTTTTTTATTTATTTTTATTTTTTTTCATTTTTCATTTTTTTTTTTTTTTATTTTTTTACTTTTTTCTTTTTTTCTTTTTTTTTCATTTTTCATTAATTTGCTTTTTTCTTTTTCTTTTTTTTTCTTTTTTTCTTTCTTCTTTTTTCTTTTCTTTTTTTCTTTTTTTTTTTCTTTTGTGAATGAGAAGCACGGCCAGGTTATTGCAGATAGGTGGGATGTGCTCGAACAAATTTTTTGGCAAAAGATGTCCAGAATCCGCTTGATGAGTAAAAAAATCGCGGTCCGCTTTAGCGGGCCGCGCACCCACGCGCCTTACTTTTAGTAATAACACTTCCCGCGAGCTGCTTTAGCAGCTCGCGCACCGAGCAAACGCTAGTTATAATATATATAGCTCGATTACCACTCACTGACTGATTCACTGACTCACTCATTGACAGGGTTGTTCTCCTAGAAGGAGACGGAAATCAATATAATGATGTAGGGGAGATATGTTGGGGTGGGGGATTCGAGTTGGGGAAAATTATGACATTTCGGAAAAACAAGATGGCGGCCGACGTGAATCTTGCAACTCTTTTGTTTTCCAACCGATTTCTTTGAAATTTTGGATTATTGTAGGAATTAGTAAACGATTAACAGAAAAGTGAAAAAAATTAAAAAAAACAAGATGGCGGCCAAGCTGTGACGTCTCAAATTTCCGACCCCTCTCCTGTAAAATTTTGCATGAAAAAATTTTTTTTCACCCATGGTGTCGTATAGAGCTCAAAGAATGTGACTCGGAGAAAGGTGGAGAGAGCTGATGAGTGAGGAGTTCGGAGACGGGCGAGGGGCACGGCCAGGGTATAGAAGATAGGTGGAGGGTGCTCGACCAAATGTCATTCGAAACCTCGAGCAGTTGCCAGTGAGTTGAAAAAAAATTCCAAAATGGCGGAAAAAAAATGGCGGCAAATTTTGTCCGTCTCTCTCTCGGAGACTATAAAAGATGGAGGAGCGGTTTCTCGACAAAAGATGATCACAACCCGGAGGTCTACCTGGTGAGTAGGAAAAAAATTCAAGATTTTTTTTCCCCCCATACAAAATGTATGGGGAATATTGAAGGGACTAGAAGTTCGGAACTATGCAAGACATTGATTTTGATAGGTTCATAGGGCTTTTTTTCTTTATCTTTTTTTTCATTTTACATTTGCTTTTTTTCTTTTTTTTCTTTTTTTTTCTTTTTTTTTTCTTTTTCTTTTGTGAATGACGAGTACGGCCAGGTTATTGCAGATAGGTGGGGTGGGCTCGAACAAATTTTTTGGCAAAAGATGACCAAAATCCGAAGGCTACTTGATGAGTAAAAAAATCGCGGTCCGCTTTAGCGGGCCGCGCACCCACGCGCCCTACTTGTAGAATAGAATAGAATAGAATAGAAATATTTTTTATTCAAATAAACTTTTACAAGTGCTTTTGAATAGTCAATGAATCTACCACTGGTTCGGAATGCCTTTCCTGCCGAGCCTGCTTGTAGTAATAACACTTCCCGCGAGCTGCTTTAGCAGCTCGCGCACCGAGCGAAATAAATAAAGCCGAACAATCGCGGTCCGCTTTAGCGGGCCGCATACCCACGCGCCCTACTTGTAGTAATAACACTTCCCGCGAGCTGCTTTAGCAGCTCGCGCACCGAGCAAATGCTAGTTATTATAATAATATATATAGCTCGATTACCACTGACTGATTCACTGACTGATTCACTCATTGACATAATTGTTCTCCTAGAAAGAGACAAAAAACGATATAATGATGTACGGGAGATATGTCCGGGTGGGGGATTCGAGTGGGGAAAAATTATGACATTTCGGAAAAACAAGATGGCGGCCGACGTGATTCTTGCAACTCTTTTGTTTTCCAACCGATTTCTTTGAAATTTTGGATTATTGTAGAAATTAGTAAACGATTAACAGAAAAAGTGAAAAAAATTTAAAAATCAAGATGGCGGCCGAGCTGTGACGTCTCAAATTTCCGACCCTCTCCTGTAAAATTTTGTATGAAAAAATTTTTTTTCACCCATGGTGTCGTATAGAGCTCAAAGAATGTGACTCGGAGAAAGGTGGAGAGAGCTGATGAGTGAGGAGTTCGGAGACGGGCGAGGGGCACGGCCAGGGTATAGAAGATAGGTGGAGGGTGCTCGACCAAATGTCATTCGAAACCTCGAGCAGTTGCCAGTGAGTTGAAAAAAAATCCAAAATGGCGGAAAAAAAATGGCGGCAAATTTTGTCCGTCTCTCGCTCGGAGACTATAAGAGATGGAGGAGCGGTTTCTCGACAAAAGATGATCAAAACCCAGAGGTCTACCTGGTGAGTAGGAAAAAAATTCAAGATGGCGGATTTTTTTTTTCCATACAAAATGTATATGGGGAATATTGAAGGGACTAGAAGTTGGGAACTATGCAAGACATTGATTTTGATAGGTTCATAGGGCTCTTTTTCTTTTTCTTTTTTTTCATTTTACATTTGTTTTTTTTGTTTTTTTTCATTTTTTTTTCTTTTTTTTTCTTTTTCTTTTGTGAATGAGGAGCACGGCCAGGTTATTGCAGATAGGTGGGGTGTGCTCGAACAAATTTTTTGGCAAAAGATGACCAGAATCCGAAGGTCTACTTGATGAGTAAAAAAATCGCGGTCCGCTTTAGCGGGCCGCGCACCCACGCGCCCTACTTGTAGTAACAACACTTCCCGCGAGCTGCTTTAGCAGCTCGCGCACCGAGCGAAATAAATACAGCCGAACAATCGCGGTCCGCTTTAGCGGGCCGCGCACCCATGCGCCCTACTTGTAGTAACAACACTTCCCGCGAGCTGCTTTAGCAGCTCGCGCACCGAGCAAACGCTAGTTATAATATATATAGCTCGATTACCACTGACACACTCACTGACTCACTCACTGATTGACAGGGTTGTTCTCCTAGAAGGAGACGGAAATCGATACAATGATGTAGGGGAGATATGTCCGGGTGGGGGATTCGAGTTGGAGAAAATTATGACATTTCGGAAAAACAAGATGGCGGCCGACGTGAATCTTGCAACTCTTTTGTTTTCCAACCGATTTCTTTGAAATTTTGGATTATTGTAGACATTAGTAAACTATTAACAGAAAAAGTGAAAAAAATTAAAAAAACAAGATGGCGGCCGAGCTGTGACGTCTCAAATTTCCGACCCCTCTCCTGTAAAATTTTGTATGAAAAAAATTTTTTTCACCCATGGTGTCGTATAGAGCTCAAAAAATGTGACTCGGAGAGAGGTGGAGAGAGCTGATGAGTGAGGAGTTCGGAGACGGGCGAGGGGCACGGCCAGGGTATAGAAGATAGGTGGAGGGTGCTCGACCAAATGTCATTCGAAACCTCGAGCAGTTGCCAGTGAGTTGAAAAAAAATTCCAAAATGGCGGAAAAAAAATGGCGGCAAATTTAGTCCGTCTCTCTCTCGGAGACTATAAGAGATGGAGGAGCGGTTTCTCGACAAAAGATGATCAAAACCCGGAGGTCTACCTGGTGAGTAGGAAAAAAATTCAAGATGGCGGATTTTTTTTTTTCATACAAAATGTATGGGGAATATTTAAGGGACCAGAAGTTGGGAAGAAGTTGGGAGCACGGCCAGGTTATTGCAGATAGGTGGGGTGTGCTCGAACAAATTTTTTGGCAAAAGATGACCAGAATCCGAAGGTCTACTTGATGAGTAAAAAAAATCGCGGTCCGCTTTAGCGGGCCGCGCACCCACGCGCCCTACTTGTAGCAATAACACTTCCCGCGAGCTGCTTTAGCAGCTCGCGCACCGAGCAAATGCTAGTTATAATATATATAGCTCGATTACCACTCACTCACTCACTGACTGACTGATTGACACGATTGTTCTCCTAGAAAGAGACAGAAAACGATACAATGATGTATGGGAGATATGTTGGGGTGGGAGATTCGAGTAGGGAAAAATTATGACATTTCGGAAAAACAAGATGGCGGCCGACGTGATTCTTGCAACTCTTTTGTTTTCCAACCGATTTCTTTGAAATTTTGGATTATTGTAGAAATTAGTAAACGATTAACAGAAAAAGTGAAAAAAATTAAAAAAACAAGATGGCGGCCGAGCTGTGACGTCTCAAATCTCCACCCCTCTCCTGTAAAATTTTGTATGAAAAAATTTTTTTTCACCCATGGTGTCGTATAGAGCTTAAAGAATGTGACTCGGAGAAAGGTGGAGAGAGCTGATGAGTGAGGAGTTCGGAGACGGGCGAGGGGCACGGCCAGGGTATAGAAGATAGGTGGAGGGTGCTCGACCAAATGTCATTCGAAACCTCGAGCAGTTGCCAGTGAGTTGAAAAAAAAATCCAAAATGGCGGAAAAAAAATGGCGGCAAATTTTGTCCGTCTCTCTCTCGGAGACAATAAAAGATGGAGGAGCGGTTTCTCGACAAAAGATGATCACAACCCGGAGGTCTACCTGGTGAGTAGGAAAAAAATTCAAGATGGCGGATTTTTTTTCCCCCCATACAAAATGTATGGGGAATATTGAAGGGACTAGAAGTTGGGAACTATGCAAGACATTGATTTTGATAGGTTCATAGGGCTTTTTTTCTTTTTCTTTTTTTTCATTTTACATTTGCTTTTTTCTTTTTTTTTCTTTTTTTTTCTTTTTTTTTCTTTTTCTTTTGTGAATGAGGAGCACGGCCAGGTTATTGCAGATAGGTGGGGTGTGCTCGAACAAATTTTTTGGCAAAAGATGACAGAATCCGAAGGTCTACTTGATGAGTAAAAAAATCGCGGTCCGCTTTAGCGGGCCGCGCACCCACGCGCCCTACTTGTAGCAATAACACTTCCCGCGAGCTGCTTTAGCTGCTCGCGCACCGAGCGAAATAAATAAAGCCGAACAATCGCGGTCCGCTTTAGCGGGCCGCGCACCCACGCGCCCTACTTGTAGCAATAACACTTCCCGCGAGCTGCTTTAGCAGCTCGCGCACCGAGAAATGCTAGTTATTATAATATATATAGCTCGATTACCACTGACTGACTGACACACTCATTGACATAATTGTTCTCCTAGAAAGAGACGGAAATCGATATAATGATGTTCGGGAGATATGTTTGGGTGGGGGATTCGAGTGGGGAAAAATTATGACATTTCGGAAAAACAAGATGGCGGCCGACGTGAATCTCGCAACTCTTTTGTTTTCCAACCGATTTCTTTGAAATTTTGGATTATTGTAGAAATGAGTAAACGATTAACAGAAAAAGTGAAAAAAATTAAAAAAACAAGATGGCGGCCGAGCTGTGACGTCTCAAATTTCCACCCCTCTCCTGTAAAATTTTGTATGAAAAAAATTTTTTTCACCCACGGTGTCGTATAGAGCTCAAAGAATGTGACTCGGAGAAAGGTGGAGAGAGCTGATGAGTGAGGAGTTCGGAGACGGGCGAGGGGCACGGCCAGGGTATAGAAGATAGGTGGAGGGTGCTCGACCAAATGTCATTCGAAACCTCGAGCAGTTGCCAGTGAGTTGAAAAAAAATTCCAAAATGGCGGAAAAAAAATGGCGGCAAATTTTGTCCGTCTCTCTCTCGGAGACTATAAAAGATGGAGGAGCGGTTTCTCGACAAAAGATGATCACAACCCGGAGGTCTACCTGGTGAGTAGGAAAAAAATTCAAGATGGCGGATTTTTTTTTCCCCCCATACAAAATGTATGGGGAATATTGAAGGGACTAGAAGTTGGGAACTATGCAAGACATTGATTTTGATAGGTTCATAGGGCTTTTTTTTTCTTTTTTTTCATTTTACATTTGTTTTTTTTTTTTGTTTTTTTTCATTTTTTTTTCTTTTTTTTTCTTTTTCTTTTGTGAATGAGGAGCACGGCCAGGTTATTGCAGATAGGTGGGGTGTGCTCGAACAAATTTTTTGGCAAAAGATGACCAGAATCCGAAGGTCTACTTGATGAGTAAATAAATCGCGGTCCGCTTTAGCGGGCCGCGCACCCACGCGCCCTACTTGTAGTAATAACACTTCCCGCAAGCTGCTTTAGCAGCTCGCGCACCGAGCGAAATAAATAAAGCCGAACAATCGCAGTCCGCTTTAGCGGGCCGCGCACCCACGCGCCCTACTTGTAGCAATAACACTTCCCGCGAGCTGCTTTAGCAGCTCGCGCACCGAGCAAACGCTAGTTATTATAATATATATAGCTCGATTACCACTCACTCACTCACTCATTGACAGGGTTGTTCTCCTAGAAGGAGACGGAAATCGATATAATAATGTTCGGGAGATATGTTGGGGTGGGGGATTCGAGTGGGGAAAAATTATGACATTTCGGAAAAACAAGATGGCGGCCGACGTGATTCTTGCAACTCTTTTGTTTTCCAACCGATTTCTTTGAAATTTTGGATTATTGTAGAAATTAGTAAACAATTAACAGAAAAAGTGAAAAAAATTAAAAAAACAAAATGGCGGCCGAGCTGTGACGTCTCAAATTTCCGACCCCTGTCCTGTAAAATGTTGTATGAAAAAAAATTTTTTCACCCATGGTGTCGTATAGAGCTCAAAGAATGTGACTCGGAGGAAGGTGGAGAGAGCTGATGAGTGAGGAGTTTGGAGACGGGCGAGGGGCACGGCCAGGGTATAGAAGATAGGTGGAGGGTGCTCGACCAAATGTCATTCGAAACCTCGAGCAGTTGCCAGTGAGTTGAAAAAAAATTCCAAAATGGCGGAAAAAAAATGGCGGCAAATTTTGTCCGTCTCTCTCTCGGAAACTATAAAAGATGGAGGAGCGGTTTCTCGACAAAAGATGATCAAAACCCGGAGGTCTACCTGGTGAGTAGGAAAAAAATTCAAGATGGCGGATTTTTTTTCTCCATACAAAATGTATGGGGAATATTGAAGGGACTAGAAGTTGGGAACAATGCAAGACATTGATTTTGATAGGTTAATAGGGCTTTTTTTCTTTTTCTTTTTTTCATTTTATATTGGTTTTTTTTGTTTTTTTTTTCATTTTTTTTTCTTTTTTTTTCTTTTTCTTTTGTGAATGAGGAGCACGGCCAGGTTATTGCAGATAGGTGGGGTGTGCTCGAACAAATTTTTTGGCAAAAGATGACCAGAATCCGAAGGGCTACTTGATGAGTAAAAAAATCGCGGTCCGCTTTAGCGGGCCGCGCTCCCACGCGCCCTACTTCTAGCAATAACACTTCCCGCGAGCTGCTTTAGCAGCTCGCGCACCGAGCGAAATAAATAAAGCCGAACAATCGCGGTCCGCTTTAGCGGGCCGCGCACCCACGCGCCTTACTTTTAGAAAAACACTTCCCGCGAGCTGCTTTAGCAGCTCGCGCACCGAGCAAATGCTAGTTATTATTATAATATATATAGCTCGATTACCACTCACTCACTCACTCACTGATTGACACGATTGTTCTCCTAGAAAGAGACAGAAAACGATACAATGATGTAGGGGAGATATGTTCGGGTGGGGGATTCGAGTGGGGGAAAATTATGACATTTCGGAAAAACAAGATGGCGGCCGACGTGATTCTTGCAACTCTTTTTTTTCCAACCGATTTCTTTGAAATTTTGGATTATTGTAGAAATTAGTAAACGATTAACAGAAAAAGTGAAAAAAATTAAAAAAACAAGATGGCGGCCGAGCTGTGACGTCTCAAATTTCTTACCCCTCTCCTGTAAAATTTTGTATGAAAAATTTTTTTTTCACCCATGGTGTCGTATAGAGCTCAAAGAATGTGACTCGGAGAAAGGTGGAGAGAGCTGATGAGTGAGGAGTTCGGAGACGGGCGAGGGGCACGGCCAGGGTATAGAAGATAGGTGGAGGGTGCTCGACCAAATGTCATTCGAAACCTCGAGCAGTTGCCAGTGAGTTGAAAAATAATTCCAAAATGGCGGAAAAAAAATGGCGGCAAATTTTGTCCGTCTCTCCCTCGGAGACTATAAAAGATGGAGGAGCGGTTTCTCGACAAAAGATGATCACAACCCGGAGGTCTTCCTGGTGAGTAAGAAAAAAATTCAAGATGGCGGATTTTTTTTTCCATACAAAATGTATGGGGAATATTGAAGGGACTAGAAGTTGGGAACTATGCAAGACATTGATTTTGATAGGTTCATAGGGCTATTTTTCTTTTTCTTTTTTTTCATTTTACATTTGCTTTTTTTCTTTTTTTTTCTTTTTTTTTCTATTTTTTTTCTTCTTCTTTTGTGAATGAGGAGCACGGCCAGGTTACTGCAGATAGGTGGGGTGTGCTCGAACAAATTTTTTGGCAAAAGATGACCAGAATCCGAAGGGCTACTTGATGAGTAAAAAAATCGCGGTCCGCTTTAGCGGGCCGCGCACCCACGCGCCCTACTTGTAGTAATAACACTTCCCGCGAGCTGCTTTAGCAGCTCGCGCACCGAGCGAAATACTAGTTATAATATATATAGCTCGATTACCACTGACTGACACACTCACTCACTCACTCACTCACTCATTGACAGGGTTGTTCTCCTAGAAGGAGACGGAAATCGATATAATGATGTTCGGGAGATGTGTTTGGGGGGGGGGATTCGAGTTGGGGAAAATTATGACATTTCGGAAAAACAAGATGGCGGCCGACGTGAATCTTGCAACTCTTTTGTTTTCCAACCGATTTCTTTGAAATTTTGGATTATTGTAGAAATTAGTAAACGATTAACAGAAAAAGTGAAAAAAATTAAAAAAACAAGATGGCGGCCGAGCTGTGGCGTCTCAAATTTCCGACCCCTCTCCTGTAAAATTTTGTATGAAAAAAATTTTTTTCACCCATGGTGTCGTATAGAGCTCAAAGAATGTGACTCGGAGAAAGGTGGCGAGAGCTGATGAGTGAGGAGTTTGGAGACGGGCGAGGGGCACGGCCAGGGTATAGTAGATAGGTGGAGGGTGCTCGACCAAATGTCATTCGAAACCTCGAGCAGTTGCCAGTGAGTTGAAAAAAAATTCCAAAATGGCGGAAAAAAAATGGCGGCAAATTTTGTCCGTCTCTCTCTCGGAGACTATAAAAGATGGAGGAGCGGTTTCTCGACAAAGGGTGATCACAACCCGGAGGTCTACCTGGTGAGTAGGAAAAAAATTCAAGATGGCGGATTTTTTTTCCCCCCATACAAAATGTATGGGGAATATTGAAGGGACTAGAAGTTGGGAACTATGCAAGACATTGATTTTGATAGGTTCATAGGGCTTTTTTTCTTTTTCTTTTTTTTCTTTTTTCATTTTTTTTTTTCTTTTTTTTCATTTTTTTTTCTTTTTCTTTTGTGAATGAGGAGCACGGCCAGGTTATTGCAGATAGGTGGGGTGTGCTCGAACAAATTTTTTGGCAAAAGATGACCAGAATCCGAAGGGCTACTTGATGAGTAAAAAAATCGCGGTCCGCTTTAGCGGGCCGCGCACCCACGCGCCCTACTTGTAGCAATAACACTTCCCGCGAGCTGCTTTAGCAGCTCGCGCACCGAGCGAAATAAATAAAGCCAAACAATCGCGGTCCGCTTTAGCGGGCCGCGCACCCACGCGCCCTACTTGGAGCAATAACACTTCCCGCGAGCTGCTTTAGCAGCTCGCGCACCGAGCAAACGCTAGTAATATATATAGCTCGATTACCACTCACTCACTGACTGACTGATTGACACGATTGTTCTCCTTGAAAGAGACGGAAAACGATACAATGATGTACGGAAGATATGTCCGGGTGGGGGATTCGAGTGGGGAAAAATTATGACATTTCGGAAAAACAAGATGGCGGCCGACGTGATTCTTTCAACTCTTTTGTTTTCCAACCGATTTCTTTGGAATTTTGGATTATTGTAGAAATTAGTAAACGATTAACAGAAAAAGTGAAAAAAATTAAAAAAACAAGATGGCGGCCGAGCTGTGACGTCTCAAATTTCCGACCCTCTCCTGTAAAATTTTGTATGAAAAAAATTTTTTTCACCCATGGTGTCGTATATAGCTCAAAGAATGTGACTCGGAGAAAGGTGGAGAGAGCTGATGAGTGAGGAGTTCGGAGACGGGCGAGGGGCACGGCCAGGGTATAGAAGATAGGTGGAGGGTGCTCGACCAAATGTCATTCGAAACCTCGAGCAGTTGCCAGTGAGTTGAAAAAAAATTCCAAAATGGCGGAAAAAAATGGCGGCGAATTTTGTCCGTCTCTCTCTCGGAGACTATAAAAGATGGAGGAGCAGTTTCTCGACAAAAGATGATCAAAACCCGGAGGTCTACTTGGTGAGTAGGAAAAAAATTCAAGATGGCGGTTTTTTTTTTTCATATAAAATGTATGGGGAATATTGAAGGTGAAAGAGTGGTTTTTTTGCCAACTATCCACGCGACCAACTAGGTGGGGTGTGCTCCAACAAAAATTACTCGAAACCACATCCAATTAGCAGGGAGTTGAAAAAAAAACTCCAAAATGGCGGATTCAATATGGCGGCCATAGAAACTTTCTCTGGTGTCTATCTCGGAGAGTATAAAAGATGGAAGAGTAGTTTCTTGGCAACAGATGATCAAGACCCAAAGGTCTACTTGATGATCAGGAAAAAAACAAGATGGCGGATTTTTTTTCCATGCGAAATATATGGCGAATATTGATTTTTCTTTTTTTCTTCTTTTGTTTTCTTTTTCTTCATTTTTCTTTTTTTTTCTCTTTTCTTTTTCTTTTTCTTTTGCTTTTACTTTTTTCTTTTACTTTTCCTTTTTTTTCCATTTTACATTTTCTTTTCTTTTTTTTCTCTTTTTCTTTTTTTTCTTTTTCTTTTGTGAATGAGGAGCACGGCCAGGTTATTGCAGATAGGTGGGCTGTGCTCGAACAATTTTTTTGACAAAAGATGACCAAAATCCGAAGGTCTACTTGATGAGTAAAAAAATCGCGGTCCGCTTTAGCGGGCCGCGCACCCACGCGCCCTAAAAGTATTTTAGTAATAACACTTCCCGCGAGCTGCTTTAGCAGCTCGCGCACCGAGCAAACGCTAGTTATAATATATATAGCTCGATTACCACTCACTGACTGATTCACTGACTCACTCATTGACAGGGTTGTTCTCCTAGAAGGAGACGGAAATCGATATAATGATGTTCGGGAGATGTGTTTGGGGGGGGGATTCGAGTAGGGAAAAATTATGACATTTCGGAAAAACAAGATGGCGGCCGACGTGAATCTTGCAACTCTTTTGTTTTCCAACCGATTTCTTTGAAATTTTGGATTATTGTAGAAATTAGTAAACGATTAACAGAAAAGGTGAAATGAATTAAAAAAACAAGATGGCGGCCGAGCTGTGACGTCTCATATTTCCACCCCTCTCCTGTAAAATTTTGTATGAAAAAAATTTTTTTCACCCATGGTGTCGTATAGAGCTCAAAGAATTTGACTCGGAGAAAGGTGGCGAGAGCTGATGAGTGAGGAGTTCGGAGACGGGCAAGGGGCACGGCCAGGGTATAGAAGATAGGTGGAGGGTGCTCGACCAAATGTCATTCGAAACCTCGAGCAGTTGCCAGTGAGTTGAAAAAGAAATCCAAAATGGCGGAAAAAAAATGGCGGCAAATTTTGTCCGTCTCTCTCTCGGAGACTATAAAAGATGGAGGAGCGGTTTCTCGACAAAAGATGATCACAACCCGGAGGTGTACCTGGTGAGTAGGAAAAAAATTCAAGATGGCGGATTTTTTTTCCCCCATACAAAATGTATGGGGAATATTGAAGGGACTAGAAGTTGGGAACTATGCAAGACATTGATTTTGATAGGTTCATAGGGCTTTTTTTCTTTTTCTTTTTTTCATTTTACATTTGTTTTTTTTTGTTTTTTTTTTTCATTTTTTTTTCTTTTTTTCCTTTTTCTTTTGTGAATGAGGAGCACGGCCAGGTTATTGCAGATAGGTGGGGTGGGCTCGAACAATTTTTTTGGCAAAAGATGACCAGAATCCGAAGGTCTACTTGAAGAGTAAAAAAATCGCGGTCCGCTTTAGCGGGCCGCGCTGCCACGCGCCCTACTTGTAGTAATAACACTTCCCGCGAGCTGCTTTAGCAGCTCGCGCACCGAGCGAAACAAATAAAGCCGAACAATCGCGGTCCGCTTTAGCGGGCCGCGCACCCACGCGCCCTACTTGTAGCAATAACACTTCCCGCGAGCTGCTTTAGCAGCTCGCGCACCGAGCGAAATAAATAAAGCCGAACAATCGCGGTCCGCTTTAGCGGGCCGCGCACCCACGCGCCTTACTTTTAGTAAAACACTTCCCGCGAGCTGCTTTAGCAGCTCGCGCACCGAGCGAAATACTAGTTTATAATATATATAGCTCGATTACCACTGACTGACTGACACACTCACTGATTGACATAATTGTTCTCCTAGAAAGAGACAAAAAACGATAGAATGATGTAGGGGAGATATGTCCGGGTGGGGGATTCGAGTGGGGAAAAATTATGACATTTCGGAAAAACAAGATGGCGGCCGACGTGAATCTTGCAACTCTTTTGTTTTCGAACCGATTTCTTTGAAATTTTGGATTATTGTAGAAATTAGTAAACGATTAACAGAAAAAGTGAAAAAAATTAAAAAAACAAGATGGCGGCCGAGCTGTGACGTCTCAAATTTCCACCCCTCTCCTGTAAAATTTTGTATGAAAAAAATTTTTTTCACCCATGGTGTCGTATAGAGCTCAAAGAATGTGACTCGGAGAAAGGTGGAGAGAGCTGATGAGTGAGGAGTTCGGAGACGGGCGAGGGGCACGGCCAGGGTATAGAAGATAGGTGGAGGGTGCTCGACCAAATGTCATTCGAAACCTCGAGCAGTTGCCAGTGAGTTGAAAAAAAATTCCAAAATGGCGGAAAAAAAATGGCGGCAAATTTTGTCCGTCTCTCTCTCGGAGACTATAAAAGATGGAGGAGCGGTTTCTCGACAAAAGGTGATCACAACCCGGAGGTCTACCTGGTGAGTAGGAAAAAAATCCAAGATGGCGGATTTTTTTTTTTACATACAAAATGTATGGGGAATATTGAAGGGACTAGAAGTTGGGAACTATGCAAGACATTGATTTTGATAGGTTCATAGGGCTTTTTTTCTTTTTCTTTTTTTTCATTTTTCATTTTTTTTTTTTTTTTTTTTTCTTTTTTTTCATTTTTTTTTCTTTTTCTTTTGTGAATGAGGAGCACGGCCAGGTTATTGCAGATAGGTGGGGTGTGCTCGAACAAATTTTTTGGCAAAAGATGACCAGAATCCGAAGGGCTACTTGATGAGTAAAAAAATCGCGGTCCGCTTTAGCGGGCCGCGCACCCACGCGCCCTACTTGTAGTAATAACACTTCCCGCGAGCTGCTTTAGCAGCTCGCGCACCGAGCGAAATAAATAAAGCCGAACAATCGCGGTCCGCTTTAGCGGGCCGCGCACCCACGCGCCCTACTTGTAGTAATAACACTTCCCGCGAGCTGCTTTAGCAGCTCGCGCACCGAGCAAATGCTAGTTATTATAATATATATAATAGCTCGATTACCACTGACTGATTCACTCACTCACTGACTGATTGACACGATTGTTCTCCTAGAAAGAGACGGAAAACGATACAATGATGTAGGGAAGATATGTCCGGGTGGGGGATTCGAGTGGGGAAAAATTATGACATTTCGGAAAAACAAGATGGCGGCCGACGTGAATCTTGCAAATCTTTTGTTTTCCAACCGATTTCTTTGAAATTTTGGATTATTGTAGAAATTAGTAAGCGATTAACAAAAAAAGTGAAAAAAATTAAAAAAACAAGATGGCGGCCGAGCTGTGACGTCTCGAATTTCCACCCCTCTCCTGTAAAATTTTGTATGAAAAAAATTTTTTTCACCCATGGTGTCGTATAGAGCTCAAAGAATGTGACTCGGAGAAAGGTGGAGAGAGCTGATGAGTGAGGAGTTCGGAGACGGGCGAGGGGCACGGCCAGGGTATAGAAGATAGGTGGAGGGTGCTCGACCAAATGTCATTCGAAACCTCGAGCAGTTGCCAGTGAGTTGAAAAAAAAATCCAAAATGGCGGAAAAAAAATGGCGGCAAATTTTGTCCGTCTCTCTCTCGGAGACTATAAAAGATGGAGGAGCGGTTTCTCGACAAAAGATGATCACAACCCGGAGGTCTACCTGGTGAGTAGGAAAAAAATTCAAGATGGCGGATTTTTTTTCCCCCCATACAAAATGTATGGGGAATATTGAAGGGACTAGAAGTTGGGAACTATGCAAGACATTGATTTTGATAGGTTCATAGGGCTTTTTTCTTTTTCTTTTTTTTCATTTTACATTTGCTTTTTTTTCTTTTTTTTCTTTTTTTTTTTTCTTTTTTTTTCTTTTTCTTTTGTGAATGAGGAGCACGGCCAGGTTATTGCAGATAGGTGGGGTGTGCTCGAACAAATTTTTTGGCAAAAGATGACCAGAATCCGAAGGTCTACTTGATGAGTAAAAAAATCGCGGTCCGCTTTAGCGGGCCGCGCACCCACGCGCCCTACTTGTAGTAATAACACTTCCCGCGAGCTGCTTTAGCAGCTCGCGCACCGAGCGAAATAAATAAAGCCGAACAATCGCGGTCCGCTTTAGCGGGCCGCGCACCCACTTGCCCTACTTGTAGCAATAACACTTCCGCGAGCTGCTTTGAAAAAACAAGATGGCGGCCGAGCTGTGACGTCTCAAATTTCCGACCCCTCTCCTGTAAAATTTTGTATGAAAAAAATTTTTTTCACCCATGGTGTCGTATAGAGCTCAAAGAATGTGACTCGGAGAAAGGTGGAGAGAGCTGATGAGTTAGGTGGGGTGTGCTCGAACAAATTTTTTGGCAAAAGATGACCAGAATCCGAAGGTCTACTTGATGAGTAAAAAAATCGCGGTCCGCTTTAGCGGGCCGCGCACCCACGCGCCCTACTTGTAGCAATAACACTTCCCGCGAGCTGCTTTAGCAGCTCGTGCACCGAGCGAAATAAATAAAGCCGTACAATCGCGGTCCGCTTTAGCGGGCCGCGCACCCACGCGCCCTACTTGTAGCAATAACACTCCCCGCGAGCTGCTTTAGCAGCTCGCGCACCGAGCGAAATAAAGAAAGCCGAACAATCGCGGTCCGCTTTAGCGGGCCGCGCACCCACGCGCCTTACTTTTAGTAAAACACTTCCCGCGAGCTGCTTTAGCAGCTCGCGCACCGAGCAAATGCTAGTAATATATATAGCTCGATTACCACTGACTCACTGATTCACTGATTCACTCACTCATTGACAGGGTTGTTCTCCTAGAAGGAGACGGAAATCGATATAATGATGTAGGGGAGATATGTCCGGGTGGGGGATTTGAGTGGGGGAAAATTATGACATTTCGGAAAAACAAGATGGCGGCCGACGTGATTCTTTCAACTCTTTTGTTTTCCAACCGATTTCTTTAAAATTTTGGATTATTGTAGAAATTAGTAAACGATTAACAGAAAAATTGAAAAAAATTAAAAAAACAAGATGGCGGCCGAGCTGTGACGTCTCAAATTTCCGACCCCTCTCCTGTAAAATTTTGTATGAAAAAATTTTTTTCCACCCATGGTGTCGTATAGAGCTCAAAGAATGTGACTCGGTGAAAGGTGGAGAGAGCTGATGAGTGAGGAGTTCGGAGACGGGCGAGGGGCACGGCCAGGGTATAGTAGATAGGTGGAGGGTGCTCGACCAAATGTCATTCGAAACCTCGAGCAGTTGCCAGTGAGTTGAAAAAAAATTCCAAAATGGCGGAAAAAAAATGGCGGCAAATTTAGTCCGTCTCTCTCTCGGAGACTATAAGAGATGGAGGAGCGGTTTCTCGACAAAAGATGATCAAAACCCGGAGGTCTACCTGGTGAGTAGGAAAAAAATTCAAGATGGCGGATTTTTTTTTTCATACAAAATGTATGGGGAATATTGAAGGGACTAGAAGTTGGGAACTATGCAAGACATTGATTTTCAACCAACAAAAATTACTCGAAACCACATCCAATTAGCAGAGAGTTGAAAAAAAAACTCCAAAATGGCGGATTCAAGATGGCGGCCATAGAAACTTTCTCTGGTGTCTATCTCGGAGAGTATAAATGATGGAAGAGTGGTTTCGTGGCGAAAGATGATAAAGAACCGAAGGTCTACCTGATGAACAGATAAAAATTCAAGATGGCGGATTTTTTTCCATGCGAAATATATGGCAAATATTGATTTTTCTTTTTTTTCTTCTTTTTGTTTCTTTTTTCTATTTTTTTCTTTTTTTTCTCTTTTCTTTTTTTCTTTTTCTTTTGCTTTTACTTTTTTCTTTTCTTTTTCGTTTTTCCTTTTTTCATTTTCTTTTCCTTTTTTTCATTTTTCATTTTCTTTTTTTTTCTTTTTCCTTTTCTTTTTCACTGTTTTTTTTTCTTTTCATTTTTAATTTTCTTTTTTTTCTTTTTTCTTTTTTTTCTTGTTTTTCTTTTTTTTCATTTTTCATTTATTTGCTTTTTTTCTTTTTCTTTTTCTTTTTTTTCTTTTCTTTTTTCCTTTTTTTATTTATTTTTATTTTTTTTCATTTTTCATTTTATTTTTTTTTTATTTTTTTACTTTTTTCTTTTTTTCTTTTTTTTTCATTTTTCATTAATTTGCTTTTTTCTTTTTCTTTTTTTTTCTTTTTTTCTTTCTTCTTTTTTCTTTTCTTTTTTTCTTTTTTTTTTTCTTTTGTGAATGAGAAGCACGGCCAGGTTATTGCAGATAGGTGGGATGTGCTCGAACAAATTTTTTGGCAAAAGATGTCCAGAATCCGCTTGATGAGTAAAAAAATCGCGGTCCGCTTTAGCGGGCCGCGCACCCACGCGCCTTACTTTTAGTAATAACACTTCCCGCGAGCTGCTTTAGCAGCTCGCGCACCGAGCAAACGCTAGTTATAATATATATAGCTCGATTACCACTCACTGACTGATTCACTGACTCACTCATTGACAGGGTTGTTCTCCTAGAAGGAGACGGAAATCAATATAATGATGTAGGGGAGATATGTTGGGGTGGGGGATTCGAGTTGGGGAAAATTATGACATTTCGGAAAAACAAGATGGCGGCCGACGTGAATCTTGCAACTCTTTTGTTTTCCAACCGATTTCTTTGAAATTTTGGATTATTGTAGGAATTAGTAAACGATTAACAGAAAAGTGAAAAAAATTAAAAAAAACAAGATGGCGGCCAAGCTGTGACGTCTCAAATTTCCGACCCCTCTCCTGTAAAATTTTGCATGAAAAAAATTTTTTTCACCCATGGTGTCGTATAGAGCTCAAAGAATGTGACTCGGAGAAAGGTGGAGAGAGCTGATGAGTGAGGAGTTCGGAGACGGGCGAGGGGCACGGCCAGGGTATAGAAGATAGGTGGAGGGTGCTCGACCAAATGTCATTCGAAACCTCGAGCAGTTGCCAGTGAGTTGAAAAAAAATTCCAAAATGGCGGAAAAAAAATGGCGGCAAATTTTGTCCGTCTCTCTCTCGGAGACTATAAAAGATGGAGGAGCGGTTTCTCGACAAAAGATGATCACAACCCGGAGGTCTACCTGGTGAGTAGGAAAAAAATTCAAGATGGCGGATTTTTTTTCCCCCCATACAAAATGTATGGGGAATATTGAAGGGACTAGAAGTTCGGAACTATGCAAGACATTGATTTTGATAGGTTCATAGGGCTTTTTTTCTTTATCTTTTTTTTCATTTTACATTTGCTTTTTTTCTTTTTTTTTCTTTTTTTTTCTTTTTTTTTCTTTTTTTTTTCTTTTTCTTTTGTGAATGACGAGTACGGCCAGGTTATTGCAGATAGGTGGGGTGTGCTCGAACAAATTTTTTGGCAAAAGATGACCAAAATCCGAAGGCTACTTGATGAGTAAAAAAATCGCGGTCCGCTTTAGCGGGCCGCGCACCCACGCGCCCTACTTGTAGAATAGAATAGAATAGAATAGAAATATTTTTTATTCAAATAAACTTTTACAAGTGCTTTTGAATAGTCAATGAATCTACCACTGGTTCGGAATGCCTTTCCTGCCGAGCCTGCTTGTAGTAATAACACTTCCCGCGAGCTGCTTTAGCAGCTCGCGCACCGAGCGAAATAAATAAAGCCGAACAATCGCGGTCCGCTTTAGCGGGCCGCGCACCCACGCGCCCTACTTGTAGTAATAACACTTCCCGCGAGCTGCTTTAGCAGCTCGCGCACCGAGCAAATGCTAGTTATTATAATATATATAGCTCGATTACCACTGACTGACTGACTCACTGATTGACACGATTGTTCTCCTAGAAAGAGACGGAAAACGATACAATGATGTAGGGGAGATATGTCCGGGTGGGGGATTTGAGTGGGGAAAAATTATGACATTTCGGAAAAACAAGATGGCGGCCGACGTGAATCTTGCAACTCTTTTGTTTTCCAACCGATTTCTTTGAAATTTTGGATTATTGTAGCACTTAGTAAACGATTAACAGAAAAAGTGAAAAAAAATAAAAAAACAAGATGGCGGCCGAGCTGTGACGTCACAAATTTCCGACCCGTCTCCTGTAAAATTTTGTATGAAAAAAAATTTTTTCACCCATGGTGTCGTATAGAGCTCAAAGAATGTGACTCGGAGAAAGGTGGAGAGAGCTGATGAGTGAGGAGTTCGGAGACGGGCGAGGGGCACGGCCAGGGTATAGAAGATAGGTGGAGGGTGCTCGACCAAATGTCATTCGAAACCTCGAGCAGTTGCCAGTGAGTTGAAAAAAAATTCCAAAATGGCGGAAAAAAAATGGCGGCAAATTTTGTCCGTCTCTCTCTCGGAGACTATAAAAGATGGAGGAGCGGTTTCTCGACAAAAGATGATCAAAACCCGGAGGTCTACCTGGTGAGCAGGAAAAAAATTCAAGATGGCGGAATTTTTTTTTTCCATGCAAAATGTATGGGGAATATTGAAGGGACTAGAAGTTGGGAACTATGCAAGACATTGATTTTGATAGGTTCATAGGGCTATTTTTCTTTTTCTTTTTTTTCATTTTACATTTTCTTTTTTTCTTTTTTTTCTTTTTTTTTTTCTTCTTTTTTCTTTTTCTTTTGTGAATGGGGAGCACGGCCAGGTTATTGCAGATAGGTGGGGTGTGCTCGAACAAATTTTTTGGCAAAAGATGACCAGAATCCGAAGGGCTACTTGATGAGTAAAAAAATCGCGGTCCGCTTTAGCGGGCCGCGCACCCACGCGCCCTACTTGTAGTAATAACACTTCCCGCGAGCTGCTTTAGCAGCTCGCGCACCGAGCGAAATAAATAAAGCCGAACAATCGCGGTCCGCTTTAGCGGGCCGCGCACCCACGCGCCTTACTTTTAGTAAAACACTTCCCGCGAGCTGCTTTAGCAGCTCGCGCACCGAGCGAAATACTAGTTATAATATATATAGCTCGATTACCACTCACTAACTCACTGATTGACATAATTGTTCTCCTAGAAAGAGACAAAAAACGATACAATGATGTAGGGGAGATATGTCCGGGTGGGGGATTCGAGTGGGGAAAAATTATGACATTTCAGAAAAACAAGATGGCGGCCGAAGTGATTCTTGCAACTCTTTTGTTTTCCAACCGATTTCTTTGAAATTTTGGATTATTGTAGAAATTAGTAAACGATTAACAGAAAAAGTGAAAAAAATTAAAAAAACAAGATGGCGGCCGAGCTGTGACGTCTCAAATTTCCACCCCTCTCCTGTAAAATTTTGTATGAAAAAAATTTTTTTCACCCATGGTGTCGTATAGAGCTCAAAGAATGTGACTCGGAGAAAGGTGGAGAGAGCTGATGAGTGAGGAGTTCGGAGACGGGCGAGGGGCACGGCCAGGGTATAGAAGATAGGTGGAGGGTGCTCGACCAAATGTCATTCGAAACCTCGAGCAGTTGCCAGTGAGTTGAAAAAAAATTCCAAAATGGCGGAAAAAAAATGGCGGCAAATTTTGTCCGTCTCTCTCTCGGAGACTATAAAAGATGGAGGAGCGGTTTCTCGACAAAAGGTGATCACAACCCGGAGGTCTACCTGGTGAGTAGGAAAAAAATTCAAGATGGCGGATTTTTTTTTTACATACAAAATGTATGGGGAATATTGAAGGGACTAGAAGTTGGGAACTATGCAAGACATTGATTTTGATAGGTTCATAGGGCTTTTTTTCTTTTTCTTTTTTTTCATTTTTCATTTTTTTTTTTCTTTTTTTTTCATTTTTTTTTCTTTTTCTTTTGTGAATGAGGAGCACGGCCAGGTTATTGCAGATAGGTGGGGTGTGCTCGAACAAATTTTTTGGCAAAAGATGACCAGAATCCGAAGGGCTACTTGATGAGTAAAAAAATCGCGGTCCGCTTTAGCGGGCCGCGCACCCACGCGCCCTACTTGTAGTAATAACACTTCCCGCGAGCTGCTTTAGCAGCTCGCGCACCGAGCGAAATAAATAAAGCCGAACAATCGCGGTCCGCTTTAGCGGGCCGCGCACCCACGCGCCCTACTTGGAGCAATAACACTTCCCGCGAGCTGCTTTAGCAGCTCGCGCACCGAGCAAACGCTAGTTATAATATATTATTAATATATATATAGCTGCTCGTGCTGATTCACTGATTCACTGACTGATTGATCACCTCTCCTGTAAAATTTTGTATGAAAAATATTTTTTCCACCGATGGTTTCGTATAGAGGACAAAAATTCATTCGGAGGAAAATTATGGAGAGAGCTGATGATTGAGGATTTCGGAGACGGATGAGGAGCACGGCCAGGGTATTGAAGATAGGTGGGGGGTGCTCGAACAAATGTCACTCGAAACCTCATCCAATTCGCAGTGAGCTGAAAAAAAATTCAAAATGGCGGAAAAAAGATGGCGGCCATACAAATTTCGTCGGTGTCTATCTCGGAGAGTATAAAAGATAGAAGAGTGGTTTCCTGGCAAAAGCTGATCAAGACCCTAAGGTCTACTTGACGAACAGAAAAAAAATTCAAGATGGCGGAATTTTTTTTTTCTTCATACAAAAATATATGGCGAATATTGAAGAGACTAGAAGCCGGGAATCATGCACGACTTTGATACAATTCCTTTTCAAGATTTTTTTTTATTGAAGAATTTTCATTATGACAAATGATGACATATGATGATCGAGGGTTTGGAAGGTGGGTGAGGAGCACGGCCATGGTAATGTAGATAGGTGGGGGTGCTCGAACAAAAGTCACTCGAAATCTCATCCAATTGGCAGTGAGCTGAAAAAAATCCAAAATGGCGGATTCAAGATGGCGGCCATACAAACTTCAACGGTGTCTATCTCGGAGAGTATAAAAGATGGAAGAGTGGTTTTGTGATAGAAAATGATCAGGAGCTGAAAGTCTACTAGACGAGTAGAAAAACCGCGGTCCGCTTGCGGGCCGCGCACCCACGCGCCCTACTAGTTATAATATATATAGCTCGATTACCACTGACACACTCACTGACTCACTCACTGATTGACAGGGTTGTTCTCCTAGAAGGAGACGGAAATCATATAATGATTTTCGGGAGATATGTTGGGGTGGGGGATTCGAGTTGGGGAAAATTATGACATTTCGGAAAAACAAGATGGCGGCCGACGTGAATCTTGCAACTCTTTTGTTTTCCAACCGATTTCTTAGAAATTTTGAATTATTGTAGAAATTAGTAAACGATTAACAGAAAAAGTGAAAAAAATTAAAAAAACAAGATGGCGGCCGAGCTGTGACGTCTCAAATTTCCGACCCCTCTCCTGTAAAATTTTGTGTGAAAAAAATTTTTTTCACCCATGGTGTCGTATAGAGCTCAAAGAATGTGACTCGGAGAAGGGTGGAGAGAGCTGATGAGTGAGGAGTTCGGAGACGGGCGAGGGGCACGGCCAGGGTATAGAAGATAGGTGGAGGGTGCTCGACCAAATGTCATTCGAAACCTCGAGCAGTTGCCAGTGAGTTGAAAAAAAATTCCAAAATGGCGGAAAAAAAATGGCGGCAAACTTTGTCCGTCTCTCTCTCGGAGACTATAAAAGATGGAGGAGCGGTTTCTCGACAAAAGATGATCAAAACCCGGAGGTCTACCTGGTGAGTAGGAAAAAAATTCAAGATGGCGGATTTTTTTTTTCCCATACAAAATGTATGGGGAATATTGAAGGGACTAGAAGTTGGGAACTATGCAAGACATTGATTTTGATAGGTTCATAGGGCTTTTTTTCTTTTTCTTTTTTTTCATTTTACATTTGCTTTTTTTCTTTTTTTTCTTTTTTTTTCTTTTTTTTTCTTTTTCTTTTGTGAATGAGGAGCACGGCCAGGTTATTGCAGATAGGTGGGGTGTGCTCGAACAAATTTTTTGGCAAAAGATGACCAGAATCCGAAGGGCTACTTGATGAGTAAAAAAATCGCGGTCCGCTTTAGCGGGCCGCTCACCCACGCGCCCTACTTGTAGTAATAACACTTCCCGCGAGCTGCTTTAGCAGCTCGCGGGAAGTTTTTTTCACCCATGGTGTCGTATAGCTCTCAAAGAATGTGACTCGGAGAAAGGTGGAGAGAGCTGATGAGTGAGGAGTTCGGAGACGGGCGAGGGGCACGGCCAGGGTATAGAAGATAGGTGGAGGGTGCTCGACCAAATGTCATTCGAAACCTCGAGCAGTTGCCAGTGAGTCGAAAAAAAATTCCAAAATGGCGGAAAAAAAATTGCGGCAAATTTTGTCCGTCTCTCTCTCGGAGACTATAAGAGATGGAGGAGCGGTTTCTCGACAAAAGATGATCAAAACCCGGAGGTCTACCTGGTGAGTAGGAAAAAAATTCAAGATGGCGGTTTTTTTTTTTCATACAAAATGTATGGGGAATATTGAAGGGACTAGAAGTTGGGAACTATGCAAGACATTGATTTTGATAGGTTCATAGGTGTCTTAGATCTCGGAGAATTAAAAAAGAAAAATATACTGGCCGAATTGAGAACCTCCTCCTTTTTGGAAATGGGTTAAAAAGGTGAAAGAGTGGTTTTTTTGCCAACTATCCACGCGACCAACTAGGTGGGGTGTGCTCCAACAAAAATTACTCGAAACCACATCCAATTATCAGGGAGTTGAAAAAAAAGCTCCAAAATGGCGGATTCAAGATGGCGGCCATAGAAACTTTCTCTGGTGTCTATCTCGGAGAGTATAAAAGATGGAAGAGTAGTTTCTTGGCAACAGATGATCAAGACCCAAAGGTCTACTTGATGATCAGGAAAAAAAACAAGATGGCGGATTTTTTTTTCCATGCGAAATATATGGCGAATATTGATTTTTCTTTTTTTTTTCTTTTTGTTTCTTTTTTCTTTTTTTTTCTTTTCTTAATTTTTCTTTTTTTTCTTTTTTTCTCTTTTCTTTTTTTCTTTTTCTTTTGCTTTTACTTTTATTCTTTTCTTTTTCGTTATTCCTTTTTTCTTTTTCTTTTCCTTTTTTTTCATTTTTCATTTTCATTTTTTTTCTTTTTCCTTTTGTGAATGAGGAGTACGGCCAGGTTATTGCACATAGGGGGGGTGTGCTCGAACAAATTTTTTGGCAAAAGATGACCAGAATCCGAAGGTCTACTTGATGAGTAAAAAAATCGCGGTCCGCTTTAGCGGGCCGCGCACCCACGCGCCCTACTTTTAGTAATAACACTTCCCGCGAGCTGCTTTAGCAGCTCGCGCACCGAGCAAACGCTAGTAATAATAATATATATAGCTCGATTACCACTCACTGACTCACTCATTGACAGGGTTGTTCTCCTAGAAGGAGACAGAAAACGATACAATGATGTAGGGGAGATATGTCCGGGTGGGGGATTCGAGTGGGGAAAAATTATGACATTTCGGAAAAACAAGATGGCGGCCGAAGTGAATCTTGCAACTCTTTTGTTTTCCAACCGATTTCTTTGAAATTTTGGATTATTGTAGAAATTAGTAAACGATTAACAGAAAAAGTGAAAAAAATTAAAAAAACAAGATGGCGGCCGAGCTGTGACGTCACAAATTTCCGACCCCTCTCCTGTAAAATTTTGTATGAAAAAAATTTTTTTCACCCATGGTGTCGTATAGAGCTCAAAGAATGTGACTCGGAGAAAGGTGGAGAGAGCTGATGAGTGAGGAGTTCGGAGACGGGCGAGGGGCACGGCCAGGGTATAGAAGATAGGTGGAGGGTGCTCGACCAAATGTCATTCGAAACCTCGAGCAGTTGCCAGTGAGTTGAAAAAAAATTCCAAAATGGCGGAAAAAAAATGGCGGCAAATTTTGTCCGTCTCTCTCTCGGAGACTATAAAAGATGGAGGAGCGGTTTCTCGACAAAAGATGATCAAAACTCGGAGGTCTACCTGGTGAGCAGGAAAAAAATTCAAGATGGCGGATTTTTTTTTTCCATACAAAATGTATGGGGAATATTGAAGGGACTAGAAGTTGGGAACTATGCAAGACATTGATTTTGATAGGTTCATAGGGCTTTTTTTCTTTTTCTTTTTTTTCATTTTACATTTGCTTTTTTTCTTTTTTTTTTCTTTTTTTTTCTTTTTCTTTTGTGAATGAGGAGCACGGCCAGGTTATTACAGATAGGTGGGGTGTGCTCGAACAAATTTTTTGGCAAAAGATGACCAGAATCCGAAGGGCTACTTGATGAGTAAAAAAATCGCGGTCCGCTTTAGCGGGCCGCGCACCCACGCGCCCTACTTGTAGTAATAACACTTCCCGCGAGCTGCTTTAGCAGCTCGCGCACCGAGCGAAATAAATAAAGCCGAACAATCGCGGTCCGCTTTAGCGGGCCCCGCACCCACGCGCCTTACTTTTAGTAAAACACTTCCCGCGAGCTGCTTTAGCAGCTCGCGCACAGAGCAAACACTAGTATAATATATATAGCTCGATTACCACTCACTGACTCACTCATTGACAGGGTTGTTCTCCTAGAAGGAGACGGAAATCGATATAATGATGTTCGGGAGATGTGTTCGGGGGGGGGATTCGAGTTGGGGAAAATTATGACATTTCGGAAAAACAAGATGGCGGCCGACGTGAATCTTGCAACTCTTTTGTTTTCCAACCGATTTCTTTGAAATTTTGGATTATTGTAGAAATTAGTAAACGATTAACAGAAAAAGTGAAAAAAATTAAAAAACAAGATGGCGGCCGAGCTGTGACGTCTCAAATTTCCGACCCCTCTCCTGTAAAATTTTGTATGAAAAAAATTTTTTTCACCCATGGTGTCGTATAGAGCTCAAAGAATGTGACTCGGAGAAAGGTGGAGAGAGCTGATGAGTGAGGAGTTCGGAGACGGGCGAGGGGCACGGCCAGGGTATAGAAGATAGGTGGAGGGTGCTCGACCAAATGTCATTCGAAACCTCGAGCAGTTGCCAGTGAGTTGAAAAAAAATTCCAAAATGGCGGAAAAAAAATGGCGGCAAATTTTGTCCGTCTCTCTCTCGGAGACTATAAAAGATGGAGGAGCGGTTTCTCTACAAAAGATGATCACAACCCGGAGGTCTACCTGGTGAGTAGGAAAAAAATTCAAGATGGCGGAACTTTTTTTTCCCATACAAAATGTATGGGGAATATTGAAGGGACTAGAAGTTGGGAACTATACAAGACATTGATTTTGATAGGTTCATAGGGCTTTTTTTCTTTTTCTTTTTTTTCATTTTACATTTGTTTTTTTTTTGTTTTAATATATATATAGCTGCTGGGGCTGATTGACTGACTCACTCATTGATCACCTCTCCTGAAAAATTTTGTATGAAAAATTTTTTTTTCACCGATTTTTTCGTATAGAGGACAAAAATTCATTCGGAGGAAAAATATGGAGAGAGCTGATGATTGAGGATTTCGGAGACGGGTGAGGAGCACGGCCAGGTTATTTAAGATAGGTGGAGGGTGCTCGAACAAATGTCATTCGAAACCTCATCCAATTGACAGCGAGTTGAAAAAAAATTCAAAATGACGGAAAAAAGATGGCGCCCATACAAATTTCGTCGGTGTGTATCTCGGAGAGTATAAAAGATGGAAGAGTGGGTTCATGGCAAAAGATGATTAAGACCCGAAGGTCTACTTGATGAACAGAAAAAAATCAAGATGGCGGATTTTTTTTCTCCATACAAAATATATGGCGAATATTGAAGAGACTAGAAGCCGGGAATCATGCAAGACTTTGATACGGTTCCTTTTCAAGATTTGTTTTTATTGAAGAATTTTCATTATGACAAATGATGACATATGCTGATCGAGGGTTTGGAAGGTGGGTGAGGAGCACGGCCATGGTAATGAAGATAGGTGGGGTGTGCTCGAACAAATGTCATTCGAAACCTCATCCAATTGGCAGCGAGCTGAAAAAAAATTTAAAATGGCGGAAAAAAGATGGCGGCCATACAAATTTCGTTGGTTTCTATCTCGGAGAGTATAAAAGATGGAAGAGTGGGTTTATGGCAAAAGATGATCAAGACCCGAAGGTCTACTTGATGAACAGAAAAAAAATCAAGATGGCGGAATTTTTTTTCTCCATACAAAATATATGGCGAATATTGAATAGACTAGAAGCTGAGAACTATGCAAGACTTTGATACGGTTCCTTTTCAATTTGTTTTTATAAAAGAATTCTCATTCTGACAAATGATGAGATATGATGATCGAGGGTTTGGAAGGTGGGCGAGGAGCACGGGCAGGGTATTGAAGATAGGTGGGAGGTGCTCAAACAAAAAATACTCGAAACCTCATCCAATTGGCAATGAGCTGAAAAAAAATTCAAAATGGCGGACTCAAGATGGCGGCCATACCAATGTCATAGGCATCTATCTCGGAGAGTATAAAAGATGGAAGAGTGGTTATTGGATAGAAAATGATCAGGACCTGAAAGTCCACTTGACGATAGAAAAACCGCGGTCCGCTTGCGGGCCGCGCACCCACGCACCCTACTAGTTATTATTATTATAATATATATAGCTCGATTACCACTGACTGACACACTCACTCACTCACTCACTCACTCATTGACAGGGTTGTTCTCCTAGAAGGAGACGGAAATCGATATAATGATGTAGGGGAGATATGTCCAGGTGAGGGATTCGAGTTGGGGAAAATTATGACATTTCGGAAAAACAAGATGGCGGCCGACGTGAATCTTGCAACTCTTTTGTTTTCCAACCGATTTCTTTGAAATTTTGGATTATTGTAGAAATTAGTAAACGATTAACAGAAAAAGTGAAAAAAATTAAAAAAACAAGATGGCGGCGAGCTGTGACGTCTCAAATTTCCGACCCCTCTCCTGTAAAATTTTGTATGAAAAAAATTTTTTTCACCCATGGTGTCGTATAGAGCTCAAAGAATGTGACTCGGAGAAAGGTGGAGAGAGCTGATGAGTGAGGAGTTCGGAGACGGGCGAGGGGCACGGCCAGGGTATAGTAGATAGGTGGAGGGTGCTCGACCAAATGTCATTCGAAACCTCGAGCAGTTGCCAGTGAGTTGAAAAAAAATTCCAAAATGGCGGAAAAAAAATGGCGGCAAATTTTGTCCGTCTCTCTCTCGGAGACTATAAAAGATGGAGGAGCGGTTTCTCGACAAAAGATGATCAAAACCCGGAGGTCTACCTGGTGAGTAGGAAAAAAATTCAAGATGGCGGATTTTTTTTTTCCATACTAAATGTATGGGGAATATTGAAGGGACTAGAAGTTGGGAACTATGCAAGACATTGATTTTGATAGGTTCATAGGGCTTTTTTTCTTTTTCTTTTTTTTCATTTTACATTTGTTTTTTTTTTGTTTTTTTTTCATTTTTTTTTCTTTTTTTTTCTTTTTCTTTTGTGAATGAGGAGCACGGCCAGGTTATTGCAGATAGGTGGGGTGTGCTCGAACAAATTTTTTGGCAAAAGATGACCAGAATCCGAAGGGCTACTTGATGAGCAAAAAAATCGCGGTCCGCTTTAGCGGGCCGCGCACCCACGCGCCCTACTTGTAGTAATAACACTTCCCGCGAGCTGCTTTAGCAGCTCGCGCACCGAGCGAAATAAATAAAGCCGAACAATCGCGGTCCGCTTAAGCGGGCCGCGCACCCACGCGCCCTACTTGTAGTAATAACACTTCCCGCGAGCTGCTTTAGCAGCTCGCGCACCGAGCGAAATAAATAAAGCCGAACAATCGCGGTCCGCTTTAGCGGGCCGCGCACCCACGCGCCTTACTTTTAGTAAAACACTTCCCGCGAGCTGCTTTAGCAGCTCGCGCACCGAGCGAAATACTAGTTATAATATATATAGCTCGATTACCACTGACTGACTGACTCACTGATTGACATAATTGTTCTCCTAGAAAGAGACAAAAAACGATACAATGATGTAGGGGAGATATGTCCGGGTGGGGGATTCGAGTGGGGAAAAATTATGATATTTCGGAAAAACAAGATGGCGGCCGAAGTGATTCTTGCAACTCTTTTGTTTTCCAACCGATTTCTTTGAAATTTTGGATTATTGTAGAAATTAGTAAACGATTAACAGAAAAAGTGAAAAAAATTAAAAAATCAAGATGGCGGCCGAGCTGTGACGTCTCAAATTTCCGACCCCTCTCCTGTAAAATTTTGTATGAAAAAAATTTTTTTCACCCATGGTGTCGTATAGAGCTCAAAGAATGTGACTCGGAGAAAGGTGGAGAGAGCTGATGAGTGAGGAGTTCGGAGACGGGCGAGGGGCACGGCCAGGGTATAGAAGATAGGTGGAGGGTGCTCGACCAAATGTCATTCGAAACCTCGAGCAATTGCCAGTGAGTTGAAAAAAAATTCCAAAATGGCGGAAAAAAAATGGCGGCAAATTTTGTCCGTCTCTCTCTCGGAGACTATAAAAGATGGAGGAGCGGTTTCTCGACAAAAGATGATCACAACCCGGAGGTCTACCTGGTGAGTAGGAAAAAAATTCAAGATGGCGGATTTTTTTTTCCCCCCATACAAAATGTATGGGGAATATTGAAGGGACTAGAAGTTGGGAAATATGCAAGACATTGATTTGATAGGTTCATAGGGCTTTTTTTCTTTTTCTTTTTTTTCATTTTACATTTGCTTTTTTTTCTTTTTTTTTCTTTTTCTTTTGTGAATGAGGAGCACGGCCAGGTTATTGCAGATAGGTGGGGTGTGCTCGAACAAATTTTTTGGCAAAAGATGACCAGAATCCGAAGTTCTACTTGATGAGTAAAAAAATCGCGGTCCGCTTTAGCGGGCCGCGCACCCACGCGCCCTACTTGTAGTAATAACACTTCCCGCGAGCTGCTTTAGCAGCTCGCGCACCGAGCGACATAAATAAAGCCGAACAATCGCGGTCCGCTTTAGCGGGCCGCGCACCCACGTGCCCTACTTGTAGCAATAACACTGCCCGCGAGCTGCTTTAGCAGCTCGCGCACCGAGCAAACGCTAGTTATAATATATATAGCTCGATTACCACTGACTCACTCACTCATTGACATAATTGTTCTCCTAGAAAGAGACAAAAAACGATAGAATGATGTACGGGAGATATGTCCGGGTGGGGGATTCGAGTATGGAAAAATTATGACATTTCGGAAAAACAAGATGGCGGCCGACGTGATTCTTGCAACTCTTTTGTTTTCCAACCGATTTCTTTGAAATTTTGGATTATTGTAGAAATTAGTAAACGATTAACAGAAAAAGTGAAAAAAATTAAAAAAACAAGATGGCGGCCGAGCTGTGACGTCTCAAATTTCCGACCCCTCTCCTGTAAAATTTTGTATGAAAAAATTTTTTTTCACCCATGGTGTCGTATAGAGCTCAAAGAATGTGACTCGGAGAAAGGTGGAGAGAGCTGATGAGTGAGGAGTTCGGAGACGGGCGAGGGGCACGGCCAGGGTATAGAAGATAGGTGGAGGGTGCTCGACCAAATGTCATTCGAAACCTCGAGCAGTTGCCAGTGAGTTGAAAAAAAATTCCAAAATGGCGGAAAAAAAATGGCGGCAAATTTTGTCCGTCTCTCTCTCGGAGACTATAAAAGATGGAGGAGCGGTTTCTCGACAAAAGATGATCAAAACCCGGAGGTCTACCTGGTGAGTAGGAAAAAAATTCAAGATGGCGGATTTTTTTTTTCCATACTAAATGTATGGGGAATATTGAAGGGAATAGAAGTTGGGAACTATGCAAGACATTGATTTTGATAGGTTCATAGGGCTTTTTTTCTTTTTCTTTTTTTCATTTTACATTTGTTTTTTTTTTCTTTTTTTTCTTTTTTTTTTTTCTTTTTTTTTCTTTTTCTTTTGTGAATGAGGAGCACGGCCAGGTTATTGCAGATAGGTGGGGTGTGCTCGAATAAATTTTTTGGCAAAAGATGACCAGAATCCGAAGGGCTACTTGATGAGCAAAAAAATCGCGGTCCGCTTTAGCGGGCCGCGCACCCACGCGCCCTACTTGTAGCGATAACACTTCCCGCGAGCTGCTTTAGCAGCTCGCGCACCGAGCGAAATACTAGTTATAATATATATAGCTCGATTACCACTGATTCACTGACTGATTCACTCATTGACATAATTGTTCTCCTAGAAAGAGACAAAAAACGATATAATGATGTACGGGAGATATGTCCGGGTGGGGGATTCGAGTGGGGAAAAATTATGACATTTCGGAAAAACAAGATGGCGGCCGACGTGATTCTTGCAACTCTTTTGTTTTCCAACCGATTTCTTTGAAATTTTGGATTATTGTAGAAATTAGTAAAGGATTAACAGAAAAAGTGAAAAAAATTAAAAAAACAAGATGGCGGCCGAGCTGTGACGTCTCAAATTTCCGACCCCTCCCTGTAAAATTTTGTATGAAAAAATTTTTTTTCACCCATGGTGTCGTATAGAGCTCAAAGAATGTGACTCGGAGAAAGGTGGAGAGAGCTGATGAGTGAGGAGTTCGGAGACGGGCGAGGGGCACGGCCAGGTTATAGAAGATAGGTGGAGGGTGCTCGACCAAATGTCATTCGAAACCTCGAGCAGTTGCCAGTGAGTTGAAAAAAAATTCCAAAATGGCGGAAAAAAAATGGCGGCAAATTTTGTCCGTCTCTCTCTCGGAGACTATAAAAGATGGAGGAGCGGTTTCTCGACAAAAGATGATCACAACCCGGAGGTCTACCTGGTGAGTAGGAAAAAAATTCAAGATGGCGGATTTTTTTTTCCCCCCATACAAAATGTATGGGGAATATTGAAGGGACTAGAAGTTGGGAACTATGCAAGACATTGATTTTGATAGGTTCATAGGGATTTTTTTCTTTTTCTTTTTTTCATTTTACATTTGTTTTTTTTCTTTTTTTTTCATTTTTTTTTCTTTTTTTTCTTTTTCTTTTGTGAATGAGGAGCACGGCCAGGTTATTGCAGATAGGTGGGGTGTGCTCGAACAAATTTTTTGGCAAAAGATGACCAGAATCCGAAGGTCTACTTGATGAGTAAAAAAATCGCGGTCCGCTTTAGCGGGCCGCGCACCCACGCGCCCTACTTGTAGTAATAACACTTCCCGCGAGCTGCTTTAGCAGCTCGCGCACCGAGCGAAATAAATAAAGCCGAACAATCGCGGTCCGCTTTAGCGGGCCGCGCACCCACGCGCCCTACTTGTAGCAATAACACTTCCCGCGAGCTGCTTTAGCAGCTCGCGCACCGAGCAAACGCTAGTTATAATATATATAGCTCGATTACCACTGACTCACTCACTGATTGACACGATTGTTCTCATAGATAGAGACAGAAAACAATACAATGATGTAGGGGAGATATGTTCGGGTGGGGGATTCAAGTGGGGAAAAATTATGACATTTCGGAAAAACAAGATGGCGGCCGACTTGATTCTTGCAACTCTTTTGTTTTCCAACCGATTTCTTTGAAATTTTGGATTATTGTAGAAATTAGTAAACGATTAACAGAAAAAGTGAAAAAAAATTAAAAAAACAAGATGGCGGCCGAGCTGTGACGTCTCAAATTTCCGACCCCTCTCCTGTAAAATTTTGTATGGAAAAAATTTTTTTCACCCATGGTGTCGTATAGAGCTCAAAGAATGTGACTCGGAGAAAGGTGGAGAGAGCTGATGAGTGAGGAGTTCGGAGACGGGCGAGGGGTACGGCCAGGGTATAGAAGATAGGTGGAGGGTGCTCGACCAAATGTCATTCGAAACCTCGAGCAGTTGCCAGTGAGTTGAAAAAAAATTCCAAAATGGCGGAAAAAAAATGGCGGCAAATTTTGTCCGTCTCTCTCTCGGAGATTATAAAAGATGGAGGAGCGGTTTCTCGACAAAAGATGATCAAAACCCCGAGGTCTACCTGGTGAGTAGGAAAAAAAATTCAAGATGGCGGATTTTTTTTTCATACAAAATGTATGGGGAATATTGAAGGGACTAGAAGTTGGGAACTATGCAAGACATTGATTTTGATAGGTTCATAGGGCTTTTTTTCTTTTTCTTTTTACATTTGCTTTTTTCTTTTTTTTCTTTTTTCCTTTTTTTTATTCTTTTTCTTTTTTTTCATTTTTCATTTTCTTTTATTCTTTCTTCTTTTTTTCTTTTCTTTTTTTTCTCTTTTTCTTTTTCTTTTGTGAATGAGGAGCACGGCCAGGTTATTGCAGATAGGTGGGGTGTGCTCGAACAAATTTTTTGGCAAAAGATGACCAGAATCCGAAGGTCTACTTGATGAGTAAAAAAATCGCGGTCCGCTTTAGCGGGCCGCGCACCCACGCGCCCTACTTTTAGTAATAACACTTCCCGCGAGCTGCTTTAGCAGCTCGCGCACCGAGCAAACGTTAGTCATTATTATAATATATATAGCTCGATTACCACTCACTCACTGATTCACTCACTCATTGACATAATTGTTCTCCTAGAAGGAGACGGAAATCGATATAATGATGGTCGGGAGATATGTTCGGATGGGGGATTCGAGTGGGGAAAAATTATGACATTTCGGAAAAACAAGATGGCGGCCGACGTGAATCTTGCAACTCTTTTGTTTTCCAACCGATTTCTTTGAAATTTTGGATTATTGTAGAAATTAGTAAACGATTAACAGAAAAAGTGAAAAAAATTAAAAAAACAAGATGGCGGCCGAGCTGTGACGTCTCAAATTTCCGACCCCTCTCCTGTAAAATTTTGTATGAAAAAAATTTTTTTCACCCATGGTGTCGTATAGAGCTCAAAGAATGTGACTCGGAGAAAGGTGGAAAGAGCTGATGAGTGAGGAGTTCGGAGACGGGCGAGGGGCACGGCCAGGGTATAGAAGATAGGTGGAGGGTGCTCGACCAAATGTCATTCGAAACCTTGAGCAGTTGCCAGTGAGTTGAAAAAAAAATCCAAAATGGCGGAAAAAAAATGGCGGCAAATTTTGTCCGTCTCTCTCTCGGAGACTATAAAAGATGGAGGAGCGGTTTCTCGACAAAAGATGATCACAACCCGGAGGTCTACCTGGTGAGTAGGAAAAGAATTCAATATGGCGGATTTTTTTTTCCCCCCATACAAAATGTATGGGGAATATTGAAGGGACTAGAAGTTGGGAACTATGCAAGACATTGATTTTGATAGGTTCATAGGGCTTTTTTTCTTTTTCTTTTTTTTCATTTTACATTTGCTTTTTTTCTTTTTTTTCATTTTTTTTTCTTTTTCTTTTGTGAATGAGGAGCACGGCCAGGTTATTGCAGATAGGTGGGGTGTGCTCGAACAAATTTTTTGGCAAAAGATGACCAGAATCCGAAGGGCTACTTGATGAGTAAAAAAATCGCGGTCCGCTTTAGCGGGCCGCGCACCCACGCGCCCTTCTTGTAGTAATAACACTTAACGGGAAGCCTAATAGCCTAATAGATTTGTTTCAACGTTCTTGGAGTCCTATAAATCAACAATAATATTATTGATATATTATCTTCTTCTATATAAATAAAAATCAATTCTTCTCTTCTTCTTCTTTATCAACTGATAAAGAAGAAGAAGAGCAGACACCGAAGACACAAGTTTCCACCGAATCGAAGGCTTTCTCATAGTCCGCAAACGCTGTTTGTTAATCTGCCCCCCAATTATCTAAAAGTTGCCAATCAAAATCTTATTCATTTCATGGTATTAGCGTCAAAGTAAAATAAACCATAACAGCATTAAATTAGAGCTCAATTTCGTGTATGCATTCTTATACGATTAGGTACGTACTGTACGATACGCTCCTTAACGCTCCATGTTAGAATCGGTTGTACTAATTTTTCGTGACTATAAATCAATATAGTCAAGGAATATTTTACTTTGACGCTAATGCCATGAAATGAATAAGATTTTGATCGGCAATTTTTAGACAATCGCACCTCTGGTTAATAATACTCAAAAACGGCTTGACCATTTTGAATTTTTTTTTGTTTTGTTCTCCTTAGTGCCGATTTCACCAACACCGAGTGACGTTTATCCGAGGAATAAGTTGGGCATTCGACCGCAGACCGTTTTTGTACTGAAAATACTGTAAAAATATGAAATTTCACTCGGGTAAGACTTATTTTATGTTGGTGAAATCAGCCCTTAGTATAGGAACGGTTTAAAAAAATTGGGAAACCCCAAAAAATAGCTGAAAAATTGAACATCTCAAAATTGGTAATTTTGTGTAGGAATCGTTATTTCGAATTACTTTTAAAAACTTGAGAGGTGTCAAAGGACACCCGGATGGAACGTAGCTCCTTCCGAATAGTGAAGGAATTGTAATAAACTAGTGGTGTTATCTAGTATTAAATTGATTAACTACGATGAATTATATTATTTTGTTTATTTCTATTGCACTGTTACAAAACCAAAGAGTTACTCTGGTGGAGTTACTGTTTTTTCACAGATGGCGTTAGCATTTTATCCAATTTATACAATAAAAAATTAGGGTAAAATTCCACATGTAGAAATTATTTAAAATAAAATTGAAAATAGAAAATTCAGTCTGTCGAGCTGGGATTCGAACCATCGACGTTGAATTTATAGGCGACTGCCCTAACAACTAGGCCATGCAGACGCCGTGTTCTAAGGCGAAAATATCGAATACAATGCAAAATTCACATTCAACAAAAAACACAATGCCAAATTCACATTCAAAAAAGTGTCGGTTTCAAAAATGTGTCGAGGTCGAGTGTCGGTTCCTTAATTTTTTCCGTCTAGCCCCCTTCCGTACCGCGCGATAAGGAACTACGTTCCAATAGTGGCGGCAGGGAAGCCACCGCCGTGGAAACACACACACTCTCACACACACACACACACACACACACACACACACACACACACACACACACACACACGCACACACACACACAATACACTAAGATAACGATTATTCCCTTGTGATGTACCTTAAACGTTGAAAAACGTTGAAAAGTTACTCTTGCCCTCTGATATAATAATATTATAATAAATACCTACCTATAACTATAAATTTCGCCCACATTTCGGTTTGCAAACACGATAATCATTAATTTAAGTTTATTTAAGCGTTCGTTAGGTAATTTAAATATTAATTGTGTTTTCATTTTATTTCGTATATATTCATTAGGTGATTTTCGACCGTTTAATTTGTTTGACAATTTATATTGTTTTATTGCAATACATAACTTAAATGGAAGTCTCTGTATGTGATTTTGAAATACCTAACTGCCTTTATTTAATTTTGCTCACAATTCGTTCTAGTTTCTGTCATTACAAATTTTTATTGTTTTCCTGTATATTTCCGTGGAGTAAACCACCCTGTATATTAGGGTGGGTCACTAATGTATGGACATTTTTTTTTAATTTGATCATCTTATAATAGTAATATTATGTTGTCTTAGGTCTTAACAAATAATAATTGGCTATAAAAAGTTAAATTAAGTCATATCTTTAGCCCGCGCATGTGATTTAAAGTTTTGGAAAATTTTGAAAAAACAACATTTATTTAAAATTACATATTTTATTACGAAACCATCATACATTACTATAAAATTAACTAATTTACATAAAATTCTCACGCAATTAATATAGTGCAATATTTAGTTAAAAAAAAATATTATTTACATACTGTAACAAAAATTAACCTATTTATGTTATGCCCACAATAACGTGCATTACCGAAGAAACAATAACAATCGCAGTATTTTCAAACTTTTTACTGATTTGGTGTATTTTTTGTTGTTTGTGAAGTGGAAAGTAAGTTTAGCATATCAGAAGAAGAAATATTGCCTTCAGAATCACTTGAAGATTACAAAAAGTCATGTTGTTCGGCATCACAATTATCTTGACTTTTAGAAATGTTCAACCAAGTTTTTTTAGCCTTAGAAGCTTGTTTTAAATTATTTTTTGATTAAGCCGTAAAAACACGGTCTATTTAACTAATTTGCATCTTTCAAACCTGTCTTTGTTCCAACTAAAACTTCTTCTCTTCTTTTGGTACTCTATTTTCTCTTGGAAAACAGCAAAGTTCAATTTCTCTACATTTACATGAACAAATGTCGAACAAAATGCTGTTATTTTGTAGAATAATATTTTTCTGATTAGCAGATAATCGTTTAAATGATTTGCTATGGTCTTCGCAATTTAAATGATACACCTAAAATAACTGAATTACTCTCGTGTGTGGAAGGAGAGGCAGGGACGATTTTCTCCAAACATCTTCAACATTAGTTCGGTAATATCTAAAAATGATGGTTCTTTGATAGTATTCTTGATTTGAAGTTGTAATTTATTCCATTCATAACATTTCATGGCATCTTTGTGGGTCGGAAAGACATTGTCTTGAACATCTTCTACACTCTCGAATAAAGGACACTGATAACGTTGTCTTCTAGTTTCCATGGTAAACTAAATTATTAACTCAAGAGAAAATAATGTAGCTAGTGTTAAACGTGGTATAGTACCGTTATAATATACCTTTAATAATATATTTGGTACAATAAATACTAAAACTAAACTAAAATAAATGCACTAAGCGATACGCTTACGACGATTAGGAGTGCGCTACCTGTTTCAAAATTATAAAATCATAAATGTTAGGATAAAATTGCGGGGGTTATAAAAGAATGTCACTAAATCTCATTACTGGCACAATAGTATAATTTTTTTTACAAATAAAATTATTTTTATTGGTTTAGTGTATCGATATCTATCGTCACTATTTTATATTAGTTTAATAAACTTCTGGATCGATGCGCGGGCTATTACACTTAAAATAAATTAATAACCTTTTACACATTTCATATTGAACTTGTAAGACAACATAATTTCACTATTACAAAAGGATTGGGGTAAAAAAAATTTTTCGACCCACCCTACTGTATATAGTTAAAGCTCCTTTGAAATTATAAATAAAACATTATAATGATATAATAAAAACATTAAAAGTAGAGAACAATATTTTTCTGCAAAGTAATCTGAGTAAATTTTCTAATTTAATAGGTATTACAACTTGAAATATTCTCGCAGTTACGTCATAATCAATATGTCAAGTAAAACTTGAGCACAAAATAAAGAATAGGGGTGCAGGAGCTCTAAGAGGTCTGATGAATTGCCTCATAAATTGTATCTCGCCCTCTCCGTCTGCTCGACGCAAGTGACGCTCATGCTTTAGAACCTCTAAAGATGTCCCATTTCTCTACCGACAAATAGTTTTAAAGACGTAAGTACTTCAGTTTGAAACATATAATAGTTATTTGTGTTATATGGGGCCAAAGGAATTTTTTGTTCCCCGAGGGCTTTATTTTGAATTCAGAGCGAAGTGAAGGATCCTATAGTAGACTCCCGAGCGCAGCGAGGGATTCTAAAGTAGAATCCTGAGCGGAGCGAGGAATTTAATATACGCCGCCCGAGAACAAAAAATTTTGGCCCCGAATGACACACAATATTTTTCATCATTACCTATGAGAAAAGCTAGGAGTATCAACCTACTATATATATAGAGTATAAATATTACCAATACGTATATTGAAAGTTTAAATAAAACACAAATAAATTTTTATGAAATAATTAAACATTAATATTTATGCTGGAAGTATGGGCGTATATGTCTAATCAACAAATTTGATCACGCGACATCGTAGACTACAGCTTCTCAAACATTTTTGAATTTCGACACATTTTTGAATTCTCTCTTCTGATTTGATTTCGAATAGGTATGATGAAAAAGCATTTTCATTTATTAAGCAATTAACTATCACTTGCTTCAACGGTTAAAGAAAATGTTTTATACATATTTGGAACTTCCCCTCATTGTGGAAACACTGCATACACTACATAGTGCCTATTGTAAACTGTATTGAAAAAGAGCAACCGCCGAGTTTTTTTGCTGGTTCTTCTCGGTAGGAAGGGCATTCCGAACCAGTGGTAGATAGATTCATTTGACGATTCGAAATCACTTGTAAAAGTTTATTTGAATAAAAAATAAGTATTTCTATTCTATACTTATACTTGGTGATGGAGAGAGCTATGCTCGGAGTGGCCCTTCGGGATCGAATCAGAATTGAGGAGATCCGCAGGAGAACCAAAGTCACCGACATAGCTCAGCAAGTCGCGAATCTAAAGTGGAAATGGGCCGGGCAAATAGTTCGAAGAGCTGATGGTCGTTGGGATCCCAAGGTGCTGGAGTGATAACCCCGCACCGGGAAGCGCAGTGTTGGCAGACCCCCTACTAGGTGGACCGACGACATCAAACGAGTTGGAGGAAGCCACTGGATTCAGGCGGCGCAAAACCGAGGCCTGTGGAGTTCCATGCAAGAGACCTTTGTCCAGCAGTAGACGTCTGTCGGTTGACATAGAAGATAAAGAAGATAATATACTTGTTTTGTCCTTCAGTTACTTAGCAAAGAGTCCAGGTCCTGAGTCCAGGCGAACGATGTCATGGATAAAATCTACGAAGTGACTATTTGTACGGGTACTAGACGAATAAATTATATTTATTCGTACAGTTATTCAATTATTTTTTTATATTAAGAATGAATTGGATGATTAGCTTGTTTTTTATTTGTCAATTTTTTTTAATTAGTTACACTGTAACACGTTGGGAGAACCACCAGACTGGAAAATCTAAAGTTAGGTTAGGTTGGGTTGGAACAGAAAAGAATCTGGTGCCCGGCCGCAGGCCGGGCATTTAGGTTCTATTGGTTTGAAATGAAAAATTAATTTGAAGGGGTGTCTAAGCCTTTTCTACTCCTTTTCCCCTCTCCCACTATTTTTTTACTTTCACTCCTTCACTAAGCGAATTTTTGCAAGACTAACCTAAAAAATTACAATATTAAAAAATATATATTTCGAAAACTATCAGGATTCGACGGATTTCCTTTGCAAGGGGGGTCACCCCCCTCCCCCTCCGTTGCGTCACCTAAACTAAAGTTTAACCAGTCTGTTGACTGTTTATCATGTTATAAGATAAACATAACCTCAAATTGTGTGAGTTGTAAATAATTTTTTTTTTTCAAAAATTATACATTTCCTCGCAAAAAAAGGGTACCAGTGGAGTAGGGGTATGGGGACCACCTGTAGACACTTACTAGCCTATATTACACTTACTAGCATAGGTTACACATAATAGTACACATATAATAATATAGTTACAATACAATACAATGAGTAATATAGTTACACATTAATTTTACGTAAAAATGTAAGGCATAAATGGACGCAAGCAGTCCCGGGCGTTCGAGTGTAGCGCGCGAGATTGAAACTTGGTTGATCAGCGTACGCGCGGCGCGCTGTACGCCGCCGGCTGAATTTACCGTTAGCAACCGCTGCCCGCCTCCGCTCGGACACGAGCGCGAGTCCGCACCTCGATCTCGCGGCGAATGCACGCCCGTTTGTGCCTCGACAAAATCGCTCGTTGTGTATATTTCTTCCATTAGCGGAATAAAACGGTTGGGATAAAATACTGCTGAGTAGTTTCTTTGGTGTCTCGCTGCTTAACTACCTATACTGGTGACCCCGCTGAAAAGAAAACATGGAAAATAGCAGCAGCGACGCCTCGGACGCTACCGCGAAGTCGGACGGCGAGCATATTACAGTGCGGCGTCATAAGAGACGTGCCCAACGAGTGGTGACTGCGTCGGCGGAACGCATGAAAATTCGAATACCACCTTTCTGGCCGGAGGACCCGGAACTTTGGTTTGCTCAAATTGAAGGTCAGTTCGAAATAGCCGGAGTTGTATCAGAGAATACCAAGTTTTACCACATAATTAGCAGCCTAGACAGCAGGTATTCTGTAGAGGTAAAAGATCTCATCACGTCACCTCCAGAATCGAATCGCTACAGCAAACTCAAGGAGGAGCTTATCAAGCGTCTGTCTGCTTCGCGGGATCGCAAAATCCAGCAACTGCTTAAACATGAAGAGCTAGGGACACGGAAGCCATCGCAATTTTTACGGCATCTGCAAGGACTGGCAGGGTCTTCCGTACCAGCGGACTTTATTAAAATCATATGGTGTAGCAGGCTCCCCGCGAACATTCAGACGCTGATCGCATCGCAGCCAGCCGGACCCCTGGAAGACCTAGCAGATCTGGCGGACCGCGTCTTCGACATAATCTCACCGATTCCTCAGGTGTCCGCCACGACTTCAGCCGCGCCAGCGCCATCTACTAGTATGGAGTCCATGGCATTAGAAATAGCCGAACTTCGGGAAGCAGTGAAGAACCTCACAACACAACTGAACAGGCGAGATAGGCAGCCTAGACCGCGAGAGCGTTCTACCGGTCGTCGTCCACGGTCTCGGTCCAGCTCGAGCTATAGAAGGTACCCAACGTGTTGGTACCACGCAAAGTTCGGCTCCAAGGCAACAAAATGCTCGAAACCATGCGATTACAACGCCGCGGGAAACTCGCAGAGCGGTCGGTAGCGGCGACCGACGACCGCTCATCTTCATCCGGTCGCTTGTTCGTAACCGATCGACGATTAAACATCGATTTTCTTGTGGACACTGGAAGTGATGCGTGCGTTTTTCCGAGAGCCGTATTTCATGAGCGACGTGTAAAGACTAATTTTCAACTAACGGCGGCAAACGGTACAGTGATAGAAACTTACGGGTATGTGCAACTTAACTTAAATATTAATTTACGTCGAGACTTTCCATGGAACTTTATAGTAGCCGATGTGACTCGAGCGATTATCGGAGTAGACTTTCTTTGCCACTATAACTTAATTGTTGATGTTAAAAATAAGCGCTTAATAGACAATAACACATCTCTTTCTACTATAATTTTTGTTACCGACTGGCGACACACGGTACCATTCCATCCTGGCTAAATACCCGGATATAACTCGACCGGCCGGCACACCTACCGTCACAGTACACAACACTGTACACTACATCCGTACCACACCTGGCCCCCCCGTATCATGTTCTCCCCGCAGGTTAGCCCCGGACAGATTAAAAATAGCAAAACAAGAGTTTGACCTGATGCTGAAGAACGGGGGACGGCGCGACCTTCTGAGAGCGCCTGGGCATCGCCCCTGCACTTAGCCCCCAAGAAAGATAATGGATGGCGGCCTTGCGGGGACTACAGGCAGCTCAACGCACGTACCATCCCAGATAAGTACCCTATAAAACTTATACATGACTTTGCCCACAGTATATCCGGATGTACGATATTTTCTACAATCGACCTAGTCAAGGCCTATAACCAGATCCCGGTGTTTGAAGAAGACATCCCGAAATCGGCGATCACGACACCTTTCGGGCTTTATGAATTCCCCTATATGACCTTTGGACTCCGGAACGCAGGTCAGACATTCCAAAGATTCGTTGACGAAATGACTCGTGGACTTAACTTCTGTTATTGTTACCTAGACGATTTTTTAATATTTTCTAGGGATGCCACAGAACACGAAACGCTCTTAGAACTACTTTTTGAAAGGATGAAAAAATATGGCGTTCTAGTTAATACTTCGAAGTGTGTATTTGGCGCGTCCGAAGTCCAATTCCTAGGTTATCACATCTCAGCCGCAGGTACTAAGCCACTAGGGTCCAAAGTCCAAGCTATTAGGAATTTCCTAAGCCACAGACTATTAAGTCACTTAGGCGATTTTTAGGCATGATAAATTTTTATCGGCGATTTATTCCTAATGCCGCGAAAATTCAAGCCCCCTTAAATGCCCTACTGTCTGGTTCAGTTAAACCGTCACAAACAATAGACTTGACTGGGGACGCACTAACAGCGTTCGAGCAATGCAAGAACAGTCTTTGTAATGCCGCCTTACTAGCACATCCCGACTGCCAAGCCAAACTCGCCCTTATTACAGACGCGTCCGACTTAGCATTGGGTGCCGTGCTACAGCAATACAAAGACAATTCCTGGCAACCTCTCGCTTTCTTTTCACGAAAACTTAGCCCCTCGCAACAGAAATACTCGCCCTATGACCGCGAGTTACTAGCTATATACGAAGGAATAAAATATTTTCGCTATATGCTTGAGGCTCGACACTTCGTAGTCTACACTGACCACAAACCTTTATGTTATGCCTTCCGCACACAGAAGAGTAACTGTTCACCGCGTCAGTTTAGATATTTAGACTATATATCGCAGTTTACGAGTGACATTCGTCATATTTCTGGCAAAGATAACGTTGTAGCAGATACGTTATCTCGCGTAGACGCAATACAGAATCCAGTTGAACTCGAAGAACTCGCTAAAGCTCAATCGAAAGATTCCGAACTTCTGCAGCTCCTTGGCAACGGATCCTCACTTCGCTTCACTAAACTGAAGGATCCAAGCAGCGGCGTCGAACTATTTTGTGACGTAAGTACTGGCACCGCTAGACCCTTCGTTCCAACACCCTTACGCAAGCAGGTCTTTGACAGTCTTCATGGCTTAAGCCATCCCGGCGCAAATGCCACTGCTAAACTCATCGCGCAGCGTTTCGTATGGCCCGCCATCAGGAAAGACTGCCGAGAATGGTCACGCACGTGCTTATCTTGCCAGCGCTCCAAGGTCCATCGCCATGTGTCAGCACCCCTAGGCACATTCGAACTACCTCGAGCCAGGTTTTCCTTCGTTCACGTCGACCTCATCGGACCTCTGCCATACTCGAACGGTTTCCGCTACTGCTTAACAGCTATAGACCGTTTTACAAGATGGCCAGAAGTAATTCCTATAGCTGACATAACAGCTGAAACTGTAGCCAAGGCACTGCTGTCAGGCTGGTTTAGTCGCTACGGAATCCCACGGGATATCGTCACGGACCGCGGCGGCCAATTCCAGTCGGGATTATTCAGCTACTTGTCCAAGATGGCTGGATTCAAACCCCGCCAAACCACGGCTTATCACCCAGCTTGCAACGGCCTAGTGGAAAGATTCCATCGGCAGCTAAAAACAGCTATTACCTGCCACGCCGATAGTAATTGGACGGAATCCTTACCACTAGTGCTATTAGGCATTCGAAGCGCCTTCAAAGCCGACCTGCAGTGTTCTTCAGCAGAACTCGTATACGGTGAGCCTTTACGACTTCCAGGGGAGTTCTTTGAATCAAATACTCAAACTACAACTGACGTTACAGACTTCGCCGCCAGAATACGTTCATTTTGCGAACGACTCCAACCTTGCCCCGCTTCACGCCATAATAAAAGCAAAACATTTGTTTATAAGGACCTAGCTACTTCTAGCCACGTTTTTATTAGAGAAGACGCACTGAGAAGTACATTCCATCCTGCATATTCCGGTCCACATGAAGTGACTGAAAGAGGCGATAAGGTATTCAAGGTAAGGATAAATGGCAAAGAGGTGACCGTTTCTATAGATCGCCTAAAACCCGCCTATATATTAAACACCGATGCGCCTAACGTCACCCTACGCAGAGAACCCAGCCCCGCTCCCAAAGCCACAAACACCGACTCGGAGGCGCCTAAAACAACAAGATCCGGCAGACGAGTCAAATTCCCGGATTTTTACCGTCCGTAAGTACGGCCTCCGGGGGGGAGTGATATGGGGACCACCTGTAGACACTTACTAGCCTATATTACACTTACTAGCATAGGTTACACATAATAGTACACATATAATAATATAGTTACAATACAATACAATGAGTAATATAGTTACACATTAATTTTACGTAAAAATGTAAGGCATAAATGGACGCAAGCAGTCCCGGGCGTTCGAGTGTAGCGCGCGAGATTGAAACTTGGTTGATCGGCGTACGCCGTACGCCGCCGGCTGAATTTACCGTTAGCAACCGCTGCCCGCAGCCCGCCTCCGCTCGGACACGAGCGCGAGTCCGCACCTCGATCTCGCGGCGAATGCACGCCCGTTTGTGCCTCGACAAAATCGCTCGTTGTGTATATTTCTTCCATTAGCGGAATAAAACGTTTGGGATAAAAGACTGCTGAGTAGTTTCTTTGGTGTCTCGCTGCTTAACTACCTATAGGGGGGCCCCTCCCCCCCTTCCCCCTCCCCTCCCCCAAATTAAGGTAGCATGATTCAAATATTTGACCAAAATTATTCGTCCGACTTCTATACGAATAATAATAAATTGTTTGTCCAGTACCCGTATTAATAATTATAAATTGTTCGTACAGTACCCGTATTATTAGACTCACTCTAAAATCTAATTCCCTATAAGTAAGTATACTTTTGTACCTTAATTTGGCTTTGAAGCCTAAAAAGTATGTAGGTATTTTTTAATTTTAATGGCACGTTTTAAATTCATGAAAACATAATTAAAAAATTGATAACTTCCTCCTGTATTATTAACTGCTCTGAAATAGACTTAATTAGGTACTTATTTGGAAGATCATAAAAGATATAAATACTTTCCTCTTGTAACATCGGATTCTTGTTCCTATAATAATTTGATATAAAAAATCTTTTTAACCGACTTCAAAAAAGGAGGAGGTTTTCAATTCGTTGGAATCTTTTTTTTTATGTATGTTCACCGATTACTCGAAGACGCCGCCTGTACTATTTGGAAAATTCTTTTTTTGTTTGAAAGGCTATACTTCCCAGGTAAATTTTTAAATTAGGTCCGCAACGTATGGTAGCACCTTAGAGTTTACTCATACAATTTCTCATTATCAACGGATAAGTTGTAAGAGCTATTTTAACTTCTCCGACATGAAACAAGATTTAACAACTATACGAATGATACCTATTAAACGAGTTTTGTATGATTTTAATTACTTTACTGGAATTTTAATAGCGGACCAAGTAGCAAACATCATGGCATAATCATTTTGGTGTAAAGGCGGCTTTATCACTAAAGGCAATGCGTATAAAGCTGACAGTAGATTTTATAATGATTAATTATGTTTATTAGATATTTATAGGTTACCACCTATACCCATACAATTTTTTTTATTCGTCTGATGATCTGACATCTCAACACATCGCCGGATCACAGGCGTCCTCTTGCATGGGAATGGTTTAGGGCCTTACTTTAGGCCATAGGCCACCACGGTGGCCAACTGCCAAGTGCGGATTGGCAGACTTCACACCATTTTCAAATATATTAATTTTTACATCAAAGTTAAACAAATAAACATTATCTCATTATCTCTTGGCCCATATGCAACTTTCGGTAAGTACCTAACGATAAAGTGATATTATTAACGATTACTCAAATACGACATTATATTGTAAATATAAATTATTGATAGAGTGCAAATAATTCTGTACATTTTTTTAATTTTTGTTGATCCTTTTTAAGCAGCGTTACCGAAATATCGTATTCACAAAATCTCGTTAGTAGCTTTGTAGTCCTTTAATCTTGTACTTTCCCATTCATACAATCGAGTTCATCACTAAAAACCGTTCAATTGAAAATGCAGAAGTCGGTTAAAGTTTCTTGGCTTGTTGTTAATGAACAAACTTCAATTCAGAAAAGTTTTAAAAGAGCCAGGGCATACAAATCGAATAAACGGTGCAGCTATCTTAAAGGTGGGTATTATAGTACAAATTACAATATATTTTACAAACCTATTTCGTTCAAGACCTATTGATGTACTTGATCAGGTTAGGTTTACAAAAGTATGCTTAGGGGATCACTTAAATAAGGGGGCCGCGGAGATATTTTATGTCGAGAGCTACCTACCCTAGGTATTTTTTCCGAATTCTAGTAGGTATAAGCCGTGTCAATAAAGAAAGGAATCTGAAATGGCGGCTTGTACTTGTAATGACAGGCACAGGTTGGACCGTCAGCAAAAAACGAAGCGAAGCTGGGCTGCTATATGTGGAGCTATACAGACACACATTGTATGTTTATATTATTTATTTAGTATTTGTGTTGATACCTTATTCATTTATGTACCTATATTATGTTATTAAATATACCTATATATTACTATTGATTTATATAGTTAGCACATGTTTAATATCTCTAGGTATTTATTTATTTCTTGTTATCTTTAAGTCCTCTAACTTATCTTGTATGTTTCGCGTCATGTCGCAACGTGTTTTATATTTCTTCTTCAAAATATTATGTAACATTATATTATACGATTTCACCCTCATCACTTCGAAGAATATTTCCTCGTTTCGCGTAAACGCTCATTAAATTAAAGCTCATTTTTTAAACGTAACGTAACGTATTGATCAATAAACAGCATACGAACGACAATGACAACGAAAAAACTTAACAGAAAACAAGACAAAGAACAGTAACAAAAACACAGTGTGCAAGCAGATATAGACTGATAATTTTTTTGCGTGCTGTAACGACGTGTGCGAGTGAGAGGGAATGATTAGCGACGCCATTTACAATTCCTTTCTTTAATGACACGGGTTATACCTACACGCCTCTGTAGCGGTAGCGTTCTCTTTTACTATGCGAAATTTCAACCTTACTACCTAGAGCTAGATAATGAAATGTCTGTATAACACCGAACACGGAAGAATCTATAGGGTTCCTTTGCTATTTTCGTCTAAAATGTAATATAAAAAAAATATTTTAAAAATAACCGACTTCAAACGCGCGGGCGCGGGCGTTTGAAGTCAGTTATTTAAAAGCCAGTACAAAGGGTGGGCCAGACCAGGTGGATATAAATTTTTTTTTAGATTGTTGACATGGGGGTCTACCAGGACCCGCAAGGAAAAAAATCGGTTCCTAACCGATTACGAGAAAAAAAAAATTACAATTTTGGAATATTAACGCCTTGACGAACTTATAATTTTATTTTTATTTTTCCAGTGACAATTTCCGCAATTTTTTTATGGAATATCTTTACCTAATAACTGTGCTCTCTTAGGAAAAAATTCCAGTCTGATTAGCTGGTTTTAAGAGCATTAAATTTTAAATTATTCCAAGAAAATTAAGTTCATCTAAAATCTACAGAAAATTTTAAAATTCCATTAAAAATAAAAGAAGATGTTCATAGCACTGGTGATTTTTTAAAAACTGTAGCAACTTAAGTTCTTTCGATTTCCAAAAGAAAAATTGTATGTCAATGTGCCGGATAAAAAGTTATGATTTTTCAAAAATCTTCGTTCCTCATTCGTGTAAATAACGACTTTATTGAAAAAAATGTTAATTGTTTGTGGAGACTGCAGTATGTCCTTTAATTTTAACTGCCTCGTAGGTCTAGTGGTAAGCGTGTTCGATTGCGGCCGACGAGGTCCCGGGTTCGAGTCCCGGGTCGGGCCATACCAAGTATTGGGGTTTTCCGATAAGAAATTCTCAGAACTAGCCTGGAGTTAGGAAGTTGGCGATGTTTCACCCCGTGCCTTGGAGAGCACGTAAAGCCGTTGGTCCTGCGCCTAATCTCTCTCCGGTCGTGTCGAATTTTCCGTCCCATCGGGCTATGAGAGTAAAGAAACAGAGAGTGCATCTGTGCTCGCGCACACACTTGTGCACTTTAATATCTCCCGCACAGATGGCTAATCTTTCTGAAGATAGGCTGCCGCCGTGGCCGAAATTCGGTAGGGAGGACATTAATCCTTTAATGATGAATGACTGTATCTACTTTTTAAGAGAAAGAAAAATAAAACAATGTTTTATTTTTCTGTATTTCGAAAAATTATTTAGTATTTCAAAATAAACGAAAAGCTTGTGAAGGATTGGGTGCAATATTGCAACGGGTGGAGATCGATCCGTTGACCGTACAGTTTTCAGTCCGCGTCTTTAACAGTTTAACTATGACATTAGCATCAAAGTAAAATTCACCATAAGAGTATCGATTTCAAGTCACAAATTCAATACAGACAGTTTTAATTTGGAGCGTTTTCGTTACTTAAACGTTTAAGAATACGTTTATTTTACTTTGATGGTAATGTCATAGTTTACTATTCATAGTTAACTATCCAATCTTGTACTAACCGTACAGGGCTGTACTAATTACAGCTTCCACGTTTGCAAAATGTATATTTTATTGCAATCATTAAAGTTAATACGATTTTGATTGATTCAATTTATTTTTGTTTAAATTCGGAAAATATATTAAAGACTGTTTCTTGATAATATCCAATTAATTTGCATTCAAAATATAACGGATAAACAAATAAATTCGACATTTTACATACTACCTAATTACGTACGCGGTATGTGCATCTATATAGGCAGTAGTATCTGTATCTCCAGTTGCTTATAATCCCCAGTACTCTTTGTACTTGACGTGATATCGGATAGAAGCATTTAATATAGTATTACCTACGTGGTATTACTTACTACATACCGGCAGTAATGAGTGCTCTTGTCTATTATAGACCGGTATTGATAACTGCACTTATAGCTTCTAATGAGATTAATACTAAACTAATTAAGGAACGAAACTGTTAAAAATCCTCCCAGTACCTCTTCCGCACATCACTAAAGCATATATACTATTTTTAAAGATTTTTGCCTGTGCTCACCTGTCTCACTGTCCCTTTTTAAAATCCAGTAATAATCTGCAATCATGTTAACATTCCATCTTCTTTGCTAATAGTCTTTCAATCACCTTTAAATTTTCATGTAATTTCTTCCCTTCTTCGTCTCTGCAATCCCCAAGATTTTCCGAGAAATCTAATTCGTGCACTTATTCAATTCGGGCCGTGTAAGTAAATTATTGCGGCTCAGTATTATCGATAGGAACAAAATCTTACTCTTCCTTTTATCAGACAACATAAGTCTCATCGAATTCACAATCAACTTAACCCACGGTTACGAGTATGGCAATAGAACAAACTTGAGGCGTCGGCCTTATTGCAGACTGAACCATGAGATACTGAAATTCCTTTTTATTAAGCAGTTTAGTATATCGAACCCCTTTGTATTAGAGCATTAAAAGTAACAGTCCTCATAAAGATTTCTTGGTTCCATTCAGATCATCAGAGCGTTGAATGGAATTTTTTTTCTGCCCCCGAGAGCATTGACACAGTTCTTTATGGAAGTACTTGGCAGGAGGTGCATTTCCTGATCTGAGGTTTTTGATGATCTGCAAGACAAGTACCAAAATAAGCAAAATGGACTTTTTTACAAATGTTGTCATTTTCCTATCTGGTTTTTACGTGATAAATTCGCCACAAATGAAACACTAAAATGTTATGGTGAATTCATACCATTTCTCGAACTTGAAGCCATTTTAAAAGTAAACTACTACTGTTCTATCGCCCAACAAATTACGTTTATTTTATTATGTTCAAGCCCTATACAGTATTTATCATGATAGGTATAGTAATTCACATTTTACAACAATTTTTTTATTTAATAAAAAAAAAGAATTTCAATAATACCACCTTGTATTTGGGATGCATTTAAAAAGATTTCTAAAAAACTTTACGTGATAGATTTTTTTTTTATTATTTTTACGGTAATTAGCACCTTGAAATCTATAAGAAATCATTATTGAATTTCAGACAATTTTACCCATACATACTGATTTAATGTAGTTCAATAGTAAAGCGTGTGCATTATAAATAAATAATTAATCAAACAAGGCATTGAGTTTGCAATCAGTTGAAAAAAAATAAAGCTTGATTTCGTTCTCTTGCATTGATGCCTTAAATTTTTTCTTACCTACTTACTACTACTTTCCCTAGATTCTACACTAGAATTAAATAGGTACTTTCTAAGCCCCGATTTCACCAACGTTGAGTGACGTTTTACCAAGGAATAAATTGGGCGTTCTGACAGTTCTTGTATTGAAAATACTGTCAAAATACCAAATTTACTCTCGGATAAGACTTATTTTACGTTGGTGAAATCAGCCCTTAGACATCTAAATATCTAGTTTAAAAAAATGATTTGTTCATATACGTACGAAACCCTAAAAGAGCGACCTCCAACTCGCTTTTGGCCGATTTTTCTCCATACCCATCTTCTTCTTCTTTATCAACCTATAGACGTTCACTGCTGGACAAAGGTCTCCTACATGGACTTCCACAGGCTTCGGTCTTGCGCCGCTTGGATCCTGCGGCTCCCTGCGACACGTTTTATGTCGTCGGTCCACCTAGTGGGGGTCTGCCAACACTGCGTTTCCCAATGCGGGGTCGCCACTCCAACACCTTGGGACCCCAACGACCATCAAGCTCTTCGAACTATGTCCCCTGCCCATTTCCACTTCAGTTTTGCGACACTGAGCTATGTCGGTGACTTTGGTTCTCCTACGGATCTCCTTATTTCTGATTTGATTTCGCAGGAATATACCGAGCATAGCTATCTCCATCGCTCGCTGTGTGACCATGAGCCTTCTTATGAGACCCATGTCCCATAGTTAGCAACCATGTCTCAGATCCGTAATTCATCACTGGTAACACACTCTGAGGGATTTTGGACGAGTAGACATCTCGGAGCTTCCCGAACGCTGCCCAGCCGAGTTGAATTCGGCGGCGAAATTGGACCTACCTAGCTGGACTGTATGTTCCAGGTATATATACTCGTCTACAATTTCGAGTGCAGAGTTCTCAACGATTACTGGGTGGAGCGGAGCATGAGCACTGGACATGATTTTCGTCTTGCTCATGTTCATTTTCAGGCCCACCTGTTTAGAAACCCTGCTGAGATCATTGAGCATTGTATTGAGATCTCTCAGAGTCTCTGCCATGACTACTATATCATCTGCAAATCGCAGGTGAGTGATGTACTCGCCGTTTATATTGATGCCAAGTCAGTTCCAATCCAGAAGCTTAAACGCAGCGGTAAAGAGCTTCGGGGAGATTACATCTCCCTGTCGCACTCCACGCTGCAAGTGGATTGGCCTCGTAGTCTGGTCCTGTATAGTAGCGTTTTCATAGTGGCACATAGTGGCGTTTTTGTACAAGCACTTCAACACTTGGAATACCGGTAGTCGATTCGGCATCTCTGCAGCGACCTCAATACAGCCCAAGTTTCCACCGAATCAAAGGATTTCTCATAGTCCACAAACGCTAAGCAAAGTGGCCAGTTATACTCTTCCGTCTTTTACCCGTCTCCATACCCATATTACCCATTATTACCCATGCTATATTATGTATTATTACCAATTTGCTACTTAGGTACCTTTTTGATCTTTTTTGGATTACATAGATAGGTTATTGATATCGGTCGCAAATTAATTATCTACATTATAGCCAATAGCTGGATTGGACCATGGAAGGGTTGAGCGCAATGATCCAATCGAAATTAATCCCCTCCGCTATGCACATAATACATTTTCGTATTCCAGCAATTTATTCAAAAAAGACGTGAAAATCCGATGAACACGAGATTAAAGTTTCTATTTAGGTGGACTCACCAGTCGCCCTGATTCAATCGGAACATTCAATAAGTAAGTTTGCAGGAGTTGCTGCGGGATTTCTGGTACATTTAGCGAGGAAAAACTTGAAATTAAATGAATTATGTAGATTTGGATTGTGTTTAAAATTTCTGAATTTTATTTATGTGAATGGAGCAAAATATACGTTGTGGTAGGTAAAATTAAAAATCTCAATAATTACGAAGAGAAATGAAGTCTAGAAGCTCAAACCTATTATCTACTTAGGTATGTAACAAACTTAAATATACACATAGAAACATAGACACACACTTTGTAGTAAGTAGATTATTCAACACGAGGGTAATGCGATGTTTTACGGTTGCCGGAATAAATCCCAAGCGAACGAGGGACTTTAGAGTTACTCCCGAGTGTAAGCGAAGCTGTTGTATCTAGAATCCTGAGTGAAGCGCAGGGTTTAGGGGCGCCCAAGACGAAGACAACATTACCTACCTACCCCTGCGTTCAATATTCTACTTTTCACACTTCGCGAGGCAATAAAAACAAGATTGATAAATAATTCTAAATTCAAATCACATTTTACGCCCTTAAGGTTTAATGGATTTCAGTACAATATTACACCCTTAAGGATTTCAGTAGGAATGTAATGACGTAGTTTACCTTTATCTAATAGGTCTTGTAATAAGGTATTGTCGAGCGAGCGGTGTGAAAAAAAAAACATCCTCTTTGCGTAGGGGGCTATAAACAGAGGATAACATTAAATAAATTGAAAGTTTATACTTAATAATTCCCTTCCCTAAGGCTAGGTACTTAAATATTTCTCATGACACTTATAATTCCATAAGATTACAGGCAGGTTAAACTGTTCCTCGTAATATGTAAAAACATTAATTAATGGTAAAATAAGATAAAAGCAGACTTCTAATGAATCATTTGTTTTGACTTAATTAACGAAGCTCCAACCGCAAACGTACAATAAGTTTATTAAAATATACGGCAATAATTATTATTTAATTACTCGTTTCTTTCGTTTTTCAATTAATTTTGAGTTATAATATCGCAAATGGTAGAACGGTCTTCTGATAGTTACTTCATAATCAGAGGATAGATCAGAGGTGCAATTGTCTAAAGTAATTCCATTGATCGTAATCGTATTCGATGACATTACCGTCAAAGTAAAATAAAACATAACAGCATTGAATTCGAGCTCAATTTCGAGTATATATGCATTCTTATACGTTTACATAATAATTACGATACGCTCCATAACGCTCCATATTAAATTATATAGATTATTTTACTTTGACGTTAATGTCATCGAATACGAATACGATCAATGGAATAACTTTTAGACAATCACACCTCTGGTAATCTGCACGCTAATGCGTGCGTTTCTCTCGGGTCAAAAATTGCACCGTCAAAAATTTTGTCGACGCCTTTTATCGTATTATCTCTATCGAAACTAACATGGTTGCACACATGATTCGTCTCGTTACGTCAAAAGTAGAGATAAAATTATTTTCTCTATTTTTCTCTACGAACTCTAACATGGCGAGGTAAGTTTCTCGAAAAATATTTCTCGACATTTTTAAAGGTTTCACACATGGAAGTAGTAAATTTCCATGGTTTTTGAATGAACGAAATCGGTGTTTCAACATTAAATTATCGTATGGTGTTGTGAAACGGCTACACCATGCACCGGTTTGTCTACATCTACTTCACGAGAAATCAGTCTACGTCGACAATATCTCTCTCTCTCTCTCTTCGCGAGATATCACTTCGACGTGTATGCTAGGCGTGCTGAATAGGTTATATTATTATTCATTATATTATTATCATTCATTTTCTAAACATTAGAGCAGAGTTTTAACATACTATGTAACTAGATAATATAGCATACCTAGTCATTGTATACAGCCCCCAACAACATCCCTTATTTCTGGTTTTATGATACCACAAACAAAAGACGTTCTAGATATTTAGTGTGCTTTTAAACATAACTGGTGTTCCATTTATAGCATTTTGCCTCCCCTTTCACAAATGACAAAGACGAGGTAAAATGCGCAATATTTTGTGAAGAGTCGCACAGGAAAAGATGGTCGATTAATCGCCTTTCACAGCAGTAATGTTCATATAAATCATGCCTCTTTCATGAAGGCTGCAGTTTTGGGTGTGCGTTAAACAGGTCCAAATTGTGTAAATGCTTTTGAAAAGAGTTACTTATTGATTTTTATAATTTATTTTCTACTCGTAACAAAATAGAATTGTGCTTAACTTAAAGTACTTTTTCAAATGCTAGGTACTAATACTGAGTACCTACTGCAAGTAGGTAACACCATAGACGTCAATCAGTTTTTTTTTTCGAATTTAACAAAATTCGTTTTATTTCTTACCTTTGCTTTTGGGTTTTGTGCCGACATTAGATGAGTTGAGAGTTATGACGTTTTTTTATTCGATGACAAGATAATCCTTGACAGCGATCTCACCTGATGGTAAATGACGATGCAGTCTAAGATGGTAGCGGTCTAACTTGGAAGGGGTATGGCAGTGTACATTTAACCCATACCCCTAATCTATTTCTACACGCCATCGTGCCGGAATGCTAAATCACTTGGAGGCACGTCTTGACGTTAAGGTGATAACAAGCCACGGCCTTAACCTCCCACCAGACCAAACCAGAAACATTTCAGAAATTATATAAATTCCCAAATAAAGCCCCGTCGGGAATCGAACCCGAGACCTTATATGTCATATTATACGCTAGGCTTAGGCCAATATTTTATAGGTTAAATTGAAATAGGAAATGACACTGACATCCTTTAAATACTCTGAAACGGCTTCTCCATTCTATAGGAATAATTTATTTATCTAATTTGCTACAGTACAATTATAACTATGCATAATATCTCATCGCTACGTGTAGGAACTAAATAATTATGTTCATTTAAGGAAATATGTTGATCTCAGATTGGTATTTCTGAGTCGTTTTAATATAAATAGATGTTTCCTCTGGCGGCATGACATGAAACTGCTCATTGTTCTTGGTGTTAGGTATATTACATTGACTTATCCAACCTCAAACATTTTTCCTGGCATTGTAGGAAACTTATTGATATTATCAGTCTGCGTTAAATATGCAATAAACGAAGGCAACACATATAGGTCGTGACGGGAAAATTCTTACTGGGCTCTACTCGGAAAAGGCGCTATTCTACTACGCAGAATCAGCATTCGGAATCGGTGGTAGATTCTCGACTTGTCATTGAAGAGCCACAGGTTGACCTACATGAAATAAATAAATAATTTTCCCCCCGTAGCTATAGCGTAGCTAGTTTTTTAAGTTTTCGTACATATGAGTAATTGTTATCAAATTACTTACCTCACTTAAGTAGGTACCTATATAGATACTTACTTGTAAAATTGATTTAGGTATATAAAAAAAAATGGCAGTCATAGGAATTGCCGATAGAAGTGAAAACTAGATTTGCTAATAATTAAAAACAAATATAAAATAAAAATTAAAATTAAAAAATTAAAAATAATAATAAATAAAATAATTAAAAAAAAAGTGCACAGTCACGTTTCGTGAGTGAAATTCGAACCTGCGACATCATACATTAAACGGTCCGGAAGGCGGCTGCTTGCCGACTGCGCTGTACAAGGTTGCATGAGAACCTCTAAAATGTTGAACGCTTACTGAAATCTCCAGGTGTGAAGGTGACGATGAAGCGAAATCCATGTTTTTTGCTCACCCCAAAAAAGTGCTCAACGCGCCTAAAGAAGTTTTCACTTCAAAAACGCATCCTATTTTGTGAAATTCTGGATGTTTGTTACTATAATCCTTCACGCTACAACCACATAACCGATTTGGTTGTTTAGAATGGACATAGCTTATAGTCATACCGGATTAACACAAGCAGAAGTAACATAACGGAACATAACTTTTTATGGCGGAGAAATCCACGGTGCCTACGGGGCTTTTTTAGATCCGAATACCACGCAGACGAAGTCGCGGGCAAAACCTAGTAATATTTTTAAAATAAAGTAATTTCGCTCTCATATAAATCTTAAAACGTTTTATTTTTATTGAAAAGGTAAAAAAGTTAAAATTTGTACAATACAAAAACCTATTTCAATTCTCAATTCAATTTATTTAAAGAAAATTAATTAACTAAATAATAATTATCCTGAAAGGTTTTTTACATGTTTTCAAAGAATGGAGGTTTTCATTTTAAATTACCAAGTACGGCTAAAAAATTAATACAATATCTTAGCTGAGCATGGCTGAGCTAAGTAGTTCTGCTGAGCTTCTTGCTGGCTCTTCTCGGCAGAATTTGCTTTCCGAACCGGTCGCGGTGGTAGGTACTGGGTCTTAACTTCATAAGAGTCACAGGTTTGAGGTTGACCTACATGAGTCATGAAATAAATCATTTTTGATTTGATTTGATTTGATACCGTACAGCGGCTGCTAGGTTTTCCGGCTCTCAATATTTGATCGCGTATAATGTGCCTATACAAAGAATAATTTCAGTTGGCTTTCAACGTTACAATGTAGCTGAACACTAACAACAAGGCACCCTCTAAGGCATTGTTCCATTGTTTGATTTTATGTTTATCATCTAAGCTTTTTATATCCATAGCGTGGTATAATTAATTTGACTTTTTATAACGTGCACATACCACAATAGGTTTAATTTTGTCATATCATTACTTACACGACATAATTCCTATTGGTTTCTGTTTACGTCGTCAAACTTTTTATTGCATTCCGAATACTAAATATTATTACCTAGAGTACGTATAGAAAGACATTTTTACGTATTGAACATTTTGCGTATTGAGCGTTTTATGTTATGAACCCATGAACCACTGAATAGATGAAGGTTTTGCCTTTTAAATATTTTTGCAAAATTAAACATTCTGCGTGTAGACGCTTTTTGTTTTGGTATTTGGCATATTTAATCTTATTCCTTCTTGGACTACATAGCCATCGATGAAATGAAATGGTTTATTTCTAGATTAGACGTCTGTTTACAATAGTAATAGGAATCCCGAATTAAGTTAAAATTAACCTCTCGGGATACCTGCACCCCGATTCAGAACCTTACGATAATTTAATTATCGATCGATTCGGTTTGTTATCGTACGATAAGATGAATTTTCAATTCAGAATAATCGTATCGACAGAGAAGTTGTCGAAATCGAAACCGAATCGAACCGACGTAGATATCGTTCGACATCTATCTTCTATCAACCGCTATTCACAACAAATAAGATTTTCCGAACGTCCGATAATTTTAGTTGGTTACTTATAGAAAGCTACAGGGCATCCGGTATCCTTTTGTTTACTTACTGTGTTTACTGGTTTTTCGTATAAAATGATCATAATTAATGATTTTGGTATGTAAATGTTTACTTACCATATTGTACATATTTTAACATCAAAATAACATATTATTATGTACACCACAACAAAATAAATAAGAACCCAGAGGGGAGAAACATGAACTTAGCACCATCTATCGACGAGGATGAAAATTGGCATTCAATAATTTAACAAGTTATCATTTTAAATAATTACTTCAACGACTTTCGAAAATGATTAAAATCTATTTATTTAGTGCTAACATCAATTTAATAACAAGTGTAATTTTGGTAAACACATGTAATTTTATGTATCTTGTCGATACCGATATCGAAGCCGATACCGTAGTCGACATCGAATCGAATTCGCTAACCGAACGTTCTGAATCGCATGACAAAAATTTTTTGATACGAGATCGATATCTAATCGTATCGAAACGGTAAGTTCTGAATCGGGGTGCAGCTCTTCATCCGTCGTTTAAGTAGGCATAATAATCGATTATATCTACTTCATCGATTTACTTCAAATAGCTAATTATTATTGCATACTAAACTATAGTTGTACATAAACTGATTTTATCGTTTCAATACCAAGTTTGAGTATTAAATTGGTTTAATACTCATAGAATACCAAAGAACTGAATTTCAAAAATAAAGATTTTTTGTTTTCTACACAAAATTTTTGCGATCTGTATTTCAAAAGAACAATTGACATAGACAAACCCCCTTTATTTATATATTTTTATTAGACAGCTCAGCGTAAGGGATACACTAATTTTTATTATTTCACTTATAGTCGTAGTTAGTCGTTAGACATAGATTTCTAATTGGTAGTTCAGGCCGGATCCTCTCTCGCTCTTCAATCTTATGTTGGCATAGGATTGGCCAACGCCCCCGGCAGTAACAGATGCTTCGGCGCCGGTGTGATCGAGATCTCTTGCTATTATACCCTGAAACAAACAAACCATTTTTTTTTGCTGTCTTAAAAGGTTTTTTTCACAGAAAAGTTTTTTAATTCCCTTTATTGCACAAAAAATAGTGCAATGGGCGGACTTAATGCTAAGGCCACGTTTTCGCATAGGCGTGGCGTTGCGCTTCGCGCGGCGCGTCGAGTCGCGTGAGCGGTCGCGCGATATGGCCAAGGTATGAGTGCGAGCGAGAGCGAGCGAGCGACGCGCCGCGCGACGCGCAACGCCACGCCTATGCGAAAACGTGGCCTAAAGCATTTTCTACCAGGTTGTGCAAAAGTGTAAGAATATTAAATAAATATACTGAATATCATAATTATATACATATATACCTAAATATATTACATTATACATTACGTAACATGATGCAGTAGGTACATATGATACATAAAATTAGTATTGAATATAATAAATATAGATAAAAACCGGCCAAGTGCGTATCGGGCCACGCGCAGTGTAGGGCTCCGTAGTTGAAAGTCTCAAATATTATTGCTGACCTAGGATAGTGCTTTTACTTTATTTATGAATTTTGAATACATTTTGAGTTCCATGGTTTAAATACTATAATATACTACAAAATATGCAACTTACACTACGTGTAATACCTAACTTAGAAAAAACAGATATAACTCCTTATCTAATGACCCTACTTAGCCGTGATAGTTTTCCTTTAAAATTCGTTATATATACTACTACTGTGAATTTTTTCTTGAATCCTATATACAACCATTTAGCTGGCAGAGGGGGGGGGGGGGACACTTGACTCTAATAAAATTTAGCACTTTAAAATATCATATTTCACAAACGGATCCCTAAATTGAAAAATTATATTCCCACACCCACAATATTTTTGAAAGACCTATTCAACGATACCCCACACTATGAGATAGTCGAGAGAAAAAAAATTCATCCCCACTTTACATGTAGGGGAGATACCCTAAAAAATATTTTTCAAAATTTTATTTCACCACTTTGTCGGCGTGATTGATATTTATGCCCTTGTCAAATTACAGATTTCTAGTACCAATAGTCTCTGAGCTTAACCGCGGACGGACAGACGGACAGACGGACGGACATGGCGAAACTATAAGGGTTCCTTGTTTACTACGGAACCCTAAAAAAGGGTGGACAAGACAGAGGTTTTGAGCAGATGATCCTTCACTTGCCGTTTAAATGAAAATTTTGAGTTTGCCCTCCTTATGGAATCAGGCAGTGCATTCCATAACCGAACTGCCTCCATTACAAAAGAGTAGGCCATGAAGCCGGTCTTATACCTAGTTATAGACTAAGACTTTTGGAAGACCGAAGCTTAGGATCATAAACATCGGATTTGAATGGGAAGTTTCGGAAGAACGTGAACGTAGACCGGCACAACGTTCTTAAGTGGGGTTTTTAACTTGTACACTGCGGTCGTTTCACTGATGCATGATCAATTTCAGAGAATACATACCACCGCAGGTTTCATTAATTTTATTAATGAACGTCCTATCCACTGTGTTTAGGGCGTCGCTTACGTATTTCTGCGAGAAAACACGTGTTTACCGTTGAAGGCAGCTAAGGAAAAATAGATTATAGCTAGGTTTATGCGAGCCATCTTACATAACACCGGTCACACGAGTCAAAATCCACTAACGCCGTGTATGGATGGGTGATGTACCGCGGCCGGAGCCGATGCCGGCTTGGATTAATATTATTAACTCTATTTATTAATTTAGAATAGTCAGTAAGTATTCAGATTAGATTTAATAGAGCGGTCCGCGTAATACTAGCAGAGCATTTAATTAGGTCAATTTAGAGTGGTTTCGTTTTTCGTTCCAAACGACTGTTCCACCACACTCGCGCATTTTTAAGGTTCCGTAGTAAACAAGGAACCCTTATAGTTTCGCCATGTCCGTCCGTCTGTCTGTCTGTCTGTCCGCGGTTTAGCTCAGAGACTATTGGTACTAGAAATCTGTAATTTGACAAGGGTATAAATATCAATCACGCCGACAAAGTAGTGAAATAAAATTTTGTAAAATTTTTTTTTAGGGTACCTCCCCTACATGTAAAGTGGGGATGAATTTTTTTTTCGTCGACTATCCCATAGTGTGGGGTGTCGTTGAATAGGTCTTTCAAAAATATTGTGGGTGTGGGAACACCATTTTTCAATTCAGGGATCCGTTTGTGAAATATGATATTTTAAAGTGCTAAATTTTATTAGAGTCAAGTGTCCCCCCCCCCCTCTGCCAGCTCAATGGCTGTTTATAGGATACAAGAAAAAATTCACAGCAGTAGTATATATAATGAATTTTAAAGGAAAACTATCACGGCTAAGTAGGGTTCATTAGTTAAGGAGTTATATCTGTTTTTTCTAAGGTAGGTATTACACGTAGTGTAAGTTGCATATTTTGTAGTAAATTATAGTATTTAAACCATGGAACTCAAAATGTATTCAATATTCATAAATAAAGTAAAAGCACTATCCTAGGTCAGCAATAATATTTGAGACTTTCAACTACGGAACCCTACACTGCGCGTGGCCCGACACGCACTATTTTTAAATTAACATTAATTGTGAATTTCCCGCATATTTTTCCCGCATTTGTTCGCAACTAACCAAATGCTTTATTCGATCGGGTTATCTTAGACCTTTTTACGATTTAACTACCAACAGCTGAAGACATAGGCTACTTATGAAATATCTCTGCTCAAGAGGAACAAGAAAAAAATTAAAAACTCTAACCCGACTATGAAAAATTAGTAACATCCGTCATAATGATTGTGTTCGCATACATAGATACATACATACATACATACATACATACATACATACATACATACATACATACATACATACATACATACATACATACATACATACATACATACATACATACATACATACATACATACATACATACATACATACATACATAGACCGCTAGTAAAATCACCTTTCCTTTTGGCTTCGCCGTAATCGGGTAAAAAGATCAAGTGTAAAATACATAATTATTAATCCATGAGAACGAATTTGCAAGCAAAAGCTGCTAGTAGAGAATAAAGGCCTTTCCAACAAACAAAATATTTAATTAATTTGACAGAGACTGTGAGTGAAGCGGATATAATCATCTCACGTTCAGTCAGGAGGCTCAATAAAGGGATGAAATCTATTCAGGCCCATAATACCTTGTGTCTGTGAAAAGCTCCGGCGTGTATTGTAAAATTACAAAACAACGGTGCGTGGCTTGAACGTTTATTAACATTTTCTCGAAACGAATATTAATATAATGCTTTTAAATTTTAGTGTCACGTGTCACATAATTTTAATTATTGCAAAAATTATGTGCACCAGATTTTATGAATTTACTCAACAAGTGTGAATAAAAATTTCTGCTCCATCATCAGATCCTTGATCATCATTTTTCTAACACCTACTCATTGAGACCATTATAAGGAGTCCAAACACACTATATCTGCTGTAAGTTGCTGAGGAGTTGGGTATCCCGCAGACTACTTGATGCTGCAGCATCAGCTCAAGGTAACCATGCCTTTGAAATAATCCGAAGTACAGTACACCAAATTTCAAATTAATCGCACCAGTGAAAGCTTATATTTAATCAAATAGGAAATGAACTGATGATCTTGAAACACAATAAATAGCAACAGCATAAATGTATAAACAAAAAACAAGCAAAAAAAACACAAGCTTTTTTGGAGGTGAAGGGCGGACTTATTATTAGTCCAAGTTTAAGTTGACTTAGGTATTTAATCTTTACGAAAATAAAAAAATATTGACCGAGTCAATAGCGAAAAGTGAAGTAAAGTAATACCGAAATTCCGAGTAGTAGGGATTTTTGTGCCGACGACTTTGTTGATATTTATGTGGTCAATAAACCATCTATGTATATCACGAATTAAAATGTAATATTGGTGAACTCAAAGCATATATTATAAATATTACAAATATTGAGTTTCTTGCCGACTCTTTTCAGCAAAATCAGCTTTCCGAACCGTTTGATAGATTCTCCAATAAGAGCCAAAATTTAGCCTATATGAAATAAATAATTTTGAATTTCGAATACCTATTTATACCGTATATACCGTCAGATATTTTTCAAATGTAGGTCATATTTTATAGCTATTGAACTACTGGTAGGTATAATAGACGATGATTTTAATCGGTTTTTTCACTCAAGCATTGTTTCAAACTTGTTGTAAATTACACAATCTAAATAACGAAGTCAACATAAAAAATAACCAAGTCATGTCCTAATTGTACGACAAAATATTGTACGTAAAGATAATAGAATACTTATTTACAACAAAAAAAATATGTCAAACTTGCTACCATCGGCACTTTCCTTAAGCCTTAATCGAGACAGAGTCATCGGAAAAAAGCTAGTGTAAACATTGTCGTAATAGGTAAATGGTCATGTACCAGAGTGCTCTAAATAAATAATGTGAAGGTTAACAAGATGTCTGACTCACATAATCTGTTAGCTAGCTTCAAATGTGACTCACTACTCACAACTTATAAAACAGAAACACTTTGAGTATTAAAGGTTTAATACTCAAAGCAGAAACATCATTCGAAAAACACTAGACTAATCGAGACGTTTAAAATTTTATATTTTTAAAGCGTAGGTAGATAGAATCAGATTAATCAGAGAAAAGAATCAGATTGAAGTCTATAGAGCGTACGCTGGCTTAACTCACACTTAAGACAGAGTTTAGAATACTACAGCGCATTCTGACTTGACTCAGAGTTGTTGTTTATATACGAGATGCTTAGCTCCCGAGCGGTAGCGAGGGATGCTATAGAATCGAGTATAAATGGGTTTTAGCCCCAGTTTTAGAGTTAAACCCTCTGTTTTTCGATTGCGAGAACCTTTAAAAATTCATATCTTTAAAAATATTACCTTAATCGTGATAAGTCATAGGACCTTTTTTATTGATATTTTAATAAAAAATATAAAAAAAATTTGTCCGGTTGAAAAATAACAATTCCTTGCAATTGTTTAAACAATTTCGGTTTAAACAATATGGCATCGGGTTGCGCCATGGCAACATGCATTTATATCATTAGGAGGGCAATTTGAAGAGGATCGCATAAAAAAATTGAGGTGGAATAGTTTTCGGTACTCATGCGCCGATTCCTCCCGGACTATTACAAATAGACATGTTTCAAATATATATAAACATGGCAATATCCAGATAGTAGATTAATAAAATAATATGTCAGTTTAATTGGTTTAGTAGTTATCAGTAAGATAATATGTCTTCGTTAGTGAAACGGTGTCAACTAAATTTTACCAATCCTGTGAACAATTTATGATCGAAGTACCAATCATTATTTTATGTAGCTTAAGAGTATTATTATTCAATTCTACTCAGTGTAAAATATTCTTTTCACCTCTCTAGCTCAAAAAGGGCACCTTTGCTGTCCAAAACCAGTGAGCAAAAGTCGTTTTTGCTCACCCAGCAAGAAAAAATGTTTTGAATTTAGAACGCTGTGGATTAGCATTTCTTCAATTAATTGTCTCAAGAAAAGTTCGGAAATTTTGTATATATAATATTGTATACCCCAAAATTTTATTTGGTCAAAATTTTTTTACTCTCTATTTTATTAACCCTAACTTAAAAGAAAATTGAAATTAATTGATTACTGATTATTTATTTTATGAATGATAATAGGGTATTTGACTACATTAAAAATATCGTTTCATTTGGTGTCATCCTAAAAGATTATTATCTAAAAACATTATTCCATACGACAAAACTAAAAAATAAAGTTTTATTTAATTAGAAAACATTAAATAAAATTGCTATAATTCCGGCCATGGTCACGTGATCGAAAACGTTCCGTGATCTCGAATGACACCACAGTCCACACCAACTATGGGCTGTGGAATTGTCATTGTTTGAAATGTGAACTGTGACGTCATGAGAGCAAATGGAACGTTTCGGCGGCAATTTATTTTTTTGAATTTATTTCTCGATCTTTATGAAAAATACTGATAATTATGCCGAAATATACGTTTTGTTAGCTTCAGCATAGCATTATTAACAATTTAAGATGATTTTCTAAAAGTAGTCAAATACCCTATTCTGAACGCAGACAGTAAAGGAATAAAACATGGTGGGAAAACAAAAGAAAAATTGTCTATGACGTGATCTATAACTTAATAATTACGTATAGGTAACTAACTTCTTTGTAGATAATTGATATAAAAGTTTTAAAACAAAATGAGTGATTCTAGTGATAATTTAACACTATCAAAATTCAAGGAATCAGTGTCTAACGCTGAATTAAACTTCCTTCTGGAAAAGTCACGTGAAAAATACTTGAAAATCTATGAATTATTTAACGATTGCAGACTTGCAGTATGTAATTAATATACATGAATATAAAAATTCCTTAGTGTTTCAATAATTATTTTTCTTACATCTTGTATTTTTCGCTATTGAGGTGAAAAGTTGTATGTATCACACGATAGCAAAGTTTTTATTTCTCCCTCACTACACTCAGAGCCTTTTGAGTTGGTGTACAGTTAAATTAAATAGTGAATAGTGAAATAGTGATAGTGTAGTGTTAGTGCTGCCTGAAAGAACACATGAACAAAGTGTCTAAAAACTATTATCAAGAAAAACTAAGATGTGTCATTGGACAATCTCTTAGTATATAAGATAATAATTTATAAGTTTAGGTTAAATTAAAATTACTCATTAGCCAACTAAGTTAGGCTAGATTGTAATCGAATTGAGCACCACTTTGGTACTCAGTATCAGGAAAAAAAAAAAACTACACTCAGGATTCTAAATTAGAATCCTTCGCTCGCTCGGGATTTAAACTAGGCACTCGCAACAAAAAAATTTTTGCTATCTTGTTGAACAAAAATAACTATTTCTCTCGCATGATAATAATTACTTTTGATAGAATGCAATGTAATTTTTGTTCACTGCCTACTTACTGTGTCTTACGATTCTACACAAGTTAAAATATTTTAAAATTTTACCTTTATTATCTGTTGTCCAGGATCAGAAAAGAAAACTTCCTTGACCCTCTTCTTAAAAGGGATACTGTTGTACTCAGCCTTCTGTTGCCATATCAATCTGTTGTTAAAACTCGTTCCCACGATTAAGTCTTTACAGTAGCTAACGTAAATACATGAAGTGAAAACTATGAAGAGAATATAAACAGACTTCATTGTTATATGAAGTGATCGGTGAACGCGTTAACTCTGAGACGTGTTTGGTTGGACTGACCGTGACCAGTGATCTGATCTGATTTCTGATTCTGAATCTGTTGTATGATTGTACGACGTACGTTGTGTGCGTACGCCAATTTAAACTTGTTTGTTTCTGAGTAAGCGGAAAATACGTATCAAATACTTAACAGGGTCAGCATCAATGTCTATGCGTATAGCGTTTAGCATTCTAATATTCTACTAAGGTAGATAGCACAGTGACACAGAATATATAATATTACTACGTAACAGTGACCACAACCAGTGGCGTAACTATACCATTTGAGGCGCTTGGCAAAAGGGTCGATTCCACCAAAGTAAATTACGTGAGTCTTATCCGAGCGTTTTGATATTTTGGCAGATTTTCAATAAAAAAATTATGAAAATATCAAAACGATTGGAATTCGGATAAGACTTGGTGAAATCTAGAAATTACTAGCTGACCCAGCGAACTTCGTACCGCCAACAAAAATATTTAGTGGTTGGTCACCCTTATCATTTAGGGGTATGAAAAATAGATAGTAGCCGATTCTCAGACCTACTGAATATGCATATAAAATTTGGTAAAAATCAGTAAAGCCGTTTCGGAGGAGTAAGGTAACTAACATTGTGACACGAGAATTTTATATATTAGATTACATTTGGGTAAAATTTATTTTGATCATTATTTTTACACAATTCTGACTAGGTTTAAACTTCGTATAGGTGGAGACAATAAAAACCAAATTCTGCTATTCATGCACTTTTGTTCTTTTATTTTCCTTAAAGTATGCACCTACCTACTTTATATTTTTTCTTTATAAGTACGTATAATCTATAAAAAATAAATAGAGTACAAAACTTTTCAATGCTCAAGATAAACCTACTGCTATAGATAACACTAATTTTAATTATAAATATCATTTCCAAGATAACCTCGCCAGAGTTTATCAGCTCCTCGGAGTTATGATATCACTGGTAATGTACCTCACGGCCTGGGTACAAATAGGGTAATAAATTTACCCCATCTGCTCTTACTATAACGGCATTACCAAGACTGTATTTTTATTCAAAATAGGAAAAACATTAACGTTATAAGTATCGCCCTTGGAATAGCTTTGAACGTTGACAGATGCGAAGTTTACGTACCTACGAGAACCTACCCGTAATATCGTTCAATCACTTCAAACAAAAAATAAAATCTTGATTGGTTGGCCTTGCTGTCTCACGAAGGTTACAAAAAATACTTGTACGACAGAAACTATTCTGCTAATTCTAAATAAATATGTCTAAATCAAGTATGTCTGCTAAGTAGTTTGAGACATTGTTGTGTTGCTCTTGCTAGGTCAATGTAATTTATACATACGAATAAATAAAATTGAAGTGTCCGATCTGTGAACTATATCGAAAAAACTGTCTCTTATTAAACAAATGTATAACTAAAACACACGTTTTTAAAGTTTTGTCTCTATGACAGTCGTATTCTCTGTCCGTCTGTTCTTGTACGTGGTCATCTTTGGAACGGCTGAACCGATTTACTTACTGAACGGGATTATTCACTCTTTAAAAATAAAACTGGTGTTAAGGTCGGAGTATGTGTGTATACCTAATACTATATTTAATGGTACGTACCACGGTAAAGTCCTAGTACTAAACAAACTAAAGTATATTATACCTACCTAATTAGTACTCCTAAGCAAACTGAATAATTAACTTTGGTGTCAAATATTGCAAACATTATACAAAATTAAGCTAAACAAAAGAACTCTCTTAGATATAATAAGTTAATATATACAATAGCTTAACCTTATCAACGTTTAAGATAATGGGGATCGACTGGGCGTGCTAGCACAGGAACTATTCTAACTAACAATTTCGGTTACCCATCCAGCTATAGACGTGAATGAATGTTTCTTAACCACGAAATTCAATCGGAAAAAAAAGTTCGGTATTAAGATTTCCTTGCGCACTCGTTAACTACGCTGTTACATCTGGCCCGTACTTCTATACGGATGTGAGGTGGACTATTAAAGAAGACCTCAGGAAACTTATAGAAGCTTTCGAAATTTGGGCATATAGACGTATGTTGGCCATTAGTTGGACTCACAAGGTCACGAATGTGGAAGTTCTGCGGCGCGTCAATCAAAAACAAGAACTCATGCAAACCATCAAGATAAAGAAAGTTGCATATTTGGGGCACGTGCTCAGGCACGAGAGGTACGAACTCTTACAACTCATCATGATGGGAAAAGTTGCCGGAAGAAGAGGCGTCGGTTGCAGAGAAAAGTCCTGGCTGCGCAACATCTATTTCGCCTCGCGAAGAACAAAGTTGAATTTACAAAGCTGACTAGCCAACCTTCGCTAGTCGGACAGGCACGCGAAGAAGAAGTCGATCGATTGGTTGTTGTCGCCAGACCTCTCACCCACGTAGAAATCGAAAAAAAAATCAACTCAGAATATAATATTTCCATTCATTTTTAGAACATTCACGTTCATAATATTATTTTCATCTGAAGCCATCGCCGATCCACTTCTGGGCACAGGTCTCTTTCTAATGAAAAGGGTTTAGGTTTAGGCCATAGATCAACACACAACGCCTAGAGCAAGTGCGGATTAAATATGATTAGACGACTGATTGCGGATTATGCATAATATTTTTCATCATACCTATTCGAAAAACCAATATTGGCTTCAGAGGATAGCGGGAGCAAAATTTAATTTTAACCCCATGGGAGCAAAATTCAATTTGAACCCCATGGGAGCAAAATTTAATTTAACCCCATGGGACTTTTCATTTCTCTCTTCTGATTGGTCCACTTTCGTGCTTTAGTATGTGTCGAAATTCAAATATGTATGTTTGAGAAGCTGTTCGATAAGTCACGTGATCAATTTGTCGATCGGATGTCCGCCCATATACTGTATTCAACATAAATATTAATGATTATTATAATTATTTAACAATAATTTATTTGTGTTTTATTTAAACTTTCAATATACGATGTCTATACATAGTAGGTTGATACTCCTAGCTTTTTCTCATAGGTAATGATGAAAAATACTGTGTGTCATTCGGGCCCAAAATATTTTGTTCTCGGGCGGCGTATATTGAATTCCTCGCTACGCTCAGGATTCAAAATAACGCCCTCGGGGAACAAAAAATTTCTTTGGCCCCATATAACACAAATAACTGTTCTAACAGTACTAAGCGCTCAGTATGTTAATGCCAGCCATGTTCTCAAAGGTGTGTGAACCCTTTCTCAGAAAAAGGGATCACACACCTTTCAGAACATGGAGGACTTTTAAGAGTGCCGTTTTTCTCACGATGTTATCCTTCACCGTTAAAGCATGTGATATTTAATTGCTTAAACGCACAATAATTCTGAAAAGTCAGAGGTGCATGCCTGGGATCGAACCTGCGACCCCCCGAATAGGCGACCGCAGTCCTAATTATTAGGCTATCACTGCTTTTTAAACATAACAAAACACTGAAATATAATTATGTATTTCAATGCTTAATTATAATTCACCGACTTCTTCATAATGAAAGTTAAACTTACAGCGAGTAAAATTAAATATAAACTTGGATTTAAAGACAGAATCTTTGGTAGCGTCTACCGCGAGGAGGTAATTTAGATTATAGAGATACGTTGTCTTTTAATTTGCTATTGTCTTATGCAAATCAGACCCTCTCTGCGGTTCAGTGGACTCGCTCACGATGACAAACGCCGACATTTGAGTCTGCAAGCTTAGGCCCGCTTGCAGAGACGCCGAGTTAGTTAACCCAGGAATAAATTTGTAATTTTGACAGAAGCTGTATACGCAATCTATCAAATTTGTCCTTTTAACCCAGAGTTAGCCGCTAACTCTGGGTTAGCAGAGTTCTGCAAGTGGGCCTTAGATTACTAGGAAAAGGAAATCGTTTAATTTTTCAAAATGGCATTTGGGTTTTAATAGGATGTTTTATAAGCTACTAGCTGATGCCCGCGACTTCGTCCGCATGGATTTAGTTTTTAAAAATCCCGCGGGAACTCTTTCATTATCCGAGATAAAAAGTAGCTCTTCCGGTCTGAGGAACCACTACTACATCCATTACTATACCCATGCAAAAAATCGCATCAATCCGCTGTTCTGTTGCGACGTGATTGAAGGACAAACCAACAAACAAACACACTTTCGCATTTATAATATCAGTAATGCTTTGTTATAACACTTTTTATAATTGTCAAATTTTTTGCCATACTTAACCAAAGACAAAATTACGTTTAGCTGTCATTTACGTTTTGTTATTCCACTGTCATTTGCGTTTTGTCATTCCATGTCAGATGCGTTTTTGTTATACCACGTTTTATAGTGACTTGACGGAAACGCGGTCGAACGGGATAAAAAGTATCCTATGTCCTTCTCCTGGTTCATTCATCACTGGACACCTCATTCATCAAAATCGGCTCAGTAATTTAGGCACTACGGTTATACCTAAGGGTTAAACATACGAAAGTTGTCACATACATATATAGGTACATTCATACATAGGCTGCTAACCCTTCATCTTGGCTTTGCTGTAGGGCGGTAAAAATGATTTGTCATCACTCTACTAAATGACAGATAAATGCTAACGTGTAAAGTTACTGAGCTTTGGAACAAAAGATCAATTTTTTGATTTTTTTTTCTCTGAGTCTACTTGAGTGAATTTGCACTTGTCCGTCCGTCCGTCTGTCCGTCCGTCCGTCCGTCTGTCAGAGTGTCAGAGGCCAGAGCCTTAAAACTTCTGAATTACGTAACGTAATTACTTCAAGATATAATATGTAAATCGATGGCCTCCAGCCGAAAATGGCTTAAAAAGTTATAAAAATCTTTATTTCAGGGGGGCTCTCATAGAAGCGAATGCAAAGTAAAATATTTTTTATAGCGATTCATAGGGTTGCTGTATATCATTTTAAAGATAATTTAGAACAGAGTACAATAGTTTTTTTTTTAATTTTTTTTTCTTAAAATTGATGTAATGGGGGGCTCTCAAAGTGGAGATTATATTTGACCTCAGAAGTCATGATCACTTGAACGGCCGGACTTGAAACTTTTATAATTATTAGCGTACTACAAACAACAAATACTAAAATTAGATAAATACATATAATAAGGAAACTTATTTAATTTTTAATGAGCTGCAGTATTTTTAACAAAACTTCTCAATGATATCAATAGATGGCGCTCTCATCTTATATTGCAAACGCAGCAGAAGTACTAATACATATAAAACATATTATTCAATTAAAATTATTATATATTTAAATATCAAACATCAATAGACCTTCACGTCATGACTTGAAGTTTTATGCATTGTTGTTTTTGCATTTTTCCTGATCGTATTGATAGACGACGCTGTGAACAAATAATTTAATTTGAACGTTCCAAAAACTATACCTAGGTACCTATTGATACTGATTTCACTACAGTTCCCTAACCTTTACGAGCTACCTATGTTAAGTTAGGTGACGCTTTCTGTCAACTTTGTTATTACCAACCTCCACGGGACAACTAAAGGTGAAAATGACATTGGGATGTTAGGATTGTATTTAGGGGCTACCTACGTAAAGAGACTTCTACTTAGGGGATGATTTAGGTATGATTGGTGAAAACGGGCATAATAATAATGTCAATTTTGAGCGTCATTTATCTATTGAATGAATAAGTAATTATGGGAAACCGTTACCACGAGGTCTCAGTTCGGGACGAACCACTAGTTTATATAGATGAGAGAACATAGTGCAACATTTCAAGATAACTGTGCGAATCTAAAGGTTTTCTAATCTAAATTCTAATCGCGAAGTCGGTTGAAGCGAACTTTTGCCGTCCTTCGCTGCCGCCCCTGCAGAAACCAGATGGATCACTGGCTGTTTCTGCAACAGACAAGGCTAATCTTCTAGCGTCTCTGTTTGCGGAAAACTTACGTCTTAATGCTGGAAACAAATGCACGCCCACCCTTCCAGCTTGCGACTCCATCATGCCAGAGATACGCATACACCAGCAAGAGGTTCTAAAAACTCTTCGTAACCTCGACGTGAGCAAGGCCAGTGGCCCTGATGGTATACCTGCAGTTGTCCTGCGCAGTTGCGCCCCTGAGTTGTCTCCTGTACTAACACGCTTGTTTCGCCTCTCTCTTGAAACTGCTCAAGTCCCCAAGTCGTGGAAAGTTGCAAACGTGCAGCCAGTACCGAAAAAGGGCAGTCGTGCCGACCCGGCCAATTATAGACCAATAGCAATCACGTCCATACTCTGTAAAACTATGGAACGTGTGCTTAACAATAAGCTCCTGGCATACCTAGAAGAAAACGATCTTCTATCTGACCACCAGTACGGCTTTCGGAAAAACCGGTCCACGGGTGATCTTCTAGTGTATGCCACACACACTTGGGGCGAAGCCATTGAGAAACAAGGTGAGGCACTCGCCGTGTCTCTTGATATATCAAAGGCTGTTGACCGGGTTTGGCATGACAGTCTTCTCAGTAAGCTTCCGTCATACGGGTTACCCACTGGCTTATGTAGCTGGATATCTGATTTCCTGAGTGAGAGGTCATTTAGAGTTGTCATTAACGGCTGCTCATCTGACCTAATAGCTGTCAACGCCGGTGTTCCTCAGGGATCTGTTCTGTCCGCAACACTTTTCCTGCTGCACATCAACGATCTTCTTAAACCCGGTATCTTTGGGTACGCTGATGACAGCACTGTTACGGACAGATACATGTCCAGCTCTCGAGCCAGTGCTACTGAGATCCTTGAGCATAGAGAGGCCATGGTGAATCGCATTAACTTAACTCTGAAGGAGGTGTCCGATTGGGGCGACGCCAATTTAGTTAAGTTTAATGCCACTAAAACTCAAGCGTGTTTATTCACCGCCAAAAGGAGTCCCTTTACCTTGACTCCTACTTTCCAAAGTGTATCCATACCGATTAGTGACCATATTGAACTCCTGGGCATTGACATCTCGCCCAATCTCAATTTCGGGAAATGCATCGAGTCAAAGGCCAAAACAGCAGCCAAAAAACTTGGTATCCTAAACAGGGTGAAGCGGTGCTTCACGCCTGAGCAGCGCCTGGCTCTCTATCAGGCTCAGGTACGCTCAGCCATGGAGTACTGCTGCCACCTCTGGGACGGCTCTGCTAAGTACCAACTCGATGCATTAGACTCAGTAGATCGCCGTGCCCGCCGAATTATAGGTGATCAGTCACTAACGCAGGCAAAAATGCTCAGTCTACAGCACCGTCGCAATGTTGCCTGTCTATCGGTCTTCTATCGGATATACTTTGGAGAGTGCGCTCAAGAACTTCACAACCTTGTGCCCCCTTCACCGTTTTACCACAGAACATCGAGAAAACGTGAGCGTTGGCACCCTTACGTGGTTGAAATTCAACCTAGTCGCACAAAGCGCTTCAGTTCAACGTTTTTGAATCGAACCGCTAAGGTGTGGAACACACTTCCAACATCTGTGTTTCCGGCCACGTATAACCTCAGTACCTTCAAGGCAAGAGTGAATAGGCATTTCCTAGGCAAGCGCGCTCCAACCTAGACCTCATCAGTGCTTTCCAGTATTGATTGTCGTCAAGCGTAAGCCTATCTCCAAATAAAATAAAAAATCTTTCATTTAGTATGCAGACGTTGACGTTATCACAAAAGTTATAGAGCGTACAATCACAGGATAAAAATAAAAAGAGCTAAACAATATGAAATGAAATTATGTGAATAAATATTTATCGTAATTAATGAAAATAAGGAACGCAAAAAATAAAAGGACGTCGAATGACATCCTCATGATTACGGTGAAAGAGATGGCCAATAAGCCGTAATCTTCGGGACGTGATCTAAATTCTTTCCGCTTTTTGATAACGTAAATAAAACAACGTAATTTAAGTTTATGTAATTTATGTTGATTTTGCAAAGTCCATTTGTAATTTTATTTTATTTTACCTTCAACACTGTAGGTGTACTTATTCCTTTCTTCATTTTTAGAGTACCGTACCCAAACGGTGCCAGCGAGGGTCCCGTTATTAGCTTATAACTAAGCCTCTGATGTCTGTCCGTCCGTCCGTCGGTCCGTCCATTCATCTGTCTGTCAGCGGTCTGTATCTCATGAACCGTAGAAGCTAAATATTTAATTGAAATTTTCACAGAATGTGTATTTCTATTGCCGCTATAACAATTAACAACAAATACCTAATCAAAAATAAAGTAAAAAATTATCATACAATAACCTTTTATATTTGCCCTTAATATATATAAATCTTAATAATAGCTGGTATTAAATCTGTATGATGGTACGGAACAAGTCGTGTGCTTTGCCGGTTTTTTATCATAATTTTCTTTGGATTTATTGAGCAGTTCGTATTTTGTAGCATAATAATTATGTACTGCGGTAAAGCTGCATAGCTATTCACTAAAATACCATCCCGATATCGAAACTCACATAAGTGAGAGCTCACTTCGAAAGCAAAATAATTTCTCCTTGGTTTGGTGGTCTTTATGCATAACTATTTAAATAGTTACGAATAATGTCAAATTATTCTTATACGGCTACTTCTCTGATTTCGTGTAAATTTGAAGAAAATTATAGAATTTTTTAAATTGTTAAAATTGGTAATCTGAAATAAAATATAGGTAAAATTAGACAGAATGACCAAGTTACATTAAATTGCACCGATGTTCAGAAATATTTGCATTTGAAGTTTTACGTTACTGAGGGTAATAGTTCTAGTGTGCTGGTAATGAGTAAAAAAATTTCACGTTCAAAAAAGGACGTGTTTTTCAAGTAATAACTGATAAAAATGTCGCAATAATATCAAATTTTAAGCGAAGATATTATTCTAAACATAAAACGACCTATAAAACTTTACTTAATAATAAAACTAGTTTAATAATTTTCACAATTATTTTTCTTATGCATGTATTTAAGAACTTCGTAACATAATCTTAGGTATTTTTTAACATTATTATATCAAATTTGTCATTAATAAAGTAAATGAACGTATGAAACGGTTGGAATAAGAATAGATGAAATAAATCAAATCAAACTTGCTATAGTCAAAACGAACTCTAGATAAAAATATCGTATTTTTAACATAATAGAATCATCAAATCTAAAAATCGCTCAATTGTTTGTATTAATTATGTAGTATGTACATATAAACAATGTAATAAACAGTCTTTAGGAGAAACTTGATATTAATCTTGATATAGTAGATTCATCTAACTATTCAAAAGCAATTGTAAAAGTTTATTTGAATAAAAATATTTCTATTCTATTCTATTCTAATCAAGTTAATATAAATAAAAATTAGTGCTTGAATTGCTGCTATCAGTGAAGACTAGAGTTACGTCCGCTGTCTACGATAATAATATTTATTAGGTCTTCAACAAAATTTACTTGATGGTAAACAATTTTTAATTATAATATTATAAATGCGAAAGTTTGTGAGGATGTATGGATGTTTGGATGGATGGATGGATGGATGGATGGATGTTTGTTACTCTTTAACGCGACAACTAATGAACCGATTTTGCTGAAATTTGGCGCAGACATAGATTATAGTCTGGAATAGCACATACGCTACTTTTTATCCCGGAAAAGCAAACAGTTCCTGCGGGATAGCATCGCTATTTTTTACGCATTTGTCCTTCAAAATTCGCGCAATGGAGTTTTATATTAACGTGTTTTTTTTGTATAGGTAAAGTTAAGGGCCTGAAAAGTGACAAAGGCTACTTTTTATCCCGGGAAAACAAACAGTTCCAGCAGGATATTAGTATTCTACTTTTCACATATTTATCCTTCAATTATGCGCCAACGGAGTTACAGATTGACGTGGTTTATTGGATAGGCATAGTTGAGGACTTGAATAGTGACAAAGGCTACTTTTAAACCCGGGAAAACAAACAGTTCCCGCGGGACATAAGTATGCTACTTTTCACATATTTATCCTTCAATTTTGCGCCAACGGAGTTACAGATTGACGTGGTTTTTTGTATGGGTATATTTGAGGACCTGAAAAGAGAAAAGGCTACTTTTATCCCGGGAAAACAAACAATTTTCCCGCGGGATATTCGTATGCTACTTTTCACATATTAATCCTTCATATGCGCCAACGCAGTTACAGATTGACGTGGTTTTTTGAATAGGCATAGTTGAGGACCTGAAAAGTGAAAAGGCTACTTTTTATTCCGGGAAAACAAACAGTTCCCGCAGGTTATTCGTTTGTTACTTTTCACATATTTATCCTTCAACTATGCGCCAACGGAGTTACAGATTGACATGGTTTTTTTTTGATAGGCATAGTTGAGGACCTGAAAAGTGAAAAGGCTACTTTTTATCCCGGGATTCGTATGGTACTTTCACATTTTTATCCTTCAATTATGTGCCATGGGAGTTACATATTGACGTGATTTTTGGGATAGGCATAGTTGAGGAACTGAAAAGTAACAACGGCTACTTTTTATCCCGGGAAAACAAACAGTTCCCGCGGGATACCTGCTCCCTACTTTTCACATATTTATCCTTAAATTATGCGGCATGCATGCATGCATGTATGTATGTATGTGTGTATGCATGTATGTATGCTAGTATGCATGTATGCATGTTTGTATGCATGCATGCATGTATGTATGCGTGTATGTATGCATATATGTATGCATGCATGTATGTATGTATGTATGTATGTATGCATGCAAGTATGTACATATCTATGTGTGTATGCATGTATGTATGTATGTTTGTATCCTCCGCCTCCAATAACTACATTAACTATATTCGATCCTACTTATCCCACTAATATTATTAATGTTGTTAAGTTAGTGTTAAGTTTGTGAGGATGGTTGTATATTGTATTGTATACGGATGTATATTTGTGTAGATGTAGTATAGGGATGTATGGATGGATGGATGTATGTTCTCTGAGATAGGGGTTGAACTATTTTGACTGTTTTACTCCATAACTTCGTTGAATTTAAACTAATTTTTATTATTATTTTAACCGACTTCAAAAAAGGAGGAGGATCTCAATTTAACGGAATCTTTTTTATGTATGTTTACCGATTACTCGACGACACCTGAACCGATTTGGAAAATTCTTTTTTGTTTCAAAGGGTCCCAGGTGGTCCCATTTAAATTTTATCGAAAAATCAACAATAAATTATATACTTTGTAGTGCGCGGTCGTTTAAATGTATGTTCCGGGACAAAAAGTAGCCTGTGTTATTTTCCAGGTCCTCAACATTACCTGTGTAAAAAACCACGTCAACTATATGCACTTGCACCTTATATGTGAAATATTATAAATGCGAAAGTGTGATGGTTTCTCCTTCAATCACGCCCGAACAGAGCTACGGATCGACGTGATTTTTTGCAAGGATACCTATAGTTGAGCTGGAGACGGAGAGTGACAGGCTACTTTTTATCCCGCAAAATCAAAGAGATCCCGAGGCATTTTAAAAACTAAATTCACGCAGACGAAGTCGCGGGCATCAGCTAGTTTTTAATAAAGAAAGAATTATTAAAATCGGTTCAGATTTGACACAGTCATGGAGTAAAATTAACAAAAGCCATCATCCCTATTTCACCCACTTCAAGTTTAATTTTTGCGACAAAGTTAGCCAAGTTTATAATTTATAATATAAGTAAGGATCATAGTAGGGATATCTTACATAATTCTACAATATTAATAAACGTCTAAGTAAATAGACATGGGACAAAAAAGTAATTTTACTTAATATTGTGTCATTAATATAAAACTCAAAATGCTTCAAAACAAGATTTTCATTCTTTTACAGTCAGCTAATAAATATATCTATATATATTTAATAAAATTTTAATAAAACCTATGTTTAATAAACTAAATAAACAATTATACACTACACAGATTACAATCAGAGTGTTTGAAGAATCCTTTATTTTCTTTGTAATCATCATAATTTCTTAACTTTTTTGTCAATTTCCCGTAGTTATTTGATTCATCTTCATCTGTTTTAGAGGCGACGCTATGAACCTTTCAAAATCATTTTGATAGCCATTTTTAGAATATAACTTAGCAATATATTATTGCTAAGGTAAATTCTAAGAAAGCAGTATTAATTGTCCAGTGTAAACTAACAATCATCAGAAAGTATTGTTACTTTTGTTGAAAATCTATATATATTTAATAAAATTTTAATAAAACCTATGTTTAATAAAATAAATAAACAATATACACTAGAATATGTCCAGACTACAATCAGAGTGTTTGAAGAATCCTTTATTTTCTTTGTAATCATCATAATTTCTTAACTTTTTTGTCAATTTCCCGTAGTTATTTGATTCATCTTCATCTGTTTTAGAGGCGACGCTATGAACCTTTCAAAATCATTTTGATAGCCATTTTTAGAATTTAACTTAGCAATATATTATTGCTAAGGTAAATTCTAAGAAAGCAGTATTAATTGTCCAGTATAAACTAACAATCATCAGAAAGTATTGTTACTTTTGTTGAATTCCTGGTTTTCTTGGAAACTTCTACCATCTGGTTTATTTCAACTTGAGTATTTTCTTGTAAAGGTTTTGAATACGATCTAGTAGCATTATTTCTTCTTTTTTTTCTTTTTTTTTTATCACGGCATTTTTTTCTGGAGTGTTTTTTTGTCTGACAGTCATGTCTTTATTAGTTTTGATTTTCTGCTCCTCCTTTAACCTTAATCTTTCTTTTTCTTTTCTCTTTTGCATATTTTTCTGGATCTTCTTTAGTTCTTCGTATTTTTTTTTTTATGTAGTCTAGCCTGAACAACCTTTTCTTTGCGCGTTATTTTACTTTTACTTTCATCATGTTAGTAGGTACCTAAAATCGATATACTGGTTTTATTTATATTCAAATGTCACGAGACATAACGATTTTGAATTGTTATTTATAGGCTGCTTGGTTTCTTAGTACAACAATGGCAGATCATTCAACTGTCTGGTAGTAATATAATGTAAGTTAGAGTACGTTTAATGTTAAGGGATATAAAGAAAATTACACAATTTCGGATTCTGCAATATTTACTGAAAAATTGATCACCTCCTTCAGTTCAGCATCATTACCTTCATTTCAAAAACTGAAGGTAAATGATGCTAATGAACTAATGATTGTGAGGGTAATGAGGTTTCGGCACTTTTAAAAATGAAGCGGCTTATTTTAAAATGCTATGTACATAAACTTAAAACTGGATATTTATATTGTTAAAAGTACAAGAAAGAAAATAAAATTATTAAGAAAAACTAATTACTTACCCTAAAATGATGATGAAGGTAAAGATTGATAAGTCGTCCCAAACACAATTTTCGACAGCGAGAACATAAATATTTCTTTTTAAACAAGCGCGCGGCCACTGCCTGCAACGTGCATTGATGCACCGATTAGCGCTTTACACGGGGCAGAGGGGTACGGAGTGCAATATGCACACCAGAAGGATATTTTTGAATTACAATCTCTGCTGAAGGTAATTAGTTTTTTTCTGTGACAAACTTTTGTTATTTTTTTTTTATAACATAATAAAGTGATTCCTACGTGTAAAAATGCAATTTAATTACTCTTCAGGATGTACATGATATAGGATAAAAAACTCTTTTCTGAGTCTTTGAGAAATAAATTTATTTTCCCTTAGACCCCCCTGTCCCCCTGTCCCCTGAACACTGAAGGTGGTGATTTTTTAATATCAAAACTTTTGAAATAATCTTTTAAGTTACAATTTTGAATTTAGGGGCACACTTAGCTGAATGTAGAAGAGTTCGTTTATAATGCAATTAACATTTTAACATTTGTAACTTCATTTGTTATTTTTTTATTTGACTTGGTATGCGATTTGCACGAAATCAGAGAAGTAGCCATACTAGCTTTTGCCCTCGCAACTTCTCCGGATGGAAGAAGGTTTTGGGGTGGAATTTTCAAAAACTGTGTAACTCGTATTTCTTTATTTTTAATCTAAAGCCATGCATTAAGTTTCGTAGATGTAACTTGAAAGATGATGGACTTTCATACAAACTTACATCCCCAATTTATCCTCTTTGGGGGTGGAATTTTAAAAAACTGTGTAACACGTTATTTTTCCATTTTAATTGGAAGTCCAAATACCAAGTTTCATGGATATAGCTTGAAAGATGACGGACTTTCATATAAACTTACATCTGGATGGAATTCCAAAAAAAATCATTTCTTAGTGGGTGCTTACTTTTTCAAGTTTCTAACTTCTATGGCTGGCTGGCTATTAGGCTGTGCGTTAATAGATCAGTCAGTCAGGACTCAGAACAATAGACTTTTTATATAGTCAATGCGGCGCCACCTGCACTAACGAGTTTTTTATAATACAAATTTCATCACGAATTCATTTGTCAGATTAGAAAAATGGTTTTACAGAATGGTCCTGCTGTTCGAAAAACACCTTCCTCGAGCTTAATTTATTTGGTCCTGAAAAATAAAATATCCTTTACCCGCCCACATGCAGTGTGAAATACAAAGGTGGATTTACGTCTAAAACCCTTTCCTTTGTGATGAATTTAAGAGGGAGCCTAGTAAAGAAAGCCAACCTGAAGCTTTAATATTTATTTGAAACTTACGCCTTTTGGCTTGCGATGTATGGCGGAAATAGGACAGAAGAAGTGAGGTAATATTATCTTTTCTAATAAGAATTTCACAATTTCTAAATTAGGTTGAATGAAAATTTAAAGTAGAAACCACAGAAAAAGAAGAAAGTAAACAAAGAAGTAGAAAGATTTTGTAAGCGTACTTACGAAGTGCAGATGCAAGATGCTAGCCAGCGGCAAGTTGAATGAAACTGTTGATTGGTTTACCTAAATTATAATTAGCTAACGTTCAATACCTCGTCCACATCAATTTAAAATATTTTTTTAATCCTGTAGAAACATTTTCCGTGATGAAAGGAATCCTATTTCCGTCCCCAGGAAGCAAACTCTCACAGAATTTTATCTAGATCATTTCTACGGTAAGGTCTATAATAGGTAACAGACAAACCGATAGAGCTACTTTCACATAGTATTTTCGACCGAGCGAAGCGAAGGTCTTTGAGTTAACTAGAGCGATTTGCACTTGTCCGTCCGTCCGTCCGTCCGTCCGTCCGTCCGTCCGTCCGTCCGTCCGTCTGTCAGAGCCTTATAACTTTTGAATTACTGAACGTAATTACTTCAAATTTAGATATAATATGTAAACCGATGGCCTCCAGCCGAAAATGGCTTAAAAAGTTATAAAAATCTTTATTTCAGGGGGGCTCTCATAGAAGCGAATGCGAAGTAAAAAAAAAAATATCGCGTTACATAAAATTGTTACGTATCATTTTAAAGATAATTTTGAACTGAGTACAAAAATATTTTTTTTTTAATTTTTCCCTTAAAATTGACGAAATGGGGGGCTTTCAAAGTGGCGATTTTATACGCTCGCTTGAAGACGCTCCCTAAGAAAATCCGCTATGGATTTTCAAACTGATTTTATGTTTTTAGGTCACTTATATCCTGTACTTGAACAACAAATACTAAAATTATATGAATATTATAAAGAAACGAGATTATTTAATTTTTAATGTACATCAGTAATTCATATAGCATCAACATAGCTTCACAATAATGCTAATAGATGGCGCAGTCAGTAACTATTCCCATGGAACTACGAGTTACGACTAACGACCTATCCCAAAAACAGTTTTGCGTCGACCATTATTATTTAGTTACTTATTATAATACAATAATTGTATTGTAATTTTTTTTGTACCATATTATTCAATTAAAATTATTTTTTAGTTAAATTTTAGTTAAATATTGTATATTTTCTATTCGCGTCGATAGATGACGATTTGTACAGATGCCCGTAACCCGGTTTCACTCGTTAGTACCTACATAATAATTCAATGTTTTCACTAACGTTCCCTAACCTTTACGGGCTACCTATAAGTTAGGTGATTGATGTTTTCTGTCAACTTATTTATCACGATCCTGTACGGGACACCTAAAAGGATATTGGGACGGATGTTAGGACTTAGGATTGTATTTAGGAGCTACCTACGTTAAGAGACTCCTACTTAGGGGATGATTTAGGTATGTTTGGTGAAAACGGGCATAATAATAATGTCAGTTTTGGTTATCATCATGTATCGATTGAATGAATAATCATGGGATACCGTTACCGCGAGGTCTCAGTTCGGGGCGAACAACTAGTTATTATCAGTCTAAAATAACCAAGTTTTACGCTGTGAAGTCTCGGATGTTCGTCGTTGTATCGCAAAGAAAATTTATAACCACTGAAGTGTGAGTCTAAAGCGGACATAACGTTTATGGTGTACATGAACAATTGCGCTCATTCCCTCTTGTGCAACCATAGGAAGTCTTCGTGTGAAACCGATTAATTCAATCGTTGAACTAGTGAAACTTTTTTCTAAGTAGTTCAAACTGCATGTAAATTAGAGTTAGAGAGTTGAATTACTGGGACAAAATAGTTGAACTCCGGTACTAGGGAATTCATGAAAGCTGATCAAATAGAATAAAAGGTGCTCTTAATCCTTACTATCCTTACTAATATTACAAATGCGAAAGTGTGTTGATTTGTCCTTCAATCAGGTAGTTTTTATCCCAGAAAAGACAAAAGGTTCCCGAGGGATTTTTAATTTCTAACTCCACTTGTAGTCGCGGGCATCAGCTAGTTTTAAATAATTCAAATTGTCAAGGGATGTTACTACACAACACAAGTTGTCTTTGGCGCAAAACTAAAATAACAATCGCTTGATGGTGTTGGAGATAACGAATGGGGGCAACGACTGAGTATTTCGGTTAAGAAGTAAGAAATTATTTATCATGGTTTTAGCATTACCTAACTTGAACATTGCTCTCTTACTTTAATTGGTACATTTTACTCACAAAATATTACATTGGGACGAGAGAACGTTAAACAGTGCTAATATAATTTGCATATTATTGATTATCTTGTTACAGCTTCGCAGCACATTGGTCGCAAAGCATTAAACAATAATTGCATTTTAGTGGGACTGAACCGAACGTTTAGGAATTTCGAGTCATAGCTTGTAATAAGGGCAAAACATAATATCTAATAATTAACTATGTAAATGCATTTAAAATGGCACGATAAGAGTTTTGGCGTAATAAATTATACTGAGATGGTACGTACCTTACCTACCTTACCTTACCTTAGGTGTACCTAAGGCACCATGTCAGTGTATCTGAAGCGAAATATTTTTAAGCTGTTGTATAGCTTTTATCGCGGGCTTTGAGCGCGGCGACTGAATCAAGAAATTCCGTAACGAAAATAAACCTAACACCCCCCCACTCCGACCGGCACAGCGGTGCGGCGCGGTTAAAAGCCATGCATCGTCTAACGTCGTTTCAGTTCGGCAGACTTCGGGGGTCGTTGCACATCTCGACCGCAATAAACTCGTCCAAATGGTCGAGTTGTGATAATTCATTTTTATTAATTTTTTTCATGCACAACTCGACCAACAGCAAAATACTGAGTTGTTTATGTACAGTCAAAAAGTGATTCACGTATCTAATATTTTGTTTAACTCATAAATTAAATTACTAACAAAAATGAAATCAGCGTTTCATACATATTATCAGGACTTCAATATTATGTATGAATGGTATTTTTTGAAAGAGCTAAATTTTTTTGAATTTAAAAGTTCTAAAGTCTTTGAAGGTGGAATTTTCAACTTTTGCGAAACACGTTTTTCTTATTTTTTTATCGAAAGCCCAAAAATTAAAGTTTCATGGATATTACATGAATAATAATTTGATAAATGACGGACTTTTATACAAATTTTCAACCCCCATTTAACCCTCTTGGGGTTTGAATTTTCAAAAATCCTTTCTTAGCGGACGTCTACGTCATAATAACTATCTGTGTGCAAAATTTCAGCCCGATCCGTCCAGTGGTTAGAGCTGCGCGTTGATAGACCAGTCAGTCAGTCAGTCAGTCAGTCAGTCAGTCAGTCAGTCAGTCAGTCAGTCACCTTTGCCTTTTATATATTTAGAAGATTATTTTTTTATCGAAAGCCCAAAAATTTAAGTTTCATGGATATTACATGAAAAATAATTTGATAAATGACAATAAACAAATTAACAATAAACCTCTACAAACAAAGTTAACGATTAATAAGCAAATTAATATACTTAATATTATCGTTTTACTTTTACTTCTAGAGTACGCGGAACCCTCGGTGCGCGGTGATGCCCAAAAATTAAAGTTTCATGGATATTACATGAAAAATAATTTGATAAACGACGGACTTTTATACAAACTTTCAACCCCCATTTAACCCTCTTGGGGTTGGAATTTTCAAAAATCCTTTCTTAGCGGACGTCTACGTCATAATAACTATCTGTGTGCAAAATTTCAGCCCGATCCGTCCAGTGGTTAGAGCTGCGCGTTGATAGACCAGTCAGTCAGTCAGTCAGTCAGTCAGTCAGTCAGTCAGTCAGTCAGTCAGTCAGTCAGTCACCTTTGCCTTTTATATATTTAGATGAAAGCTAGAGTACCAAGTTTGATGGATATTACTTGAAAATTAACTTAAAAAATCTGGACTTATATACAAATTTTCATCCCCTATTTGAAGTCTTTGGGGTGGAATTTTCAACTTTTGCGAAACACATTTTTCTTATTTTTTTATCGAAAGCCCTAAAATTAAAGTTTCATGGATATTACATGAAAAACAATTTTATAAATGACGGACTATTATACAAACTTTCAACCCCCATTTAACCCTCTTGGGGTTGGAATTTTCAAAAATCCTTTCTTAGCGGACGTCTACGTCATAATAACTATCTTGATAGACCAATCAGTCAGTCAGTCAGTCAGTCAGCCACCTTTGCCTTTTATATATTTAGATGAAAGCTAAAGTACCAAGAGAGAGATTTGCTATCTCTTTCTTTTTATACCTGTACTGTACTTTTTATACCTCAACCCAACCTCTCTGTAACTGTAAACGACTGTACTTTGTGCGTGCGGTCGAGTTGTGCATGAAAAAAATTAATAAAAGTGAATTATCACAACTCGACTATTTGGACGAGTTTATTGCGGTCGAGATGTGCAACGACCCGACTTCGGCACGGCGTTTGTGTGCGTGCGACTAGAAAATGCTATGCAATAGCTTTACAGCGGCAGTTCCCGAGTGCCACACGTATTTTTTAAGTAGGTATTGTTAACCGACTTCAAAAAAGGAAGAGGTTATCAATTCGACGGAATCTTTTTTTTTAAGTATGTTCACCGATTACTCGAAGACGCCTGAACCGATTTGGGAAATTCGTTTTTTGTTTGATAGGGTATACGTCCCAGGTGATCCCATCAAAATTTTATCGAAATCGGTCCAGCGGTTTAAAAAAAATCAACTGTACTTTGTAGTTGCGCGGGTGTTTGAAGTCGTTTTTTTAGGGTTCCGTACCCAAAGGGTGCCAACGGGACCCTATTACTAAGCCTCCGCTGTCCGTCCGTCTGTCAGCGGCCTGTATCTCGTAAACCGTAATAGATAGACAGATGAAATTTTCACATATTTTGTATTTTTATTGCCGCTATAACAACAAATAATAATAATTAAATTAAATTAAAATATTTCCATGGGTACATGGAAATATTTTAATTTAATTTTTTTTAACGGAACCCTAAAAGAGCGAGGCCCGACTCGCACTTGGCCGATTTTTAAAAAAAATATTTTTTATATTAAATTATTATATTAATGGTTATTTATAAAGCCTAAAATATTCAATCGCGCAGCAATAGAGCAACAGTCCAAAGCGTCCAACGTCCACGCTGTCGCGGTCGGGTCGCAGACAAAAGAAGCTTGTGAAGAAATACTAAGTATGAGACAAAATTTAAAAAAAATGTAATATGATACGCAAAGGCATCTTGTTAAAAGTTCTAAGGACTCTCAAAGCAATATTTTTAAAAAAGGCTCTTTAATATTCCGTTGGCATGCGATGTCTCCAATTAATCGTGGGGCTCGTAATATTGACACGGGGTCAAACTACTTTTCTGACTGAGGCCCGTTTGCAGAGACACCGGGTTAGGCTGAAGCCAGGAATAAATTTGTAATTTTGACAGAAGCTTTATACGAAATCTGTCAAAGCAGCATCTGGGTTAAAAGGATAACCCGGCGTTTCTGCAAGCGGGTCTTAGAAATATTATTAAAATTCATTTTAAAAATCAAAATTTTACACGTCAGCTGTCACAGCACAGCGGCACAACGGATCCCGACGAACGCAAACGAGTCGCAAGGAGCCGCTGAATGCATGTGGCGCAAGACCGAGAGCTGTGGAAGTCCATGCAAGAGACCTTTGTTCAACAGCTGTGGACGTCTATCGGTTGCTAGAGAAAAAAAACTTGAGAGGTGTCAAGGGACACCCGGATGGAACGTAGTTCCTTTCGATTAATTAATTTGGCATTCGAGTGTTCGGTAGCCACAAGACTACGGAGACCCAATATTGTACCGCGAAAATACCGAACACCCAAATGCCAAATTCACATTCAAAAAAGTGTCGGTTACAAAAAAGTGTCGATCAGTGTCGAGTGTCGGTTCAATTTTGTCTTAATTTTTTCCGTCTAGCCCCCTTCCGCACTGCGCGATAAGGAACTACGTTCCAAAAGATGTTGAAAATCAAAATTTGTACCAAAAAATGTGGTTTACATTTTACATTTTACTTTGTCAATTTAGCCATATACCCAAATGTATTTCGAGTACTTGCTCAAAGCGCTCGGAGTTTCACTAATTGACTATAGCGTGAATAGACAAGACTGACGGTAGCGATATGCGACGGCAAGTCGGTAAATACTCTGCACGTCGTCAACGGATAAACGATTTGTAGGTAGGTACCTAATATAAGGAACTTAGCTAACCTTAGAGTAGCGTACCTCCACCGTACTCGTAAGTTTGAATGCCTTCATCATCAGCAACCCTTACACGACTCACTACTGAGAGCAGGTCTCTCAGGGAAGGATTATAGGCCATAATCCACCACGCTGGCCCAATTCGTATTGGCAGACTAATGCCTTCATTTAAGTGCTTATTTTAAGGTACAACTTTTCGAAGTTAGACACTCGTCGTCGCTTGTTTGTCAATACTTTTAAGCTGTTATTTTTAATCGCCAGTTATTCTGAACTATCAATTAGTTAGCTCTCCGTGCATGCCAGCACAGCAGCGATATTCAGTAAATACAAACTCACTTCGAAAGCAAATTCACTTCACCAATCACGGAATAGGTAAAGAAGACTAGAATGGTGATGACACTAATCATACATAATAATAATAAATAATTATAAATGCGAAAGTGTGTTTGTTGGTTTGTCGGTTTGTCCTTCAATCACGCCACAACAGAGCCACGGATCGACGTGATTTTTTGCATGGGTATAGTTGAGGACCTGGAGAGTGACATAGACTACTTGTTATCCCGGAAAATCAAAGAGTTCCCGAGGAAATTTAAAAATTAAATTCACGCGGACGAAGTCGCGGGCATCAGCTAGAACGGTGATGACACTAATACAAAATACTAATATTCTGAGTTACCAATTATGTCAAACTAGCTTTTTCTTGCGGCTTCGCTCACATTAAATTCGATTTTTCAAACCACAATTTTACCCCCTTAGGGGTTGAATTTTCAAGAATCCTTTCTTAGCGGATGCCTACGTTAAATAGCCTTTATGCCCAGCCCGACCTGTCCAATGAGCTGTGTGGTCAATCAGTCAGTCATTCAGTCAGTCAGTCACCTGTTCCTATTATATGTTTAGACTAGCTGATGCCCGCGACTTCATCCGCGTGGAAATAAATTTAAAAGAATCACTTTACTTCCATACCTATGTAGGTATAATGATCGTTTGGCAATATCTGACGCCTTTGGAGTAGTTTGACCAAAGTTTGTCAAAACAAAATAGGGCTATCCATTGATGAAGTGTAAATGCCAGCTTAAGATGAGCCGTACATTCAATGTAGAATACTGAAGTTTGTGATGTCTATAATTTCTGAACTACTGAACAGACAACCTGAACTGAAATAAGTACAGGACAATCTCTAAAGTACCTTCTATCTAACAAAAAAGAACTAATGAAATCGGAATACGCGGAATTCCGCGTTCATTAGTTATGAACTAAATAAATACACATTTTATCCCCTCTCCCAAGGGAACCGTGCTGAATTTCGGCATAAAAAGTATCCTATGTAGTATGAACTTAAATCATGCCAAGTTTCATTTAAGTCCGTCTAGTAGTTTCGGCGTGATCCGCGGCGAAGATACAGACAGAAAGACAGACGGAGAAAAATGAAAAACATTACTATTTTGGCTTCAGTATCGATAATAGAATGTCCTCCAAAAAAACTTTTTCAATATATCTTCAATGTACAGAATTGGACCTCTTACAGTTTTATTATAAGTATAGATTATCCCTTAATTGACATAATTATGAGTAATTAATAAATAATTGACATTCACAAGTGAGTTCGCTTCCGAAATGAGTTTTATTTTTGTGAATTAAACCCTGCAGATTTTTGTGTCAACCTATTTTTGGGCTTTATTTCGTTCTGACAGCGCTTTTGGTTCATAGAATGTCGAATGTAAAATGATGAATTCTAAATAGGAATCGGGCGAGTCTTTATCATTCGTAGAAACGTATGTGTTGCTTTAATACTCAAAGAGTATGCAGAGCGCGTATTCTGATAGTTGGTTCAGTAATAAATTGGGAAACTCCCTGCTGCACTTTACGACTCGGTCGACTATTGGTATGGTTACGGTCTCTTCAAACAAAATTATTACGAGTATAATTATGTTGGGATCGGATGTGAGAAGTTAAGGTAGAACTGTTCTATCGCATTTTCCTACGGCATTAGCAAACTGATACAAATTCACACTACGCTATACTGTTAGGTACGAATAATAAGAGCCTTACTCTGTGATAATAGTGTAAGTTATGTAAGTATGTAGTTAGATGTATATAATGAATTCTTCTTGAAACTTCTCTAAGAGCAGTGATGACCTGAAGTCATTAGGACTGCCAGTCTCCTGTTCGGGGGGTCCCGGATGCCCAGGCATGCACCTCTGACTTTGCGGAGTTACGTGCGTTTTAGCAATTAAATATCACATATTATATACTTCGACGTAGAGGGAAAACATCACGAGGAAAACTGTATGCCTGAGATTTCTCAATAATGAAGTTCTCAAATACGTGTTAAGTTTGCCGATTTGCATTTAGCCAGCTTGATGGACTATAAAATAACACTTCTCTAAGAAGAAACCTGCTCTCAGAGACGTTGATGGGATGCTGATGGTGATTCTTCTTGAGCTCCTTTGTATTATAAGAAGATTATACCTATTCTACAATTTGTTTCCAAAACTGTTTTCTAAAAATGATGGCCTCTTTATATTGAAAACTCTTTAAGGAAGCATTTCACTTTACTTTTCACGTTGACGCCGATTCAACAAGATACGTACGATTCAAGGTACGTAAATAAAAGTGCAAAATCCGTCTACATGGAAGAGGCGGTCCGCGGTACTGTAGAAAGTGATGGCACTTTACATCTTTTATACTTTTGGAAGTCTAGTAGATGGCATTGTCAAAAGAACTCAACGCTCTCTCCTTGGCCGTGCACTTCAGCTAATAAAATGTAATACCTAGTGTTCTTATATATTATATACTCTATGTTATATCTTTGAGAGCAGCAATGCGCTTACTTGTTGTTACAGTCAGTATGTCAAAGTAATGTATTCATTATAAAATGTATAAAATCAATTGCAAATGATCTCTTATATTATGTTGAAGTGTACAATATTGTGATAACCTACCTAGTAAGTATGACGGAATTAAGTTCGAAACCCCTGACACGCACAAATAACTTTTTGTAAGGGGAAGGACACACTCTGAGAGTTCCTGCATGCTTAAAAGTTCTTAAGAATGATTTTTTATATCCAGAATCACCTAGCTCAAGGCCAGACCGCAGGCAGGTATGTACTTGTTTGTATCGAAATAAAAAAAAAGGATCCCATTATAATATTATTGTCACTAGGTCAATTGAGTATCTTCCACGAACTAGGTCAATAGTCTCTTCCATGAGGAAGAGTGAAGATAGAATAAAAGGCAATGAGGAATAGAGAGCGGGCAGCATGAAGTAATATAATACTACGACGTAAGTATTTCTTTATGAGTTAATCGACAAGATAAAATTAAAATCTAAAACCCTGACTACACCTCTTAGGGTACGTTTATGCACACGTGGCGCGTTGTGCGGCGCCCGCCGCGTGCCCCGCCGCGTTCAACGCAAACGCTTCTGCATGAACGCTCTCATGCTTGGCCATAATAATATGTTTGAGATAACCGCGCGACGCGACGCGCAACGCGCCGCGTGACCTCGGTGCCCGCCGCGTGCTCCGCTGCGTTCAACGCAAACGCTTCTTTAAGAACGCTCTCATACTGGCCATATGTTTGAGTTTACCGCGCGACACGACACACCACGCGCCGTGCAACGCCCCGCGTGTGTTTAAACATACCCTAAAAGTACTACCACGGCGGTACAACTACGATTTATATTTTAATGTACATTTACGTTTGTACTTAAATTAGGTATTTTTTTTCGGAATCCTAACAATGGAACCTTTCATTCTCGATCAATTCTTTCTCTAGGTATCTCTAGTGTTTACCCCTGTCATATTTTTTCTTGTACTTAGTTCCTTAGTCTGTAGTTGTATTTTGTTTGTAGTTTTTCATTTACCTTCCGTAGTAGATTTATCATTAGGTACGGCATTATGTATTTACCTAGCCTATGGCAAGTCAACTACACTTTAATTTATAAAAAAATCTAATTAGTTTGGCTAGTGCCTTTTAGATTACTAGTATATTAGTTAGAATAGCTTAGTTTATTTTAGTTAGAATTACCTAACGGAAGTGATGGTCGTACCTAATAAACACACATAAAGTGCCAAACACATAATATTATGCCCTTTTTATTCGTGAGGATAACAATCCTCAAGAATAAAAAAGGCATATATTATGTGCATAGATTTTAAACGCACAGTACTAATCGTACTATTTAGCAGACGCTATAGCTTGTTAGTCATTTATTTACCTCAAAAATAAATAAGTATATAAAATAAACCTGCCTATTTTCTCTGGAAATGTAAAGTAATAGGTAATTTTCCCTGACAATAAACATTAATTATACATTACAGATAAACTTTTATCGACAAGAGCTAAGTCAGCGACGCGTGGAATAGTCATAATTATACTGACTCATTTAAACTTAGGCCCCACACACTAAAGCTTGGAGTCGCATACAGAAAGTACAGAAAGCGATTTAATCGACACCGCTCGCACAGACCATTAAATTCTACGACTAGAGTATTGCCAAACTGGGATTTTGGTTTATAAAGTTCTTTTCAACACGTTAAATATTCTCTTAAACTGGATCTTACGAGATCTTCTCAAAACTGTAGACTTTTACCGCCCGCGAAAGATTAATACCTACCCCTCCAAGTTAGGCCGCTACCATCTTATACTGCATCGTCACTTGCTATGAGCCAAAAGCTATCATGTCATAAAATAAAAATATTCTCGTTCACTAAGGTATTTCGGTGACATACTGATTAAAAACTTCTACACAGCTTTGGTGTATGGCTAATTAATCAAAGTTGAGGCCAACTATAGACCGTTCACTATGCCGTGCCGCCATGTTGGCACCAGTGCTTCACATAGTGAAAACATTGTGAAAACCCTACATGATAAGCAATGGTGCCAACATGTCGGCAAGGGACAAGGTAGAATGAATGGAGTTATACCGTTGGTTTAATACTCAAAGAGTGTACCGTTATAATTTGTAATACAATGACACATTCAAATTCAATTATTGACAGAGTAGGTACCATACCCATAGACTTGTTATATTTACTAGCGTATGAATAGTCAAAGACCATACCCGTTGGAAGTAGGTAAAAGGTTATAATCTTGTTATAATCGAGCATGTCAATAAGAGATTTTATAGAAACTGTTTATAGAAGCTTTTGCTATTAACCAGGGCAAAAATGTTACCAGGTATTAGGGTAAGGTCCCTAATGGAGATACTTTTTTTTGTGGACTTAAATCAAAATACTTATAATACAAAAGTAAAAGAGCTATTCTCTTCGGTGTAGATACCTATATAGGTATAGTAGGTAGGCACATCAACGTTAGGCTTGGCTAAATACATATAGTACAATAGCTTGTATGAACTTAAATTGTTGTTAACCACTGTTAACCACACATAGCAGCGGTCGCGCAAAGTTTGTGACCAGCCGTTGAGGCGCACGGAACTGATAAATTATGTTAAATTAAACGCACAAAATCTGGTGATAACAGACCAAAGCGTGTAAAACTTTGTTTTGTGCAAACAATGTGTTTCACGTGTGAACGTGAAACACATTGTTTGCACTTATTACGGTACGAGTTTTTGATGTTCACTTCATTCACGTGTATTTAAAATTTTAAAATTTCATGAGAATTTCCCGGATTCCAATGATGTTGGGCCACTATTATACACAACTATTCCAAATATCATGTCGATAGCTTTAATAGTTACTAAAATAGTCGACTGTGACAGACGGACGGATGGACGGACGGAGTTACTCACCATAAGGGTTCCATTTTTACTATTTTGTTACGGAACCCTAAAAAAGCGATTTAGAATTCCAAAACGATGGCCTGCAGAAACCGATTAGAGAATTGAATGCATTAGGTATCCATTACAATATTTAAATGCAAAGTTCCGACAAAGTTCCTTCAATTTGCCATTATTTTCTCTGTTCAAATGTGCTTAGACGGCTAAATTGTACTGTATGATCTTCACCTTTGGCGCCGCCCCTTTCATGTAGAGAAATTTCCATTCATTTCTCTTGAATAGGCATCATTTTCAAGACGGAAAAGGCCTATCAGGAAAAATACTTTTCTACAAACGCGACATAATTTCCTTTCAATAGTCAATGAAGGCTTGTGCTTAAGCTCGCATAAATTATAGCGGTATCCTATTCGGATGGTTGGATGGTTGGAACGAAAAAGTATTGCTAAGAATACTGTGAGCATAACTTTTACATAACACAATGTTTTTATTACTTTCATTGTAACATAAAGCTACCCAGGTTTGGTGAAATTTCAAAGGTCTATTCCACTAAAACGGTATAATTCCCAAGGTGCTATGTTGGTAAACTTAAGGGGTGGAGACAGTTTCTGGGATCAAAAGCGTCACTTCCCAAAGGAACAAGTCGTCTACCGACCTATCATTCACGTTCCAATATATTTGCCCCAAAGGCTATTTCTTAGTTACGAAATATTAAACTTAATACGAAAATTAATAAAACATATTATTTTAATCATTATTATTAAAATACTAGCTGATGCCCGCGACTTTGTCCGTGTGGATTTAGTTTTAAAATCCCTTCCTTCGGGAACTCTTTGATTTTCCGGGATTAAAAGTAGCCTATGTCACTCCAGGTCCTCAACATACCCATACAAAAAATCATGTCGATCCGAAGCTCTCTTGCGGCGTAGGTATGTCTTTTTTTTTACTTTTCTTTTATCTTTTTGTTTTCACCGTTTAAACCTTCCCTGGATTACGACAAACATTTCAAAACCAAAATCAGCTAAATCGGCCCAGCCGTTCTCGAGTTTTAGCGAGACAAGCGAACAGCAAATGATTTTTATAATATAAAATATATAGATTTATTAATTAAAAAAAAATCCCTTTTATCCCGCGCATAATTTGGGCTTCAATATTCCCTATTAATGACGTAGTAACTACCTACGTCTATTTATTGATTATCTACTAAATTGTTTTCCTTACTTTCGTCCAAGTTAACGGCTACCCTTATATTCTTATTAATATAATATACATAATATACACATTTTATGTAAAGTTAAGCATAAGCATAAAGCAGTGATAGCCTAGTTAGGATCCCGGGTACGCACCTCTGACTTTTCGGAGTCAAGTGCGAATATCACTTGCTTCAACAGTGAAGGAAAACATCGTGAGGAAACCTGCACACCTGAGAGTTTTTCATAATTTTTTTGAAGGTGTGTGAAGTCCGCCAATTCGCATTGGGCCAGCGTGGTGGACTATGGCCTATAACCCTTCTCTGGCAGGAGACCAGCGCTCAGTAGTGAGCCGTTGATGGGTTGCTAATGATGATGATGATGTAAAGTTAATAATAATAATTAAAGTTACTCTCACTGCCCTAACTATGAACTCATTATAGGCGGCTGTGATAGTAATCTGGAGTTTACTAGGTACTTTCTCAATTACTTTTTCAATAAAATTGTACTTCCAATGGCTACTGTCAAAGTTTTACTTTATTTACTTAAGAAGGAAACCTCTAACTTAGTTCGAAGGAAGTCTCAGCCTTCCAGGATTACGCTAATTCAATAATTAACTTAATTTACACTTAATTTACTTTTACAAATATACTAAAGAGTAGATGTTGTCCACTAGGATTTAGTAATTTCTAAAATACTAGCTGACCCCGCGAACTTCGTACCGCCAGCAAAAATATTTAGTGGTTGGTCACCCTTATCATTTAGGAGTATGAAAAATAGATGTTGGCCGATTCTCATATCTACCCGATATGCACACAAAATTTCATAATAATCGGTCCAGCCGTTTCGGAGGAGTACGGGAACGAACATTGTGACACGAGAATTTTATATATTAGAATTATTTTAACTCCTTGACATTACAGGATAAAAAGAATCCCACGTCCTCTCCCAAGAGCAAGCTTTAGAATATACTCATGTCAATATTTTGAGAAACGGTAACACACAGAAATCACTTAAATAAATAACCAATTATTTTGATATTTATTGAAGCACATAAACATTTATTTGAAGTATTCCAATTAATAATGTAAAAGCTGTTCCACACTATACAATAATTTATTATCTATGGACCATACGGCACAATTAAAAGCTTGAGCCAAATCTTTGTACAACCAGTCTGTGCAAGCTTTTGTTTGTGTCGTGTGCACCGACTTTTTAACCGACTTTAAGAAAAGGTGGAGGTTCTCAATTTTTTTATGTATGTTCACCGATTACACGAAGACGCCTGAACGGATTTGGAAAATTCTTTTTTTTTTAAAGGGTATTATACTTCTCAGGTGGTCCCATTTAAATTTTATCGAAATCGGTCGAGCGGTTTTTAAAAAAAATCAACAATAAATTATATACTTTGTATTGGCGCGGGTGTTTGTTATCGGTTTTTTAAAAATAATTTTTTATATTAAATTAATAACAAAACCGACTTCAAACGCCCGCGCCCTGTACCTGGACCCTTTAATAAAAATACAAGTGGTATTTTTGATCAAAGTATCGAAACAAAAGTTTATAGAGACCAAAGAACGAAGTTTTGTCGTATCGAGTTTAGTTAAACTGGGGCAGTAAGCATTGAATGCAATAAAACTGTCGGTTTCGATCACACAAAAAGGGACACCCCGTTAAATGTCCACGACATTTGAGGCAACTTTTCATGTAGACTTAAAAGTTCCACTCTGGGAGTTTACCAGTTTTTATTGATACTGAACTCTTTTCGAGGCGCTTTTTTTAGTCACTTATGTGACTTTGTCCTCGACTTTACCCGTGTGGAGCTAAGTTTTTAAAAATACGCGGGATCCCTTGGTTTTTTCTTTTCTGGTCTGGTTCTTGGCGGAACAAAAGTTAACTTTTGCCACTCTCCAGGTCAATTATACCCATGCACAAAATTACGTCAATCCGTAGCTCCATTGCGACGTGATTGAAGGACAAACCAATAAATCAACAAACAAACACACTTTCAATGACTAGGTAACCAACAAAAAACGATAAATTATCTTCAAAACTGAATTTCATATTTTGGAAATCCATTGGCTTTTTCTCCAGTAAAGTATATACTCGTACATATTATAATTAAACAGAAAACAGTATTAATTTACTTTGTTTAATTAAGCCGATAATTTTAATATTGAAATGGATAATCAATATAATCTTCAGTTTTTCTTATTTTGCTCTGATTTTAATAAATTTCGAGTATCGGAAATACTCTATATTTATTAAAATTTCGGAAAAGCGTCGAAACAAAGTAAGTATATTTAGGCCGGGTCTTATCGGAGTAGCTTTGGGCTGAGACAATAATAAACACTGGTTGCAATAAAAAGCGCCAGTTACGATCACACAATCCAATGATCAAGGGAGCAGAGAAATATTTTATTGAACAATAAAACATTTTGCCGCCCCGTTGATATTTACTGTTAACATAAGTTAAATGTATTTACTGAACGAACATTTTTACGTGAAAAGTATTTTTTACTACGCAACGCCGCGTGGATTATTCTATGATTTTTTTTTATTCTTATACAATTTAGCCTTTAGATCACGTACCGGCAAGAGAAATATGGGAGGCAACCATCGCGCTGGTCCGACGACATCGTCAAGCTTGTGGGCAAAACTTGGTTGAGATTGGCATAACGTCGAAAAGAATGGCGTGCACATGAGGAGGCCTATGTCCAACGAAGGATTACATGAAGAGGCTCGAAATGAAGAAGAAGAAAGCGATCACCTAGTGGCAATTCATGATGCAGTCAAATATGGCAGCGTGCTAACCTAGAGAGAGAAACTAGATTAACACGCAAAGAAGTGACTACCCGTGCTCTAATTTTTATTAAACCATACCCCTAATTGCTATTTACGCAGCATCGTATTGAAACGGGAATTCTCTTGGCAGCACGTCTTTGCCGATAACTAGACGAAACCGGAGACATTTTAGAAATATGCCCCTGGCGGCAATCGAACCCGAAGCCTAAAAGTTACAAGGCCCCAACATTCACCACTGCGCCAGGGAGGTCGGCAGAACCTATTCAGACATTTCCATAAGGAACAAGGCGATAGGTATCTAAGTACATCTCAGCACATCTCCACACACTTAGCCATATTCAAACGTTTCTATCAGAAGTTGGCATCCTACTTATAACGGTTATACTGGCAGTGCACAAACTGAAACTAGAATTCGCAAACTAGTGAATCGAACCTATTTCAAATTTCCAAACACACTTCGACTGTTTGACGCTCCGTTTTGCATAGTCAGCAAATATTGACACATGAACATAATGTACGTATAGGTACCTATCTAATGTAATTTACAATATTCTTCTTCTTTGTCAACTGATAGACGTTCACTGCTGGACAAAGGTTTCTTGCATGAACTTCCACAGGCCTCGATCTAGCGCCGCCTGAATCCAGCGGCTCCTTGCGCCTCGTTTGATGCCGTCTGTCTATATAATGGGGAGCCTGCCAACACTGCGCTTCCCGGTGCGAATCGCCACTCCAGCACCTTAGGACCCCAAGGACTATCAGCACTTCAAACTATGTGCCCTATTTTGCGCCCATTTCCACTTCAGTTTTGCGACTCGCTTTGCGTTCTTTTGGGTTTTCGTTATTTTTTTATACTTATTATTAAACCACCCTTGTAATAGAAAAAAAAAATTCAAATCGGTCAAGCCGTTTTTTCAGTTTTAGCCAGACTAATGAACAACTTGATTGTATATGATTTTTTGGCATATGCTATCGTACAAATAACATGAGCTTAATAAAAAGCATTTACTTCGAAATCACAGATAGACACTTCAATTTCATTCATTTGAATGTAAATAAAATACATCAAATACGACGTATAAAAACTACTTTTATATGGCAACATATAAACTTGTGGTCATAAAGTCAAGTTGGGTGATATTATGATCGATAATAAAATAACCTTCGCTGACAGAGCGGCGGTAATACCTTTCGTTGGGATATTTTATGTAGCATTGTAAAGACGTTTTCGTTTAATTTCGACCCTAAAAAACGTAGGCAAAGTTTTCGGTTATGGTAAATAAATGTTTGCAAAAAACCCAGGAAACCAATTTTAGGCATTTGTAAGTGCAATTTAGATAATAATAATAATATTCCATAGAACACATCACACAGAACACTCACAAACACGCTCGTTAGTAAAAAGCGCAAAGATTTCACCAGACGAGTATTTTTCAAGCATGAATCAAGAATTCTTTTTCTCGTCTATCCCATAGTGTGGTGTATCGTTGAATAGGTCTTTCAAAAATATTGATTGTGTGGGAACACCATTTTTCGATTCAGGGATCTGTTTGTGAAATGTGATATTTTACAGTACTAAAGTTTATTAGAGTGTCCCCTCCTCTGCCAGCTAAATGGTTGTTTATAGGATACTTGAAGAAATTCTCAGCAGTAGTATATACAAAGAATTTTATAGGAAAACTATCACGGCTAAGTAGGGTTCATAAGTTAAGGAGTTATATCTGCTTTTTCTAGGTTAGTCATTACACGTAGTGTAAGTTGCATATTTTGTAGTATATTATAGTATTTAAACCATGGAACTCAAAATATATTCAGTATTCATAAATAAAATAAAAGCACTATCCTAGGCCAGCAATAATATTTGTGACTTGCAACTACTGCGCGTGGCCCAACACGCACTTGGCCGGTTTTTCTTTTTTTTCTTTGGGGCCTACCACCAACGCTTAAAGCAGTTATAGAAGCAGTATGTATTATTATTACAATATTTTTTGAGATGTCATATAATGACAACTAAGTAATTACTCATGCGTTGGTGGTATACCTACGTAGACCCTGAACATTCATGATCGTCATCTTGTTGGCAGCGCGTAGCAGTGCGATTCGAGTAGTACCTACGTATCTACGTATGATATGTCTGTTTAGTGGATAACTGTTGATTCGAGTTGATGAATATTTTTTAACGATTACGAAACAAGGAAAAATTTCATTTTTTTAAAACTCAATGTTACGATACTACTACTACACTAGCGGCACGCTATGATGGCCGGTTTGACACATTACAATAGTGATGTGGAATGTCAATTTATTCTCGAACAAAAAACAATTAAGTTTTGTTTTTGTACCTGATTAAATAGGTTTAATAAAACAAAAATGTATATGTTTATTTAATTTATTTGAACGAACTGAATATTTGAATGAAAATGAATATACATACTTTATATGCACACAAGAAACATATGAATACAAAAGATACCAAAAAAGGTGCCACAAAAGGCCATAATTAATCAGATTCGTCCATACTACTATTTTCACTGTCGTCACTGCTATCATCACCTACATTAATAATTATATGTTCGTTTTCTATAATATTATCTATTTTCACATCTCTTTCATAATCTTCCCTTATTAATTTAACAGTTCTATTCACAACCTTTTCCCAGTCTCCTTTAGTCACATGTTCACAAGCTTCTTCTAATAATTTTAGCATTTTTTTGTGGTAAATGGGGGTTCTGTATTGTGTCTTGCAGCATATCCCTTAATTTGAGGCCACACCAACTCAATCGCATTATACTCACAATGGTAAGGCGGTAACCGTATAACTCTGTGCCCATGTTCTAATGCTATTTCGTCAATGACGTATCGGATCTTGGTTGGTTTGTTTTCTTTTAAAAGACGTACTAATTCCGCTTTTAACATATTCATGTTTGCATCTACGCCATTTTTAACGTATTTCACGCCATAACCAAATGCCGAGTTGTGGTATATATCATATAAAAATAAAAATTTTACCTTTTGTATGAAACAGCTGATATTTTTTTGCGATTTCAGAGGTTTGTCCACATAGTGAAAATTGTTCATATTCACAAGTACATTCACCCCTTAAATGGTGCAAACTGTTTTTTCTACACTTGTATACATTTTAGAAATCAATTTAATAAATAAATTTTGAGTCCTAAACCTAAAACTACATTCGATAAAATTTATGAATCTCTGCACATCACTATCGTCAATAAAGTAATACAATTATTTCCTTCAAAGTCGTTATCAATTAATACGGAACTTCATGAGCGGACAAACGTCAAACCGGCCTTCATAGCGTGCCGCTAGTTTAATGGCAAATCGTTCTGCCGCGGGAAAACAATTATTGAAATTTCAAGCTGTACAAGCGAAACTTTATACGTACGTATTTTTGAAGCCCACATAATTAGTCTTAATAATAATACTCTAACGTCTGGTACTTAAATAAAACATCAGGCAAAATCGTAGAACTTTTGAGAAATTCCCCGCACGTGCTACCTATTTATGAGCTTTCTACGAATAATTTTATTTACGTAATCGTCTATTATTTTGTGTAGGTATCTATATACAAAAATAAAACCCTTAGCGAATTATTTGTCAATAATAACCTACGCTGCAGGATTATTAAGTAGAATAACATTTTCAATAAAGTAGGTAAGTATCAATAATAATTATTTGCAGAAAACAATAACGATAGAATTTATTCTACACCGAAATACCTGGATTGTTTAAGAAATTATATCTTATCTATTCAACGATCTAAAAATAAATCTGTATGTTGAATGGTCTAAGGTCTAAACAAATAGGTTTTCAAGGTAGATACAAACCCGAGAACTCCTTTGTAAAGAGGTGTGAGTTTTTTCAGTGGTATTAATCTCCGGCAAGCGGTCCGCTGTCGACGAATAGGTACTGAGGAATGATTAATTGTTCTGTAAATTGAATTCACCGTGATAAATGAAATATCCGTACAATAGGTAATAAATTACGCTGACCCGCTCGCAAGATGAAACGCTCTAAAAGTAGTACGAGATATATTCTATAAATGGATTTAAACACAACACGCCCGGAGAGGCTGCACTTCGACCACTGCTCTGATGATGAAAAAATATACAAACGTAGCGCCGATGCATCACAGGGAGCCGCTGGATACGAACGACCCAAAACCGAGACCTGTGGAAGTATTTGTATTTATTTGTATTTGTATTGTATTGTTTATTTCTTCGATTGAGGCTTACAAAAGCGCTTACGAATGTCAAAAATGTTACATCATTTAAATATTTAAATTACAAAATCTACCATAATATTAAATAAAGTCCATGCAAGACCCCTTTATTCAGCAATGGACGTCAATTCAATAATAATAATAATTGTATCTAGGTACCTATTACCATTGGAATGCGTATTTTTCTTCTAAGTTATGTCTTGAAAAATAAATAAGTAGTTTCATGAATAAATTTTGTAAAACAATTATGCTTTATTTTTTGCCATTGCCATGTTTACATGACTATTGTTCCCCTTTCCCCTCCAAATTAAGCGAGGTTTGTATTAGCAGTGGCTTATAGGTCCATGGCAGTGGCGTAACAGTGGCGCAACGGGTGGGGTGTGAACCGTCGACCTGTCGCGTTTCAGTCCAGCACGTTGAGCTATTGAGGCTTCAAATTAATTATTATTTTGGTAGGCTAATTTTTCATTTTATTTGTTTATAAATATAAAAATATAAATTAATGAATAAACAATTCGAATATACTTACATAATTTATCGATGATGGCGAAATTTACCTTCGTATTCTAATGATATTGTAAGGGGTTTTCATTGTCTGAAAACACGGATAAAACAACCTTTTCTAAAAATGAAACGTAGCTAGAACGATTTATCGCCCCCGAAACCCCCTGCATACTAAATTTCATGAAAATCGTTGGAGCCGTTTCCGAGATTCAGATTATTGACCGAGTGAAGCGAGGTCTCTGAGTTTACTAGAGCGATTTGCACTTGTCCGTCCGTCCGTCCGTCTGTCAGAGCCTTATAACTTTTGAATTACTGAACTTAATTACTTCAAATTTAGATATAATATGTAAACCGATGGCCTTTAGCCGAAAATGGCTTAAAAAGTTATAAAAATCTTTATTTCAGGGGGGCTCTCATAGAAGCGAATGCGAAGTAAAATTTTTTTTTTGCCATTCATAGGTTTTCTGTGTATCATTTTAAAGACAATTTGGAACAGAGTACAAACGTATTTTTTTTTTCCTAAAATTGACGAAATGGGGGGCTTTCAAAGTGGCGATTTAATACGCTCGCTTGAAGACGCTCTCTGGGAAAATTGGCTATATATTTTCAAGTTCTACTTATTTTCTTACTTCACTTGTATCCTGTACTTGAACAACAAATACTAAAATTATATGAATATTATAAAGAAACGAGATTATTTAATTTTTAATGAGCATCAGTAAATTTCACATAGAATCACAATAATGCTAATAGGCGCCATCTATTAGCGTTATTGTGTCAGTCATTAACTATTCCGTGGAACTACTCGTAGGAGTTACGACTACGATCTATCCCAAAAACAGTTTTGCGTCGAGCATTATTATTTAGGTACATAATATAATAACATATTATTCAATTAAAATTATTCTTTAGTTAAATATCAAACTTCAATAAACTATTAATTGCTGCATTTTGTATATTTTCTATTCGCGTCGATAGATGACGATTTGTACAGATGCCCCTAACCCGTTTTCACTCGTTAGTACCTACATAATAATTCAATGTTTTCACTGACGTTCCCTAACCTTTACGGGGTACCTATGATAAGTTAGGTGATGATTACTGTCAACTTCTTTATCACGATCCTGTACGGGACACCTAAAAGGACATTGGGACGGATGTTAGGACTTAGGATTGTGTTTTGGAGCTACCTACGTAAAGAGACTCCTACATAGGGGATGATTTAGGTATGTTTGGTGAAAACGGGCATAATAAAAGATAAAGATAAAAGTAAGAAATTTGAAAATTATGTAAAAAAATATTCAAAAATATTTAAACTAGTTTGTATTAATGCAAAAAGAATCTACATTAGCAATAAGATTAAGAAATCTAGCAATAAAATAAAAACAACTTGGCAAGTCATAAATAACGAAACAGGTAAAGTTAAAAATAAATCCAGGGACTTAATATACCTAAAAGTTAATGGACAGCTTATCTCGGACACTTCAAAAATTGCAAATACTTTTCAATCCACTTTTTGCCGAATTCCTATTGAGACTACGAAAAATTTGATTTCTTCGCCTGACAAAGCAGAGATTCTCTTAAAGAAGCATATTGAAATTTCAGCACCTATTTTTAAATTTAAACACATTTCCCAGAGCGAAATTATAAAAACTTTTAAATTAATTAATGTTAAAAAAAGTGAAGATTTATGGGGAATGTCTGTTAAATCTATTAAACCAATTATTGGTGAAATTGCTCCTATTATAGCGCATATATTTAATTGTTGTATTGATGAAGGTGAATTCCCGGATTTGATGAAATTTAGTAAAGTAGTACCAATTTACAAATCTGGTAGTAATTTTGATCCAAAGAACTATAGACCTGTGTCGGTGCTGCCTGTATTTAGTAAAATTTTTGAAAACATTATATTAAATCAATTAAGTCATCACTTTAACACCAATGAGTTACTACATAAACAACAATTTGGTTTTACAAAAGGCAGATCCACAACTCATGCAGGAGCAGACTTAATACAGCATATTCTTATGGCCTGGGAAGTATCGCAAAATGCTATTGGCATTTTCTGCGATCTTTCTAAGGCTTTTGATTGCGTGGATCATGAGATTTTAATTCGAAAACTGAGATTCTACGGAGTAACTGATGCAGCACTAGATCTGATTTCATCTTATCTAAGTAATCGAGAAATGAGAGTATGTGTCAATAAAAGGGTGTCTGAGGGAACAAAACTTAAACTAGGAGTGCCACAAGGTTCCATTCTTGGTCCATTCTTATTCCTTGTTTACATTAATGATCTTCCAGGTGCAATTAAAGAACTAGCAGACATCGTTCTATATGCAGATGACACTTCTCTCGTGTTTAAAATAGATAGAAAAACTAGTGATTTAGGTAACCTTAATAACGGTCTGTCCATACTCTCGCACTGGTTTTCCGTAAATAACTTAGCACTGAACAGTAATAAAACCAAATGTGTATATTTTGCAACTTCAAACTGTCGTAGTGACAAAAATGTTGATATATTACTCAACAACGAAAAATTAGATATTGTTGACAATGTCCTTTTCTTGGGCCTCACCATTGATTCTAAATTACAATGGAAGCAACACATTAATATTTTAGCAAACAAATTAAGTTCAGCAGTCTTTGCGATTCGTAAAATAAGGAAATTAACGGACGTAAAAACTGCTAGAATAGTATATTTTGCATACTTTCAAAGTCTGATGTCATATGGAATTTTGTTATGGGGTTCTGCTGCTGATTGGAAAACAATCTTTATACTCCAAAAAAGGGCTGTTCGTGCTATATACAAAATGAAACCCAGAGAGTCACTGAGAGAGTTTTTTAAAGAAACCTCTATATTGACTATGCCTTCACTTTATATCTTTGAAAATATTATGTATGCTAGAAAAAATCTTCCATATCTCAAAAAGAATCTCGTGTGTCAAAATTATAACTTACGACATAAACATGTCCAGTTGGCAGTGAAAAAATGCAGGTTATCTAAAACAAGAAAAACGTTTATAGGAAACTCTATACGCTTCTACAATAAAATTCCAAAGGACATTACAGATCTTTCTGATACACAATTTAAAGTTAAAATTAAAGATATCTTAATAAAAAAGGCATATTATAGAATAATAGATTATGTAGACGATAATAAAGCCTGGAAATTCTAACATTGCACATGCCATTAATGGTTAAGATTAAATTTTGTTTACGTTATGATATAAAAACTAAGTACGTGAGTACCTACCTATTACTTTTTAATTATTTGTTTATGACATTTTACATGACGATTTATGTTTGACATTGGTTTGACACAATTTTTATTATTTTTTTAATTTTATTCTTTAACATACCTAGTAGGTACCTAATTTTTGTGACTTCTTATTTTATTTATTTGTGCTAGACTGAATATTTTTGTAGATATTGTAATTTAAATATTTAAATGATGTAACATTTTTGACATTCGTAAGCGCTTTTGTAAGCCTAAATCGAAGAAAAATAAACAATACAATACAATAATAATGTCAGTTTTGGTCGTCATGTATCGATTGAATATTCAAAAGCACTTGTAAAAGTTTATTTGAATAAAAAATATTTCTATTCTATTCTATTCTATTCTAAATGAATAATCATGGGATACCGTTACCGCGAGGTCTCAGTTCGGGGCGAGCCACTAGTATATATATATATATATTTGCTCATTTAAAGGTACTAGATAGATGGATAGATTTGCTAACAATAATGTTCTTCAAGTTTCTTATTTTTCGATGCTTTCAGTTAGTTAGCCCATAAAACATCGATCTCGCGTTACAAGTCACGAATTACAGCGCCTCACGTTTTTTGAACGAAGTGTGAAAGAAAAGAAATGGTATCAAGCGGCGCCGGCTGTATCAAATGGCCAACTCCTCGCGAGCCCGAGGCGTTTACTGGAGTTAACTCCGGTTCATTATTTTCCTGAATACGTCTATTTAGATCCCGAAAACTGTTCAGTGTTTGAAATGCCTTGCCTAAAGCAACACTTAACTTAAACATCACGTTCGTAAACGTAGTTTTCAAAAAGGAAAGTGCTACTATTTTATCAGTTGTTATAGGTTAGCCTAGTTGGGTAGTTGGTAGGTACTACCTACCAACTACCACCACTACTACCACTACCACTGCCTACTACTACTACTACTACCAGTAGGTGGACCGACGACATCAAATAAGTCGCAAGGAGCAGCTGGATTCAAGCGGCGCAAGACCGAGACCTGAGGAAGTCCATGCAAGAGATTGTTGTCCAACAGTGGACGTCTGTCGTTTGACAAATAGGTTGTTACTAGGTAATTTATTCAAGGTTCAAAATTAATTTTGTGTTAAGGATATTTGTTAGTTCGTCTTTATGTTACCACTTTCTTGAAAAACCACTGGCCTGATTATTGTTCGAATGTTTATATTGCGTACGCCCTAAAAAGGTTGTTAGACATATTATTTTGAGCAGTATGCTACAATCTGCACTGCAATCGTGATTTTAGCTTTAAGTAGAATACTTTTTAACCGACTTCAAAAAAGGAGGAGGTTCCCAATTCGTCGGAATCCTTTTTTTTTGTTTTTAAAAGATCATCAATAAATATACTTTGTAGTGGCGCGGGTGTTTGAAGTCGGTTTTTTAAAATAATTAACGTTTAAAACTAAAAGAGAACTGGGGTGCAGGCTCCAGCGTAACGTAGATAATATCTCTTTAAAACAAATACGTACTAACTACGGTAAGAGAAGCATAACTTTCGGGATAAAAGGTAGCCCACCTTTTATTCCGAAAAGAAGGGTTCCCGCAGGATCTATAAAAACCTAACCACATATGGCAAAGTCGAGGGAAAAAGCTAGTAAATGGTATAAAACTGAGTTGAGTTTAGTATCAGTCTTACATAATTACGTCACCACTGAGCAGAAGATTAAGTAATTTTTCTGACCTGTTTATTGCTGAGCCATCGAGTGACTATGTATAAGAATAATTTTATAATTACTGATTTATCAGCAACGATGGAAAATAATATAAATAAAATTGGACTCTTGACAGATGCAGATTTTTATGACGAAACAAAACTTTAGCTAGAAGCTGGAACATTATAATAATTATGAAAGTTTAATGTTCAAATTCTTAAGTAGGTACATTCATTCATATCGTATTTTGCTTATATTAGTCAGTGGATCAAGATAATTCATAGTACGTAATCAATCTTAGATAATGGAAATACGAGTACATACTCTTGTAACCTATGTAATCAATCAGCTCGAGTGTGATTTACATACATTAGCATAATTATACCTAAACCTACCTACGTATTAAAATCTCAGTCTCAACATGCTACAAATCTAACTCAACTCTAGATGCCTGGATTTAAAGTTCAAAGGCTTACAAAGTTTCCTCAAAAAATACTTATATTTTTCAGCCGAACTTTAAGTTAAAAATCACAAGAAGGGATTCCCGAAATTCATCGAATTGAAGATACGTGTATTTGATCTTCTAAGGAGTCGAATAGTTTCTAATGCTTATCAGTTATCTTGTAGATTATCGTGGTTGCATTTCCTTGATACCTAAGTTAATTTTTCAAATAAATCTGAAATAATTTCTGAAAAAAAAATAAGTGCTTATAGAAATTGTTACCAATATTATATAATATTAAGTACGAATATCTACTCGAATGTTAGGTAAGCACACCAGGGTAGTTATTTATATAAGTCGTCTGGCAACACTTTGACCTGAAAGTTGGGTAGTATTTTTTGTTTGACAAATGGCCGAGAAAACGGGACTTTGCTAGAGTTTCACCTCCATTAATACTGGTACGACTAGCCACGGTTATTTCATTGAGCTAACTTCAAAATATTGGTGCTCTATGTATATTAAAAATATTCCCAACATTTCATGCCAAAAAATTGGTGTATTTGCTTCAGCTGTCCACAAGATACTTAGATAAGCTACAATATTAGTACATTTGTTACATACTCAAAGGATGCCAACGGGATCCTCTTACTACAACTACAACTACGCCTCCGCTGTCCGTCCGTCAGACCGTCTGCCAACGTGTCTCATGAACCGTAATAGGTAGTAGATACTTGAACTTTTTTATAATCCATAAAAAAGTCCATGATAATGAAGGCTCGCAATAATTTCCAGGATTAACATAACCCGGGTTTGAACCCACCTTAAATAGGTAGTCGAAACAACTTTTTATTAGAAAGATATTTGAAAACTGATTAACGGCCGATTTCACCAACGTGGAATAAGTCTTAGCCGACTGTTTTGATATTTCGGCAGATTTTCAATACAAAAAACTGTCAGCACGCCTAATTTATTCCTCAGTTAAACGCCACTCGACGTCGGCGTAATCGGCTCTTAAAAACAAAATAATAAACAAACAAATAACCTTACTGCCATGTGCATACTCAATTTTTATGTTATGAGAAACAGCGAACTACTTACATTCTTGTTTAGTTTTTTTTTATTTATAAAATTTTATACTTGCTTCCTGCAAGCATTTTGTTGACCTAATTTGTATTGGAGGTGCACTTGGTAAAACAATTCGCTTCATAAGTAAACTTTTCTAGTAAGTACAGCGGGATTAAATAGAATAAGTTATTTTAAAAATTAAATAAGAACTTTATTAAAGTCAGTAATGCTTGACACAAGCATCGAATATAATTATCTGGTTGGTACTATATAGGTTCTCAGATGAATAGAAACTTTCAGACTAATATCTGTTTTTTCACACGTTGCCCATGATGCTACACCACTGGCGACGGGGGACCATAAAAATTTCCCATTGTTCTTACTTGGTTGAAAATACATTTTTTGCCCAAACCGGGAATCGAACCCACATCGAAAATTGAAAATGCATAACGCTAAACCAACGAGGCACTTGCAATTATGACTGACTATGGTCATCTACTTATTGACCGAGCGAAGCGAGGTCTCTGAGTTTACTAGAGCGATTTGCACTTGTCCGTCCGTCCGTACGTCCGTCCGTCTTTTTCCTAAAATTGACGAAATGGGGGGCTTTCAAAGTGGCGATTTAATACGCTCGCTTGAAGACGCTCTCTGGGAAAATTGGCTATATATTTTCAAGTTCTACTTATTTTCTTACTTCACTTGTATCCTGTACTTGAACAACAAATACTAAAATTATATGAATATTATGAAGAAACGAGATTATTTAATTTTTAATGAGCATCAGTAAATTTCACATAGAATCACAATAATGCTAATAGGCGCCATCTATTAGCGTTATTGTGTCAGTCATGAACTATTCCGTGGAACTACTCGTAGGAGTTACGACTACGATCTATCCCAAAAACAGTTTTGCGTCGAGCATTATTATTTAGGTACATAATATAATAACATATTATTCAATTAAAATTATTCTTTAGTTAAATATCAAACTTCAATAAACTATTAATTGCTGCATTTTGTATATTTTCTATTCGCGTCGATAGATGACGATTTGTACAGATGCCCCTAACCCGTTTTCACTCGTTAGTACCTACATAATAATTCAATGTTTTCACTGACGTTCCCTAACCTTTACGGGCTACCTATGATAAGTTAGGTGATGATTACTGTCAACTTCTTTATCACGATCCTGTACGGGACACCTAAAAGGACATTGGGACGGATGTTAGGACTTAGGATTGTGTTTTGGAGCTACCTACGTAAAGAGACTCCTACATAGGGGATGATTTAGGTATGTTTGGTGAAAACGGACATAATAATAATGTCAGTTTTGGTCGTCATGTATCGATTGAATGAATAATCATGGGATACCGTTACCGCGAGGTCTCAGTTCGGGGCGAACCACTAGTTACAAGGATTTGGTCTTTTGTAGCTTGAGCTTTGCTTTTTAACGTAACTGTGTAGGTATGTAACAAGGTAAGTAATGTAAGGTAAGTAAGGAAAGTAAAGGTAAGTTAACAATGTAAGGTAACCACGAACGTCCGAAACCTTTTAAGTATCAAATTCTAGTAAATGCTACCGCATCTTAAGCCAAGTCAGTATCATCCTTTTACCTCTTTGAAAATTATTAATCTAGTCTCTTCTTTAAAAGGATAAAAGCCTTGGCGTTTCTTAACGAATACTGAATAAACTCGTTAAAAGTAATTAGAATTTTTGCCAGAAGCTCCACGGTAAAACGAACTCTGCTCACGTACACTTCTAATACCTACAATCCCAATGGACAATTTTAGAATCCCTTTTGAAATACATATTTAATTTTTTTTTTGTTTTTAAGATTTAGTTCTAGTCTGCCCTGTTTGAAACCGTGGAAACCGAAGATTCTGGAATATTTGCTATGTTTACAAAATGGAACATTTTGATAAGCTGCTCAATTTTAGAAATAATAATTATTACTAGCTGACCCAGCGAACTACGTACCGCCAACAAAAATATTTAGTGGTTGGTCACCCTTATCATTTAAGGGTATGAAAAATAGATGTTGGCCGATTCTCAGACCTACCCGATATGCACACAAAATTTCATAAAAATCGGTCCACCCGTTTCGGAGGAGTAAGGTAACTAACATTGTGACACGAGAATTGTATATATTAGAGATTAGACTTCTTTTCTTTCTTATCTGGATACAATAAGTGTTTATCACCATGAGAAAATCCATCTATTACAAAGAGAGGAAAGTTTTTCTAAATGTATACGAACTACCTATACTTACTTAAGTAAAATCTTTAAAAAGTATGTAACACTTACTTTATTATTTGAAAAAGTGTGATAGGTAATGTAAAAAGATCCACCGAAGAAATTGGAGACATAATTTAACCTTCGACCGTCGTCGTCGGCGACAAAAATGAGATGGTAACAAGATACTTAGTATTCCTGGCACGGGAAGTCGATCAACCTGATTTTTCATATCATTGTCGATCCCAAGGACTGGAGTTCGCCTCTACGCTAGAATGACAATTTCGTCTATGAAAATCAATTGCGTATTCAATGGCCAAAGGCTATAAACCGGCGGCGGCGGTTCAATTTCAGGATTTTCTTAGCTTCGCTCTGGCCGACCACACAGCCTATCATTTTATATTTTTATAGAGAAACTGTAATGTGATACCTATAGTCAAGAACTTGCATTATCGCTATATTGTTTTCTAGGGTTATTAGATGTACCTACTATTCTCTATTTTGCCTCTTCCACAATAATGCCATTATATAATAACAAAAAATAATAATAGCTATAATGCCATTGGTACCAATATTCTCTATAAGTAGGTTAGTAGGAAGATAGGTAGTATTACCTACGAGTGGATACAGTTTTGCAGTTTTTTTCATTAATGCTAGCTAGCTTTTGCCCGCGACTTTGTCCACGTGAAGTTGGGTTTTAAAAATCCCGCGAAAACCCTTTGTTGTCCAGGATATCAAGTACTTAATGTCGTCTCGGTTCTCAGCCATGCAAAGAATCACGTCGATCTGTTGCTCCGTGGCTGCGTGATTGAAGGACAAACAAACAAACACACTTCCACATCATCATCATCATCATTAGCAACCCATCAACGGCTCACTACTGAGCGCAGGTCTCCTCTCACCTCTCAGAGAAGGGTTATAGGCCATAGTCCACCACGCTGGCCCAATGCGAATTGGTGGAAACACCTTCGAGAACATTATGAAGAACTCTTAGGTGTGCAGGTTTCCTCACGATGTTTTCCTTCACCGTTGAAGCAATTGATAGTTAATTGCTTAAACGCACTTGACTCCAAAAGTCAGAGGTACCGTACCCGGGATCGAACCTGCGACCCCCCGAATAGGAGACCACAGTCCTAACCACTAGGTATCACTGCTTCACATAGTTTATAATATTATAGTAAGGATTATATACAATATTAATTATTATTGTCTTACGAAATTCAATCCAATTCTTATAAAAATATGTAATATATTTCAACAAGATACAGCTATGGCCGTATTTACAATAGCGTGCAAAGCTTTATTAAATTTAAATACAAAAAACAATTCCTAAATAACAAACATCATTAAATCATCAAATTAATATAGAATTTTATATATATTTATCTACTCCAACATCGAAAAGTTCCAATTTCGAATTTGACACCTGAATCGAAATGAACCCTCTTTCGGTTTTGCTTCTCATTTCGATGCAGCTCGTTGTATGGGAGCTGAATCGAAATGGTTATCTTCTTAAAATAGGATACCTAAAGCTAAGGCTCTGAGTTCTGGCACTTTTGTACCGTTCATATGACAGAGGCGCCACAGGCGGCTGGTGGCGGCTTACGGAGTTACTTTTTGTTGACAGAGGCGCCACAGGCGGCTGGTGGCGGCTTACGGAGTTACTTTTTGTTACTTTATTGAGCCTACGGCGTATTTTGTTAATGATTTTATTTTCCTTGTCGTAGATAAAATCTTGTATGCAACTGAACGTAATTAGTCATTTTAATTCTCGTACTATCCTATTTTGATACTCGGCAAGCCTCGTATCAAAAAACAGCACTCGAATTAAAATGACCCTCATTACGATGCAGTTGCATAAATAGCTATTATCTACTCCAGCATCGAAAAGTTCCAATTTCGAATTTGATAGCTGAATCGAAATGATCCCTCTTTCGGTTTTGCTTCTCATTTCGATGCAGCTCGTTGTATGGGAGCTGAATCGAAATGGTTATCTTCTTAAAATAGGATACCTAAAGCTAAGGCTCTGAGTTCTGGCACTTTTGTACCGTTCATACGACAGAGACGCCACAGGCGGCTGGTGGCGGCTTACGGAGTTACTTTTTGTTACTTTATTGAGCCTACGGCGTATTTTGTTAATGATTTTATTTTCCTTGTCGTAGATAAAATCTTGTATGCAACTGAACTTAATTAGTCATTTTAATTCTCGTACTATCCTATTTTGATACTCGGCAAGCCTCGTATCAAAAAACAGCACTCAAATTAAAATGACCCTCATTACGATGCAGTTGCATAAATAGCTATTATAGGTACTACATATTACTTAGGTATATATTTATATATTTATACTTTATATATTTTTTTGTAAATTTTATATGAATATGTATGTATATAATATGTTAATATGTATGGTTGTAAGGCTTCGGTCTTATAAATTCGATATATTGAATTTTTCATTTCATAAGCTTTCGATGTCATGAACCATCGATCTCATAAACTTTCATTAAGATGAAAGGTGGATATCATAAGCTATGGATGTAACGTGTTCAATCTCATGAGCTTCTATGCTGTGTGTTTCGATGTGGCGTATGGGACCCAACTTTTTGTGCGTTTTCTGTTAAAAACCCTGTTAAGCACTTGATTTAACCATTCAAACAGACAAATGAGAGCGTTGACCGGATGGACCGGTAACATGATATAACCACAGACGAGTTACAGAGAATGTCTGAATAGGTACAAGGAGCATAAGAAAATCTGCTGTGATAAAAAAGAATAAAAAAGATTCTCATTTTCAATAAATCGACTTTGTAAATATTTCGCTGCCTGGCAATCCTGGAAGCTTGTTAAGATTTAATTTAAAAACTTTTCCGAGAAAAGTGCAAACAATTTGCTGAAGTAAAAATTTTACGAAATACGTGTTTACAAGGGTTTATTTTAAGAAAGCAAAAAACTTATGATGATTATTTTATAACAGTGGAGGTTAAAGTATGCATTATTCGCAACTAAGATGAGAATATACTGATTAGGTAGGTACTTTTTAGGGTTACGTAGTAAACAAGGAACCCTTATAGTTTCGCCATGTCCGTACGTCTGTCCGTCCGTCCGTCCGTCCGTCCGTCCGCGGTTTAGCTCTGAGACTATTGGTACTAGAAAACTATAATTTGACAAGGGTATAAATATTAATCACGCCAACAAAGTGGTGAAATAAAATTGTGAAAAATAATGTCTTCTAGGGTACCTCCCCTACATGTAAAGTGGGGATGATTTTTTTTTCTCGTCTACCCCATAGCGTGGGGTGTTTTTTAATAGGTCTTTCAAAAATATTGTGGGTGTGGCAACACCATTTTTCGATTCAGGGATCCGTTTGTGAAGAGTCAAGTGTATCCCCCTGCCCCCCCCCCCCCCCCTATGCCAGCTAAATGGTTGTTAATAGGATACATGAAAAAATTAGTATAGCACAGCAGTAGTATATATAAAGAATTTTATAGGAAAACTAACACGGCTAAGTTGGGTTCATTAGTTAAGGAGTTAATTATATCTGTTTTTTCTAGGCTAGGTTACATTACATTACACTTAGTGTAAGTTGCATATTTTGTAGTATATTATATGGAACTCAAAATATATTCAATATTTATAATAAAATAAAAGCACTATCCTAGGTCAGCGATAATATTTGTGACTTGCAACTACGGAACTCTACACTGCGCGTGGCTTGACAAGCACTTTATTTATTGTTTTCGGAGAAAAGTTATCCTTCAATTTCCTACTCTGTTTCTACGCGATATTTCATATAGTACCGAGTACCGGAACGCTAGTAGTAGTAACTACGGCCGAAATCTCCCACCAGGCATATTATATTATTATGTTTTAAGATAGAGTACATTCATTCATCTAAGGCCCAAATTAGACGGTGCCTCGTTCATCGTTCACTACCGTATCGTACCGTACCGTATCATATCTACTTTTCAATCAGTTTACTACACTAATACATATCACAAATTTCGATGCTGACGTGTAGTTCGACCGCGGCTTTGGTATAAAGCTAACACAATCGGGCCCGATTCCCAAGAGTTGTGGGTTCGAATCCCGCTGGCCTCGGAATTTTTGATATGTGTTTATTTTATTCTGATATTTGCTTAAGTGTTACACTTAAGGAAATATCAGAACCTACAGTAGGTTAACACTAATAAAAAAATAAAACAATACTGAATTGAATTGTAATGTAGAAAAAATAGACACTTAGGGCCGATTTCACCAACGTTAAATAAGTCTTATCCGAGAGTTTTGATATTTTAGTAATTTTTATCACAAAAATTGTTAGAAAGCCCAATTTATTCCTCGGTTAAATGTCACTCGACGTTTGTGAAATCAGCACTTATTTAGGTTTTATATAGATATTTATATTTAATTCCTTTCCTTTTATATGTGCCCATTTTGAAAAAATCATAAAGTTTACTAATGGGTCTATCTGTAGCAGGAAGAGAAGAACGTTGTAATTCCTCTTCACCTTATTCTTGTGAACATAACTGAAACTTGTGTGCAATTTACGATCAAATATCTCGCTATTTTCTACAATATTGCTGTTATTATGGACAAAGATTGGATAGTATCGCATTGAAAATAAGGTAAATAGAGCGAAGATCGCTTGCAGGCGATAGACCATTACTCGCATATAACCTTTATTTTTTTTATGTTTATTACCAAACAACTCGCATATTTTTTTAAATATATAACTTCACAACTAGTAATAAAAAATGTAAGAGATTCTTGTCACGTCACACTTTTAACGTCTTATCATTAATTAAATTAAATAAAAATTTAATTCTACAAAGATTTTAAATCCGCTCAAACAATAACATCAGTTGTTTATCAGACTAGCTATTCGTAAATATCTATCCATTCGGATTTCCAAACATGCCAACGAGCAAGTATACCTACGTAGAGCGCTACGCGAGAAAAAGCTACTGATTTCAAAAACCTAGATTTTTTTCAAAAACCTAGATTCGCTACTATCTAAATATTCCAAATTGAAAGATATTAAAATAATTGTCTGTGGTGATTGGAACTTAGATTTATTAAAAAACAATAAAAATACGCATTCACTATCAGCTATATTGATGAATTACAATTTGTCTATACACCTTAAAATGCCAACCAGAAAAAATTCGTGTATTGATTTGATAGCTAGTAACGTCAATGGTGCAAAACAAACAAATCACCTTCTAGGGCTGTCTGATCATGAAACGGCTCAAGTCCTAATGTTTCAATTACCCCTGAATGACAAAATAAATTCAGTGAAACAAAAGGAGTGGATGGAAGAAAAAAGAGACTACTCTCAAGAAAACATTAATAAGTTTGTACAGTGCATTTCAGCTCTTTCTTTTAATGACATTTTAGATGAAACTAATACAAATATAGCATTCGACAAATTTCACGATATCTTAACCCTATTTTATGATCTTTGTTTCCCACTCATAACAGTAAAAATAATAAATAAGCCACCTAAAACTAACTGGTTAACACGAGGCATTAAGAGAAGTTGTATCATCAAACGTCAACTATATATTAAGTACTTATACAATGCTTCAAATAAAAAACAAAATTTGAAATCGTACAAAAAATATTCTGCGATATTAAAAAATTGCATATCAAGTAGCCAAAAGATTGTTAATCTAGGTCGTATTATGCGAGCGAAACAAAATATAACATCTGCAGCATGGAAGATAATAAAGAATACCTCAAATATTAAAAGCCCTAATGATCAGGCAATAAATAAAATATGCATAGCTAATAACATTTACACTAATCCTAAAGATATAGCAGATAAATTTAATGAGTATTTCACAAATATAGTACAACAAAATAAACCATGTAAATCATATAATATTACACAAAACTTAGAATCCTTATTTTTAACCCCGGTAATAGATGTAGATATATATAAAATCATAAAAAACCTCAAAAACACACAGTCAACAGGATACGATGGCATTAATACGAGAATTCTTAAAATATGTTCACCATATCTCTGTAAACCTTTATGTCACATTATTAACCTGTCGCTAGAGCAAGGCATTTTTCCCAATAAGTTAAAATGTTCTGTAGTAAAACCTATTTTTAAAAAAGGTATAAAAACAGATATCTGCAACTATAGACCTATTACTCTCATACCAGTGCTTTCCAAAATTTTTGAGAAAGTCCTTCATGATAAAATATACAACTTCCTGACAAAGCATGATATCTTACATCCGAACCAATATGGGTTCCGAAAAAATAACTCTACTATCACAGCTTGCTTTGATTTAATGCGATGCGTAACTGAGGGATTAAATAATAAAAACATTACTGTAGCCCTATTATTAGACATGAGTAAAGCATTCGATTCAGTCTCACACGAGGTTCTGTTGAACAAGCTATATAGCTACGGAATGCGAGGTTCAACTTATGAGTGGATTAAAAGTTATCTCACAAATAGACAACAATATGTGGAAATAATGAACCTTTCGGGAAAATACAAAAAGGTCTTTAGGTCAAATCCAAGAGTTAATCCTAGAGGCGTACCGCAGGGGAGTATACTTGGTCCACTCCTTTTTCTAGTGTATATTAATGACTTACCACTCTCCGTAAATCAAAAATGTGTCCAATATGCAGATGACACAACAATAGTTATTAAAGCTAATGACCAAGAAATGATTGCAAAAGAAACAAACAAAGCTCTTAAAGATGTTACTAACTGGCTCACAAACAATAGCTTAAACATTAATCTTAGCAAAACCCAATTTATTCACTTTCGGACATATAATAGTGCTAGTATAAAAATCAATATTAATTTCGATGGCGTAAATATCAAAGAAACGGATACAGCAACTTTTTTAGGTGTAACTATAGACTCTTATTGTAACTGGAAAGCACAGGTAGATAATGTATGTTCAAAAATAGATAAATTTACTTACATACTAAAAAGGCTTAGAATAACTGTTTCAGAAAAAGCAGCTACTGTTGCATATCATGCTTATGTTTCGTCTATTTTAAGATACGGAATAATTCTTTGGGGAAATTCAGTCAACGCCATCAGAGTTTTTAGGGCACAAAAAAGATGTATGAGGGCATTATGTGGTGCTGAATATCTTGATAGCTGTAGACCACTTTTTAAAAAAAAGAAGATATTGCCTCTACCAGCTCTGTACATTTATGAGATTTGTCTATTTGTGAAAAAAAATATTAAATTGTTTCCTCAACAAAATAATTGTGATCGTAGCAGAAGGCAACTACATAAGATAATAGTACCAGGACAAAGATTGACTGTCCATCAGCGAAATGTCTATTGCATGGCAATAAAAATTTATAATTATTTGCCAGATTATATTAAGGTTATGACTATTAATAGATTTAAAAATTACATGTTCAATAAATTATTAAATGATAATATTTATGAAATTAATGATTACTTTAAAATTAAATTTAATTAAAAGACAGACATCTTACAGCTTGACATCTCAATTTTTGACATAAATAATGGGTATACCTTAATGTAAACGAAATGAAACCTTAATATTTGCACGCCTATAAGGCAAAACATGTTTCGGAATCACAAATCTTTGTAACCTATCTGTAACCTATTTGTAACCCATGTTTAAAGCAAATAAACGAATTTATTATTATTATTATTATTATTATTTATTATGATATCGCTACAAGATCCGTAAATCTTGTATGACGTTATTATTATTTTATTAGGTCTTTAAGGTTTGCCGGTTGATCTCAAATTGGTTAAATAGTCGTAATAATAAAAAAAAATCAATGTGAAAATCCAAATTCAAAATTCAAAATTATTTATTTCATGTAGGCCACCTGAAAGGTTCATAAGTTTTTTAACTAAAATTCGTGTAGGCAAAAGCCAGAATTAAGCATATCAATTTACATTCTACGTGTATATTATGTAGAAAGATACCACAAGTTTCAATAAAGATTGGTTGTCAAGGGTCTTGAAACGATAATTGCCAACTCGTAAAGACTTCTGCTGAACGACCCTTCTGATTGACAATTAGTTAGTAGTCACGGAATGTAATTAAAACTTGCTCTAATTATTACCTAACTAGCTGATACCAGCGACTTCGTCCGCGTGGATTTACTTTTTAAAATCCCTCGGGGACTCTTTGATTTTCCGGGATAATAAGTAGCCTATGTCACTCTCCGGGTTCTCAACTATACCCATGCAAGAAATCACCAAGTCGATCCGTAGCTCTGTTGCCGCGTTATTGAAGGACAAATCAACAAACCAAAAAACACACTTTCGCATTTATACGGTTTATACGGTTTACGGTTTTGCTACATAAAATACATCAAAATTGAATCAGTGATTTGATTTGAACACGATTATATATTTTACTTATCGAGTTTAAGTAATTATTTTTATAATAACAGTCTATTCTTATTTATATTGATCGTTTTAATTAAATAAGAAAATTAATTATAATTGTATAAAATATCATAGAAAATACGTGTACCTGAACCTGTGTATCAGTCAGTTCCATTATACTTCTTTTTCTTCTTTATCAACCTTTAGACGTCCACTGCTGGACATAGGTTTCCTGCATGGACCTTCTTGCGCCGTCTGAATACAGCCGTCTGGATTCCATATATTATGATTCAAAATCTAAATTGAAGGTCAAAAATTGAATCCAGATTTATCATTATTATTGACACGTAAAATAATTTGTGCTCATAATAAAATAAATTCATTAAATAAGGTACTTAAATTATTTAGTACATTTCTTGTTAATAATAATGATTCTTTCCTTTTAATTAAAATACAATTTGGCTGCTTTATATACGGTGAATTTCGTTACGAGTTTGTACCACGAAAAGTACATAGAAGATTCATTATAATATTATTATGTATACGTATTAGGACTATTAGGTAATAAACTACGGCCGTTCAGAGAATGCGTTCCTGACACGTCGCGATTGAACTGACGACGTAACTTTGTAATGGCGTTGCAGTTACGATATAGTAGATTATTAACCAAGGGGATAAAGCAGTGTCTTCTGTCGCGGGTGACGATTTAAATCGCGAGCGTAACGAAGGACTCGAGGTTTACTCCCGAGCGTAGCGAGGGTGTTAAAAACTTAAATCACGAGCGAAGCGAGGGATTTAAGACGAGTCCTGAGTGTAGCGAGGGATTTAAGTTCACCCAAGACTAAGACAGCTTTATCACCGAGGAAAATACTCTACTTTTCGTACCATTTGCGAAAAAATTAACACAATAATAATATGAGATAAGCATTTATTCATTTATTCATGTCCAATGCTCATGCACCGCTCCACCCAGTAATTGTTGAGAACTCTGCACTCGAAATTGTCGACGAGTATATTTACCTGGGACACACAGTCCAGCTAGGTAGGTCCAATTTCGAGAAAGAGATCAACCGCCGAATCCAACTCGGCTGGGCAGCGTTCGGGAAGCTCTGAGATGTCTTTTCGTCCAAAATTCCTCAGTGCCTGAAGACTAAAGTCTTCGAACAGTGCGTGTTGCCAGTGATGACTTACGGATCCGAGACATGGTCGCTAACTAAGGGCCTCATAAGTAGGCTCAGGACCGCTCAGCGTGCGATGGAAAGAGCTATGCTCGGAGTATCCCTGCGGGATCCAATCAGAAATGAGGAGATCCGTAGGAGAACCAGAGTCACCGACATAGCTCAGCGAGTCGCGATACTGAAGTGGAAATGGGCGGGGCACATAGTTCGAAGAGCTGATGGTCGTTGGGGTCCCAAGGTGCTGGAGTGACGACCCCGCACCGGGAAGCGCAGTGTTGGCAGACCCCCCACCAGGTGGACCGACGACATCAAGCGAGTCGCAGGGAGCCGCTGGATTCAGGCGGCGCAAGACCGAGCCCTGTGGAAGTCCATGCAAGAGACCTTTGTCCAGCAGTGGACGTCTATCGGTTGATAAAGAAGAAGAAGAAGAAGCATTTATTAAAAATAATGACAGTTAAAAGTAAAAGTTAACATTCGAAACATTGGTCCAATTATTATTGATAGAGAGAGTTACATTTTTGTTTGGTACATTTATTGTTGATGAGTTGATTTGAGTATTTCTCTGTTCTTGCGTCTGAGCATTTGCACTGATGGAATCCGACAATTCACTGTCACTGTCGCTTTGATTTAACATCGTAACGTATTTTTAGAACATTTACTTATTTATAAAAATAAATTAAAATAAACTTAACGTTTATGTATTTGAAGAAAACAAAAACGAGGCAAATTCCTAGACTAATATTTTTTTGTCGGAAAAGCAAAGGCATCAAGCTCATATGGCCTCGTCGGTTTTCGTAATTTTATTTAATAATCATAACTGCATAATAAATGCGTATTCCTTTTTCAAAAAGATGTATAATGCTTTATATACCTATACTCAATGGTGTAAACACAGATGTAGTTCAGTATACATTTCGGTAAGTATTCCAAATTTAAATCACATTCTCCCCCTAGAGGATGAATGAAATTCAGTACAATTTTCTTTCCCTGTTTTTAACAGATTAAAAATGACTATTGTTATGTTCGCTTTTTGTGGCACAGAATGTCACTTTTTTGAGCAAGTGGTACGAAAAAAATATTATTGCTGGTTGTTTACCGTTTTAACAATTGATGAGCATTAAAACAACATTATTATATCAATAACTAGCGGCACGCTATGATGGCCGGTTTGACACATTACAATAGTGATGTGGAATGTCAATTTATTCTCGAACAAAAAACAATTAAGTTTTGTTTTTGTACCTGATTAAATAGGTTTAATAAAACAAAAATGTATATGTTTATTTAATTTATTTGAACGAACTGAATATTTGAATGAAAATGAATATACATACTTTATATGCACACAAGAAACATATGAATACAAAAGATACCAAAAAAGGTGCCACAAAAGGCCATAATTAATCAGATTCGTCCATACTACTATTTTCACTGTCGTCACTGCTATCATCACCTACATTAATAATTATATGTTCGTTTTCTATAATATTATCTATTTTCACATCTCTTTCATAATCTTCCCTTATTAATTTAACAGTTCTATTCACAACCTTTTCCCAGTCTCCTTTAGTCACATGTTCACAAGCTTCTTCTAATAATTTTAGCATTTTTTTTGTGGTAAATGGGGGTTCTGTATTGTGTCTTGCAGCATATCCCTTAATTTGAGCCCACACCAACTCAATCGCATTATACTCACAATGGTAAGGCGGTAACCGTATAACTCTGTGCCCATGTTCTAATGCTATTTCGTCAATGACGTATCGGATCTTGGTTGGTTTGTTTTCTTTTAAAAGACGTACTAATTCCGCTTTTAACATATTCATGTTTGCATCTACGCCATTTTTACGAAGCCATGCGACGATATCAGCTTTCTTTTGGGATTGGGCAGGTGGCTTGTCAATTTGCATCGAGTGGTATGGGGCGTTGTCCATAATTATAATAGATGGTTCAGGGAGGCTACACAACATTGAGGTAAACCATTCAGTAAACTTTTCTCCATTCATGTCTTCATGATAGTCTCCAGTGGTTTTTGACGCAAAAGCCATGAGAGAACCTTCGACAAACCCGTTGATGGTTCCGGCGTGACAAATTATAAGTCGCGATCCTTTTCCTACAGGAACTTTGGAAGTAGATGCTGCTGTGTCATCGTTCCAAGAACGGCCTACAGTATGGTTAGCATTAAGCCATGTTTCATCCAAGAACACAACATTTTGCCAATTTTTGATTTCTTTCACTTGCCGTAAAAAAGTATACCTTGCCATCGCTATATCAAATCTTTCCATCAATATTTTGCGTTTGTTACATTTTTTGTATCGAAATCCAATGGTCTTCAAAATCTTCGTTAAAGAACTTTCCCCACCGAAGAATAATCCAGCTTCCTTCAGTGAATGCACCAACTTTTTTCTTGTTGGATACTCCTTCTGTAAATAGTAGCCGTAAACATGTCTTCGGATAGCATCGGCATCAAAGCTATCGATGCCTACGACTGGTTATGCTCGTTTTCTCTTTTTTGGTGTGTGAAGTTTATTTTCTTCTGTGCCAGTCTCGCCATATTTTTTTTTAGTTATCCGTCTAACAGTTCGTTGTCCAATATTAAGCGCATCAGCTACGCGTTCAACCACTGACGTTATAGGTAAAATTGGCCCTCCATTTTGAGCTTCACGATCGAAATAGTTACGAAGGCGTATTACGAACTCACGTGTCTGACTATTTAGAACAGTTCTCTGCGTACGTTCGGTCATATCGACGAAATCCACAACAAAGGGCTTGAACAGAGTCCAAATTAACGAGCAAGGGTCAACAGTAATGCAGTATCAATATTTGAAATCCAAAGCCAGGTCAAAACTATATCACAATCGCATTGCACTGACAGTTTATACTTTTCGAAGCAACGTCAATTCGAAACTGCTTTGTTTTGCATTGCGCATTGACGCGAGTTTGCCGGAGGTAGTAGTTGTGCTAGCCAGCGATCCTATGTGACGATCGTATTAGATTCCATTTTTAAAAATTTTCAATTTAGAAAACCAAATGCCGAGTTGTGGTATATATCATATAAAAATAAAAATTTTACCTTTTGTATGAAACAGCTGATATTTTTTTGCGATTTCAGAGGTTTGTCCACATAGTGAAAATTGTTCATATTCACAAGTACTACACTTGTATACATTTTAGAAATCAATTTAATAAATAAATTTTGAGTCCTAAACCTAAAACTACATTCGATAAAATTTATGAATCTCTGCACATCACTATCGTCAATAAAGTAATACAATTATTTCCTTCAAAGTCGTTATCAATTAATACGGAACTTCATGAGCGGACAAACGTCGAACCGGCCATCATAGCGTGCCGCTAGTGTAATGTTATAATTTTGTGCCAAACTAAGTGTCAAATAACTTGGTAAACAATATTTTTCTAAATCTAAACTGCGCTATTACAAGGTTATGTCAGCGCTTTATATTTGTAGTGCTGTGCTAACAATAACAGGCAATAATAGTATCGTAATCTGTTCTTATACAGTTATAATTTATAAAATAATACGTTTTGTTTTTCTTTTTAAGAATTTGAAAATAATGGACTATAAGATAACTTTTATTAAATATAAAAATAAAACTACGACCAAACCGAACGCGCGAAAGAAAGTAGCATTTTTATATTTAGGTTGAAAATGGTAACCCCAAATGGCGTTACTAGCATTTTTATACTTAGATTAAAAACGGTAACCCCAAATGGCGTTATGGGCCGCCATTTTGTGACGCTAAAACAGTCGTCTGTTGTCGTTTCGTGCGCATAGACCACGTTCTTCAAGTGTTTTCGATCTGTTTTTATTTGATTACCCGGCTTTCGTTTAATGGACTGTTTCTGCTTTTCAAACTGACATCGGCGCTAAATCGGACTTCGATTGTGTTTTGTAATGCGTTCTTTTTACTTTTGGTGCATAATAATGCCTAAACGTGGACAAACATTGAAAAGTGGAGCCCGTGAGTTAATCAACAAGCTGCAAGATTACTTTGAGCGGGAGCGGCAAAATGGCGGACCCCTGGTACCTGTCGAACAAGTACAAGAACGCGTCTCTCAGGCGCTTGGAGTTAGCAAACGAACGATAACAAATATTAATAAAGAAAAGTTCGGCTCTACTGGCATGGAAGATAATATTTTACGTACTCCGAAGAAGAAACGTAGACCCTAAACTAAACCCGTGACAGATATTGACACCTTTGACGCCGATGCAATCAGAAATCATATATATGGTTACTATTCCAGAAATGAATATCTCAACAGGAAGAAGCTTTTGGCATCGTTAAGAGAAGCTGGACTGTTTAGCGGGGGTAAAACTGCTTTAACCAAAATCTTAAAAGATGTTGGTTTTTCGTATAAAAAAACAGACAAAAGAAAAATTTTATTAGAACGATACGACATAATTTTAAAACGGATAAGTTTTTTGAGAGAAGCAAAAAAATTGATAACTGGGATAATGTCGTGTTCATTGACGAGACATGGCTAAACGCCAATCACACGGAATCGGAGTCTGATTAATATTCTGTACGCACATTCAATTCAATAGAATAGAATAGAATAGAAATATTTTTTATTCAAATAAACTTTTACAAGTGCTTTTGAATAGTCAATGAATCTACCACTGGTTCGGAATGCCTTTCCTGCCGCTGCAATGTACTTTATTGCATAGAAATACAGATTGTAACTTTGTAACAAAGAATAAATAAAACAATTTTATTATATTAATATTACCCTTTTTTGGTTTCCACTTAAATAACTAAAATATAAATTTTAAATGATTCCGCCACTTTAAAACGAAAATAATCTTAAAAATAACGCGGCGGTTCATTTTGGAGGAACGGTAACGAACTCAGTGTTATGTTGTGCCCATCACTAGTCGTGACTATCTGATAGGTGTCAGGAACGCATTTCTTTTATACAGAACGCCGAACTTTAATACAGAATATGTTAGTTATATACTTACGTTTTCAAATCATGACAAGATTGACAAGTTTCAATTCAACGTTGTGCTAACTTCCTCCACTTTAGTTAATAGCCGCTCCTTATATCAACGGAAGCACTCAATTACGCTAAAATCGAGACTAGTCCGAGACTGATGAAGGCCATTTCCCCGCCCCGGCAACTACTCGGAGAAACTTGTTTTAATGTCCATTTCGAACTCTAATCTATTATACCTACCTACAACACAACTACGAGTTAAAAAGCGTCGTTTCGTTGAAGTGCATCTTTCTCGAAAAAAAAACCTTTTCTCTACCGGAGTTTTTTTTATTTCTGTCATAGATTTCTAGCAGTAAAATTGAGAAGTTACTTTTAAAAGTAAGAAAGGTTTTGGTCTATATTAGTCTTGACAAGTAATTAAATATGGCAACTAATAAGATATTATAGTCATATTATACAGGTATAATAATAATGTGTTATATGAGAATATAGGTATGTTATATATGAGATACCAAGGCCGCAAAGTAACATAATTTATAATATGTCCCACCAAGCAAAATATGATTGATCGTTGCTACTTTTTTACACTATACCATGAAGCATCATCCATCACAACTTTCATAAATAAGTTAATAGTTTTAATTTGTCGAGCTTGTTTAACATTATATTAACAAAGTGTAACACGTGCACTTTTGAAGTATGTATCTAGTACCTACGTAGCGTAGTTTTATTAATGACTGTTATAAAAGTTACTCAACGAGTAACTTTTATAACAGTCAAGGCGAGGGCAAGCTTTGAGTGGCCTCAGGGATAACGAGGAAATTCATAGGAGGACTACAGTGACCGACAGTTTAATCATTAAGCAAGCAGAAGCTGCACAGGATGCGAGGATACAATCGCTTCGGAATACCTCTCCCCGTGCGTGTCAGACTTGCAAGGACTAAGACAACCTCCCCGTATCCTCATCATCATAGTGGACCACAACATTTTTCCGTATTCTTACTTCAAGTTCAAATCTCTCTCTACCAGTTCAAATCAGTCTCTACCAGTAATTTTGGCAACATGTCTTCGAAAATGTAATGATAGTAGGTATATTAATTATTATTTAAAGTAAAAAGAAATGAAAACAAAATAAATATTGGTACGTCCAAGCCTCAAAGGAAAAAATTAAACTACGTGGTGAGTTAAATCGACCACGTCATCTTCCTGTTTCCAACTATCGTTACGTAGTACTATTATATATTCTGTGCTATCGTTCCCAACAGAGCGAATGAATGTTGGCAACAAGCGCTTTCTTTTGATGTTTACCACCAAAAATGGAAACACGGTTCCCGACATTTGTTTACAATTTTTGTTGGAAACACGTGGTAATTTCAGAAACTTTTGTCACCAACACGTGTTAACAACACAAAAGTTGGCAACTTTTCTTTGGTGATCTAAATATTATAAATAACAGAATTGATTTCCTGATAAATATAACCACAAATGCCTTGCCGTTGTATTAACTATTCCATGCTAAGGTTGCTTAACTTATAGCTTAAAGTTAAATAATAAGGGTTTACCAAGCAGAAGTCCATAAAGGAATCGAAGCAGTAATTGTGGGGAAACAGACTTACCCTTAGAGGCCCTTTTGTTTAACTAGACTCACTTTATTGGTGATTTTGTTTATGTTCATGTTTATTCAATCGACATATTGGATTCAACAAGTTCAATGGTTTTAGTTTCAATTTTCGAGAAGTAGATTAGTCCCTCGGGAATGTTCAGATACTAATTATATAAGCTTTATTAGTTTCTGTAGGTTCTGTAATTGTAACAAATTGTTCTTCTTTTTCTAAAACCTAAATTTTCAATTAAATAGGTACCTACTTGCAATGTTTCACCACTACAGGTAAAGGTGGATTATACGAGTCTGCCCGCGAAATTCAAATTAAATTTGGTTTTTCGCAATTTGTAAAGTAATACGACAAAGTAGGTTTCTTCTTCTTCTTCTTCTTTATCAACCTATAGACGTCCAACTGCTGGACAAAGGTCTCCTGCATGGACTTCCACAGGCTTCGGTCTTGCGCCGCTTGAATCCAGCAGCTCCCTGCGACTCGTTTGATGGCGTCGGTCCACCTGGTTGGGGGTCTGCCAACACTGCGTTTCCCGGTGCGGGGTCGCTATGTGCCCCGCCCATTTCCACTTCAGTTTCGCGACACGCTGAGCTATGTCGGTGACTTTGGTTCTCCTACGAATCTCCTCATTTCTGATTTGATCAAATCAAATCAAATCCAAAGTAGGCTTATGGCATTCTAATTGCAACATGGCAGTATCACCTTCACAGATTTATATAAAAATCTTTACTTGTAAGTGTCCAGTTTAAGAAATTAGTCAGAATATCGAGTTGGACGTGAGTTACTCACAAATTAGTTTACAAATTGCGAAAAACCAAATTACATTTGAATTTCGTGGGCAGACCCGTATAATCCATCTAAAAGGAGACTGGTAGACACCTTATATCAGCGGAAGTACTCAATTATAAAATCATGGGTGCCGCTAGCGTTTAGTTTGCCGGGGAGATCGAAAGGCGCCATGGCATATTAACTGCTTCCCCCTGGAATATCCTTTGATGCACATTTTATAGGTACCGTATATTATTATTATCTACTAGCTGATGCCCGCGACTTCGTCCGCGTGAATTTAGTTTTTTTTTTCTTGTATTAAAACCTTCCGTGGAACTTAAGGAACATACAAAAAAATATATTGGTCCATCCATTCTTGAGTTATGCGCTTACCAACATTCATTTTTATTTATATAGATAGATGACATCTTAGCATGCGCAATTGAATATTCAGTCGGGTTGAGTAAATATTAACGTCGGCCGCTTCAAAGCCACATTGGGCTACATATTTTACACGATTTATAGTGCTTATTTGAAAATTTAGGCTTCAAAAATATTTAAAAAAGTTAATCCTATCAAATTTTTCCCGCGGGATTTAAAAAACCTTACGTGATCAGATTCTATGTCTAGTATCTAATAAAATCTAATAAACCTAACTTATAGTTAAACCGAAAGGTTACCTATGCAGTAGGTATTTTCGAACGTAAGCTTGTGATATCGACAGAACTAATTCAATGCACTGCACATGAACTGAATGGTAACGACCTCAGGCTTAAATGTTATAGGCTTAACATACCGTTTGCGATGCGATAACCTATAAAACCGTTGATATTAAATTTCTATCTAGGGCTATTCTATTTCTATTTTTATTCTATTGCGAATGAACGCAATGATTAATAATGTAATAGTATTATTATATTTTTTTACTTAAACCTGCCCGCCTAGCATGCACGTCGAGGTGATATCTCGCGCGAAGAGAGAGAGAGAGAGAGAGAGAGAGAGAGAGAGAGAGAGAGAGAGAGAGAGAGAGAGAGATACTGTTGACTAATTTCTCGTTCGACGACTCCATGTGTGCTACCATGTCAGTTTCAATAGAGACATAGAGATAATACGAGAAAAGGCGTAATCAGCAGGCCTGCTGATTTCACAAACCTTAGTCTTATCCGAGCGTAAATTTGATATTTTGGCAAATTTTCAATACAAAAACCGTCAAAATATCAAAACGCTCGGATAATACGTTGGCGAAATCGGCCCTTAAAGTTAGGTTTCCAAAGACAATAAATTATAAGTACCATCACATAGAAGCTGCTGTAGAGATAGTTTTTTGGATACCATCGATCAAAAAGTAGAATTTTATGAATCGCTGTCAAAAATAATTAAAAATAAATAGGTAGATGGTGCGTGGGCGAAACCCTAGTCGTAATTCCTAGTTCCATGGTGAAACCGTAGGTAAATGTCAGCTATTCTCCATAACACCTACAAGAAAACTGAAACCACGCAGCGAAGTAAGAAACTGCGGGAATTTGTCTGAAAAGGCTCTGAATAATTCGTGCTAATTCTGTTTTACTTATGACTAAAATGAGAGGCATAGATTTATGATAGGTAGTCGCTACACTCGTAGCGACTACAATGCGATGCCAATCGCGTGTCGTCGTGTTGAATTTTTACTGGGTATTATTATTTAAAATGGCTTTCAAGACCGGAAGATTAGTCGTACTTGAAAATAGACCAAAATTATTTTCAAAATATACCCGAAAAATTATTTATTAAAATTACCCGAAGTTATCCGGCAGTTATTGCTACCCGCAACAAACCTTCTCTTCTGGCTTCCGCTTCCGCTTTGGCGGCTACCCTTGGCGTCTCAAGGACGCCAAGGGTAGCCACGAAACCGCTGCTGGCGGCGCTGCCATGGCATCCTAATGAGATATAGCTCAGGTCTAAAATTAGTTTCATAATGTTTTACAATTTTTCCAACGGAAATGAAAAACCACATTATGTACTTTAAAGCTTTTTGATACACACTCTCCCTTTGTTTCGAACGTCTATATGTGTTGCTCTATTTGATAAATAAGTAGGATCACTATAATCCTGAGTCTAGTCATTCTAATTGTATTAAAAGTCTTAAGTATGAGTAATAAAGAGATCACTGAGCATTCTTCACTCTGATGAGCGCAAAGTGGGGTTGTCTCTTCAGGCGCAAAATACGCTTAGCACTGCCACTCACTAGGGGTGTATGTACTAGAGTCGATAATTATTTTTTATAGACGTTGGTAAAGTTAGACTCAAAATACGAAACAAGCTTCCTTCACTATGAACCTTTTTATAAGATGTACCTACTACCTACCTGCCCACTCTACTTCCTACACTTTTTTGATTATTATGTATAAATAGCTGCTGGGGCTGATTCACTGACTGACTCACTGACTCATTGATCCCCTCTCCTGTAAAAGTTTGTATGAAATTTTTTTTTCACCGATGGTTTCGTATAGAGTACAAAAATTCATTCGGAGGATAAAATATGGAGAGAGCTGATGATTGAGGATTTCGGAGACGGGTGAAGAGCACGGCCAGGGTATTGGAGATAGGTGGGGGGTACTCGAACAAAAGTCGCTCGAAACCTCATCCAATTGCGAGTGAGTCGAAAAAGAAATCCAAAATAGCGGATTCAGGATGGCGGCCATACAAATTTCGTCGGTGTCTATCTCGGGGAGTATACAAGATGGAAGAGTAGTTTCTTGGCAAAAGATGATCAGGACCCGAAGGTCTACTTAATGAATAGAAAAAAAATCAAGATGGCGGAATTCTCTTTACCCATACAAAATATATGGCGACTATTGAAGAGACTAGAAGCTGGGAACTATGCAAGACTTTGATACGGTTTCATTTCGAAAGTTTTTATTGAAGAATTCTCATTGTGACAAATGATGAGATATGATGATCGAGGGTTTGGAAGGTGGGTGAGGAGCACGGCCAGGGTATTGAAGATGGGTGGGAGGTGCTCAAAACCTCATCCAATTGGCAGTGACAAACGATAAAACAAGCTAACAAATAACAACACGATAACAAATAACAAACAACAACACGATAAAACAAGCTAACAAATATTACAATAAATACGCCCTTTGCAATCACGCTTTAGGGTAAGTGACGATGCAAGCTAAGATGCAGCGTGCTTGCCTAGAAAATTCTTGTAACGTTTTCAATGTTAAGTTACGTAGGTAAGTTAAGGTTGATTATAAGGGTCTGCCCGCGAAATTCAAATTTAAATTAACTATTTAATTAATTTGGTGTTTCGCAATTTGTAAACTAATACGACAAAGTAGGCTTATGGCCTTCTAATTGCGCCAGTGGAATTATCATCTTCACAGGTTTACATAAAAATCTTTACTTGAAAGAGACCAGTTTAAGAAATTAATCAAAATATCGACTAATTTGTGAGTAACTGACGTCCAACTCAGTATTTTGATTAATTTCTTAAACTGGTCACTTTCAAGTAAAGATTTTTATATAAACCTGTGAAGATGATAATTCCACTGGCGCAATTAGAAGGCCATAAGCCTACTTTGTCGTATTAGTTTACAAATTGCGAAAAACCAAATTAAATTTAAATTTCGCGGGCAGACCCGCGTCCACCTTAAGTCAAATGTCAATGAACACATGAAAGAAAGTATAACAAAGAAAAGAAATTAGGTTACTGACTGGGATAATTTCTGATGGTAATATTGTTGCTATTATGTATTGTAGTTGTTTTATTTAAAAATCTTGGTAAGAAAATATTGAGTGAATCGAACTCGTGTCATATCTTATATCTTATATCTTATCTTATATCTTATATCTTATATATATATAAAAGAAAGCGGTGTTAGTTACACTATTTATAACTCAAGAACGGATGAACCGATTTGGCTGAAAATTGGTGGAGAGGTAGCTTAGAACCAGGAGACGGACATAGGATACTTTTTATCCCGTTCGACCGCGTTTCCGTCAAGTCACTATAAAACGTGGTATAACAAAAACGCATCTGACATGGAATAACAAAACGTAAATGACAGCTAAACGTAATTTTGTCTTTGGTTAAGTATGGTAAAAATTTGACAATTATAATAGTAGATTATTAACCAAGGGGATAAAGCAGTGTCTTCTGTCGCGGGTGACGATTTAAATCGCGAGCGTAACGAAGGACTCGAGGTTTACTCCCGAGCGTAGCGAGGGTGTTAAAAACTTAAATCCCTCGCTTCGCTCGTGATTTAAGACGAGTCCTGAGTGTAGCGAGGGATTTAAGTTCACCCAAGACTAAGACAGCTTTATCACCGAGGAAAATACTCTACTTTTCGTACCATTTGCGAAAAAATTAACACAATAATAATATGAGATACCTAAGCATTTATTAAAAATAATGACAATTAAATGTAAAAGTTAACATTCGAAACATTGGTCCAATTATTGATAGAGAGAGAGTTACATTTTTGTTTGGTACATTACATTGTTGATGAGTTGATTTGAGTATTTCTCTGTTCTTGCGTCTGAGCATTTGCACTGATGGAATCCGACAGTTCACTGTCACTGTCGCTTTGATTTAACATCGCAACGTATTTTTAAAACATTAACTTATTTATAAAAATAAATTAAAATAAACTTAACGTTTATGTTTAAGAAAACAAAAACGCGACAAATTCCTAGACTAATATTTTTTGTCGGAAAAGCAAAGGCATCAAGCTCATACGGCCTCGTCTAATAATCATAACTGCATAATAAATGCGTATTCCTTTTTCAAAAAGATGTATAATGCTTTATATACAAACTCAATGGTGTAAACACAGATGTAGTTCAGTATAAATTTCGGTAAGTATTCCAAATTTAAATCACATTCTCCCCCTAGAGGATGAAAGAAATTCAGTACAATTTTCTTTCCCTGTTTTTAACAGATTAAAAATGACTATTGTTATGTTCGCTTTTTGTGGCACAGAATGTCACTTTTTTGAGCAAGTGGTACGAAAAAAGTGTTATAATAAAGCACTACTGATATTATAAATGCGAAAGTGTGTTTGTTTGTTGGTTTGTCCTTCAATCACGTCGCAACAGAACAGCGGATTGATGCGATTTTTTTCATGGGTATAGTAATGGATGTAGTAGTGGTTCCTCAGACCGGGAGAGCTACTATTTATCTCGGATAATGAAAGAGTTCCCGCGGGATTTTTAAAAACTAAATCCATGCGGACGAAGTCGCGGGAATCAGCTAGTCTTTGATAAACAAGAACCAACAATATCTACAATAAACAAAATATTTTTCTTAATAAACCAGAGTATTTAACTTTTATAAAGGCTGTTAAGTAAAAAACTTTAAAATGGACTATAATACTCTGCACGCACATCACTAAAAAGACGAAGTACCAAATAAATACGTCTTTCTCAAACTTTGGTGGGTGCAATAACTCTTCCGAATATCTCCAGTTCCACGACGGCCCTTTGTCCCTTGTCTTTGATAGAATCCGCTTCGATTGATGACTACAATTTGAATAGAATTTGTGCTCCCTAGAATGAGTTTTATTACATTTTTGTGACTTGTGTAATGTGTTCAATAGTAAAGATAACCACATAAGATCATCCCACCTAATGTAGTAAACTTTATCTTGACTAAAAATACGTTAATGTATATTCTGAAACCTTTTGCGTTCATACTTATTCACAATTTTATTGGGTATTTGACTGATATTTTATTTTTTAATTTTTAAGATAAAGTTTTTAAATATTACAGCACAATGCCATTTTTCTTTTTAGGGTTCCGTACCCAAAGGGTACCAACGGGACCCTATTACTAAGCCTACGCTGTCCGTCCGTCCGTCCGTCCGTCCGTCCGTCCGTCTGTCAGCGGGCTGTATCTCGTAAACCGTTATAGATAGACAGATGAAATTTTCACATATTATGTATTTCTATTGCCGCTATAACAACAAATAATAAAAATTAAATTAAATTAAAAAAATTAAATTAAAATGGGTAGGTGGGTAGATGGAAATCTTTTAATTTAATTTTTTTAACGGAACCCTAAAAGAGCGAGGCCCGACTCGCACTTGGCCGATTTTTTAAATATTTAACTAGTCTCGGAAATATAGAGCTTTAAAGTTTCCTGGTACACAAAGAGGGCGCTACTGCAGTGTGATGTCACAGGACATTAGCAAATCATTTAGATTAAGACTAGCTGACCCAGCGAACTTCGTACTGGGGCAATTCTCCTAAATGTTGGCTAAGGCATGTCCAAGGCTGGAGAACGTAGGTTAAAACTAACTCAGGCTTTTGTAACTTTTTTTGTAGATACTAGATAATGTCCTCTATATCGTCCATCAAGAAAAAGAAGATAAAAGAAGTGAGATCCAGCTTAAAAAAAAATTTAAACCTCCATTTTCTAACCTCCATGACTGTCCCACTGCTTATGTTGTATGTAACAAACTTATTTATTTAAAAACATAGTCGATTAAAAATTCTCAAAAAAATATATTTCAATAATGAATAATTAACCTTTAAAATAACAACAGTAGCGTGAGGTTACGTCTTAGAATTAGTTTTTTATTAGTATTTAAAGTCTGTCCCACGACTTTTTAATCATTACCGTGCTCTTGTGCAAACACCATCGTAACTACCCACATATCCATACAATCCGCATCGTCGTCGCGGCTAACGTACAAAGTCAGTTGCCTTGAGCAATTCATGCCGAATGGAGGTGTGTACGTCGTCGGGTTGCTGAAATATTTGGCATTCTCCAACGGAAATTTCAATTTGGCAACTTTAATCGCTCATTCATAGGACTCTCACCATACCGTAAGTAGTTATCACATTTATATGTTTGTATTTTTTTATATATTTCAAATATGTTTTACTTTCTAACAAAGCACATTAAAAAAAATTACTATGTTTACTTATCAAGTAAAAATTTAATTACTAATCAATCCTAATTACCATGATCCTAATTACCATTATTACCAGGGCCATTTTACGTACTATGGTAATTGGGCATTAGCTAGGTAATTAGAGTAATGCTTGAATGTATGGGATCTTCTAGATTTTAATGGCCTCCCTGGCCCTGTGGTGAGTACTTTGGTCTTAAAAACTGGATCTTCATGGGTTTGACTCCCGGCTGGTGCAATTTTGGATGTTGTAAAATTGTCTCCAGTCTAGTCTGGCCGAGGCTAGTTACCATCCAATACTCTACCAGCAAAGATGTGCCGCGCCATGTGATTTAGCGTTCTGGTGCGTATCAGCGTAGAAACCGGTAAGTTGTTTAAGTTTAATACCAGATAAGCTCGAAACCATCTTAGACTGCATTCACCACTTACCCCAGATTATCGCAGTCAAGGACCAACTTGTAGTAACATATAAAAAGTTATGAGTAATCTGTGTTGAATGATTATGGCTGTATTTTGATACTGTTTGGGTGTTGGTAATGACAACATCGTTATATTTACCAACAATAAAATTAACTAAACCGAAAAAGATGGGCAAAAAAGGCTCGAATGGTATGCGAAGATAAAAAAAGATCCTATATTATACCGAAAAAGATGGAGAATAAATCGTAATTCTTTTTATAGCTCAATCGCAATCAAATTCGCAGCATTGCAGCGTTGTATGGCGATTGACGACCTTTGGACCAGGTAAACCCCAGAACGTGGATCGCAACCCCTTCACCTTAACCAACGGCCGATATCGTGCAACAATCGCTTAGCTTCCACACTCCAGCATTCCGTGGTCTCCACTGCCAAAGGGACAAAAAGGTAGCTGTCCAGAATAAGGGCATCTATACTCCTTTTTTTAATGCAACGGACTCTGCAGCGTCTACCTGTGTTTTCCGGCTGAGATGACATGGTGCGAATGTACTCATGCACGTCGCGTCCCTCAGCATGCATTTGCTATTTTGCCATGGGACGAGTGTCAAGCCATCAGGATGCTTGCCATCCATGTGACCCAAACCGAGTGGCTCGAGTACACACTACGCAGGGTACGTTGACCGAGACGAGGGCTGTGCGGACGATATCGTTCAGAGAGTGGTGACGAGAGAATCTGGCCACACAACGACTGCAACTCAATGCGTGGTGGCCGTTGGATTCCACCATGTAACCGCAGATGCATCGATGGAATTCGCAAACAGGCATGCAACCATGTTGGGAAGTCCTCAGTAGATATGTAATCTTCGGCACAGCAAAATAGTTTTGCAAGAGCGTAAGCGTAACATGGGCCGAAAGATCTTTCCAATGTTCTTGAATGGCGGAGTGGCCTCCTTGCCTCAATGGCTTCCGGGATAGCAGAAGAAAAGATAGGAGACCCCAAGAGGAAAAAATTGTCAGCGTTAAACTCCTTGAGCCCAGGAACTAGGTCTTCAAAGTGAGGGAACAGAAGACGGGACTCTGGATTACAGGGGAAGAACTCTCACTTAGGCATGTTCACCTTCAACCCCAGCTCCTTCAAGCAATGTATTAAAAGCAGTAGGTCACGTTCCACAACTTCAGGTTTGCCTCCTTTAGTACCATCATCGAGTTACCAGATATTAAGGGGGGATTTGAGGTCGTGAAGAACTTTCTGATTGCTGAGGTTGAAGATGAGAGGTCTAAGCGGATCTCCCTGTTGGACATCAATCTGCGAAAGGATAGAGGTTTGGTTATAGAAGACATTGGAGGGGGAATGTTAAAATTGCTGAAGAAAAGGATACAGAGTAGGAATCATAACTTTGCTTCGCTCAGTAGAATGTCCTTTTCCAGTGTATTGAAAGCGTTATGTATTTCAAGCTCCATGGTAACACAGTCCTTGTTGCTTGGGTCTATAGCGAACAAATGCGTTGCGTGGATAGCCTAGCTTAGTGTCAAGACCTAACAGGTGCGGTCGCAGGTAAGTCACTATTTCCTCCAAAGGCCCTAGACCCTTATTTGATTAGAAGATTACCGAATATATAGATCTCATCAACGACACTGACAATTCTGTATCAAATTTTATATTATAATAATAATTATTAATTATGTTTGGCATGTTATTTGAAGAATATTTTGTGTACTTAGAGCTATCTTATGTTAAACTCATAATATAATTAGACTCTTTTTGTAGGTAAGCCTAGGTAGGTCTGATAGGAAAATAACTGAATTTATTGATCTCGTCAGCAAGGCAGACTTTTGTTATGAATCTTTGTACGATTATGATTGGCATGCCGTTTTTACGAGATTTACTGAGATGCTTCTTCTAGGTAACTAATTAACTATAATAATTAATCAATAAATAATCGGAATTGAATCAAGAAAATTTATAGTGACATTTTTATCTATTTTGTAAATCGTGATTGATACATTTGATTTATCAATTTTGAGGACTATTAATAAGTACCTACTAACCTAAGCAGATTTTTTTTTTTATATTTAAAGAAATACTACGATATTTCTTTCAGTTTTGTTACTGTATTTTTCCACATTTACAGATTAAATAGATTTTATTAACAAAAACACTTATGTTTTATTTTTGTTTCTCATTCACAAAATTTTAACAAATTACCATATAGCATATTCTAATCACCATATTCCGGACCTCATTACCATGTCACAATTTATCCTTACCATGGACACCATAATTACCAAATACGCTATTTCTCCAAGAAAACTAGGTTCTGGTGGAGGCCTTCCTCATCATTGTGATAAATGAAGGCACCTCTCTGTCAAGGCATACTTAAAAAACCAATAACTCAAAAAAAAATTTTTTCTTTTTCGTCGGACGTTTTAGAAAATATTAACCCTTATCATTTAGGGGTATGAAAAATAGATGTTGGCCGATTCTCAGACTTACCCGATATGCACACAAAATTTCATAAAAGTCGGTCCAGCCGTTTCGGAGGAGTTTGGTAACAAACACCGCGACATGAGAATTTTAAATAATATTAGAAAACACGTATTCGCGTAATCGAGGGAGTAATTGTGCAAGCGCAATTTTAGTTGATATGGGTAAGAAATTGCTCAGTCTACGAATAGACCCAACCGAAGCAAACACCTTCCTGCTTACCTCACTTACCTGTGGAGCCCAAGGTAAGAATTTGTCGAAAATATTGCCTAAGTTTTTAACTGTGTCACTATATGGCACGTCAAAAATAATGTAGCTCCATAGTCCATCTTCATTGAAAATTTCGTTTTAGAAAAGAGACAGATAGAGTCTCAGTAAAACAGTTTATAACTCGTTTGTTTTTTGACCGATTTATTTTCTGTTTTTAGTGGTTTTTACAAATGTTATTCTTAGATGTTCCATTTTCGATTGTAAATTTATTAATGAACTAGCTGATGCCCGCGACTTCGTCCGCCTGAATTTTGTTTTTTGTTTTTTTTTTGTATTAAAACCTTCCGTGGAACTTAAGGAACATACAAAAAAATAAATTAACCAAATTGATCCATCCATTCTTGAGTTATGCGCTTACCAACATTCATTTTTATTTATATAGATATCAAAATTTTGACGACGGTCAAATACCCAATTGGAAGGGGTTACCTTGAACTAAGCTCAAGTTCGATCGCGTACAGAATGCCATTTAACGGATGCTTCTGCCAAATACCAGATAGATAGCTGCATTCGATTTCGTGGATCAACGCGGCAGAAGACTCATCGACGACGAAGCGCTCTGGTCAACTCAAGACTTCAAAGTTTGAGCATCGTATCGATAGAAAATAAAAAGTTGCCTGTCTGTCGGTGTTCTACAGGATGTATTTCGGAGAATGTGCTCAGGAACTTTTCTACTTCTTTTCAAAATAAATCCTTTTTAATTACATTAATTTTGCGATTAAATAATACCTAGTAAGTGAATAATTTAAAAATACCTAGTGGTTAATATTAATTATTCCCCCTTAACAAATTCCTAATCATAAAACAAAATATCTAATCTGTATAAGAAATCGATAAAAATCCAGCTTCCTAAATTGAATGGACTTAAATTGAAAAGTAGGTCTTATTTAATCTACATTTTAATTAAATCATCTCTTCAAAGAGAAAGTATAAAACAGCATTTGGATTTAAGTCGCATTAAAAGTTTGCGTGAACAGAGTTCGCGGTACAATGGGGCCGCTGGAAAAATTGTAATTACTTTACCGAGTTCACTCTGGATTTGTGAAAGTTACGCTTAGGGCTTTAAAAAAGGAGTATTATACTTGCATAAAATCTACAAAATACAGAATTAAAGATTTTAAAACGTTAAGCGTGCTTTCAAACCTATCAATACGGCGCTTGGATTGAAGATATTAATTGTAACCTACAATTGGGCGCAATTTAGACGGTGCCTCGTTCATCGTTCATCGTTGCTAAAATTTTATTCTTCTCTCTAAAAGTCTTAATGCGCCTTAAGGGTAAATTTAGCTTTCGAGATTTTTGCTTAAGGCTTCATCGAAAATCATCGAAAATGAACCGTCTAAATTCGCCCTTAGGGCAATTGGCCCTAGGGTGCATTTTCGCAAAAAATGTTCGCAAAAATGAACGATGAACGAGGCACCGTCTAAATTGAGCTTTACAGTTTTCATATTTTTTACTTTTAGCCTGCTGGCTAGCGTGAAAAATATATCTACTGATACTGAGTGTTTCTGATTATGCTTAATCAGTATAGAATCCTAGTATAGAACCTATACTATCAGTATCAGTATAGAACCTATAAAGCAGTAAAACTGTACCTTAACTGATGTAACACATTTCATTTAAACAGCGCATAGATTCACCTAAGTGCTCTCTTATTTCATGCAACATATTTCATTTACAGCGAATAGATAGTAAAACGAGTGACGTTTAAACACCTAAGGGCTCTCTTATTTCATGTAACGCATTTCATTTACAGCGAATAGTTAGTAAAACGAGTGATGTTTAAACACCTAAGTGCTCTCTTATTTCATGTGACACATTTCATTTCAACTCATTGCCGGCGGTTTCAATAAGAGGAAAAGAGTCCTTGGAGAACTCCCATGCTAGTTTCCTCACAGTGTTTTCCTATATCAAATATCATTCCCATGTCCTGTTCCTATGTCTATAACGTGCGCTTAAACAATTAAATCTGAAAATCAGAGAAGCGTGGCCGGGATCTAACCCGCGACTCTACAAAGAGGAGAGTGTTGACCTAGTGGAGTGGAGTCCTAACCACTAAGCTATCAGTGTTCCTCACTTCTCTTTTTCCCTTAAAGTTAAATAGGAGGTAGGTAATTGCCTAGGTTTCTAAGCTCAGTTATGAAAATATTTCCAATACCTTACGCTTTCAAGGATTCAAATAGACGTATTCTAACAAATAATGAACCGGAGTTAACTCCAGTAAACGCCTCGGGCTCGCGAGGAGTTGGCCATTTGATACAGCCGGCGCCGCTTGTTGCCGTCGTTTTTCTTCCCACTTCGTTCAATGTAGGTACTTTAATAATATGTACAACAATTCTTTTACACTGCTTTCTACGGAACTTTAAAATTAACATTTCTTTAATTTTGAACTTTGTTGCACTCGCAATCTTTTAATTTATTAGATTTATAGTTATCTAGACTTCTATATCTTTATTAACCAACAGAACCTATTTTATAATACACTGGCTGATGCCCGCGACTTCGTCCGCGTGGATTTGGTTTTTAAAATCCCTCAGGAACTCTTTGATTTTCCGTGATAAAAAAGCCTGTCACTCTCCAGGTCCTCAACTATACCCATGCAAAAAAACACGTCGATCCATAGCTCTGTTGCGGCGTGATTGAAAGACAAACCAACAAACTAATTAACAAACACACTTTCGCATTTATAACATTAGTAGGATGGTAGGTATCAACGATATACCAACCTAATTTATTCGTAGATTACCAATACCAAACTGTATGTATACTAGTGGTTCGCCCCGAACTGAGACCTCGCGGTATCCCATAATTCCCATAAGGTAGTTTTAAGGTGGTAAAAGCATGCGACAGGCGATTTTTGGTGAGCTTTGTGAGGAAAACTATAAGTTCAATTTGAATAATTTCAAAATAATATGTAATTTGGGTCTCTTATCTAAATTTACTTTGAGGTAGAAACACGATTGGAAAAAAAATTCTCGATAGAAAGTTTTCCCAAACTTTGCTCCAATAATCTCCTTTTTTTTCGTTTTAATCGGAAACGGTAGGTTTTTTTCCTGCTATTTTTTTTATTTGTGTTGATATAAATATTTACTAAAAGCGGTTTGAACTATTCTTTGATTATTAGCATTCATATTTTTTTTTAATCATTTAACACTTATTAAAGATTTTTTCAATTCCCGCCCCCTGAATCTATAACTTCCATCTCTTTCCTAGCACTGCAAAGTATATAGTCCCATCACTATCGTACAACCCGCCCATTTTTAACCAGTTAACTGAAGGCTATTGCCAGCGTTGGACGTGTGTCCGGATTTGCCAGGATAATATGTATTTTTTTTCGGTTAGGAAAAAATTAAAAATGCCTTGATGGCGCTTGAAAATAGCAGGTTGTAACTACTCGGCGACCAAAAAATAAAATACGAGACTTTTATCGTAAAACTTTACGAGAAAGAGCAACCCCATCTATTGGTCATTGACTAAACGACTAAGCAACATGATATAAAATTGGTTTGTTAAAAAGTTCGACGGAAATATGATTTGCGTGATGCCTTCGATTATTTCACAGACTTCTCCGTAGAGTGTCTAGTGTGGTGGCGAGGGTGACGGAGTGAATCCAATTGTTCAGGGTTCGAATTCTTACTTCAGATTATGTCTTTGTTTGTTTTTTTTTATTTACCATAATAAAATAAAATTGAAATTTCTGCTTGTAATGTCAAGATAACAGGTTTATATATAACTAAATGCATATTATGAAAGTAAATATGGTACTCTATGTGAATACTTAGTCTAGGTGTGTCGCGCTACTAAAGAACGAAAAAAATCGGCCAAGTGCGAGTCGGGCCTCGCTCTTTTAGGGTTCCGTTAAAAAAATTAAATTAAAATATTTCCATGATGGAAATATTTTAATTTAATTTTTTTAATTTCATTTAATTTTTATTATTTGTTGTTATAGCGGCAATAGAAATACAAAATATGTGAAAATTTCAACTGTCTATCTATTACGGTTTACGAAATATAGGCCGCTGACAGACGGACGGACAGCAGAGGCTTAGTAATAGGGTCCCGTTGGCACCCTTTGGGGTACCTAAAAACAGGCCAATGAAAATATGCCAGTGTGCGTGACATGAGTGCCGCGCATGCGCGGCGTGGATTACTGAGCGTGCGTAATAATACCAGGTACAAGTAGTTCCAATAAAATGGGGACAATTATGTCATTAAATTTTTTTTAAATATTATATAAAAATAAAATTAATACTTTTTTATTTATTATCATAAAACAATAATTTTATTAATAATATTAACTCTAATGACTCATAGTATATAATATTTTGTATAAGGTAATTAGGGTTTTGTATTAGGTTTCCAAAATTTTAAAAAATCAGCACCATATTGAATTTATTTGTTACTAGCTGATGCCCGAGACTTCGTTCGCGTGGATTTAGTTTTTAAAATCAGGCGGGAACTCTTTGATTTTCCGGGATGCCTGTCACCCTCCATTCTCAACTATACCTATCCAAAAAATCACATCAATCCGTAGCTTTGTTGCAGCGTGATTGACGGACAAACCAACAAACAAACACACTTTCGCATTTATAATATTACTCGCAGCATTGTTAATGATGATTCAAAGAGAAAACATATTACTGATGATATTATCAATTACGTTTAGCTATCATTTTTATAATTGTCATTTTTACCATACTTAACCAAAGACAAAATTACGTTTAGCTGCAATTTACGTTTTGTTATACCACGTTTTATAGTGACATGACGGAAACGCGGTCGAACGGGATAAAAATCCTATGTCCGTCTCCTGGTTCTAAGCTAACTCTCCACCAATTTTCAGCCAAATCGGTTCATCCGTTCTTGAGTTATAAATAGTGTAACTAACACCACTTTCTTTTATTTATATAGATTGCACCGATGTCGTTCAAAATCGATATTTTGGGTTCCCTAGCGTCAAAAAAGAGGAAATGGTTGCCAACATTTTAAAAAGTCAGCGCTATATTGAAATTCTTGGTTATTGCATCGATGTCGTTCTGAATCGATATTTTGGGTTCCCTAGCGTCAAAAGAGAGGAAATGGTTTCCAAAATTTTAAAAAGTCAGCGCCATATTGAAATTCTTTGTTATTGCACCGATGTCGTTCAAAGTCGATAATATTTAGTGTCCCCTAGCGTCAAAAAAGACGAAATGGTTGCCAAAATTTTTAAAAGTCAGTGCCATATTGAAATTCTTTGTTATTGCATCGACGCCGTTCAAAATCGATATTTAGTGTCCCCTAGCGTCAAAAAAGACGAAATGGTTGCCAAAATTTTTAAAAGTCAGTGCCATATTGAAATTCTTTGTTATTGCACCGATGTCGTTCAAAATCGATATTTAGCGCTAAATTTTTAAAATTTTGGTAACCATTTCCTATTTTTGATCCGTGGGAACCCTAAACCCTATTCCCAACTCATTGATTAATCGATAATCGCTAAAAGTCAATCGCCAATCGCTGTCGCTAAAAGTAGCCTGTCTACTTTCTCCCGGTAAAATATTCGTATAAAAAAATAAAAATTAAAATAAAGACGAATAAAAGGAAAATAAAAAAAACGAAAAAGTGAAAAAAATCAAAAAAAAATAAGAACTGCCTTGTTCTTGAGTCTGAATAACGATGGGGAAAATTTCGAAATTTATAATTTCTGAAATATCTCAAATCTGGTCTGGTGGGAGGCTTCGGCCGTGGCTAGTTACCATTCTACCATCAAAGATCGCTAAAGGATTTAGCGTTCCGATCTCCTTCGAGTCTCCTTCGAGTAAATAACTCCTTCCAAGTTAGCCCGTTACCATCCAAACCGCATCGTCACTTACCATCAGTTGTGATCGTAGATCTAGGACTGTCTTGGGAAGGAAATTTAAAAGTGACATTATCCGCAATCGCCTTTCGAATATTATCGGTATAGTATTAGGGAAATTTTGGGTTCGTAAACTGGCCACTGGCCACTGGTAACTGGCCTCTATGGCTCTGAAGCGTGGACGATCCGAGCGGCAGAGAGAAAAAAGATTGACGCGTTTGAGATGTGGTGTTGGAGAAGGATGCTTCGCATACCGTGGACGGCTAAGAGGACAAACAAGTCTATCCTGGAGCAACTTCGCATTGGCACTAGATTGTCCACAATTTGCTATCAGAAGATCTTGGGGTATTTTGGCCACATTGCCCGACGCCTTCCCAGTAATTTAGACAAACTGATAGTCATAGGCAAGGTGGAGGGCAAAAGACCTCGCGGCCGATCACCTAGCCGCTGGTCGGACCAGATCAAGACACTCACTGGCCTCCCATTTACGACCGCAATAAGGAAGGCTGAGGACCGACAGGAGTGGAAGGCTTTAGTGACCACCGTTACGAAAAACCTGAATTACGGACACGACCTTCAGAAATGAAGAACGCGATCAAGAAGAAGAAGAAGAAGAAGAAACTGGCCACACAGAGCAAATGGCGAACTCTAATTTGATTATTTTCTAAAAAATTCAATTTATTATTTTGCAGGACAGGTGATGTTATTGATTGTTTTAGATCGTCATTTTTAGTGTTTTCACATTTTAACCACAAAAATCGCCATTTTAATAAGAAACATTGATGAAATAAGCCAACGCTTGGGCCGATCGTGCCTCTCTATCGCTTGTTCCACGCTCTCGCTTGCACGCGCAGGCTCCGGCGGACCGTGACACTTTTTCGTGCGTGCAGCCGGTGTTCATCGATTTATAAGACGTTATCACGTCAAAAACAAAATATTGGCTCGCAATATTCACCTCTGCGATTTTTGACGCGTTCACAGGTTTGAGACTCCATCTTGTATATCTATTGCGGTACTTTTAACAAAACACAACAAATTTTTTTGTATGTCTGTCTGTCTGTTTGTTCTGGCTTATCTCGGGAATGGCTGGACTGATTTTGACGAGACTTTCTCTGGTAGATAGCTGATATTATAAACTTTGATTTGATACGCAACGGTTATAAGGCTACTTTTTACCGACTTTCAATAAAGGAGGAATTGTGTTTTTCTACCTAAGAACATCGATATCTCCGAGATTTCCAACCTTTTTTAATTCACTGCGAAATGGTTTGTGAGATGGTCCTATAAAAATTACGGGTTCCAACTCCTCAATCCTGATGCTGCTCTCTCTCGTTCTCATACTTTTCCATAATATTATGTTTGAGTTTTTCGCGCGACACGCGCCGCGCAACGCCTCGCGTGTGCAAAGACGCATCCTTCTCGCGAAGCGTCAGTCCGTACAGTACAGTAAAAATAAAAATAAAACTCGTGAATGAATCGATTTGTTTGCGAGAATCGATTTTAAGATATTTCTTTATAGATGTTTTTTAAACGACTATAAAGGCTAATACGGCATGGACTTCCACAGTCTTCGGTCTTGCGCCGCTTGAATCCAGCGGCTCCCTGCGACTCGCTTGATGTCGTCGGTCCACCTAGTGGGGGTCTGCCAACACTGAGTTTCCACCCCACTCCAGCACCTTGGGACCCCAACGACTAAGCTCTTCGAACTATGTGCCCTGCCCATTTCCACTTCAGTTTCGCATGGTTTCGTGACTCGCTGAGCTATGTCGGTGACTTTGGTTCTCCTACGGATCTCTTCATTTTATTAAGTAGGTATAGTAATTGTTAACCAATTTACTTGTGACCTTATGTTATTCTTTAGATTTCTCATCTTCCAGATTGTGTATTAAGCTGATACCTTTAAATTTTCAAATAGAATAATATTATACCTACCTTTAATAAACCGTCTCCTGTATACGATAAAAATTGAGTATTTTTAAATAGTTATAATATTTATATATTTTGTAGGTATGTATTAAAAATATTTTTAAACAAAATAGTGCTTTTCTATATCAAATATTATTAAACATAAAAATGAAAGTTATTTATTTTTACCAGCGCCATCTATTTTATCTACGTGACCTCTTAGTACGTGAAGGGGGTGTGCCCCGCGGATGGGTTTTGGCCCCGCCTATTTTTATGAAGTACTCTCCAAATTCGAAACAATTTATTTTCCGTTTAGGGTCTTAACTACCTATATTATATTGTAATTAAAACGCGCCGAATCTGATGGCGTCAATCGTCATCTGCTTTCGTGGATGGGATGCATATTTACAATATTAAAGACAGCGCCATCTAGTAACAGTATAGTGAAGTTTTGTTAAAAACATTGATGCCCATTAAAACTCAAATAATTTCGTTTCTTTATAATATTTATCTAATCTTAGTATTTGTTGTTCAAGTACAGAATATAACTCAAATTATGTGTAAGTTTCAAGTTTTAAAACAAAGTGGTTTTAGAAATCTAGCCTCGAATACAATCTCCACTTTGAAAGCCCCCCATTTCGTATGGGAGCCCCCCTGAAATAAAGATTTTTATAACTTTTTAAGCCATTTTCGGCTGGAGGCCATCGGTTTACATATCATATCTAAAATTGAAGTAATTACGTTCAGTAATTCAGAAGTTATAAGGCTGTGACAGACGGACGGACGGACAAGTGCAAATCGCTCTAGTAAACTCAGAGACCTTCGCTTCGCTCGGTCGATTATATAAAGCACAATTTGTGTTGACTTGTGGGAGCGTTCAATTCATCCTCTTCTTTATCAATCGATAGAAGTCCACTGCTGAACAAAGGTCTCATGCATGGATTACCACAGGTCTCGGTCTTGCGCCGCCTGCATCAAGCAGCTCAAGAACAGTTTACATCATTGTAACCTTGCTATCGAGTTTTAACGCTCTCTTCTTAATCATTTCAAATTTAATTACATTTTCCTCTTGAAATCTAAATAAAATACGTCTAACCTAGCTCTAAAATTACGTTCGATAAAATCGTGCGAAGAGAGTTTAATTTAAATTGTTAACATTAACATGCCCTTTCCCACCTCTTGATTAAAATGGCCTAAGACTTGATTTAGACAGTTTTAAAATAAAACATGTGTTTGAATAAAGGTACTAGGTACTAGGTATAAAACTTTTATACCTAGTAGTATAATTTAATTCAAACCTTAAACCCCAAGTTTTATAATAAAACTACTATAAGCTAAGACCTGGGCGCACTGGTATGACGATTGTGAAACTACACCAACGGTTTATAAATCATGCGTTCACATTGAAGGGGCCATAAATTGTAAATATTTTTTCATAAGACTTAGTACTTTTAATTAGACTTAAAAATCATAAACTGCACGTCGCGCGTCGTCGCTACGCTGATGCGGCCATATTATGCGCTACATGTTTAAAGGACTAATAACGGAATCAGGCAATGCAAATTGCCGTAATTAGAACTCGTGGTCAATATTTAAAACGTTTTACCCGTAGGATAATGGGATGAAAATAATTCGATTTTGGAAGGTTTTGTTCCCTTGGTTACTATAATATTATCTGGACTAAAAGCTATGTATATACGTATGATCTGTTTCAGATCCAGATTGTCTAACTATGTACTTCATCAAGATCGGATCAACCCTTTTGGTATGATTACATAACAAACATAACAAACATTCATATTTCTTTTCTACTATTAAATAGTAAATAAGAACTATGAATATTTATATATTATGAGAAATAAGAAACATGAATATTTATTTATTTTTAATTTTGTGTATTTTTGTAATGATATTTTTTTCACAGAACATACTTAGGTACTATAACTAAAAACTGGGATGATCATGGCCATTCACCATTCATTCATTCTACAATTATTGTGATCGAATTCATTCATCGTGTACAAAAAAGTGTGTGTGTCAGCTCCGACGCACGACTGGAGTTTACCACTTAAAACGTCGTAATGCATTCGCATTTCGCGGCGCCGCTCCGACCCGCGCTACGCGCTCGGCATCCCATTCGACAACTCAAGCGAAAAACAACCTTATTTACTCAACCTTAGGGTAGAAATTTGCATCGTTGTGAAAAACGTAACAAGGGCATTCGACAACTCAAGCGAAAACCAACCTTATTTACTCAACCTTAGGGTAGAAATTTGCATCGTTGTAAAAAACGTAACGAGGTCATTCAAAACAGATTTCACTGCTCAAATTTTTCTCATACCGGGCGCCTAAAATCGATTCTTAAGGAGTAAACTCCAATATGCGTCACTGCTAAATTGATTTAATAATTCATTTAATTTAGGTTTAAGCCATGTCGTTATAAGGGCACATGGACCGACAAATATAATCTAATATTTTGCTTGCCAAGCAGGCAACATGCGAACACGTTTTTGTTGGATTAGGATTACTCAGTCGGAATTTAGCGAAAGCAAATAAATTCTGTCGCTGGCACGCTTACATATTTATAGGTTATAGAATTTTATTCCGTATTAATTCTTATCTAATTTTTTTATTCCGTTTTAATCTTTTACGGTACACAATCACTAAAATAAGCAGTAAACTACTTTTATGCAGCTTCAATGCGATTTTTTCAGACTTTCGTCCCCAAAACAGTAATACACTATGTGCTCGGAACCCATAGTAAAACATTATCAAGTATAAAAAAGCCGGCCAAGTGCTAGTCGGACTCACGCACCGAGGGTTCCATACGCCAAAAGTAAAAGTAAAACGATAATATTATATTAATTTGCTTATTTATCGTTAACTTTGTTTGTAGAGGTTTATTGTTAATATAAAAAAAAATATGCTACTTAGAGCATTGGTTTTATTTTTCCTGTAAAATATACATAAACTTCTATTGACCATAATTATTTCAGATTTTTCGATTGGTAAACTTCGGCGATAAGGGGGGGCGGAACGGTATTTTTTTCGACATTTTGGCTGATTAATCAGAAACTATTATATCTAGAAATAAATAAAAAACTGTTTTAGAATGCACAAGTAAAGGCCTTTCATATGATATCCCACTCGGTATAATTATCTTACTTTGAAATTTCAAACCCCTGATTTTCCCCCTTTTTTAATTAAACTAAAATAATTTTCGCGTTCATTTTATTTTTCTGTAAAATATACATAAACCTCTATTGACCATAATTATTTCAGATTTTTTGATTGGTAAACTTCGGAGATAAGGGGGGGGGAACGGTATTTTTTTCGACATTTTGGCCGATTACTCAAAAACTATTATATATAGAAATAAATAAAAACTGTTTTAGAATGCACAAGTAAAGACCTTTCATATGATACCCCACTCGGTAAAGTTATCTTACTTTGAAATTTCAAACCCCCGATTTTCCCCCTTTTTTAATCAAACTAAAATAATTTTCGCGTTCATTTTATTTTTCCTGTAAAATATACATAAACCTCTATTGACCATAATTATTTCAGATTTTTTGATTGGTAAACTTCGGAGATAAGGGGGGGGGGACGGTATTTTTTTCGACATTTTGGCCGATTACTCAAAAACTATTATATATAGAAATAAATAAAAAACTGTATTAGAATGGACAAGTAAAGACCTTTCATATGATACCCCACTCGATATAGTTATCTTACTTTGAAATTTCAAACCCCCGATTTTCCCCCTTTTTAATCAAACTAAAATAATTTTCGCGTTGCTTTTATATTTCCTGTAAAATATACATAAACCTCTATTGACCATAATTATTTCAGATTTTTCGATTGGTAAGCTTCGGAGATAAGGGGGGGGGAACGGTATTTTTTTCGACATTTTGGCCGATTAATCAAAAACTATTATATATAGAAATTAAAAAAAAAACTGTTTTAGAATTCACAAGTAAAGGCCTTTCATATGATACCCCACTCGATATAGTCGACCGAGCGAAGCGAAGGTCTTTGAGTCTACTTGAGTGAATTTGCACTTGTCCGTCCGTCCGTCCGTCCGTCCGTCCGTCCGTCTGTCAGAGCCTTATAACTTCTGAATTACTGAACGTAATTACTTCAATTTTAGATATAATATGTAAACCGATGGCCTCCAGCCGAAAATGGCTTAAAAAGTTATAAAAATCTTTATTTCAGGGGGGCTCTCATAGAAGCGAATGCGAAGAAAAAAAAAATTTTTTTGCTTTTCATAGAGTTACAGTACCTCATTTTAAAGATAATTTGGAACAGAGTACAAAAGTATTTTTTTTTTAATTTTTTTCCTAAAATTGACGAAATGGGGGGCTTTCAAAGTGGGGATTATATTTAACCTCACAACGGAATAACCATTGAAAGCTGGGGCTTGAAAGTTTTATAATTTTAGCGTAATATCATGTACTTGAACAACAAATACTAAAATTAGATAAATGTAATAAGGAAACTAAATTATTTAATTTTTAATGAGCAGCAACAACAGAACTTCACAATGATGTCAATAGATGGCGCTCTCATCTTATATAGCAAATGCAGCTATATGTAACATATTATTCAATTAAAATTATTATTTAGTCATTTAGCAAACATCAATAAAACTTCACGTTGCAGTTTGTTTTTACATGTTTTCTGATCGTGTCGATAGTTGACGCTGTGTACACAGTACAAGTAATTTAATTTGAATGTTCCAAAAAACTATACCTAAGTTTGATTGAGGCCTTGAGGATTTCACTATAACAGTTCCCTAACCTTTACGGGCTACCTATGTTTTTGTAGTTATTTGACACTTTCTGTCAACTTTGTTATTACGAACCTCTACGGGACAACTAAAGGTGAAAATGACATTGGGATGTTAGGATTGTATTTAGGGGCTACCTACGTAAAGAGACTTCTACAAAGGGGATGATTTAGGTATGGTTGGTGAAAACGGGCATAATAATAATGTCAATTTTGATCGTCAGGTATCTATTGAATGAATAAGTAATTATGGGAAACCGTTACCGCGAGGTCTCAGTTCGGGGCGAACCACTAGTTATTTTACTTTGAAATTTCAAACCCCCGATTTTCCCCCTTTTTTTTATTAAAACTAAACATAATTTTCGATTTTTCTTTATTCCAATGATTTTGGGCCACTATTATACACAACTATGCCAAATTTCATGTCGATAGCTTTAATAGTTACTGAAATAATCGACTGTGACAGACGGACGGACGGACGGAGAAAGTCTCACCATAAGGGTTCCATTTTTACCATTTTGGTATGGAACCCTAAAAAGGTGATATCCGCGTCTGTTTGTGCGTTTAGATCTTCTAATCTATGAAACGGATTTTGGTGCGGTTTTCACTGTCATTTCATCGAAACCCCATGTCACCATTAACTACATCTTAACCCCTCATAAACAAAGCAGAGTTAGGCCTACTTTATAGTTAACTGTTTGCGTCTCAGGGGAAAAAAAATGGTGGATGGACCTAAACAGTGACGTGGTAGGTAAAGTGGTAAAATGTAAAGGTAAAACACCGCTTTGCCCAACTTACCATTCAAAAAGGAGTCAAATCGCCGAACTTGTCCTAAACGCAATATCTACATAACTGCGCCAAACTTATACATCCTTTATCTGTTCAGCTAAAATAAATACCTACCCGACTGGCAGACATACTTTCGGATTTATGATGTAACAAAATACTACTTAATAACCTACGCTCATAATATTACAACTGTAACTGTCAATTTCTGTTTGCTCAGTTTATACGAAATACGAATTACGTACCATCCTTATACAACAAGCTCAGTGTATAATATTAGATATTATTATGAGAATCTGTATCAGATGTTCTGTGGTAAGCAAAATATAATATTACATTTGCATGGACGGGAATACAAGTAAATATTATAATAATATGAATATGAAATTCTTGGGATCCCGTTAAATTTTATCCTCTAAATAAGTTTGCTTAGGTAACTTGGATGACTCTGCTGGTTTCTACGAGATCAATTCAGAAGTGAGGAGATCCGTTAGACACAAATACCGACATAGCTTGGTGGCAGCGATTTGCGAAGCTGAAGTAGAAATGGGCGGGTCACATAGTTCGAAGAACTGATAATATAGGCGTTGAGGTCCCAAGATGCTGGAGTGGCGACGCCGCAGCAGAAAGTGCAGTCTTAGGGAGCCGTTGGAAACAGGCGTCCAAAAGACCTTGCATGGACCTAAACAAGGTAGTCCACGCAAGAGACCTTTTTCCAGCAGTGGACGTCTATCGGTTGATAAAGAAGAAATCGGAATGAGTACCTAAATTTAAAAAAAAATTGAGAAAGATTAGGTGCTCTTTATTTGCAGCTTTGTGTTATTTTGTTAACTTTGATTCAAATCACTAGGTCCTATAGGATATTTTTACATTTGGGCGAATGGAAGGCGACCACTCTTAAAATGCACTGCTCATTCAAATATTCTGAACCCACCACAGACAAAGAACCTGTTTCATGTCAGGCAAGGTACAAAAGAGAAGGCCGTGTTAAGGTTTACCTACATATAAAGTCTTCTATAACCATGTCAGAGGATTAACAGCGAAACATACAAAAAAAAAAGGATCCACCACGGACCAGCTGGTATATCATTTTTAGCTGATGCCCGCGACTTCGTCCGCGTAGATTTAGTTTTTAAAATTCCTCGGGAAATCTTTGATTTTCCGGGAGAAAAAGTCTAGCCTATGTCACTCTCCAGGTCCTCAACTATACCCATGCAAAAAATCTCGTCGATGCGTAGCCCTGTTGCGGCGTGATTGAAGAACAAACCAACTAAACAACAAACCAACAAACACACTTTTGCATTTATAATGTTAGTATGATTTGCTCATCTGTATCAAATAGTCAAGCAACACCCCTACGTCAATACCTACTTTCAGCTTTGTCAAACACCTCTTCAAAATTTCTGTTTGATCGAAGGTTTGTGGTAACATACCTACATTGAAAATAGAAGTGTAGGTACTTACCTCAAAAGCGTTCTTAATTAAACGCTTTGATCATGTAATCACACCATTTACCTAATAGTACTGCAGACTGAACTCAGTACCCAGTATACTCAATAGATACATAGAAAATAGCCAGTAGTTTTCCGTCTTACAAAAATGTTAATAGAACGAGTAGGTACAACAATCACCTAACTTTCATAGAAATTGTTATTGATACCTACGTAATACCTATTGCGTATCTGATTCACAGAAATGAGTAAAGTTTTCCTGAGATATTGAGCAATTATTTTCATCGTAAAGAAAATATTATTCTTGTTTATTTATTTATTTTTTGGATCTTTATGAACATCTAACATTTTATTATAAGTATGTAGGTATATCAGGCAGGTGAAAAGAAGAGGCATGACTGTATTCTCAGTCTTAAATTTCAACCATCAAAACAACAAAAACCGAATAATTAACATTCGGCAATTGTTAAATAGGCCCATATTATTTTTAGGCTTAGAAAAAAAAATTTATAATAAACAAAGCATTAAAATCAGTAATACTATGTTAAATATGGAAATAAAAAAGTTACCGAAGAACATAACCTAGTGACGTCGAGCTCAATCAACCAATTTAAAAAGAGACTAAATAGACAGCCATTTTTAACCGACTTCAAAAAAGGAAGGAGGTTATCAATTCGTCGGAATCTTTTTTTTATGTATGTACACCGATTACTCGAAGACGCCTGAACCGATTTGGGAAATTCTTTTTTGTTTGAAAGGGTATACTCCCCAGGTGGTCCCATATATCGAAATCGGTCCAGCGGTTTTTAAAATATCAATAATAAGTTATATACTTTGTATAGTGTGTGTGTAAAGTAGTAAAGCAGGAGTTTGAAGTCGGTTGCTTAAAAATATTTTTTTATATTAAATTATGATTTTCGTCGTAAAAGCTCGCTTATTCATAATGGGGAAACATTGGAATCAATTATACGAACCTTTCGACTCAGTGAACTGGGAAATGCATGGTTCGTGATCGGGTCTATATTCCCGTGCCTCCAGATGTCGCCGTGTGCACTCGTCTGGTCTCCTAAAGGACTTCCTTAAGCCCGCCTCACATTGTGGCGTTTTTAAGGTTTTGAGTTCGAAAAGCGTTTCGGAAGCTCAATTCCACATCCGAATGCTAACGTGGGCACACAACAAACGCCATTAATCAAAACATCGAGTTGGACGTGAGTTACTCACAAATTAGTCGATATTCTGACTAATTTCTTAAACTGGACACTTTCAAGTAAAGATTTTTATATAAACCTGTGAAGATGATAATTCCACTGTCGCAATTAGAATGCCATATAAGCCTACTGTGTCGTATTACTTTACAAATTGCGAAAAACCAAATTAAATTTGAATTTCGCGGGCAGACCCGTATAATCCACCTTAATAGCATCGTATCGAAGCTCGAACGCTTTTGAGTCGCGAAAACGGGATACAGTCGGAAAACGCCGATTGCGCGCTGCCGCTGAAGCCTCTGCCTCGAATCTTGCGGGCAGCGGGGCGGCGGCGGCGGCGGCGCGGGAGCGGCAGGATCTAATGCGTAAAATCAAATGGACCGGCCCTCGAAAACAGCGGCGCGGGGGCGGGCAACGAGTGGTGCACTCCATACAAGCGGTGACCGCGCCGCCGCCGCCCCGCTGCCCGCAAGATACGAGGCAGAAGCCTAAAAGTAGCCAGTCCAGTCTGCCCTCTCCCTAGAACCCGTGACTGTCGCGCGAACTGCGTATTTGAATCGTCTCACATAATAGGTATACTATGTAAGACATGAATATGGCGTGTAAAAGGATAATTTTTATACCTAAAAACCTCTAAAATCTTATGAGGGCACCGTGGACTCTGTTCTAACGCTTTCACTTGATACCTATTTTGATATCCAGTTGTAAATTTGTACAAATATTGTACTTAATACCTACCTTTTTTAATATTCTATTTATTGGATAGAAGTCGTATGTAAAAAGGATAAAATGATGTCTAAAATAATAATAGGAAAGGAGCTATATTTTTTCAGTAAGCGAGGGTGATTCTTATTCTAAGTTTTATCATGACTTTCTGTTTTCCTTTATTTTTCCCCTAAAAAGGATATTACATAAGAAAATAAAATGGTTTTGTACAATTTTAGATCTTAATACCGCTTGTACCTACCGCGCGCCATGAATGTTTGATAAGGCGCTGATTATCCGATCAATCGCAGGCCGCGCGGAAGAGAACTTTCGGTAAACCGGTAAGTAAATTTCGAAAACTTAATAAACTATCACAACTACAACAATATTACAATCTACACATTTTAGTAAACCTTTCTGCCATAATCTACTTAGTTAAATCGTTTTAAATAAAACTAGACTATGCCCGCGACTTCGTCCGCGTGGATAAAGGTTTTGATTCCTGCGGGAATCCCTTAATTTTCCGTGATAAAAAGTTGCCTGTGTGTTAATCCCGGGTATAGTCTATCTCCATTCCAAATTTCAGCCAAATCCGTCCAGAAGTTTTTACGTGAAAGAGTGACAAACATACACACGTACAAACTTTAGCCTTTATAATATTAGTGTGATGTGATATTGTGATTCACCATATTAAAATTTTCCATTAAAATTTGAGTAAAATAGGTACGTCTATATAACTTGTAAAAATCTACTGGGAAATTTCCGAGACAATATTTTGACCTTTGAACTTCGTCAGCAGCATGATTGAGATGATAATAAGCCAGTTAGTATTCTAGGCACGCGCGTACCATCCACCTTTCATTCCACGACTATTGTTGCCCCCTGGAATCATGTGCGCTTTCAACTACTATGTATTTCAAACGTGGTTCGAACTATGGAAGTAATTCTGACAGTTCAATTCCGATTTATGAATTGTTTCCGTGATCCGTCGCATCGGCCTAAGCCTGGATTTCGGAATTCCTTAAATCGTTTGCATGTTAGCTCAACGTAGCTAATTGTCCCCACTGGAATTCGTCGAATGCAGTTGAATACATCTATCATTTTAGAACTAACGCAGACATCAGCTTTTTTTTTTAACAATTGTTATCCAAAACGGCGCGGCGTTCTCATTCGCCTATATCATCCCCTTGGAGGAGGATTTTCGTAAATCTCTTCTTAACGTTTCCTTACCCATTATATTATTATAAATAATATTATTATGAAACTATCCTTACTCTGTGCCTATACTGTATAGGTAACCCCTATACATAAACCCTTTGTTGTTTGATGCTTTTGCTTTTATTCAATAAAAGAAATGTTGAAATCGTAAATTTCCAAATTTATGGTGTAACTGATCACCAAAACATGTTAATAATTAATATTATACTATTTTTTTATTAGTAGTGTACCTACTCTTAAGCCCGGATCTTAAGCTTGGACGGGGATAACATCAAACACCTACTTTGAGTCTTCATGAGAGAGTTGATTGGGCGATGAATATTAAATACGATATATTTATATATATATATATATATATATACAGCACCGACACAGTATATTATAATATTATTATACTTTACAATTTAATATTCTGTAAATATAGATAAGATTATAAGAAATAGATATGATGTAAAGAATTGCTCTGATAATACTATAAGGCAAACCTACTTAAATAAATTAATTGAAAGCAGCCCACGCTTTAGCGGACTATTAGGGGGAGTGGAGAGGATGGGTCGGCCCGGGCCCCTAATCTATAGAGCCTCCAAGAAAACTTAAGAACCTTCAGTAAAATACAAATAAGGAAATATCTAACATTATTTATGTAGGTAGATACAATATGTAGGCGTGAGACAGTTTTGAGCCAAAAATTTTTTTTACTAAAATTTAAATCTGTGAGAACTATACCAATAATAATAACCTCGTACAGGAAAGCGCAGTGTTAGCTTGGCAGACCTCTTACTAGACAGACATACAAACCGCAGGGAGCCGAAAGAATGCAAGCGTGGCCCGTGGAAGTCGCTACAAGAGCCTTGAAATAACTAAAACCTTAGGAGCAAATTTATGTGCCCTAAAAAAAAGGATGGTGGTATTCGTCCCATAGCAGTGGGTTCAAAGATTCGTCGCGTCGTTTCCAAAATTTGCTGTAAAAAAATTCTTCCTTTAATATCTTCTAATTTTGTCCCAATTCAGTTAGGCTTTGGAGTTAAGGTGGAAGACACACTTCTACCTGCGAAATTCAAATTTAATTTGGTTTTTCGCAATTTGTAAACTAATTGCGACAATGGCAGTATCATCATCTTCACAGGTTTATATAAAAATCTTTACTTGAAAGTGTCCAGTTTAAGAAATTAATCAAAATATCGACTAATTTGTGAGTAACTCACGTCCAACTCAGTATTTTGATTAATTTCTTAAACTGGTCACTTTCAAGTAAAGATTTTTATGTAAACCTGTGAAGATGATAATTCTACTGGCGCAATTAGAATGCTATTAGCCTAGTTTGTCGTATTAGTTTACAAATTTCGAAAAACCAAATTAAATTTGAATTTCGCGGGCAGACTCGTATAATCATCCTTAAGGGGACTGATACATGTCCAGCAGTGGACATCTATCGGTTGATGGCGACGTAGTAGAGGTGTAAGCTTATCGGATACGGTGGTAAGTAGGTATTATTACCGGGGCCTATACTACCAACGTCGAGTGACGTTTATCCGAGGAATAAATAAATTGGGCGTTCTGACAGTTATGTATTGAAAATACTCTTAATATCAAAATAATCAAAATATCTTTACGCTCGGATGAGAATTATTTTATCTACGTTGGTGAAATCGGCACTAAGGACGTAATTATAATAATGATATCAATTAATTAATTTAATTATTTAACGCAATTTGCGGTTGACATTCTATGACTACAGAACTATTTTGAATGCATTTCTCCTTATATTACTATAGGTTTAATATAACAAAATATAAACCCGACCAACAAAAAGTTAAAGAAAACGAATAAAAACATTAAAAGGATCATTTATTGCAAAAGTTGCTCTAGATAAGGTATGAACTTGCGGGCACTAAACATAACATATTTTCCAACTTTCACGATATAATTTATAGTGATAAATTGAGTTATCGTACTAACTTTTATTTCTGAGAAACATGCTAGTTGCTCCAACAAATTTTTCGTATCATTCTTCGTGTTAGGTCGCGAGCAGGGAATTTATTTAAAAAAAACTTAAGTGGCACTCGGGGACTGCCGCGGTAAAGCTATTGCATAGCATTTTTTATCAACTTATGCAATTATAATATTTATGCAATATTTTTTTTGCATAATAAAAATTATGCAAAAAAAAGTTAAAAACAAACAAACAAGAAAAGCGAACTGTCACTACTTCGCGAGTGAGATTCGAACCTGCGACATCATACACCATACGATAAAGAAAGCGGTCGCTGGCCCACTGCGCCTAATAGAGCTACTTGAGAACTTCTAAAATGTTGAACGCTTACTGAACGACGGTGTTAGGTTTTTTTCGTTACGGAATTTCTTGATTCGGTCGCCGCGCTCAAACTGTTTGTCCTAGTTCAAAGCCCGCGATAAAAGCTATGCAATAGCTTAAAAAAAATCAAATTCAAAATTATTTATTTCACGTAGGCCAACCTGTGGCTCTTATGACACGTCATGACTACCACCGGTTTGGAAAGCGGATTCTGCTGAGAAGAGCCGGCAAGAAACTCAGCAGTTGCTCTTTTCAAAATAATCACTTTACAATATTATGTAGTAGCTATTACATTGTAATAAGTTTTTTATACTATCTTGTGGGCAGCTGGATGCCAAGCGGATTTAACCCATGCAACTATGTTAGAATAGAATATAATATTTCCACAATGAGGGGAAGTTCCAAAAAAAAACGTACTACAATTCAATTCATTTTAAGACTGGCAGACAGAAAGTAATTCCCGCAGGCGGCACCCGTTCACGAGCATGACGCATGATCCAGCCGTTGTGCTTCGCTCGACCATATAGTTGAGGACAGAGTCAGAATTGAGGTTGACATAACCTATCATTTATCCCGGAAAAACAGAGGCTGGATTTATAGAAACCTAACTCCACACGGATGAAGTCGCAAAAGCTAGTAATAATATACCTAAATAGAAATTGAAAATCTAAAATACAAAAATCCTTACTAGTATTATAAATGCGAAAGTGTGTTTGTTTGTTGGTTTGTCCTTCAATCATGCCTCAACAGAGCTACCTTAGACCATTTAACCCCTAGATTCGAACGAAGTCGCGGGTATTAGCTACTTAAAAATATACATTAAAATAGAAATAAATTATAAATAGACTACTCCAGCGACAATTATAATGTCCTAAAATTTGTAGGAAAATTTGTTAGGAAACTGTTCATAAGTTCATAATTTCCTAAGCCTGTGCGTGAGTATTCTTTGTTATGCCAATATTCATTAAATTGAAAAGGTTTCACGAGCTCAACAAAATTATATATTAACAAAAGATAAAATAAAAGAAAGACCTTACATCTAAAAATACCTATTTTTTCATATACATTATATAATATAATATAAATATCAAGCAAAGGAGCAGGCGGGCCATTACCGCATCCCATGAATAATTTTTACCACCAGAGGCGCCACCAATGAACTGCCGGCTTTTTAGGAATTTGTTGGTCCGTTTGAATAACCCCATGTTGAAGTTTAGTGGGAATACTGCCGAAGGGAGTTGGTTCCAAAAGTGGATGTGCGTGAATTTACAACATTTAACCACCGTCCAAGAACTCATCTATTCGATGGGTATGTTGCCCTACGCTACGACCACAGTATAAGGAAGGAGATCCTTACCTTCGTTACTCTGTGCTACGACGGACGTTGGCGATAATGCATTTTTTGATGGCTAGGTTTTGAACTAAAGAAGGCGCCCTTTATGAAATGCATTATTCTAATCATTAATATTTATTATTTTAAGGAAGAGAAATCCTTACTAAATAATATAAAAATAATCCTTAGTATTATAAATTCAAAAGTGTTTTTGTTGGTTTGTGCTTCAATCACGCAGCAACGCGACGGAGCATCGCATCGACGTGGTTTTTTGTATGGGTATACTTGAGGACTTGAAGAGTGACATATAACATACTTTTTGTCCCGAGAAATCAAAGAGTTCCCGCGGGATTTTAAAACCTAAATCCACGCGGATGAAGTCGCGGGCATCAGCTAGCATAAAATAATTTGTATTGTGTCGACGGTCTGATTCTTATTTCTTTGTACCTAAGCCCTCTATTGTAGTCATGTAAGCCCTAGCTTCAACGAACTGCCCGCCTTTTCACCCTAATGACGTTTCCGTCTAAGAAAATTAATTACAGAGGAAAGCCGAGAGCCACACTTTATTAATAGTTTCCGCCGGACTGGCGCGGCCCTATCGGATTCCGGAATTCCTTGAATACTCTGCTGAGTCAGCATTCTTGATCTATATTAAAATCTTGTAGTACCTACGCAAAGGTTGAATTATTTAAGATCTTCCTTCAAGCAAAAAAATTACTTTTATTTAATTATTTTGTTTTATTAGTTAGACACTTACAGTATACATATTTGACATTGTATTCAGGCAATGAAAAACCCCTTACAATATCATTAGAATAGAATACGAAGGTAAAGGAGGTTGGCGAATTTTGACCCAACATTTTTAAAAACCGTTCAGATTCAGAAAGCATTTAATTTTAATTAATATTTTTCAGAGTATTTTTCTGTGTAAGCCCCATATTTTTAGAAGATGGGGATCAAAAATATAATTATTCACAAGTACACATTACAAATAACCGTTACATGGCAATACAAGTGAATATCTTTTTTCTCCCAACTTCATTTGATAGACTTTGATTAATTTTTTGTTAGTCTGGTTCACTAGAACAAGTGGGTATGAGAAGTTTGATTCGTGAACGTGGGCGTTCAGTGTTCAGTTCAGTTCGTCTGGGTCAGAAACTCTATGGAATTCGCCAATCTCCTTTCGCCATCATCTATAAAATTCGAATAGCTCGGGAAATCGGGCGGTCCCGAAACCTGAAGACCCCGGTTCGAGTCTAGACGATTATATTTTCCCCTATGATTTTTTTTTATATAATTTCCAAAAAACACGATTTACCTAACAAAAATGACCGGATATTTACTTCTTAACCTACCCACTTTTATTTTATTAAACTTTGTTTATGTTATATTATCTCGAATTTTAGTAAATAAGGCATAGTTTATATAAGTTAAAATCTTAAGTTCTAATGTAAGTAGTATTTTGTCATAGGTACTAGTACTAATTATATAGTTTATTATTTATAATATACATTATTATCTAATCAGTGATTGCACCACATTACTGTATAAATCCGTATACTTATATTAAATATAAATAAAAGTATAAATATGGGCCAGCATGGTATAGACTATAGACTATGACCTATAACCTTTCTCCGAAGGAGACCTGTGCTCAGTAGTGAGCCATTGATGGGTTGCTGATGATGACGATGATGATGATAAGTCCAGTAATGAACGTCTATCTGTTGCCGAAGACAAGAAGACGATGAGTAGTTCCGGCTTCCGTCTCCGAAGGTACCTATTCTTCAGCTCTTGTGACTCTACGACCAACTTTTATAAACAGTTGGTCCTAGATTATTTATTAATTTCTTGTTTTTCACCACGTTTCGTGTCAGTTTTTGACAAATTCGATGTGCACTAACTAAAATGGGTGACTGAACTTTGTTAGTAGGTACAGCTACTCTGTGTAGTCCTAAAACTTTCTATCTGTATTCCGTATTTGTTTGAGCATGAATTGTCTTGTGATGCACTTATTACCGTCGAGAATATACGATCTTGAATGAATCACGGATTGATGTCAATCTGAAAATCTCCAAGCAACGGCCGCTCCAATCCAAGCCTTTACATAATATATTCAATACTTTATTCTCATTATGTATATGACTACATGCACAAAGCCATATTATATTGTATGCCGTACTCTCTTATTCAGCACATTAATAATATTACCAACTGTATGTAGGTAGATACACGAACTATTTCAACTGTGTGTACTTGTATGAAATAACATTAAATTATATTATAAAAAATAAAATATTTTAATTATAACATAATTTTTAATTTTTAATTCAAAAACCTACGACGAACTGAAAGCATCCGTCCGTCAGAGGACTCTGCCTGTAATCCCAGAAACCGCATCGAATTTGGCCTAATATTTTTTCAGGAAAATGGCCTCTCACCACAGATATATAAAATACTAGCTGACTCGGCGAACTTCGTACCGCCAACTTACCTATATAAATAAAACAAATAACTACTAAAACTATCCTATCTTTCAAGTTGGACCAAATTACAGATAGTTACGAAGTTTGATCAAAATCTGTTGAGTAGTTTAGGAGTCCATCGCGGACAAACAACGTGACACGTAATTTATGAATATTACCTAAGATTTTATAACAATGTCTATCTAAGGTATATTTATGAAGTATTCTATACTAATATTAAGATACGAGCAAAATAAATAAGGAAATAAAAACAAATCTCACAAGGAAACTCGGAATAGCGTTTTCGTTGGCGAACGAGCAATAAAACAAACAGCTTGGCGGGATAAGGCCTGGAATTGTGTGACATAAAGGGAGCACAAAGCCCTGCTATGTTGCTGTTACTTTACCTACATTTCGAATACTTATTGGCTGGAAATATTTATGGATGATATTTAAATGTATGTGCTTGAAATGAAATCTTTTTTATCTACTCCAGCATCGAAAAGTTCCAATTTCGAGTTTGACAGCTGAATCGAAATGAACCCTCTATCGGTTTTGCTTCTCATTTCGATGCAGCTCGTTGTATGGGAGCTGAATCGAAATGGTTATCTTCTTAAAATAGGATACCTAAAGCTAAGGCTCTGAGTTCTGGCACTTTTGTACCGTTCATATAACAGAGGCGCCACAGGCGGCTGGTGGCGGCTTACGGAATTACTTTTTGTTGACAGAGGCGCCACAGGCGGCTGGTGGCGGCTTACGGAGTTACTTTTTGTTACTTTATTGAGCCTACGGCGTATTTTGTTAATGATTTTACTTCCTTGTCGTAGATAAAATCTTGTATGCAACTGAACGTAATTAGTCATTTTAATTCTCGTACTATCCTATTTTGATACTCGGCAAGCCTCGTATCAAAAAACAGCACTCGAATTAAAATGACCCTCATTACGATGCAGTTGCATAAATAGCTATTCCATTTTTGTGGTAAACTTCAGTTGACAAAATATTAAAATTACAAACTTTTTAATATTACAAACTATTAAGTAAATATTTTATAGTCCAAATAAATCTTAGCAGCTAAGTTGCAAGAAATTGGAGTAAGACTACCATTAAAAAACTGGAAATACTAAAGAAATTTTAAACATAATTATTTATCGTCTCATCAAAGTCCAATTTTACGTCTAGGCGGTTTTCACGGTGTTTATTTTGGTTCTCCTTTCATCTTTGAAATAATAATAAAAAGAAGTGACTTTATTACTTTGACTTAATTAGTAAATTAATTTATATTTAATAATAATTAATCTACAATTATATTAAACTAGCTGATGCCCGCGACTTCGTCATCGACTGGTCACCTCGCACAGAAACACAATATAACTCAATTATCCGAATTTAAGGCAAGCTTTGTTATAATGTACGATATTAGAAATCTGTCATCTACTAGCTGATGCCCGTGACTTCGTCCGCGTACATTTAGTTTTTAAAATACCTCGGGAACTATTTGATTTTCCGGGATAAAAAGTAGCCTACGTCACTCTTCAAATTCTCAACCTATGCAAAAAATCACGTCCACCCGTAGCTCTGTTGCAACTTCCAACGTGATTGAAAGACAAACCAACTAAATAGTTGATAGCAGAGAGTAGATAAACCAACAAGAAAGTATGTTTATACTTATCACTAAAGGAGAAGTGTGTGTGTGTGTGTTTGTGTGGGCGCGTGCGTGTGTATGTTTTTATGTGTGTGTGTGTGGCAATATACTCGTGATAATGTCGACGTGTTTCTTTTATTTTCATACACAATAAATTGGCGACGAGTAGCATATATATATGTAACGCATATATTCCCTTTTTCTACTTATAAAAGAAACCGATTCAAATGTCGGCTTATTAAATCAACAAATTAATTGGCTGATGTAATTTTAATCAGCGGTTTTCTCGCCAGTCGCCACTAGCACGGCACAGCGCGGCGGCGTCTACGAGCAACTCACTTGAGACAGGCCGTGTGCGCTCAAGCGAATAACATGGCGTAAGAAATCTATCAAAAGTACTTTACTGAAATAAAGCAAAGAAAACAACGAGGGCGACGCCTTCGCAACCTCACCTTGACACGCGACGCCCTTGACTCGGGTGAAAACGGGCTTTGTGTCATCCCCCGACTGTAACGCGTCGTAAGAATCCTTTATGGCTCCATATTGTTCTTTATACCCACCTAATTGATGATCGCACATGACAGTGTTAGTAAAGTTAATTTAATAGACTTCAACGACCTCTCTAATAGCGCAATGGTGAGCGCTGTTATCTAAAAAATTTTGAGAGGTGTCGGGTTCGATTCCTGATGGGAGCATTTTGGGAATTTATAACTTCTTAATTGTATCTGGTCTGGTCTGGTGGGGGCTTTGCCGTGGCTATTGTTACCTGCACCCTAACGTCAAAGACGTGGTGCCAAGCAATTTAGCGTTCCGGTACGATGGCGTATAGAAATCTATTAGAGGTATGTACTCTACTGTAACGTCACTTATATATCATCTGACATATGCTACTTTTTATCCCGGAAAATCAAAAAGTTCCCACGGGATATTTTAAAATAAATCCACGCGGATGTCGCAGGCATCATTTAGTCTGAAATAATAACGTAAGACTTACAGGAAACTAAAATGTTGTTTCTGAAAACTGCAAATTTTTAGGAATCGGCAATAATATTAATAATCCTTTATATGTACATAGACAGTCCTAAACATAGGAAAATTATTTGAGGGCAAATATAGGTTATTTAGTTATAATAGGGTACGGAGCCACCCTCAGTTCACAATCTGACTCACACTTGATCGATTTTGGAACTATTTGTCAAATCTTGCGACGAACGTTTCGACCTCACAAGTCTCACTATATTCTCGTACCTACTTCTAGCACAACCTTTACGCTTAGTTAAAGTCGAAAAGGGAATATCTATACATATAATAAAACAGAAACGAAACCAATTCTGTACATGAAATAGATTCAAAAAAGGGTTTTTGCTTCTAATTGTGTTCAAGATACAGATATCAAAACAGAAGCTAAATTTTTTTTTGTCTGTTTGTCTGTTTGTTTGTCCTTCTTTCACGTAAAAACTACCGCACAGATTTCTACAAAATTTTATACCGTGGTAGCTTATTACTCGGGTCAACATCTAGGCTACTTTTTATCCCGGAAAATCAAGGAGTTCCCGAGGGACTTTAAAAACTAAATCCACGCGGACAAAGTCGCGGGCATCAGCTAGTTAGTCATACGCTCATACCTATGCTGAACGCATTCTATTTATGTTGAAAAATATTCTACTGAAATGATTCTTATGAAAATCAAACACGAATTGTGTATTTTATTAAGAAACAAGAATGGATTCTTGGTTCTTTCCTTGATTCCTCTATCTTGATGCAAAAGGACAAAGCGCAGTAACTAAGGATCAACTAATTATATAAATTGGAACTTTGACAATCTTGCAAGTTGCAAGCAAGCATGATCATTGATCAGTGCGATAACACTCACACCTTTTTCGTCGACAAAGAGATGTGTCGTACTGATTGTGCTGATGCTGTAGGGATGAAACTCTCGACTCAAACCGTGAAACCGTAACAAAACTAGTTTAACTAGAAAGTTTTTAAGTTAATATTATACTTGTTACTCACGTGAACCTTTAAAGTTCCTTCTTTGAGTGGATTTCAATGTGGTTCTGCCCCATCAATTCATAAGAACTTTTTCATGGTTCAATTACAATAATACGTACTACCAACCCGTGCGAAGCAACGGCGATAGAGCAGCTGTAGTTGTATACATTGTACGTATTAAATGAATAAATATACCAATAGTCAAACAAAGAACATTCGTCGAAATACAAATAACAAAAGTAATTTATGAATAATTTAGGTCACTTGCTCTTGTGACCGCCAGATTTTAGTTACCCTGACATTAAAGGCAACTCAATGTGGTATTGGCAATACTATATAAGCTGCAAGAAATAAGCAACAGGCATCATTTGGCAACGGGCAACATTGTGCAATAAACTAGTGAGCGCTCCGGAAGATCGGGAACATGAAGAATTTTGTGTTATATAGTTTGGTGCTGACAGTAGCCGCAGTCTGCGCAAGAGACGTGCGGCAGAAGAGAGAAGCAGATCTACTAGCCGCAGCTTCCCATCATTGGGAAAAAGGTGGCGGTGAAGCCTACCATGGTGACCATTATGGAGAACACGGTGAAGAAGGCGAGAAGGGCTACAAAGGTTATCACGAATCTGACCAGGGAAGAAAAGGACACTCTCTACATGAAGGACACAAAGGTCATTACGATGAAAGCGGCGGACATAAGAAAGGACACCATCACGAAGACGGCTATTTCGACGAACACCAACAGGGCGAAAAGGGGGAAAAAGGTCACAGCTTCGAAGAGAAGGGACACTTCCATAAGGGACACTCCACTAAGGGTCACATTGGAGTTCACAAAATAGATGAGTTCAAGAAAGATAAGCACTTCCACGATAAGCACGGCGAGTCCGGATTCGACGAAGGCTACGGCGGATACCACCAAGAAGGCGGATACAAGGAGGGAGGTGACTTCCACAAAGGGCACTCGGAGGCCGGTTTCCATGAGCACGAATTCGGAAAGAAGGGCCATCACGAAAAGGGGGGTTACCATAATGACCACAAGGGTCACCACGAGGAAGCCGGCGACGACGCACACTGGGGCCACCAGGCTGGGCACGGCGACAAGGGTGGCCACGACGAGCACAAGCACTGGGGCTGGGAAGGACATTAATACGTGGTAAAGGACAAATCTGGGTTTTTTGTTATTGTTGATTATTTTGTGATATGTAAATAAACGTTTGCTATTTTTAAACACTTATGATTGTATTTTTTAACCTTTGTATTTAGTCGTTCATACATCATCATCATTTCAATCATTAGGTCTCCAGCAGCTAACATGCGGCTCGCTTAACATCGTCCGGCCACTTATTAGGGTGCGTTTCCCTTGAAGCAGAGCGGAGCGGAGACGTTTTCAATAGATCAATCAGGTTATTGTTGGACGACGTGATAAAGTTATCACTTAGTAGTAATCTGATTGGACAAAAACATACGTCTCCGCTCCGCTCCGCTTCAATGGAAACGCACCCTTAGAGGGTCTTACAAACTGCACCGACAACCGATGGAAGCTAAAAAACCGATGGAGGCTGAAAACCCCTCTAGGTGGGCGACAATCTAAAGCGAGGATACAGGCGCCACAAGATCGTGTTCTGTGGCGATACTTTCAAGAGACCTATATCCATATAGCAGTGAATGTCTATCAGTTTTAATAATGATATTATTGACTATTAGAACAAACCTAAATTATGCGCTTAATAAACTGCGCTAAATAAAAGAAAAATAATACAAAAAACTAATAGTTTTCCGAACTGTACGAGTATCTCAACAAGATGATTTTCCATCCATAACATTTCCATTTCCAGTTTAATATCAAAATATTCACATTTCACACATATCACATATTCTTGAAAATAATTTCGCAGGCTTTGTGTATTTGCTGTTGCACGATGCGGTAGTTGGCAATTTCCACCAACAGGAAATAGTAAAATTTGGCTCCACAATATGCAAGTTCTAAACTCGTAGTGCAAAATTTTTGTACATTAACATTAATAATTAAATTAAATCAACCTACTTAAAAAGGATTGGATTAAGTTTTATAAAATGACCAAATACTTATTTTAATAAATCAATGCCTAAGTATATTAGTTTAAAATACAATTTTATTATTTTTTCAAGAAAACTTTGAAAAAATACGCTTTGCGTATAATGTACCTACTTGTAATGCGCATAAAGTTCTACTCTCTCCGCATTTCCGATTAAACGCAAAATGGGCAAAGGAAAAGGTATAAGGTACTATTTTATGCGCTCCACTAATAAGGGCTAAGGGTGATAAAAATACCTCAAAGCTCCCAAAATGCATTTGATAGCGTAGACGCAGAGATCATTCTAGTAGGTAGGTACTTACTCAAATATCAATTAACCTGGAAGTGAAAATCTATTATCGTTTATTACTTTGTAACCTTGATAATGCGTCAACTTCAAATTTCTTAACCGTAGCGGCTAACTAGTATAAAATATCATCGCCCCGAAGCAAAATATCACTCAACAGCAACGTGTCTGACCAACAATGAGAAGCCTTCTGGTGTTATGTGGGCTTCTGGCTCTCGTAGCCGCGGTCTCCAGCCGGGAGATCCGGGAGGAGAGCGCAGCCGACCTGGAGGTCGCGGCCTCCCACCACCACCACGGCCACGGCGGTGGCCACCACGAGGGCGGCGGCCACGAGCACCACGGACACCATGATCATGACCACGGCCACCACGACCACAAGGGACATAAAGGCCATCACGAGCATCACCACGGCAAGCACGGCCACCACCACCACGAAGGACACAAGGGACACCACGGCGAGCACGGCGGACACAAGAAACATCACCATCACGACGAGGGCTACCACCATCACCACGGACATGGTGAGAAGGGCCACCACGGACACGGCCACGACGAGCACGGGCACTGGCACAAGGGACACGACACAAAGGGCCACCACGGCATCGAACATCACGACGAATTCAAGAAGGACAAGCACTTCCACGACCACCACGGGGAGAAGGGACACCATGAACACCACGGCGGCCACCATCATGAGGGTGGACACCACAAGGGCGGCCACTTCCACCACGGCCACAAGCACCATGGACACCACGAACATGACCACGGCAAACACGGCCACCACGAAGATGGAGGACACCACCACCACCACAAGGGACACCATGGAGAGGACGGCCACCACGAACACCACCACCACCATCATGACCACGGCAAGAAGGGAGGTCACGAGCACCACAAGCACTGGGGCCACAAGGGACACTAAGCCAGTACCTAACCTATTGTTAATTGTTGATGTTTTTAATTTATGTTTTTTTATGTTTTTACCACGAGAAATAAAAGATTTTTAAACTTTATTTAGTGTTACTATTCTTGTTAACTATATGGACTTAGGATGAAGAAGTTAAAAATAAGCTGTCACACATGATTAGTGATTGCTACTCTATTTTCAGTGAGAAAGCTAATGTGAACGGCTCTCACGATGCCGCGGTGGATTTTAAAAGTTGCAATAATACTAAAAAAACAATAGACGTAGGATATTTACTAACATAAGATGTTACAAAGGAGCGAAAAAGTCTCAGTATCGATGTGTTATCGCATGACCAGATTTCAAAGAAAAATTCGTCAAGTTGGTCCCGCCAAAATAAATGCTATGGAGTTTATTATAAATACTATATTTCTTTATACATCACTAGAAGTTTGAAAATCAAAATCGGTTACGAATTTGCGACCCTCAGAGGTACTTTATATGGTAGTTAAGTACCTATTCTAAATACATCTATGAACAAAACTATTGTGGAAAATGAATTTTTATTTTTCGTAACTGAGAACTTATTTTTCATGGACTTTCCTTTAAATTAGATTTTATATGGGACAGATAGGTACCTTAAACAATTTATTGATCGAATAGATCGAAAAAGTATTGTGGAATAGATAATGTCCACGAATGGCCGAATGCACCACTCAGCATTCGTACCTACATCTAACTTCTATTCTATCGCCTTCTTCTCTAGATATATTATAAGTATAAAAATGAATCCCTATTTCCCTTGGTAGAAACATCACGTGTGAATGGCTGGACCGATTTGGTTGATGTTTTTTTTGTTTTGTTCGTAACTGTCAGGATGATTGTATGGAAGAAAGTTTTTGGAATATCCACCGGAAAAGTTGGTTTAGATGTATGAAAATCTAAGGATTATCTAAATTTTTTTTTCAATGCAAAAATGTATTGCTGTCTTAGCGGATATAGATTCTTTGCATTGTATTCGATAGAATAGAATAGAATAGAAATGTTTTTTATTCAAATAAACTTTTACAAGTACTTTTGAATCGTCAATGAGTCTACCATAGATAGATAATTTCTTTCTCTTCCAGGAGCAACAACCTTTTTTTGACCGGACCTATCTCGCGCATACGTACCTAAAGTGTAAGATATGGGATAAAGTTCATCTTAAACTTCATCACGATGTTTTTCTGAAAAAGAACGAATATTTCTATCAAATACAAAGCAAACAAAAATTAATATCCGCGATGACGGTAACAAATTTTGCATTAGAAAAAATATATATTTTTTATAAAGTGTTTTCGATTCCGTATGACCGGCGGCTCCTGAACCTTCATAACAAATGTCGTACTTTTGTCAACAAGTTGCTCGAGTCACTGAGTTATCACACTGGTGCTCCTGAAGTTCAAGCACCACCGAGTCGATGCCATTTTGCTAGTTCAATGGGCTGATCCATACTCAGTGATATACTATACGATCCATACTTAAGTCCATATTGTTGTTGGATATTTTTCCAAAAAGTATTGTATTGAATGCGTTATTTCAGTGTGATGAATTGATGATACCCTTCCGACGAACTGACTGACTGACAACCTAAACTACCGTAACCTAACAACCGGTGATGAGACATTTTATAAAATAAACATAATATATCGTTCGTCAGCAATCCATCAATGGCTCACTACTGAACACTCACTACTCTCAGACAAGGGTTGTAGGCCATAGTTCACCACGCTGACAAATGCGAATTGTCATAAAATAAACATATCATCATCATCATCATCATCTCAGCCTGCGGACGTCCACTGCTGAACATAGGCCTTACCCAGAGAACGCCACCACAACCAATCCTCAGCCTTCCTCATCCAGCCACTTCCCGCCACCCGCTTTATATCGTCGGTCCAACGCGGAACGTGCTGAAGGGTGCCCCACACTATGCTTACTTGTTGGCGGTCTCCACTCTATCAACTTTCCGGCCCCAACGGCCATCGCTTCTGCGACAAGCATGGCTGCCCACTGCCACTTCAGCTTGCTAATGGTTTGGACTATGTCAGTGACCTGGGTTCTCTTACGGAATTCTTCATTCCGAATCCTGTTCTTAAGAGAATCTCCTAACATAACCCTCTCCATCTCCATCAAACGCATCGTCATATGTCATTAAAATATGGTATGCATGGTTTTTTTATAGTTCTTGGCTTAGAGAACCCTATTGACTTGTTAAAATTCTATTCAAAAAAATTTAAAATATCATCATCATCAACATCATCAGCAACTAATCAACGTCTCACTACTGCGAGCAAGTTTCCTTTCAGGGAAAGGGTTGTAGGTCACAGTCCGCCAAGCCGGAACGTAAAATTGGCAATCTTCATACATCTTTGAGAAAATAATGGAAAACCCTCAGGTACAGGTTTCCTCACGATGTTTTTCTTCACCGTTGAAACATGTTAAAATATTTAATTGCTTAAACGCACGTCATAACTCGGAAAAGTCAGAGGTGCGTGCCCAGGATCGAACCTGCGACTCCCCGATTAGGAGACCGCAGTCTTAACCACTACACTATCATTGCTATTATTTAGAAACATTATTTATTGAAATTAGTATATTACTCAAAAAATAATAATAATAAGTATTATTAAATTTATTAAATGTTGCGCTTACTTCTCAACCAACAACTATTGACAAAAAATTCTTTTCAAAAAACCGACTTCTAACGCCACTACAAAGTATAAAAATAATTTTAGTTTGTCCACGCTTGTTGAATTCGGGCGGGCCTAAATACAAACTATGAAACCGATGCGCGACGCTACACATAACACAATATGAGAGACTCGTTTGTAGAAGTCGAGCGAGCATCGCGAGTCGGTTTCATAGTTTGTATAATTTAGGCCCGCCCGACTTCAACAAACGTGGACAAACTAAAATTATTTTTATACTTTGTAGTGGCGTTAGAAGTCGGTTTTTTGAAAAGAATTTTTATTTTAAGCTTTTAAGTGTCCATACTTGTTACCTACAATATCAATTCATAATCGACATTTCCTAAATCCCCATAGTTTTAGATAGGCTCTACCTTGCAGCATCAGGATTGAGGAGCTAGGACCTGGAACTCCATGATTTAGTCCATACTTGTTACCTACAATATCAATTCGTAATCGAAATTTCCTAAATCCCCATAGTTTTAGGTAGGCAGTACCCTGCAGCATCAGGATTTAGGAGCTAGGACCTGGAGCTCCATGATGTAGTCCATACTTGTTACCTACAATATTAATTCGTGATCGACATTTCCTAAATCCCTTTAGTTTAGGTGGGCATGTCCCTGCAGCATCAGGCTTGAGGAGTTGAAGGTGAACATTTTTATGGGACCATTTCGCAAACATCCTCTGTCGATTTAAATAAAAATCATGCGAATCGGTTCAGAAATCCCGGAGAAATCGGTGGACATACATAGAAAAAAAAAAATACCGGCCGAATTGAGAACCTCCTCCTTTTTGGAAGTCGGTTAAAAAGTACAACACAACGCAAATCAAATTACGTTAGGACATCCAAATCGGTAGCTTACAAAGTTAATTAAGTTACTAAAGTAATTTATAATTACAATATGCAGCAGACTGTAAAGTAATACTAATTTACAGACTAGAATGCTAGGTGCCAGTCTGGCTTTTGATATTATTAGATTTCAGAAATAAAAGCGATTCTGTATTCAATACCTGAGAAATAAGCGCCCAAAACTATAAAAATAAGATAAAAGCTTCAATAGCCCAAGAGCGTGCGGACTGAAAAATGAAAGTTAGACAGTTCGATCATTTCCCTTTAAAAAAAATAGGCACATTGAACTTGACCTATATTCTCCTCTCCTCTCCAAATAAGCGAAAAGCTTGTGTTAGCAGTAGGTACGACAATATGGTGGGGATCGAACCTGCGACCCCCCAAATAGGAGACCACATGCCCTAACCACTAGGCTATCACTGCTTATACTTAGCTATTTTTTATACTTAGCTTTAAATTTTTGATATTTAAGATTTTGTTTTGCTTTGGGTTCCATCTGTCTGTTCGTGTGTCAAGGTCCTTTTATCTCAGAAACTGCTTGAAGCAATAAGTTGAAATTTATAATAAACTAGCTGCCCGGACAGACTTCGTTCTGTCGAAAGTTAAAAGTAAAAATTAATTTTTTTTTTATTAAAACCTTCCGTGGACCTTAAGGAACATACAAAAAAATAAATTAACCGACTTGGTCCATCTATTCTTGAGTTATGCGCTTACCAACATTTATTTTTATTTATATAGATAGATAGAAGAAGATATAAACGTCAATGGTCCACTTAATGCTGTAAAAAAAAAAGTTACAGCTTTCAAAGAGTATTTTTATACAAATTTTCCAGTGACGTCACGTCTCCAGTAATATTTACAAAATATCGCCACTATGCTGGCAATCTAGTATTTAATAATACAATCCTCACAAGGAGAGTCCTAGTTATGGAGCCCTCAGTGCACGAGTATGATTCGCACTTGACTGATTTTATTTTGTTTGGCTACGCTGCTACGGGGCTACGGTTGAAAATACGTAAAAACAAAAACATAACAAAAACACAAACATAGACTGCATAATTCCTTCCTTTTAGGCTTCACCGTAGTTGTGCAAAATAATAAAACGAAAAGACAATTTTCCAAACATCATTCAGTTATAATTAACTTTCTTACGTTAGGGAAAATTCAATGAAACTATTTAATAGAAACGTTGTTGGTATCATTAAGAAAATTAGTTACGACCGGCGAACATCAATAAGCATAGCCGACCGTTTCGTTACGTTCATTGTTCTTTTTATAATCAATTTTCTATAATATAAGATCGATAATTTATTATTATTAAATCTTATAAAAGACACTTTATATTCACAAGTCTATTGCATAAAATATTGAAAAAGAAAGATGTAAATTAAGCGAGCTTTGATAAATTTCATGCTGATTTTCATGCGATTTTCACCAATAGACAGGGTGATTTACAAGGAAGGTTAAGTTTTTATGTAAATTGGTTGAAATATGATGATAGTTGTTGAAAATGCCGGAAAAAGTCAAGCCGCCTGGGAGTTGTATAACAGAACAATTTACGGTGGTGGTATGATGTGATAGGTCTGTGTAGAAAAGTCTGCAATGGCATATATTATTATCTATCTTTTAAGGATAGCTTACTATACCCACTTTATGTTTAAAAAAAAAGGTTACGTACAATAGATTAATTACAAATCTATTTAGTCGGATCATCATCATCAGCAACCCATCAACGGCTCACTACTGAGCGCAGGTCATATATTACATAGTCATAATCTACCATGCTGGCCCAATGCCAATTGGCTGTCTTCACACACTTTTGAGAACATTACGAAGAATTCTCAGGTGTGCAGGTTTCCTCGCGATGTTTTCCTGGGGGCGTTGGGGATGGGGCGAGTCGCTAGTAATTTCATAAAATTATGTATTATTGTAGTATAATGCCCATAGCCAATGAGTTATTTCAAATATATTACTTATAAATGAACAAACTTAATACCGAATTGTAACGCGTTTTTAACTGGATAAACTAAACAATTAACTTTTGACCCTGACAGTACAGCGGGTGCAAGCTGTAAACTGCAATAATTGCCCAATGTAGTGCCAGTAAATCAATTACTGTTTATAAAACGAGTTGACAATAATAAAATTTCCATAGACGAACTGATTGCAGCAAAGGTAACACCAAAGATGAAGTTGGGTTTTGTGCTGGGCATTTTTGCCCTCGTCGCTTTGACGGGTGCCAGGGAAATTAGAGTGAAACGTGAAGTTGATCTCGAACCCGCAGCGTCCCACCACGAAAAGGGTGGAGGTAAAGAACATCACCACCATCACCACCACGACCATGATGAGAAAGGCCACAAGGAACACAAGGGGCACCACCATCACGAACACGGCCACAAGGGGCACCACGACCACGACGGTCACAAAGGACACGAAGAACACCACGGCGGACACAAGAAACACCACCACCATGAAGACGGACACCACCACCATCATCACCACGGTGAGAAGGGAGAGAAAGGACACGGATTCGAAGAGAAAGGCCACTACCACAAAGGACATTCCACTAAAGGCCATCACGGTGTACACAAAATAGATGAGTTCAAGAAAGAAAAACACTTCCACGACAAGCACGGAGAGTCGGGCCACCACGAAGGGCACGGTGGCCACCATGAGGAACACGGCCACAAGAAAGGTGGCCACTTCCACAAAGGCCACAAGCACGGCGACCACCACGAACATCACCACGGCAAGAAGGGACACCACGAGAAGGGCGGGCACCACCACGGACATAAGGGCCACCACGACGAGGGTGGCCACCATGAGCACCATCACCACCACAGTGGCTTCGGCAAGAAGGGCGAGCACGGTGACCACAAGCACTGGGGCTTCAAGAAGGGACATTAACCACTTGTAGTCATATCTGTAAATAGGGTTCGAACGTTGTTATTACTTAGTATTTAATTAGTTAAAAGCACATGTAAATAAACACTTTTTTATGTTTTCGTTGTATTTTACTCATATTAAGTGGGCCGTGGGGCCCGTGAGTCTATTGTAAATTCATAGATATAAGTAGACAGCAATATTTTAACTTTAATATTTAGTTATCTATTATTATTTATTTATTTCTATACGTCTACTTCCAACCTAGTCTTAATACACAAATTGCTAGACTGTTGAGAAACTGATTTTGACACTTTTTACTAAAACATACGGGTGACTGAAGGTCGGAAAACGATTTCACTAATTACGCTACACAATTGAATTTTTTCTTTGTCTACATTTTAAATATTTAACATTTTTAAATGATTCATAGGTACTTATATACATATATATACTTACCTAGGTACCATAAATAGCTGTTCATAAGGAAAAAACATAAGATTTATGAGCTTAAAAATTGTTTTTATTAAAAAGCTCCCGTATAATATGATATCTTTTTTGCTTGTTTGTTAAGAAGAATAATATTTACTTAATTTTGTTTTAAAAGAGCCTTGAGCTGAGAGTTTGATTTGTTGGTTGCAAAAAGTTTCAAGAAATTGACTTTTATCCCTATTTTTATCCTATTAGTTTAGATAAAAGAATTTGCTACTTAATTTTTCTCAGGCTACGCTAAATTATAATATTTTGCATTAAGTATTAGTAGACATTCCAATTGCTCGATAATATTTCGATAATAAAATTGTACATAGGTACCATAATTAAAACCACAGATAACTACCTATTTAAATTTTAAATACTTAAGTAATCACGTATTAAAAATTAGAATCTATTTAGGTAATCTGTAGCACCGAGGAAACAGCAGTAGATGAGTAGTAGCTATTTCTACAGAACCTGTATGAAATGAGTAGGATAATAAATATGTAATCACTACGTTTGTATACGCTTTGTATACAACTACAAAGTATATAATACTAGCTGATGCCCGCGACTTCGTCCGCATGGATTTAGTTTTTAAAAATCCCGCGGGAACTTTCATTATCCGAGATAAAAAGTAGCTCTCCCGGTCTGAGGAACCACTACTACATCCATTACTATACCCATGCAAAAAATCGCATCAATCCGCTGTTCTGTTGCCACGTGATTGAAGGACAAACCAAAAAACAAACACACTTTCGCATTTATAATATCAGTAATGCTTCATTATTATTATAACACTTTTTATAATTGTCAAATTTTTTACCATACTTAACCAAAGACAAAATTACGTTTAGCTGTCATTTACGTTATGTTATTCCACTGTCATTTGCGTTTTGTTATTCCATGTCAGATGCGTTTTTGTTATACCACGTTTTATAGTGACTTGACGGAAACGCGGTCGAACGGGATAAAAAGTATCCTATGTCCGTCTCCTGGTTCTAAGCTACCTCTCCACCAATTTTCAGCCAAATCGGTTCATCCGTTCTTGAGTTATAAATAGTGTAACTAACACCACTTTCTTTTATATATATAGATAACTGAAACTGTATTAGGAATTCCATGAATTATTGAAATGTCTATCTTTGATTTCCAAATATTTAACAACTTTTTATTATGATAAATTATAGTACCTATGAGGAATGTCTTAGTTACGTCCTAATTGCATATGAGGTATGACCTTTGGTAGTAAATATCATGGAGCTAGGAAAACGATGGTAAATATAATAAGTCTATGGGTATGACATAATAAATAACCTTTGAGTAATAAACCAACACAGGAGAAGAATTGACGCGCGTACCCCTCTGTAAGTTGGGTATGAGCAGTGGTCCTACACGTTATATAAAACTGTTTGACTCGAGTCACGCGCCTGTCAACTACGTATGGTTAGCGGGGAATGAGCTCCGCTATAAATGCCGAATATGAGAGTATTTTCTTCTAAAAAAATATTTAAAACATCCAGTTTACTAAAGGATAACATTTATTTACTTCTGATGTATTATTTTATCCAAATAATGCAATACTTATGCAGAAAACTTAAGAAAACTGTCGATCTGAAAATGTTGCTACTTAATCGTACATGAAATAATTTGGGGAAAATATTGAAAATTAATCTTCCTACTTACTATTCGTTTAGAGACCTTTATCTTGAACTGCATTATAAATTAATCCCATAGAATTAAAATCACGATAGATTAGGAAGGGATGAACGACTAATTTATAAGCTTTAAGTAAAATATGACTAGATATATAAATACGAACTTTGATCGTCTGTGGGATTATCAAATAATGATAAAAAATTCTTTCTATAAAACCGACTTTAAACGCCACTACAAAGTATAAAACAATTTTAATTTGTACATGTATGTTGAAGTCGGGCAGGCCTAAATATAAATGATGAAACTAATGCGCGACGCTAGCCCAACTTTGCCCGATCGGCGTATGAAGTCGGTTTTTTAAAGATATTTTTTTTACATTATTATTTTAAGCTTTTTTGTGTATATCTCTGATCGCGAGCAATTTGCTCTTAATCATTGAGTTCCTTCCTCCATCACCGAAGATATGAATCATCTTCTCTTCACCTTTTAAATAGGCCCAACCTTATTATGCTTTCTTTCAAAAAAAATTGAAATCGGTTCAGATTTGACGTAGTTATGGAGTAACATCTAACATTATATCAACAAAAATTTATATGGGAACCACCTCTGAAGTATGCCCTACTAAACAAAAAAAAATTATCAAATTCCATTCATTATTTGGCGGAATAATTGGGTAACAAATATACAAAAAATTCAAATTAAGAACCTCCTCCTTTTTTGAAGTCGATTATATTTTTGATATCGTTTTATAACGATCGCAATGGTGTCTGATTGGCTGGTACTCTCCCACTATTGTTTAAAATGCATTGATGCAGCTAGAGCTCCATAAACTCAGCGAATTCATAAAATTAGTTTTTTTACTCAATTATTTCAAAATTTATAGGTATATATTTCCATATAGCCAGTGTGATATGATTTTCTAAATATATAAAATGAAAAGGTGACTGACTCACTGATTTATCAACGCATATCTACTATGACGTAGGCATCCGCTAAGAAAGGATTTTTACAAATATAATACAGAAAATAATGAAAACGAGACTAAAAAATTGTTTAATAATAATGATAAGTTCTACGTAAGTCTTTCTTACTCGAAAATTAGGACTTTAATTTTATGAAGTCGGCCACACCGCAATAAAATTAGGGCTGGACAGCAAGATTTCATATGTCGATATTGGTGGGGGGATTGTAAAAATTATTTATACCGAGATATTTTTATCGTCTTACTAATGGTTCATTGACGAAAAAAAATATTTAAATTCCATACATATTTGGTTCATTAAAACTTGGCAATTGAATTAAAGTACCCATACTTCTTATTCATCCCGCTAGGTTTACCGGAAAGCTAAATAGCTTGGCGGTGTTTTATTACAGATGGGGTGGCCACTATAGCCATGGCGGCAGCCTAGCATTACAAACAAATATACACTTCGTTCAGATGAAGTAGATGAAAAAAATAAGCCTTCCAAGTAAAGTATGTAGGTACAAGTTTTAACTTACCAATCATAACTTTAAATAATTTTTTTTTTTAGGGTTCAGTTTTTCCTTTTTATGTTTCCTCCATACTGGACTGAGAGAATATTATTCAACGCTGGAAAACGATCTTGTAAATCGAAAAAGTGAACTTTAAACCAGAGCCAATAACGTTTTAAAAAATCATAACAGCTCATAATAAGCTATCAGGAGCAGATTTTTTTCAAAAAGCATATTTTTTAATGTAACACATCAGATGATACTAATTATATAATTCTAAAGTAGAATTACTTTAGTTTTATACATTAGTTTTATATCAATTTCGACTAATAGTTTTTCAATTTCAAGAAGCAATGTTGCTGTAACTTGGTATTTGATACATATGAAACCACGAAATAACTCTAAACTCTGAAATGCTAATTATGCTGTATTTATTTTTAAGGAAACATGATGTAGTCCTAACAGTTTGTACTTAATATACTTTTTAGAAATAGATACATCGTAAATTTCGCTTTAAACATAAATAAAACAAATGATGTTTCATTAAAAATGCTGTATGTTTATTTAAACAAGATTACTTAAAAAATCAATGTGTTCAATATTAATACCCACTACGTATTCAAATAAAAATTAAATGTCTCTCAACTTAATAAACAATATTATTAAAAATCTATGACAAAGTACAGCACTCCCTGGTGGCTTATAACCTTAAATCATAACTAAACAGCTGCTCTAAGGTGATATACTGTGGTACCTACAGCATGCTTTCAGCATGAGATTGAGGTTATAGTGACGGAGTAAATACCTTGGTATCTACAAAATCTGTTAATAATCAGATAATCCTAAGTCCTTACAGTAGGTACACCTAAGTGCACTGCACTGCTAAAAAGTATTGATAACTTTTTTGAAGTATCTGTATAATATTGAAAAATAGATGGTGTCTTAGTATTTACAGCATTTTTGAGTACGTTGAAAAATATGAATAACAAAAAATATAATATAAACATGTAGTGAAGGTCAACATAGTATCTTAGAAAAATAATGTCATAGGAAAACGAAAATCCGACAATCCGACGCAGTATCTTTTTCTTCCAAATATATAAAAAAGTAATTTTGTTATTTTTCGAAATAAGCTAGATCGCTTTCCAGCGTCAATATAGTCCAAAGTTTCTAGCTGTATCTTTACGCAAGTACTAAAAGCCTACAAAGAGTCAATCTAATAGCAAAGGCATATTATAACTAAAATAACGGCAAGAACCTCGTTTCCTAGCGCTTCTATATACCTACCATGTTAAAGATCTCGAACAAAAAAATTTACTCTCGAATAAAGTAACTCTGTTGTAAATAATTATTAGAAAAACGTATCGAAAGTCGATAATCGATAGTGTCAAATCTCTAAAATGCTTACACAAATGATGCGATTGTTTCATGTAATGATAGAGCGTCCCTGTGTGTGAATGTGATAGTGTGCATATACTTTAAGGTAGTGTTTGCTAATTATATTGTGTGCGTGCATAGCGACGTGATGGAAAAATGCAACTGTAGTAACCAAGTTTTCATGTGTGCTACCTCGCCCCCCAATTGACAGACTTTTTTGCAAATAAATTAGGCGTCAATTCCTCTCCATTGCTGGTTTATTACTCAAAGTAAATAACTTAAGAGTTAGGTTCTACCTACCTACTTCCAAATTCCATAGATAATAAATAATTACAAAATGGAGGCTCGCAGACGATATAATGGGATAGTCTTACTTCCTTCTAATATTATTAATGCGAAAATTTGTGAGGATGGATGTTTGTTACTTTTTGACGCCACAAAGAATGAACAGATTTGGCTGAAATTTGGTATATATAGCTCATACCCAGGATTAAAACATAGAATTCTAATGGATTACATAAACACAGATTATTTCATCCTGGAAAATTAAGAAATTCCCGCAGGAATTAAAAAACCTTAATCCACGCGGACGAAGTCGCGGGCATCACTACTCATTAATAAAATAGCTAAGAAGGCTAATACCATGTTAATACGCAAGACTGAATAAAGTGATAATCTTTCAAACTAATTACTGAGCGAGTGGGACTTAGGGACGTGTGACGTCACCACTCTCGGCAGATTTATAGCATCAACGTCACATTAAATCCCTCACTCGCGCTAGCAAAAGCTATTGAGATACTCCACAATTTCAGCAATTACCTTATTAATCGAAACGGATTTTTGTTTACATTTTTACCCCAAAATTGGTGATGAGTTTGACAGATTAGAAAAAAGTAGTCTATTTGAAGAACGCAGAGACGTGTTACAAGAAACGTGCATGCTTGACCCATTACTTTAGACGTTATAAAATTTGATTTCTTGTACTTGTATCATCGTCGGTAGGAACTGGACTAGTCATAATATACAAAAAATGTAAAGTTTTAATACCGATAGGGTCACTATAAAATGTTGTTAGTTACTAATTAGGTAACAATTTATGACAAAAGTTGTTGGATAGATGCTCCCTTATGTAGGTAATGATAATGGTAAATGAATAAATCAACCAATTTCGTTTTACATTAGATCTTACAACTTTTATCGGTAAAAAATACGTTGCGAGACTTGTATATTATTATATATGTATTTTACATGTTTTCTTAATGCGATATTAATATACTCAGGTGAGTCAGAACACAACTCATGCCTACGCCGTAGTAACAACCTACGCCATGTGTAGAGTTTGTGACGATTCTACTACGCTCTGCTGATTCTGTTCAAAAAATTTGAGCCACACAGATTTTTTATCCATTGAAGGCTTGCTTTGAAATAATAATTTAATATAAAAAATTATTTTTAAACAACCTACTTCAAAGTCCCGCTTTACTACATTACACACACACTATACAAAGTATTTAATTTATTGTTGATATTTTAAAAACCACTCGACCGATTTCGATAAAATTTATATGGGACTACCTGGAAAGTATTCCCTTTGAAACAAAAAAATATTTTTTCAGATCGGTTCACACGTCTTCGAGTAATCGGTGAACATATATTTAAAAAAAAAGATTCCGACGGATTGAGAGCTGAAAACTGCCACCCTTTTTGTACATATATGAAACCAGGAGTTACCCGCTTTTTAAAAATATTATTTAAAAAACCGGCCAAGTGCGAGTCGGACTCGCGCACCGAGGGTTCCGTACTCTAGAAGTAAAAGTAAAACGATAATATTATATTAATTTGCTTATTAATCGTTAACTTTGTTTGTAGAGGTTTATTGTTATAAAAAAAAATTATTGTTTTTATTTTTTGTAAAATATACATAAACCTCTATTGACCATAATTATTTCTGATTTTTTATAAAGATAAATAAATAGTAATTTTTCATAAAGACATATAAAAATAAATAAAAATCTGTGTAAGAATGTACAGGCCTTTCATATGATACCACCAACCATTCGGTATAGTTATCTTACTTTGAAATTTCAAACTCCCGATTTCCCCCTTTTAGGGTTCCGTACCAAAATGGTAAAAATGGAACCCTTATGGTGAGACTTTCTTTGTCCGTCCGTCCGTCCGTCCGTCTGTCACAGTCGATTATTTCAGTAACTATTAAAGCTATCGATATGAAATTTGGCATAGTTGTGTATAATAGTGGCCCAACATCATTGGAATTGATTTTTTTTATTCCAATGTTGTTGGGCCACTATTATACACAACTATTCCAAATTTCATGTCGATAGCTTTAATAGTTACTAAAATAATCGACTGTGACAGACGGACGGACGTCTCACCATAAGGGTTCCATTTTGGTAACGCGGGGTGACGATAAATGCACGAAAAATTAGGTTCGTGTGCCATTAATTAACAAATAGCCACAAAGTTAGTTCGAATCATGGAGAAGGATTTAGTAATTTCTTTATGCCGAAAGAACAGGGTATTCCCGTGGGATTTTTAAAAACCTAAATCCACGCGGTGTAAGTCACGGGCTAACGCTAGTAATACTTATTATACATAACAAGTATATGTGTGTGTACATATATGTGTGTTATTACCTAAACAAAGACAGCTAAATCGCAAACCTTTTGTAATCGGATAAACAATAAAATTAATAACACGACAAAATTTATATATACAAGTACATTTGCGAAATCGAGTGAAAAGCACTCTTACGGTAATTACAAGGATTACGGTCTCACTAGCTTGTGTGGGTGAAGGATTTAATGTGATGTCAAATGAGCCATAAATCTACCACGAGATGTGACGTCACTCGTCGCTAAGCCCTCTGTCGCTCGCTAATTAGTGCAAAAGTTATATCAGAAAATCCGGTCTTACCTGTGACCGAAAGGGCAATGGCGGAGAATCGCCGAAATAGCGGCTGCCTTTTTCCGAAAAAAAGATACCTACTACCGAGGTACAATAAGATCTTGAATGTTTTTATTAATCTCGCAAGGAGCTTTAACTAACCGTTAACTAAGTCCAGGCTGCACAAAATTCTTTAGTAGGTCTTCGTTAAATCACGGGAATATTAATTTTTTTTTAATTAGGTAAGTACCTACTTAACTAATTGATGTCTGAAATTCTAAACATTGAACACAATCATTACAGAAACTTAATTACTTAATCTGTCGAAATAATTAATGTAGTCTGTCTTTTTATCCACGGCGGAACGGAGATAGTAGGTATGTGTTTGTTTATTGGTATGTATTTGTGTATTATCATTTTCCTGAAAAAGCTGGCCTAACTATTATGCGTTCCTTTGAAATAATATTAAATAAATAAATAAATAATCTTTTATTCAGGAATAAAACAGCCACATACATACCTATTTAGCACAAAACAATAGCGCATTTGTAACTTAAAAACTATCGGTCTATGGGTCCCCACGGCTCAAGATGTACAAAAGTTTATATTATTTATAAGGTTCTTATAAATAAATACACTAGCGGCACGCTATGATGGCCGGTTTGACACATTACAATAGTGATGTGGAATGTCAATTTATTCTCGAACAATGTTTTTGTACCTGATTAAATAGGTTTAATAAAACAAAAATGTATATGTTTATTTAATTTATTTGAACGAACTGAATATTTGAATGAAAATGAATATACATACTTTATATGCACACAAGAAACATATGAATACAAAAGATACCAAAAAAGGTGCCACAAAAGGCCATAATTAATCAGATTCGTCCATACTACTATTTTCACTGTCGTCACTGCTATCATCACCTACATTAATAATTATATGTTCGTTTTCTATAATATTATCTATTTTCACATCTCTTTCATAATCTTCCCTTATTAATTTAACAGTTCTATTCACAACCTTTTCCCAGTCTCCTTTAGTCACATGTTCACAAGCTTCTTCTAATAATTTTAGCATTTTTTTGTGGTAAATGGGGGTTCTGTATTGTGTCTTGCAGCATATCCCTTAATTTGAGCCCACACCAACTCAATCGCATTATACTCACAATGGTAAGGCGGTAACCGTATAACTCTGTGCCCATGTTCTAATGCTATTTCGTCAATGACGTATCGGATCTTGGTTGGTTTGTTTTCTTTTAAAAGACGTACTAATTCCGCTTTTAACATATTCATGTTTGCATCTACGCCATTTTTACGAAGCCATGCGACGATATCAGCTTTCTTTTGGGATTGGGCAGGTGGCTTGTCAATTTGCATCGAGTGGTATGGGGCGTTGTCCATAATTATAATAGATGGTTCAGGGAGGCTACACAACATTGAGGTAAACCATTCAGTAAACTTTTCTCCATTCATGTCTTCATGATAGTCTCCAGTGGTTTTTGACGCAAAAGCCATGAGAGAACCTTCGACAAACCCGTTGATGGTTCCGGCGTGACAAATTATAAGTCGCGATCCTTTTCCTACAGGAACTTTGGAAGTAGATGCTGCTGTGTCATCGTTCCAAGAACGGCCTACAGTATGGTTAGCATTAAGCCATGTTTCATCCAAGAACACAACATTTTGCCAATTTTTGATTTCTTTCACTTGCCGTAAAAAAGTATACCTTGCCATCGCTATATCAAATCTTTCCATCAATATTTTGCGTTTGTTACATTTTTTGTATCGAAATCCAATGGTCTTCAAAATCTTCGTTAAAGAACTTTCCCCACCGAAGAATAATCCAGCTTCCTTCAGTGAATGCACCAACTTTTTTCTTGTTGGATACTCCTTCTGTAAATAGTAGCCGTAAACATGTCTTCGGATAGCATCGGCATCAAAGCTATCGATGCCTACGACTGGTTTTGCTCGTTTTCTCTTTTTTGGTGTGTGAAGTTTATTTTCTTCTGTGCCAGTCTCGCCATATTTTTTTTTAGTTATCCGTCTAACAGTTCGTTGTCCAATATTAAGCGCATCAGCTACGCGTTCAACCACTGACGTTATAGGTAAAATTGGCCCTCCATTTTGAGCTTCACGATCGAAATAGTTACGAAGGCGTATTACGAACTCACGTGTCTGACTATTTAGAACAGTTCTCTGCGTACGTTCGGTCATATCGACGAAATCCACAACAAAGGGCTTGAACAGAGTCCAAATTAACGAGCAAGGGTCAACAGTAATGCAGTATCAATATTTGAAATCCAAAGCCAGGTCAAAACTATATCACAATCGCATTGCACTGACAGTTTATACTTTTCGAAGCAACGTCAATTCGAAACTGCTTTGTTTTGCATTGAGCATTGACGCGAGTTTGCCGGAGGTAGTAGTTGTGCTAGCCAGCGATCCTATGTGACGATCGTATTAGATTCCATTTTTAAAAATTTTCAATTTAGAAAACCAAATGCCGAGTTGTGGTATATATCATATAAAAATAAAAATTTTACCTTTTGTATGAAACAGCTGATATTTTTTTGCGATTTCAGAGGTTTGTCCACATAGTGAAAATTGTTCATATTCACAAGTACATTCACCCCTTAAATGGTGCAAACTGATTTTTCTACACTTGTATACATTTTAGAAATCAATTTAATAAATAAATTTTGAGTCCTAAACCTAAAACTACATTCGATAAAATTTATGAATCTCTGCACATCACTATCGTCAATAAAGTAATACAATTATTTCCTTCAAAGTCGTTATCAATTAATACGGAACTTCATGAGCGGACAAACGTCAAACCGGCCATCATAGCGTGCCGCTAGTGTAGTATAATAATATATTAGTATAATAATAGTATAACCTGATTTCCAACCGCCGAGGCCCGACCCATTTTATTTCTACAGCCAAGACTCTTCTTGTGCTCTGCACAAAGCGCAATTTCCAAAACGACAACAGTTTCGTATGAGTGTACAGTTTTATACCTATTATAAGTTTGAAGCCTCAATAGCCCAATGGTTAAAGGTGCGGACTGAAAACTGAACCTTTTACACTATTGTCGTACCCACTCCTAACAAAAGCTTTCCGCTTATTTGGAGGGGAGAATAGAATATTATTCAAGTTCTACTTGGCTGATATTCTTTAAAAAAAAATTAGACTCAGAATTTTCATACCTAAAACGCATAGCAAACCAAATATAAAAAATATGAACTAACGAGGCACGTATATGTGGCGCAAGATATTCCCGAAAAGGGTATCACCTCAGCATGATGCTGCAGCAGTATAGATATACTACTCCAGCGCTGATTTTCAGGCGACCTTAGCAGTACAGTTGGTCGTCCATTACGTAATTACGTTTCTAGACAGGTCCTTAGATTAATATCTACTGTTTGTAATATCTTTTTTACGGCTGAAGGCTGCAAGCGGCTGCAATGGCGGCTTCATGCGTGTTTTAACTTTTGACTATGTTACCATTTTGCTGAAAATTTTGTCCTTTTCCGATTTTGATGCGGTTTTTAGCATTACCTTAAGGCATTTTTTTTGGATTTGGTTGAAGATTATTACAGATCACCAGGCGGCGCTATAACTGGACGTGGGTTTTTTTTTAATTTTTAATTTTGTCTTGCGCAGTCATAGAACATGCAGAACTATACATGTTGAATGATTTCTAAATATCTGTGACATCATTACCATCTATAGGCTTATTATATTTACTACGGTATGCCACCTCACATTAAGGTTTCATAGGTTATATACTAATTCACTTACATATAGGTTGTATACTAATTCACTATTGTTTATTCACCTATTGTCACCTACTTTGGGAAACTATTGCTCAAACTAGAGTTTACTTGCAATATTAGAAACTGTGTTTAGTGCTTGTTAGGTACTTGCTTTGAATTCAATGCGGAGCAATCTCTGTTTACATCGACATTCAATTAATTATGCAAGAATTTCGCCTGCATGCTAGTTTCACTTCTAAACGTTAACTAGTAATATCTCATCGAAACACCCATTTTCATTACAATTTTCAATACATTTGGGAAATGTGAACAGCGATCTTTGCAAAAGACCAGTGATGCGTTTATTGTAACTGTGATGAAAATATTAAATTCTTATTCATTCTGTTAGGTACGTCTGATAACAAACACTATAAACATGAAGTAATATTATAATAGTTTAAAATCTTTACATGTTTGGTACGTAAGACCATAATTCTTGTTTGCACTTAAATACCACATCAAATAGTCATAAAGTAAAGAATTGCTAGGCCGAAAAATATACTGTGGTACTAGCTAGGGGATAGTTGGAGCAAGTAAAAACAAACTATAGACAGTCAGTTGCGATGAATAATAAATAGCGATTTTATTACATAAAAATATAAATACTTATCTACAAAATAACTAAAACCTATGTACTTACAATATAAAACTACAAATACATGAGATACCGAGTCAGTTTCAATTTTTGGGCGTACTTACTAGTAACAATAAATAAATAATAGACCAGACTTTCAGCAGGTATTAGTAACATTTTCACAAGATAAGAGTCTAACAAATGCTTACACAAAAACTCAATGGCCTTCTTTATACACGTGCTTCTTGTGATGTTCCAGCCCCGCTTTGTTGGCGTGGCCGTGGTGATGGACATGATGTTCATCATGACCTGCGGCCTTTTTATGGCCACTATGTGCGTGATGGTGTCCTCCTTTTTCATGATGACCCTTTTCTCCATGTTCGTGTTCATGATGCGCACCGTCATAATGTCCTTTCTTGAAATGACCACCCTTCTTATGGCCATGCTCTTCATGAAAACCTCCGTGGTGCTCCTCGTGCGCGGAATCCCCATCTTGGTGGAAGAAGGTTTTGTCTTTCTTAAATTCATCAAGTTTGTGCACCTCGTGGTGTCCTTTTGTCGAATGGCCCTTATTGTAATGTCCCTTCTCTTCGTACTTGTGGCCTTTCTCGCCTTTTTCACCCCTATGTTGTTCGTGATAGTGACCGTCAGAGTGGTGATGTTCTTTTCTGTGACGTCCGTGGTCATCGTACTCGCCTTTGTGTTGTTCCCTATCGTGGTGACCCTTTTTTCCTTCCTCTTCGTGATGATGGCCTTCATATGCCTTGTGACCTTCTTCCTCGTGTTCATCTAAGTGATGTGCATGATGCTCTCTGCCTCCACCCTTTTTATATTCGTGATTCTGACTCGGCTCTTTTTTATGTTCTGAAGCCGCATCTTGTTGGTCGATTAATTTTTCGTTTTCCTTCTCTACCGGCTTATCCTCCGGTTTTTCATTTTTTTCGGGGAGCCGTCGTGCTTGTGTTACGAGAATAAATGTGAATAAAACTAATACTGCCACTAGCCTCATGCTTCTTCGTTATTACGAAGGCCCAATGCAGTGCACTTATTGTTTAAAATTGGCTACATTATTGATGGTGAAGCAGTTTTATATAAGGAGTTGTGTAAGCACTGTCAAGTGACGCGTCGCGAGACAATCGCGGCGGTTTATTGTTGCAAGAACACCTAACTGTTTCCAGACTGTTGCTAGTATTATAGCTACGTTGAATTTATAATACGCAATTGCGACTTAGTTATGTAATTTGTTGGAAAACGATTTTAAATCCTTCATAATCATGTTACGCTGGCTGTGAACGCTTATTGGTGATAATTTTTGCGCCATTTCCGTTACTTCGTACGCACTCATCTTTCACGGTCTCTCATAATTTTATTTCTACCGTGATCTTCTAAACAAAGGTTTGCTGGTGTGATACTTTGTATGTACCTATAATAAAAAAGAAGGTAGCTACAGTTATTAAGTTATTTTAATATTATAATAGATACTAACGTGGTTCGTATTTTTGAGTAAAAATGTGTTATAATTTTCTTTCTGTTCGAAAATTGTTTGATGTAATCTTTAAAAACAAAATACTTTGAGTACCTACCACTTAACTGAAAGACAGGATAATATGACTGAAATTATAGAAGTTACAGCTTTTGCCGTTTTATGTGATAGAAAAAAACCCAAGTGGTCTTTATAAGTAAAATTCACTTCTGTATTCAGAGGTAAAATTAAATTAAAAAAAAATAGTTTTCGGCTTTTGTTAAAAGTTTTTTTAGTGATACCTCATTAGCTTAATTAAAGGCGAAATTTTTTATTTGCCCTTCGATTTCTAATAATAATGAGCGTATCTCTCGAATAAAGTCTATTATAAACTATGTTATTTTCAGCTTAGGCCCATAGTAGACCTATAATTTGTGAATTTGACGAAATTATTTAAATTAAATCAGAAGGCAGACATATAGCAGACAAACAGACAGACGGACACTTGCAAATTCACCAAGTAGGCTCGGAGATCTAGCTTCACTTCATTTTAGATATTTTATGGATCTATTGTATATCTCTCAATTTATAGGTAATTAGGTAGTGTATTTACTTATCGCTGTAAAAACAGTGTAAGGTCCCATATAATAAATCAAGCTTTTAGGAATTTAGTGAGTCATAGCTATTTGAGGTGGCTTCAGACTGAAATCATTTTCCAGAATAGGTAGTTGGTGAAAAAATTCAAGGTCTCTTCTTCGACACTTGAATTTATAAGAGCGATGCCACACGGTGAGTTGCGGTGCCGCAACGTAGTGATTTTCTCGAATTTAATGGCACAATGCTGGTGCGGCGTTACAAGTGAGTATAAGAGCCATATTATCTCATTGGATGCAAAGGCAGCGACGCCGGCAGCGGTTCCGTGGCCTACCCTTGGGGTCCGTGAGACGCCAAGCTGGTACCAAGTGAGGTTAGGTACGTTGTACCTAATACAATTCGACACATTTTGACTGGCGGCGCTGCCGGCGTCGCTCCCATGGCATCCTAATGAGATATATGGCTCTTATTGTATTGTGACAAAAGACGGGTCACGTGTGGTTCACAGAGTAGGTACCTATTCTTGGACGCACCAACGCTGCACGTTTAAGGCATCTTGATAGACTGCGTACTGTGTGATATATACCTATACACCACGAGTTATTCTATGCAGTGGCGGCGCAAACAAAACCGTCTGGCAACGCTCTTAGTCTAGAAAATATTAAATACCAAAACAATTAAGCAATCAAGTTTAGCCTCTACCAACAAGCAGTTCCGATCCAACCAACAGTGGTAGGTCGTTAAGCCAGCTAAATATTTACCTACCTGAGTTGATTATAAGTCTTTGTACCTCAGTCAGTTGTGCAGTCGGTTTCTAAGCTTCCTTATAGTTAGCAAACTGCTCATTAGATATACCTATATACTTTATTAGGTACGTTTAGAATACCTTAAGATACTAATATCTACTTTGTAACTTTGTACCTATACGTAAAATAAAATTGTTAAGGCTTAAACGAATCCTTATTATCTAGTAGACATAATAGCCCGTCGTAATAGGATATCACGATTTGAATTTGAAAAATATTACTAAGTATTCCATAATATTCCTTACATAATAAAGAAGTCCCATAAATACTCGCTACGGACAACTGTGATGTAGAGAACCATTAAACTAGAAAGTTTGACGAAGTTTGAGGGGAGGGAATACACAGCAAAACAACACTTGTTTGTAACTGCGTGGTAACGAAGTACCTACCAACTCCTGCAAAGTACTGTTGTTAAGATATTCTTAAGTACCAGAGTTGTATTATCTTCACAAAAACATCTTTCACCTTCTTATTTTAATCCAATTTCGCTTATGCTCCACATTTCTCTATTATAGTATCATTATGATTAGAGACATTTAGGTTTAGTTCGTTTATAATGTTCGGCTAATAAAGTTTTAAAGCTTTTTTAACCCCCGTCGAAAAAGGAGGATTGTTATCTGTGTCTGCCTAGATATCATCGGAGTGCTGTAACCGATGGACCGATTAGAATGCAGTTTTATTTTTGTTGGTCCAAAACTACGTTTGATGGAAATCTGTGGAGCCATTTAAAGACTGTCAGCTGCTTTCGCCGCTGTTTTAGAGATCAGACTCATGCAATTATTGATATATTTTATACTATTTGTCACGCCCCGGCTTCGCACGGGTAAGCTATAAATCAAACACAACGGTACAAACAGCTGAAGCCTGGAGTTCAATGTTTTAGATCTATATATTTGGTACCTACAATATCAAATAATAAAATTATCCACTGTGTCTAAATCCTGAGAGTTTAGATGAGCATGTACCCATCAGCATCAGGATTGAGGAGGTAGGACCTTTTCACGGCCACACTACGCCGTTATGTATTAAGTAGTCCATAATTGGTACCTATAATATAAATTCACAATCGACAATTCCTCAATATCCACTGTTCTGTTCTGTGGGCAGTACCCATCAGCATCAGAATTGAGGAATTGGAGTTCAAGGGTCTATTTGTAAATGGCCAAGAGCCTGATTAACGAGTAGGTACCATAGGTACTCGTAAGTACCTATGGTACCTATGCATGTATTTTTTTTAACTCGTATGCGAGTGAATTGCTGCTACGGGGAGGAGTTCCGTCCTCATCACCTATATTAATTATCAGATCTTGACCAAAATTGGGCAAAACATATTTGATTGTATAATACGGAGTTATGCAGTAAAATAGACGAAAACTTTCATACCCTATTGCAGAGGAACCTTATTGTTTATCAGGATAAAAACTACCTTATATATTGCCCCGGAGTATTGGCTAGCAATATACCAAACATAAGTGACCAGTTTAAGAAATTAGTCAAAATATCGACTAATTGCTCAGTATTTTGATTAATTTCTTAAACTGGTCACTTTCAAGTAAAGATTTTTATGTAAACCTGTGAAGATGATAATTCCACTGGCGCAATTAGAAGGCCATAAGCCTACTTTTTCGTATTAGTTTACAAATTGCGAAAAACCAAATTAAATTTGAATTTCGCGGGCACATCTGTGTCTTCCCTTCCACCTTAAACATGACCAAAATATGTTCAAAAAACAACAGATTTTCAATAATTTTTTGCATTTTTTAAGCAGTACTAGATAAGTAGGTAGATACCTAGCTAGTTTATAATTTCTTGTGGTTGGTTTACTTAGTGCTTTTTCTGGGAAAGAACGAGCGGCATCAACTAGTTTCAAATATAAAACAGAAAATTGAACTAAAATCTTGGTTCCTACCCATTTATCGAAAAACGTCGATAGCTATCGCACATTAGCGTCTTGACCGTAAGGACTGAGTTAGATTTATCAGCTTCCCAGCCCACCGACTTACTCGTAACTTATCGACCTGCAGAATAGCGACTCATTGGGAAATGATATTACTTATCTATTTCAATTTCAATGCAAGTAATTTATTTACAAAACGGTTGATTGCTTGCAAGGTTAATTTGTTGTCGACAGCACTAGATAGGGCAATCTAGGGCACCGATCTACTTTCCCAATATTTTTGAGCTCGTGATCTCGTCGGGAAATGCTGCCAGTTAATCACGGCCAACACTTTTATGTAACTCAGTTGTCGAAAGCAAACGTACTGTGAAATTGTTTTGGTTTAGACTAAATAACCCGAGTTCATTACAGTACCTACGAGTACCTACGAGTGACAATGAAAAGCTGAAATTATTGTAAACAACTTTTACAAATTTTTATTAACAAACATCACAGTCAACATTAATAACATGAAAAACTTAACAAAACTTAAATTAAAGAAATCCTAGTTAATGGCATAATTGTTATTTTACAAAAGTCAGTCATTCGGAGCTTATTTGTGTCCCTTCTTGTAGCCCCAGTGTTTGTGATCCTCGTGTCCGCCCTTCTTGCCGTGATCATGATGATGATGATGATGCTCGTGATGGCCGCCGTCGTCGTGGTGGTCCTTGTGGTGGTGATGGTGTCCTCCCTTCTCGTGGTGGCCCTTCTTGCCGTGCTCGTGGTGGTGGTGTCCGCCGTGCTTGTGGCCCTTGTGGTGGCCGCCGCCCTCCTTGTGCCCGTGCTCTTCGTGATGCCCGCCGTGATGCTCATGGTGGCCGCCGTCGTGATGATGGTCGTGGAAATGTTTCTCCTTCTTGAATTCGTCGTGCTTGTGCACTCCATGATGCCCCTTCGTGGAGTGGCCCTTGTGGTAGTGCCCTTCTTCGTGGTGACCGTGTCCCTTGTGACCCTTTTCGCCGTGGTGATGTTCGTGATGATGCCCGTCGTCGTGGTGGTGATGCTTCTTATGCCCGCCGTGCTCGTCGTGATGCCCCTTGTGGCCTTCGTGATGGCGGTGACCCTTTTTGCCGTGCTCGTGGTGATGATGCCCCTTGTAGCCCTTGTGCCCTTTCTCCCCGTGGTCGTGATGGTGGTCTTCGTGGTGTTCGTGGCCACCTCCCTTATCCCACTTGCCCCCTTTATCGGACGCAGCTGTATCTAAGTCGGCGTCTCGTTTCTCTCGGGGCAGGTCGCGGCAACTGACGTACGCCAGCGCCGCTAACGCAACGCAACACAGCAATGTGCTCCTCATGTTGGCGAGTCACTGTAACGGTGGAATCGAAAACAGTGACTGATAAACTCTCGATGACGGTTAACTTTTTATACTAAATACTTCCTTTAGTTGTAACTTGTGTAATTTGAAAAACCAAGGTTGCGGTTGTCGCATTGTATTGCAGAAACTGCACTACTCTCTTGAACTACCTACCTGACTTTGTTCTCGTAGCATTGTGAAAAGCTATCAGTATCACTGTGTACCAATTTATTGCCAAGCTATACTTACCTACCTGCCTATCAATACCTTTGAACATTCAGATTCAGACTCATTCGTCTTCATCTGAATACCTAAAGCTTAACTTCCCTCCAAAACTCGAATCTCCAAAACTCTTTCGTCCTTAAGATGTTATCTATTATACCTATCCTAAATCTCATAAAATATTGGATAAAAGCAGACGTTACTTTCTATTTTCTAGAATTGGTACACCGTAACCTACGTACGTTTCACTCGACGACACCCATCTTCAGATGTTGACTGGAAGTCAACATCTCTCTAAGGCCCTCTTACCTCCGGGGGTGTGTGGCACCCGGGCGCGGGGACCAAAAGGTCGCAGGCTGATCGCCCTATAAACATAATACAAGTATACCATGCGTAGTCCACCCCGTCAGCATTATGGCACCATCTCGCACATTCTCAATCGATTAAAAAAAATCACGAACGGTCCAGAAATCTTGGAGAAATCGGTATCGGTGTACATACATAGAAAAAATATATATTCGCGCCGAATTGAGAACCTCCTCCCTTTTTTGAAGTCGATTAGAAAGTAGGTACCTACCTAACTTTATTTTGGAGTAAATTACCTATATAAAAAAAATCGAAAATAAATTAACTTTTGTTTTGATTTGTTGGCAATTGGGGCGCAGACCAAAGTCCAAGTATGGTTAAGACGACCCTGTTGACTCCATAATGTACAACAAAGTCAAAGTATTTTCTGGTTTGGCGGATTTCCAGAATGGCGGATTTCTGTTTTTCCAGAAACATAAATAATGGATACATTACTACTACATTTTATGTACATTTAAACTTAAACAAGGATGTTTCATAATATTTCGAAGAAATCAACCAAGAGGGATAAAACGATGTTTGACAGGGAGTAAAAAAAACATGATATAGTTTCCTTACTTTATTCATACAATCCTCAACAAAATAATGGATTACATACTACCTACATACAATCAATATTCTGTTAAACTATTCTAAACCCTATTAAATTCAAATTAAATATATTTAATTCATCCATAGATTTTTATATAATAAATCACAATAACAACTTTTAGTTGACAAAATTATTTAACTAAAGGAACATACGCTAAACATTTCACACAATACACGTAAGTGTTACACACTTTAAGAATACTAATTACCAATTAAAGTGGCATTTGGCAGCAGCGAGTAGCAAAAAAAGACATCGAGTATAGAAAATCGAATAGAAAATTAATCGGCCTAGGCAATCGATAGTCGCGAATCTCGATCAAATGCATTATAAGTATAACGTTAAATAGGCATTCCAGCAACCAGGTTTAAACTTGGAGCATCACATCCCATCCCTAGTTATTAACTATAACCAAAAACCCGAAAATGGCTTCAAAAATGACTACAAAATGAAACTAACCTTTTAATAATAATATGTAATAATATGAATATTTAACCGCAATTTTATCAAAATTTCTTTCTTTGTGACACGCGTGAGCAAGATAGAAATAGAAAATGGCGGTTCAGCATTCCTCTTATTATTCTCGATCGAATAACTAACGAAATTGACAAATCTAAATACAGTAATATATTCACAACACAATGTCACCTGCTGAAGCATTATTTTTAGACCTGTCAATTTAGTTTAGAGGTAGTGAACAAATGGTAGCTGAGCACATTAGTAAGTCAAACCACAATCACAAGCCTAAAAGCATCGTCGCTGTGCCTGTCTCGTTCACACCGCTTGACGTGTCTTGCCAAATACCAAGTTGAATTTCAGTCCTAAACTGGTAATAGCTTATGGTACACATTATATTACGAATATTTGGATTGATTAATTATTATTATTACCGAAATATCCTGTTTTCATAACATACATATAAACCCCATATTATTATGCTTTAATTGATTCCTAATAATATATGAAATAAATATAAAAATACCAAGAGCGTCCATGATATATTTTTCTCAAATTACATAATCTATATTAGACATAGAACAAGAACTCATAATAAAAAGTATACGAATAGCATCCTGCTTGCAAATTCGCCATTTGACGCACATGACTTTAATTTATTTTTTACAATTAAATAACCATACAATCTTTTGTCAGATAAAAATGAATTATGCAAGAAGTTTGTTTACTGATTAAATTATAGTAATCAATTATTAAATAACGGTATTTGAAACCCTGAAAATAATAGCTACTTTATGAAACGGACAATTGATAGTTCACAATACAAACCTATAGTTTCCTAGCCAGTACAGTACACAAACAATACAACTCCCTTCCACAACACTATGTGAATAAGAAACAACTAGCTAGCTTGAAGTTGGGCAGCTCTGAGGAAACCTTACATACTTACACTTTATTTATATGTATATAAGTATAAAGTAATTACTATTAATAGAGACAATGCTATTCAAACCATATGGAAATAGTGCTTTCTAGTGTCAATAAAAGAACAAAATGTATATAAAATTATTTTAGCAGTCCCATAATATATCTAAACACCTTATAGTATGTGAAATCACGACCGATATCAAACATTACTGCGTACGAACGAAGCGATACAGTGTGAACCTTATTTTAATTTACGAGTACCTTTACCCCGCCTCCACACGTTGGCCTCAACGTTGGCTATTCTGGTTTTCCAAAGAAAATAAGCGCCTACCGTTGCGTTATATACAATGCATCCACGTGGGATTTGTTCCGGCCAACATTGGATTTAACCTGTGGGGACGGACATAAGCTTGGACACATACAACGCGCGGCGGCCACGAGACCAACTTAACCCCTAGAATTTGCAGTAAAAATTGTAAGGATAGAATATAGAGAGTTGATGACATAAAAATTAAATCAATAGCTCGCGTGCCAGAAGTTTATAATAGTGACTTGTTTACAACTAAGACTAAAATCTGACTTAACATCGTCGCTCAATTTTTGAATAAAAAAATAGCTGATCGTTTCGTCTATCGTTTTGTGTATATTTTTTTTTGAATTTTTTTATTTAGTTAGTCGTAGTTAATGCACAATATCGAAAACATAGCGCAACAGCCTGTTTTAACGAAAATCCATCTCATGTCCCACTGCTATGTTTTTGTGACGGAGGAGTGCTATCACAAGTTCTATTCGTTATTTTCGTTGAGGACCTAATGATATAAATATTTGGAAGTGTCACCAACTCACTAGCTATAAGGGAAATAAATAATTAAAAAATCACAGTAATACGTGCGCAGGTGAAACACATGAGATGTGCAATTTTAAACGCCCAATACGTACACGCGCGTTCGTGATAAACTGCTGTGCAAATTGCCGTCGCGCTTATAATGTGACCAAGCCTCGAGCGACTCTCGCTAATAATAATTAATAGCAGCAAGTTGCGTACATACTAATAAAAAAGATCTGTACTCTGCGAGATTATTGGAAAAATCGGATATTACAGGTTTGTACTTATATCAGAATGACATTGGGACCCGACAACGTAATATCAAACTTTATTCCAAAAACAGTAGATTCTTATTTATGATTAATGAGTATTATTATACCTGATTTACCCGGGTTTCAATTTACCGGAAATTTTTTGTTAAGAATATCGTTTATAGTTTATCAGTTAATTGATTGAACAAACCACAAACAAATCGTATCGGATACCCGTAAATTAAAGGGAACGATTTGTATTACCTAAATTAACCAGTTTTGATTAGTTAACCGCTTAAGCATTACGTTAACACCATCTCATTTCCTTCTTGTCTGATCGTGGGCGCAGTTTGACCATTTCTTCTACCATCGCATCGCAGTCCGAAAAAGCTGGGCGAACCGGTTCATTTCGGTAATTTGAGCAAAATCGATGGAAAAGAATTAACCGGCTGAACGAACGAAACCAAAACCTTATCCGAAATGATTTGATAAAAACGAGTGCGCTTTACACCACACGACTGAAGTAAAACTTACGAAACGCAACTGGCTATGAGAGAAAGAGAAAAAGAAAATGTGTGCTCGCACATCTCTCTCTTGCCCCTACATAATATACGAAACGTAACTCTCTCTCTTTCTATCTTCACTAACTTATACCTCCCTCACAACTTCCATTCGCCTCGCCCGATCACACTTTTCGTAACGCATTCACCAGCTTACTCCCCAAGTCAAGCGTGCGTAAAGAGGTTTTACTTTAAAAAACCGGTTTTAATTTTAGCCTATCACCTCGCAGTACAGAGCTGACACTGAGAGTAAAGATGGTCGAGGTACGCCGTAGTGTCTAGTTGAGATGGAAGCCCCGCTCGTTGGTGGCGGCGAGCAGCCGTTCGCGCAGCACCTCCTTGCACGAGTACTCCGGCAGCTTCAGGTAGTGCACGCACGTGTTCACCGAGGGGTAAGAGCCGTCGCCGGCGTCAACCTACAACCACAAACACGATATTACATCATAGATATAGGATAGGATTGTCAGTCGCTACGCAACTACTAGATACCACCCTTCCTAAAAACAATTTAGCTCCTTAAATACGGCAACGTAATACCAAGGTAATATCATATCTTTACAGACTGTTCACTATGACTTGTCCCTTGCCGTCATTGCTTAAGGTAGATTATACTAGTCTGCCCGCGAATTTCTTTAATTTGGTTTTTCGCAATTTGTAAACTAATACGACAAAGTAGGCTTATGGCATTCTAAATGCGAAAATGTCATGTCTGTCATGTCAAAGAAATTAGTCAGAATGTCGACTTAGTGAGTAACTCACGTCCAACTCGATATTCTGACTAATTTCTTAAACTGGACACTTTCATGAAAAGATTTTTATATAAACATGTGAAGATGATACTGCCATTGTCGCGATTAGAATGCCATATGCCTACTTTGTCGTATTAGATTACAAATTGCGAAAACCCGAATTAAATTTGAATTTCGCGGGCAGACGCGTATAATCCACCATAACATGTAGGGTTTTCATTGTGTGAAGCAGTGATGCCAAAATGACGGCAAGGGACAAGTTATAGTTTGTATTGACTATTTGAAACCTCAAACAATGATTGCTACGAGACTGACACGGGTACACCAGTTCGGACTACTATTGCCGCACTATACTAGTCTGTTTTTTTTTAACAAACGAGTACCGAAAGTTTTGACTGCGTTGCTATTGGTCCACGTAATCAATATAGAGTCCCAGGCCCCACCCCTAAAATGACCCATCTCACTCTGTCAATAATGTGCGAGACATACTCAGTACCCCACCCCTAACAATGAACCATCTCACTCTGCCAATATCGGAAATGTACGAAAGGCATACTCAACTCAGTACTCGTTTGTTAAAAAAAGAATTGGTTGTCTGTAAAGTCGGTTTACGGATGATAGTTTTACACATTGATAACCGCTAACCACAGCTAGCACGCGATGAAAGGCGGGCCCGGCGGCGGGCGCTCTGCCAACGCTTTGGCTGATCGTGCCTCTCTATCGCTTGTTCCGCGCTCTCGCTTACACGCTTAGGCTAGGCGGAACGTGACACTTTTTCGTGCGTGCAGCCGGTGTTATCGTTATCATGTCAAAATAGACTATAGTACGCCTATTTTTCGGCCTAAATTTTCCCCGAGGATATCCCGTATCAGAATATTTCCCCTCCGTTGCAACAGTGGTGATACCTTTCTGACGACGGTGAGGCGCGGGTGCAGGTTGGCCAGCCCGCCGGGCGGCAGGCTGCTGCAGCCCGTCGCGAACTGCAGGAACGCCTTGCGCTCGCGCCACGACATCTCCACCAGCACGTCCACCAGCCGCAGGAAGCCGGGGCTGGGTAATATTATATTACTAGTAAACTCAAACTCAACTCTGATTGTATTCAGCTTTTAATCCAATATCTCTTAAAATACAATGCTAACAACATCAGCTGCTATCACGTTAATTATATTATTATTTAATATTCCGCACTCAACATCACTTCTCCCTTCCACACCATCAGCAAAGGGCATAGAAACCATCAGTTACATCAGCCCTTTTTCATCAGCCCCGTCTTTTCTATCTGTCATTCTTCTATATTTTCTAATTATTCCTTATTTTAAAACAAGATTCTATTTTCAAAAACCACTTGACTTTTCAGTATAAACTCCTTTTTCTCATAATATCTATTTTTTATTCTAAATTTATACTTTGAGTAAAAGCAATGTCGCTAACACTAGTAAGTACAGGGGCAAGTGCTGTTCCTATGAATAGAATAGAATAGAAATGTTTTTTATTCAAATAATCTTTTTTACAAGTGCTTTTGAATCGTCGATGAGTCTACCACTGCACTGGTTCGGAATGCCCTTCCTGCCGAGAAGAACCAGCAAGAAACTCGGCGCTTGGACGCTTGAAACTGTAGACAGAATCGATTCCGTTGAAACTAGCAACCCTAAAATTCTAATTTGAACGCGAACTGTCAACCATAGACAAAGCTTTACGGTCGCGTTCAAATTAGAATTTTAGGGTTGCAAGTTTCGAAGGAATCGATTGTGTCCACAGGTGCAAGCGTCCATAGGAACAGCACTTACCCATAATATATAAACGGGCAACATAACATAGTATAAGCTCTAACAAAAAAGTCTAAACTAAAGTACCTAAAGTCTCTCGTGTGCCTGACGTCTGTCTGTAGTCTACCTTACGTCTGTCTTCAGTCTGGTTTGTCTGTCTTTATTCTGACTATCGTTTGTTTGTCATCGTATATTTGTCGCCTGTCTGTCGGTCCTTCCGTCTGGTTTTATAAAAATGAAATACTTGTACATCAAGACATTTCTGTGCATGACCCTTGTGTTCGCCGACGACGTACAGTTAGATAAAAGGTTAAGGACGGTTTTAGGTTAACGTTTTTTCAACGCGTATAAGTTCGTTCTTGGTAGCGCGTATTGACTCGTCCTTTGCCACAGGCGCAATTCGTACGAGCGTCGTCGCACTTATAATGCTCGTATTAGAGGGAGCCGAGTTCGTCCGAACCACCGGTTGGAGCGAATACGCCGGAATAAACGTGTGTACGCGCGTTCCGTTTTTTGAAGCGCGAAATGAGGCGCTCGTGTGCCGATACGAGCTAATATGCGCTTACCTCTGCCTCGTTAGTCTAGTGGTTAGCATGTTCGACTACGGATGACGAGCTCCCGGGTTCGATTCCCGGGTCGGGCCAAGAAAAAATGTATTGGGTTTTTCTGTCAATAAATTCTCATTACTAGCCCGGGGTTAGGAAGTTGGCGGTGAGTCACCCCCGTGCCTCGGATAGCATGTAAAGCCATCGGTCTTGCGCCTGATCTCTCTCCCGGATTTCTGTCCTTTCGGACTATGAGAGTGAGGGAATAGAGAGTGCACCTGTGTTTGCGCACACATTTGTGCACTATAATATTTCCCGCGCAGATGGCTGATCTCTAAGGAGGTTGGCCGCCGTGATCGGATTCGGTCGGGAGGACATTATACAAGCTAGTCTGTAATGAGTGGCTACCTGTCGCGCGTGTAGCCCAGCTTGGGCTCGGTGTAGGCGAGCAGGTGTTCGCGCGTCCACGCGGGCCCGCGCTCGCCGCACAGCAGCAGGCGCAGCTCGGCGGGCGAGAAGGCGCGCAGGCGGCGCGCGGGGAACACGGCGCCGAAGCCGCGCCGGAACGCGCTCGCCTGCCGCGCCACGCCGCCCGCCACCACCCACTGCGCGCTCAGCGCCGCGTACGAGCGCGCGTTCGACGCGCTCACCTGACACGAGCACGGCAGTGTCACAACTCACAACTCACCAACATGCTCCGTGTTGCGTGGATATTCAAAAATTGATGGATATTCATAAATCCTCTTTTAAAACGAAAAATGCGCTAGTGTCGTGGAACACACGGTTGGAACAATTCCTTTTATCCTACTAATATTATAAATGCGAGTTTGTGAGGATTTATGGATTGATGGATGTTTGTTACTCTTTCACGCCACAACGAATGAACCGATTTGGCTGTAATTTGGAATAGAGATAGCTCATACCCAGGATTAACATATACAGGGTGGGCCAGACCAGGTGGATATAAAAAATTTTTTAGATTGTTCACTTAGGGGCCTGCCAGGACCCGCAAGGAAAAAAATCGGTTCCCACTCGATTACGAGAAAAAAAAATTTATTTAAAATTTTGGAATATCATTGCCTTGACGAACATTTAATTTCTTTTTAATTTTTCCAGTGATAATTTCAACAATTTTTTTATGGAATATCTTTACCTATTAAGTGTACTCTCTTAGAAAAAAAATTCAGTCTGATTGGCTGGTTTTAAGAGCATTAAATTTTAAATTATTTCAAGAAAATTAAGTTCATCCAAAATCTACAGAAAACTTTAAAATTCCATTAAAAATAAAAGAAGAGGTTCATTGCACTGGTGATTTTTTAAAAACTGTAGCAACTTATGTTCTTTTGATTGCTAAAAGAAAAATCGCATGTCAATGTGCCGGATAAAAAGTTATGATTTTTCAAAAGTCTTCGTTCCTCATTCGTGTAACTAACGACATTATTGAAAAAAATGTTAATTGTTTGTGGAGACTGCAGTATGACCTTTAATTTTAACTGCCTCATTGGTCTCGTGTTCGACTGCGGCCGACGAGGTCCCTGGTTCGAGTCCCGGGTCGGACCATATCAAGTATTAGGGTTTTCCGTAAGAAATTCTCAGTACTAGCCCAGAGTTAGGAAGTTGGCGTTGTTTCACCCCCGTGCCTTAGAGAGCACGTAAAGCCGTTGATCCTGCGCCTGATCTCTCTCCGCCTGCGCCTAATCTCTCTCCGATCGTGTCGAATTTTCCTTCCTATCGGGCTATGAGAGTAAAGAAACAGAGAGTGCACCTGTGTTCGCGCACACACTTGTGCACTTCAATATCTCTCGCACAGATGGCTAATCTTTCTGAAGATAGGCCGCCGCCGTGGCCGAAATTTGGTCGGGAGGACATTAATCCTTTAATGATGACTGACGGTATCTACATTTTTAAGAGAAAGAAAAATAAAACAATGTTTTATTTTTCCGAATTTCGGCCACGGCGGCGGCCTATCTTCAGAAAGATTAGCCATCTGTGCGAGAGATATTAAAGTGCACAAGTGTGTGCGCGAACACAGGTGCACTCTCTGTTTCTTTACTCTCATAGCCCGATAGGAAGGAAAATTCGACACGATCGGAGAGAGATTAGGCGCAGGCGGAGAGAGATTAGGCGCAGGACCAACGGCTTGACGTGCTCTCCAAGGCACGGGGGTGAAACAACGCCAACTTCCTAACTCCGGGCTAGTACTGAGAATTTCTTACGGAAAACCCCAATACTTGATATGGTCCGACTCGGGACTCGAACCAGGGACCTCGTTGGCCGCAGTCAAACACGAGACCAATGAGGCAGTTAAAATTAAAGGTCATACTGCAGTCTCCACAAACAATTATCATTTTTTTCAATAATGTCGTTATTTACATGAATGAGGAACGAAGACTTTTGAAAAATCATAACTTTTTATCCGGCACATTGACATGCGATTTTTCTTTTAGCAATCAAAAGAACATAAGTTGCTACAGTTTTTAAAAAATCACCAGTGCAATGAACCTCTTCTTTTATTTTTAATGGAATTTTAAAGTTTTCTGTAGATTTTGGATAAACTTAATTTTCTTGAAATAATTTAAAATTTAATGCTCTTAAAACCAGCCAATCAGACTGAAATTTTTTTCTAAGAGAGTACACTTAATAGGTAAAGATATTCCATAAAAAAATTGTTGAAATTATCACTGGAAAAATTAAAAAAAAATTAAATGTTCGTCAAGGCAATGATATTCCAAAATTTTAAATAAAAATTTTTTTCTCGTAATCGAGTGGGAACCGATTTTTTTCCTTGCGGGTCCTGGTAGGCCCCTAAGTGAACAATCTAAAAAAAATTTTATATCCACCTGGTCTGGCCCACCCTGTATGTTACATAATGCATATGCTACATAATGCAATACATTACCTTTAAGAATCAACGCCATCTCTCGCCACATGTCTACACTATAGAAAGGCGGTCATGACGGGAAATTCTTACACTTTTTTTCGCCTAGCCCCCATCCACCAAGTCCGTACCGTGCGATTATAGAATAAAATTATCATGAATTCCGCAAAGTAACGTCTGCTCCTATCCAATATTTAGTTACTACATGTCATAATAACTGTCAACATTGAACTATCATCTATTTTATGGTATCTCAAAAATAATATAAGTAGTATTAAATAGTATAGTCAAATAAAATGTGAAGTCGGATTCGAACCCCCGAATCGACAGTTTTACTTCTACACTCGCTCCGCTGCTCCACTTAGCTTTAACGGAAGGTGTGTAATAAACGAAGGCAACTTTAACTTTTTTCGTCTAGCCTCCATCCGCCAAACCGTCCGAAAAGGAACTTTGTTCCAATAGTATAGTCAAAATAGTGAAAAATACTATAACTCAATAAAAAATATAAAAACAGTGATAGCCTAGTGGTTACGACTGTAGTCTCCTATTCGGGAGGTTCGATCCCGGGTCGATCACGCACCTCTGACTTTTCAAAGTTAAGTGCGATTAAGAAATTAAATATCACATGCTTCAACGGTGAAGGAAACATCTTGAGGAAACCTGCACACCTGAGAGTTCTCCATAATGTTCTCGAAGGTGTGTGAAGTCCGCCAATTCGCATTGGGCCCGCGTTGTGGACTATGGCCTATAACCCTTGTCTGAGTGACCTCGCTCAGTAGTGAGCCGATGATGGGTTGATATTATGATGATGATGATGATGATGATGATGATGATACCTCAATATGTTCACCGCCGTCACACAGAGGCTGCACGGCCAGTTCGGGCGGCGTGTTGGAGGCCACGTGCGTCATAGTGAGCGACAGCTGGTCGAAGCTGGCGCCGTCCACTTGTATCGCAGCTATTTGTGTGTCGCGCTCTTCCTTCGACAACGATGTGTCCCGCATTAACTCTTCGTATTGCTCAGCCGCCGTCAGCACACTTGCTAGGAACCTAATAAATAAATAAAAACTTTTTCATCATACCTATTCGAAAAACGAATTGGCTTCAGAGGATAACGGGAGCAAAATTTAATTTTAACCCCATGGGACTTTTCATTTCTCTCTTCTGATTGGTCTGCGTTCGTGCCTTAGTATGTGTTTATTACTCCTGTGTTCGTTGCAGAAACCTGTCAATATTGAATATAACACAAATAACTATGAACCTACCACGAAACACAATTTCTATTACTGCCCGGCCACGACTTGCTTCGGCAAGAAGCGCGGTGTCGCGGTGTCTAAAATAGTTTTCATCATACCTATTCGAAAAACGAATATTGGCTTCAGAGGATAGTGGGAGCAAAATTTAATTTTAACCCCATGGGAGCAAAATTCAATTTGAACCCCATGGGAGCAAAATTAAATTTAACCCCATGGGACTTTTCATTTCTCTCTTCTGATTGGTCCGCGTTCATGCTTTAGTATGTGTATTGTGGTACTGCGTTCGTTGCAGAAACCTGCGTCGATCTCTCATTCCGTTCGAAATTCAAAAAATGTTTGAGAAGCTGTTGTCTTCGATAAGTCACGTGATCAATTTGTCTATCGTATATACGCCCATACTGTATCCAACATAATATTATCATATTAATGTTTAATTATTTCATAATAATTTATTTGTGTTTTATTTAAACTTTCAATATACGTATAGGTAATGTCTATACATACTAGGTTGATACTCCTAGCTTTTTCTTATAGGTAATGATGATGAAAAATAGTGTGTGTCATTCGGGGCCAAAATATTTTGTTCTCGGGCGGCGTATATTGAATTCCTCGCTATGCTCGGGATTCTACTTTAGAATCCTTCACTTCGCTCTGAATTCAAAATACCCTCGGGGAACAAAACATTTCTTTGGCCCCATATAACACAAAAAACTATGAACCTACCACGAAACACAATTTCTATTACTGCCCGGCCACGACTTGCTTCGGCAAGAAGCACGGTGTCTATGTGTCTAAATTTGTTTGTCTATGTTAGAAAATTGAAAACGTCACGACATGACTGACGACTGGAACTAACATATCGATCGATTTTTATCGATTTATTGATCGCATCGCAATGTGACGTATCGTTCTGATTAGTGTTCAATCCAATATGGCGGATTGCTGTGTTTTATCAAAATAAATGTCTATCTAGCTCAAAATAGATAAATCAATATGTTTTTTATAATCCATGAATTCTATTTCATGAGAATCTCCCCTCAATATATGGTACCTTGATGATGGTACCATAGGTGGTAAACCCGAGGTTGTGGAGCGTGATTTACTTCTTTTACTACCCCGCTTGAAGGAGCTGGGGCTGAAGGTGAACACGTCCAAGTGAGAGTTCTTGCCCTGTAGTCCAGAGTCCCATCTTCTGTTCCCTCGCTTCGAAGACCTAATTCCTGGGCTCAAGGAGTTGAACACTGACAATTTATTCCTCTTGGGATCTCCTATCTTTTCTTCCGCTATTTCGGAAGCCATTGAGGCAAGAAGGCAGTTACTCTCCACTGCTCGGGAGCGTCTTGAAGATCTTTCGGCCCACGTTGCTCTTACACTCTTGCGAAACTGTTTTGCGGTGCCAAAGATCACATACCTACTGAGGACCTCTCCAACATGGTTGCATCCAAGCAGTATCGCGTCGTTTGACGATGTCCTAAAGGAGACCTTGGAATCGGTCCTCAACGTGGCAATGGGGAGGGACCAGTGGAGCCAGGCGGCCCTTCCAATCCGCCTAGGGGGCCTGGGGGTGCGGCGCGCCCGGGATGTGGGCCTGCCGGCTTTCCTTGCGTCGGTGCATGGGTCTGCGAGCCTTGTCGCTAGCATACTTGCTATTGATGGTGACCCTCCTCGCATTCCCTTTGCATCCGGCGCATTGGAGGCCTGGTTGGCCCTCAACCCGGGCGCATCCGTTCCGCAGGCTTGACACGTCCAGCGCCAGTGCTCGGAGCTCGTAGCTCGTAGCTCGTAGCTCGGAGGCCACTTTGAAGCAACTCATGGATAAGGCAGCGGGTGCGGATTTGGCAAGACTGAAGGTGGTATCAAAATCGGAGTCGGGAGCGTGGTTACAAGCACTACCCTCACCTCACTTGGGCACTCTCCTCGACGGCAACTCGTTGCGTGTGGCGGTGGCTTTCCGTTTGGGCTGTGATGTTTGTGAACCTCATCGATGCATCTGCGGTTACATGGTGGAAGCCAACGGCCATCATGCATTGAGTTGCAGTCGTTGTGCGGGCAGGTTTCCGCGTCACCACGCCCTGAACGATATCGTCCGCAGAGCCCTCGTCTCGGCTGGCGTGCCCTGCATACTCGAGCCACCCGGGTTGAGCCGCACAGACGGCAAGCGTCCAGATGGCTTGACGCTCGTCCCATGGCAAAATGGCAAATGCTTGCTGTGGGACGCGACGTGCACTTGTACATTCGCACCAAGCCATCTCAGCCGGACGGCGCGGGTTGCCGGCGCTGCTGCAGAGTCCGCTGCTTTAAAAAAAAGAGGCAAATACGCCCCTCTTCTGGGCAGCTACCTTTTTGTCCCTCTGGCGGTGGAGACGATGGGATGCTGGAATGAGGAGGCTAGGAGATTTTTATTTGACATCGGACGTCGTTTAAGGGAGAGAGGCTGCGATCCACGCTCTGGGGCTTACCTGATTCAAAGGCTGTCAATCGCCATACAACGCGGCAATACCGCGAGCTTGATGGGCACCTTTGGCTCAGGGGCAACCAGGGGTGGTCTTTTTGACTAAAATGTGTTTTTGGTTTTATTTACTTACCTGACATTGTACGATTTCATGAGATAAATTCATAACTACATTGATTATTGGTTATTGTGTCACCATGCCTACACGTTTCAGTACTGGTCAGTACACTTATAGGTGAACATGAAGAACAACTTACCTATGCCTTATGGGATCTATTTCCTGCAAGTCCTCGTTGGTCAACTCCTCGCCGCACATTATTCGCAAGAACGGATCAGAGAGAGGTAGGTCGACTAGGCGTCCGTCTTGTAGAACCTGTGCCAAATAAACATTTTCTAATGTACGGTTCACTTCTGTGACAATGCAAAAAGAAAATTTATAATTGGGTAAGTATTTGACTGGTATTTTTTTATTCATTAAAAATAACGTTTTTAAATATTATAACACAATGCCATTTTTCTTTTTTAAATATCTCATCTAGTCTCGGAAATATAAGAGCTTTAAAGTTACCTGCTAGACAAAGAGAGCGCTATTGAGGTGTGACGTCAAAACTCAATAGCTCCATACGCTCTTCATAGCAAATTTCGTTTTAGAAAGTCAGATACGGTCGTAGTAAAACCATGGTAAAACAGCTTGTAACTTATTTGTTTTTTGACCGATTTATTTTCGGTTTTTACAAATGTTATTATTACATGTTACATTTTTGATTATTTATAAGGAATATCAACATTTTGACAACATTCAAATACCCAGTTATGTACTTTGATGTTTTAAGTTCATATGTACAGTGTTAGATTAACAGCACCGGGAATTTGCTAGGACACAGAATATGTATGTGTTAAAAGTAAAAACGTTTTCCCGGTTATAAATTTAGGTTCCCGCGCGATTTGAAAACAATATAACGCGGGCATTAGCTAGTAAACAATATGATTTACCTTAGCTAAAAATACTCCTAGGAACCAGAAATATTTGCAAACTTTATCACAGATAGGAGAGTCTTGCGGCAGAGGCGCGGGGAACAGGCCTCCTGCCCGCATCACGTAGTAGCCCGCCGGTTTCTCTGAAAATACCAAAATAACATTAGAAATATGTATTACAAACGTTTGTAGTCAATCTAGTGGCCTATCTAGTCTTCAAACATTGCGCTTTCCAGTGATGGGTTGAATGAAATGAATGGATCATTGATCTCTACACATCACTGGAAAGCCACCATTCTATTAAATTAATGTATGATATGAATGAATGGAATGGACTAATTGAATGAATTACTGGAATAAATGGTTAGAATGAATGAATGGAATGAATGAATGACAGGAATAAATGGTTAGAAGGAATGAATGGAATTAACGAATTGAATGCATTACTGGAATGAATGCATAGAATGAATGACTGGAAAAAGTGGTTACAAGGAATGAATTGAATGAACGAAATGAATGCATTATTGGAATGAATAACTGGTATAAATGCTTAGAAGGAAGGAATGAATGAAATGAACGAATTGAATATATTACTGGAATGAATGAATGGAATGAATGACTGGAATAAATGGTCAGAAGGAATGAATGGAATGAACTAATTGAATGAATTACTGGAATAAATGGTTAGAAGGAATGAATGGAATGAACGACTGGAATAAGTGGTTAGAAGGAATGAATTGAATGAACAAAATGAATGCGTTACTGGGATGAATGAATGGAATGAATGACTGGAATAGATGGTTAGAATTATGAATGACTGGAATAAATGGTTAGAAGGAATGAATGGAATAAATGACTGGAATGAATGGACGGTTAGAATGAATGAATATTATGTGGAAAAAGATTAAACTGCTAGATGACGATAAACATACCGTCGGGCAAGGTGAGCGGCAGGGGCGCGAGGTCCGCGTCGAGCGGCGCGCCGTCGCACAGCCACATGGCGAGGTCGGCGCGCTGCAGCTCGGCCGCCACCAGCGCGTAGAACTCCAGCGTGGGGCCCAGCCCGGTGCCCTCCTCGCCCGCGAACTCCACCTCCAGCACCGACTTGCGGCCCGCGTGCACCTGCATCACCTGAACACAGACAGACAATACAAACCTATATAACCTGTTCCCTAGACGAAAAAAAATCTTGCTGAATCTTTTGTTTGTAAAGTTATTAAACTCAATTTATTTATTATGTCTTAAATAATGTTGTGAAATGTGTATGTTGTGAGTTTAATAACTATACAAACAAAAGATTCAGAAAGATTTTTTTTCGTCTAAGGAACAGAGACCTTTTTTGAGTTGTCTCACTTTTGATAAAGGTGTGTGATACATAAATACGTACGATACGATATGTGTGTAAATGTATATGTTCCCTTATAGGCTGGAATCACATCTGTGCGCATCGATTCGCATTTTGTCATTTTGTAAGTAGTCGTGTACGCATCAATTCGGCTTTGGGATGCGTACACGACTCCATATACTTTTATATGGGCAAAATGCAAATCGAAGCGCACAAGTTTTGGAGACTCCAAAACGGCTAGACCGATTTTGAAGAAATTTTCAGGAAATCTTTAGATTAAGGCCAGCGCGTGATCTTGTGAAGTTTGGTAGCGATCCGATCAACAGAATTTTTTTTTTTCTAGAGTCAACAGCTGGTGAGCAAAGGGTAAGAAGTTACCTTGACCAATATTTAAGTTTGGCCATTCAGCGGAAACACAGCCAGCGTGCTGGGCGGAAGTCACGCATCTATTTTATCGGACGCTGAACGGCGCGAAAAGTAATAATTGCTATAACTTTTAATTGCTTATTACTTTCACTTTTGTGCATAATTTTGCCTATATTTTTCTCACTTTTTTTTTTTGCTAACTCTTGTGTGTTTAGAGATAATGCATTATTTCTACCAAAAAATGTTTATTAGATTGTTATGTTATAGCAAGAAATGTTCAAAATTTTGAAACAAATTGCAACAAGATAGCAAGTAATAACCTTTATCTTATAAATAAATAGCATTGTTACAAAATGATAAACAAAACGTTAAGATATGGCCAATAACGCCCATACTAATCATTTGTTAAATGTTTTATACCCTTTTACAAGTATATGAGGTACTAAACATCTAACAAATTGTAGCAAAAAGTATAGAATAATAGCACTAGGGAAAATGATTTATTTTCTTAAAGTAAGCGAACCTGCAGAGCAGAGCGCAGCAAGTTAGGATGCCTCGGTATCCGCACCCTTTCGTGCCTTAAACGCCCCATTCGGAACTCAGTAGCCTCTAACTCGGCACGCCTTGGTGATACAGTGTTGCCAGTTCTATAAAAAAAGCATAAAATCAACATTTAAGGTTGATTATACGGGTCTGCCCGCAAAATTCAAATTTAATGTGGTTTTTCGCAATTTGTAAACTATACGACAAAGTAGACTTATGGCACTCTAATTGCGCCAATGGCAGTGTCATCTTCGCAGGTTTATATAAAAATCGTTACTTGAAAGTGTCCAGTTTAAGAAATTAGTCAGAATATCGAGTTGGACGTGAGTCTACTCACAAATTGGTTGATATTCTGACTAATTTCTTAAACTGGACACTTTCAAGTAAAGATTTTTATATAAACCTGTGATGATGATACTGTCATAGTCGCAATTAGAATGCCATAAGCCTACTTTGTCGTATTAGTTTACAAATTATTGCGAAAAACCAAATTAAAATTGAATTTCGTGGGCAGACCCGTATAATCCACCTTAAGCTCTATACTTAATTTCAATTATTTATCTTTAAATAACTTTTGCCCGCAACATCGTCCGTGTAGAGAAAACCTCTGTTTTTGATGATAAAAGGTAGGCTATATCACTTTCCAAGGCCTCAACTACACCTATGCTAAAAATCACGTCACAGGCCACAAAACAAAGTAGTATAGACGTTAACAAACCTCTGCCTATCGAGCGCTCGATCCCGTTGTGCTTGCAGCCATACAATAGTTCGCGAGGTCCCGAAAGCAGTGCACGCGAAGAACATTTGCCTCGTCTCCAAGGGGAATAAGAATGGACACCAATCGTTGAGTTGTTGACACCTTTGACAAGTAATAATAAATGAATTAGAATGGTTTAGGGTTCCATACACAAAGGGTGCCAGGGCAACAGGACCCTATTACTAAGCCTCCGCTGTCCGTCCGTCTGACTATCGTATACTATAACCGTAATGGGTAGATACTTGGCACAGACTGTGTATTTCTATTGCCACTATAATAATTTAAAAAAAAATTGGTTGTCTGTAAAGTCAGTTTACGGACGATAATTTTACGTGATAACGTCATAAAGAAACATTGACGATGACTGGCGGGCGGCGGCGGGCGCTCTCTACGCCAATGCTTGGGCCGATCGTGCCTATCTATCGCTTGTTCCGCGCTCTCGCTTGCACGCTCAGGCTCAGACGGAACGTGACACTTTTTCGTGCGTGCAGCCGGTGTTCATCGATTTATAAGACGTTATCACGTCAAAAAAGTTAAAGGGGGTCTCGATCTTGTATGATGGTACGGAACCCTTTGATACATAATGGCCAGTCAATCACAAATCGATTGAACCATACAGCGCAATTTATTCTGGTATCTAGGTAGTGGTATGTGAAATCTTATTTATTCAGCAGGTCGATTGCAGAAAAGTTAACATGTAATTATTGCTACATTCTCAATTGTGGCGATTGGCTGAATTTATCGCTTTCTTTCTGCTACAATGCATTTTTGCATACAGTGTCGTGTCGGCGAATCAGAGATGATTGTGATTTTCACACTGTAGAAATTATTTTGAGACAAACCCACTGGAACATCGTTCGCATACATTGATAATATTTCGCAGCATTTTGTATTGCTTTTTTTAGCATTTAAAACATTTATAATACAAAATGCCGCGAAATATTATCAATACACTTCTGTCTTTGATCAGCTGCAGGGCCATCTAGTCTAGCCCTAGCCAAAACTTCAAGTGACAACGATCGTAGAAAGAGAATAGATACAACGAAGTGTAACTTGGCTAGAGGGGCCGGTCTGACTGCCTACGGAACATGGAACCGATGGACCGACAAACACGGTCACTGTTTCCGAGGCAGAGACTTACCACTGGGGTGTGGCGGCCGCGGCCAGGGTGAGCGGGTCCTGCAGCTGGTGGTGCAGCTTGTTGGTGAGCTTGGTGGACAGGAAGCAGTGCGCGGGCAGGCCGGGGAGCAGCGCGCGCAGACGCCGCAGCGCGCGCACGCAGCACGTCACCATCGAGCCCTCCGCAGACTCCGCGCCGTCCGCGCCCGCCACGCCGCGCTCCGCTACACAAACATCAAGATACAACTTGAATAATTAAATATAAAAAATTCTTTTTAAAAAACCCAGCTTCAGACACCCGCGCCACAAAGTATTTAATTTATTGTTGATTTTTTTTTAAACCGCTCGACCGATTTCGATAAAATTTAAATGGGACCACCTGGGAAGTATACCCTTTCAAACAAAAAACGAATTTTCCAAATCGGTTCAGGCGTCTTCGAGTGATCGGTGAACATTATATAAAAAAATGCGACGAATTGTTGACCTCCTCCTTTTTTGAAGTCGGTCAAAAAGTGGCCATATACGCCTCCCACGCACAGATCCGATATTACAAATTTCGTCATGGTATCGCAGCGTGACTTGCGAACAACACTATTACTATTTAATAGATACAGTAGAATAGCACAAGTACGCATGTGATGCTACTTTGGTTTAAAACTAAAAGTGTTTTACTGCAATTATATGTATATATGTATGAATGTCAACTGACACAAAGGCGCCTGTACCTGTAAATTAATTAATAAATAATAAAGTGCCTCTAAATTATTTATTTATTTATTTATTTATTTAGTACCAGTAATATAAAAACAATTTTAGAAAGATATAAAGGACGTGCACAAGGACAGCTTATCTCTAAAGAAGAGATTTCTTCCAGAAGCCCTCGAATGTGAGAACAGTGAGAACATACAGAGGTAGGTAGGTACTAAAGACTTATCTTTAAAAATTATTAAATGGCTACAGATAATACAATACATATTAAATTAAAATACTAATATATAATATACATGATATTATAATAATTAAGTATACAATTTATACTACATATATACTTAATAAATAGTAATAATAATATAATAATAATAATAATATAACCTGGCAACCCTGAATGTCAGCATACATCATATTTTTTCACCGTTACATTTTTGCCGAAATAAATATTATAAAACGGATTTCAACAGAATTTTAGATTTAATTCAATAAATTTACCGTAGTAAAAACTAATAAGAACAACAAACCATGAAAGAACAAATAAAGAAAATCAAAACAGTCCGAAATATAACTGACACAACCTGTCAATAGATGCCGGATAGAATACAAAAGAAATTAGTAGACGAATTAATAATGTAGAATGCTGACACGATCCAGAGCACGGAACGCACAAACACCACCCCCGGACTCGTCGCTCAGTCCCGCCTCGCAGCCACCCGGGACCACGCCCAATGCTGCAGTTGCGTCGAGTTCGAGCGACGAGTTTTTCTCCCCGCCGACGTCGCCACCACCAGTACATCGTCGTGGGAGAGGCCGGCCGCCGACTTGCTTGGGATCCCGAGGCCCACCGGCTTCTGATAGGGTCCCCGCTTCCGGCGGTAGTGTGTCGCGCATGAGGTGGACAACATCAATTAATGAAAATGTCATGCGCGCATACTTAGGGGCTACTGAGGGTGGAACCAACATGACCGCGTACCGTGCTAGGATGCATGCTTTGTTTCAGGTCCTTGAACCAGCTCTCAATGTGTCGGCTCAGCGACTGTCGGACCAGGTGCGGGTTATTCAGCGTAATCACATGCTGGACAACGCCGTGCTTGATCGGCTTCGCTCTGAACTCCAATGTAACCGCGCTACCCCCCCCTCACCGCAAACTCCAGCACAATCGCAAACTGCTCATGCGATTTCGCTGCAGCCCACTCAGGCTGATGAGGGACAGGATAGCGGGGCTGCACATGTAAGTACCCAGTGTAGTGAACAATTGAGGAGTGCTTTGGAGAGTGCTATTCGGGAATATAGATCTTCACCACCCGAGTTTAGACCGCGGTTACCTCGGTTGCCCATGAAAAATAAGAACAAAGCGCTAATGGGTGCCCTGGATTCACTGCTGCCGAGTTATTTTGACAGCAGCGAAGACCTTTCCGACACACATTCGATTCTGTACTGCGCGGCTGTTGCGGCATGTCGTGTTGCTAATGTAAAGTTAATTAATAATGATACAGCAACACGACCGAAGCCTACCGCACCAGCCTGGCAGTGCAGGATCGAACGTCGTATTGATGGGGCTAGGGCACTCATTGGCAAACTACTCTGCTTCAGGGAGGGCAACACTCGCCCTAGAGTCATGCGCTTTGTGAGGCGCGCTTTCTTAGGGACTGATATCAGCCCTCAAGATTATATGGCGCGCGTCACTGAGCGCATTGACTTCCTGAAACAGAAGGTCTCGGCATGGGCTAGCCGTATTCGCAGATACAAGTGCCGGGTCGAGAGATATACCCTGAATCGCACTTTCCAAAGCGATCAAAGGCGGGTATACCGAGGTTGGGAACACCCTGACCAAGGTGTCACCGATGCGCGCCTACCGGATGATGAAGCCATGACATCATTCTGGCGCAACATCTGGTCGGCGCCTGTCGCTCACACTGAGGGTGATTGGACGTGGGATGTAGAAAGAGCGTGCGATCAAATTCCAGAAATGGACCTAGTTACTATAACCCCTGAAGACGTGGCCACTGCAGCCCGTCACCTGCCCAATTGGAAATCCCCTGGGCCGGACGGGCTGCACAACTTTTGGATAAAGTGGCTACGCAGCTCGCACGCTCGTTTGGCATCCCAATTCCAATCATCTCTAGAGTCAGAGTCGCTACCCCAGTTTCTGACAACAGGTATTACCCTCCTGCTCCATAAATCAGGTAGTACCACGGAGCCCAAAAATTATAGGCCGATTACGTGCCTACCAACATTGTATAAACTTCTTACATCCATTCTGAGAACGAAAATTAACGATCACATCGATACAAAATCCATCATGTCTAATTCTCAGAACGGATGTAGGAATGGCTCCCGTGGTACTAAGGAGCTTCTCCTCATTGATATGGCCATTTGTCAACAGGTTCGGCGCTCCCGAAAGGATCTGTCGACATGTTGGATAGACTATAAGAAGGCCTACGCCTCTGTGCCCCATACATGGCTCATGAAGGTGCTGGAACTGTACAAAGTAAACACAGTACTACGCGCCTTCCTACAGACGTGTATGGGGCAGTGGAGGACGGTCCTTCACTATCCAGGGTGTCGCCGGACCCTGGGGAGCGCGGAGCCTATAAGGATTGAGCGAGGCATATTCCAGGGCGATAGCCTCAGTCCTTTGTGGTTTTGCCTGGCTCTGAATCCTCTGAGTACTCTCTTGGAGAATTCAGGGCTAGGTTACCGGTTGAGGAGAGGTGGTCAGGTTATATCACACCTCCTTTACATGGATGACCTAAAACTCATTGCCCCCAACAAATCACATCTACTAGAGTTACTAAAGGTAACTAAAGCCTTTAGTGATTCCATTAGGATGGAATTTGGTGTGGACAAATGTGCGGTCATGCATGTAAAGCGAGGGAGGATTGTGGAATCTGAGGGTGTTGAGCTCTCGGATTCCATATACCTCAGATCGCTCTCCCCAACTGAAACCTACAAATACCTGGGCATGGCGGAGGCGTTAGGTATCAGAGAGGCCGACATGAGGCAGTCGGTGAGGGAGCGTTTCCTTGGCCGTCTGAAGAAAGTGCTGAAAAGCCTTTTGTCGGGCGGCAATAAGGTGCGCGCCTTCAACGGTTGGGTCATGCCGGTCTTGATGTATTCCTTCGGCATACTCAGGTGGACTCAGACTGAGCTTGACGCCCTGGACAGACAAGTTCGTGCGCTGCTGACCGCATATCGGATGCATCACCCGCGCTCCTCGGTGATGAGGCTGTACATCCCGCGGAAGTGTGGGGGAAGAGGCCTTTTGAATGCCAAAACCCTCCACAACCGCGAGGTGTGCAGTCTCAGGGAGTACTTTCTCCACGCCGAGACGGAGATGCACCGCGATGTGGTCGCAGTGGACAGGGGTCTGACGCCGCTCTCCTTGGCTAAAGAGAACTGGCGCATACCTGTGGTGCTCAGTACCAATGACCGCAGGGTTGTATGGCAAGGTAAGGAGCTTCACGGACGCTTTTATCGGGCCCTCCACGGGCCTGATGTTGACTTTGAAGCGTCCGTGGCCTGGCTGCGCTTTGGTGACCTCTTTGGGGAAACCGAAGGGTTTGTGTGTGCAATTATGGACGAGGTCATGATGACGAACAATTACAGAAAATACATAGTGAAGGATGGAACGGTAGACATATGTCGGGCATGTCGCCGTCCTGGAGAAACTATCCGTCACATTGTTTCTGGTTGTTCTCATCTAGCTAACGGCGAATACTTACACAGACATAACCAAGTGGCCAGGATTATCCACCAGCAACTTGCCTTGAAATACAATCTTGTGGAATCGGAGGTACCGTACTACAAGTATGTGCCCGACCCAGTTCTTGAAAATGGTCATATCACACTGTACTGGGATCGATCTATCATTACAGACAGGACTATTGTAGCCAATAAGCCTGACATAGTGGTGATAGATCGATCAGAGCGCCGTGCAATGATTGTTGATGTTGCTGTCCCGCATGACGAAAACCTCGTGAAAGCCGAGAAAGAGAAACTCACCAAGTATCTCGACTTAGCGCACGAGGTTGTCGCCATGTGGAATGTAGACTCAGCAATCATTGTACCGATAGTGATAACCGCTAATGGTCTTATAGCCAAGAGCCTCAACCAACATCTTTCGAGGCTCTCGTTGGGTAGCTGGGTCAAGGGCCAGATCCAGAAGGCTGTACTCCTGGACACGGCTCGCATCGTCAGGAGGTTCCTCTCTCTGGGGCCCTGACCGCCGGTTGCTTGGACCCTGTTCCCGAGACCGGTGGACCGCTATTTTTTATATTTTTAAATATTTTTTTTATTTTTGTTTTATAATGAAATATTTAAAAATGTAAATAATATGAGTAAAAGTAAATAAAGATGATAATAATATACTATATATAATACATAATATACTATATATTATATAGGAAAAGAAAAACAAAAATACCGGGCATATTAAAGATGAAATTAGGAGGAAAGATAATGCTGCTTCAGTTTCGACTTAAAAACAGCAACAGATGGACTGTTGCGGATATTTTCAGGAAGAGAATTCCAGAGGCGCGCTGCAGTTACCGCAAACGATCTTGCGAAGAAAATGGTGTTGCTGTGGGGCACTTTTAGTATTTTCAACTCGACGCAGGATCGGAATGGTCTGGCTCGCGGAGGAGCATCCAGAAAATACTCACGTAAATATCCTGGTGAAGAAAACTTAAAAATTTTGAATATTAAGGTTAAAATGTGAGCATTCCGCGAAGTCGAATAGGGAGCCACTTCAGTTGACGACGGAACTCAGATATATGATCGAATTTGCGCAGTCCGAAAATAAAACGGATGCACAAATTCTGAAGTCGATCTAATTTATCAAGTAGCTCTTCAGTTGCATCTAGATAGCAAACATCAGCATAGTCAATGAGAGGAAGGAGAAGAGTTTGTGCTAGCATTATTTTAGTGCGTAAAGGCAAGAAACTTTGAAGTCTCCGGAGGGAATGTATGGAATAGTGCAAACGTCTACTCACCTCATTGATATGAGCGGACCAAGAAAAGTTAACGTCAAAAATTAAACCCAAGTTTCTAGCTTTGTCAGAGAGGTGTATAGGTATATCGTCGTAAAGAATGTGAGGTAAAGTAATAAAATTAACTTTACAGCGCATTCTGCTGCTACCAATTATGAGAGCTTGAGATTTTGTAGGATTGACAAGCAGGCCAAATGACGCTGCCCATTCCTTAATTCGAGTAAGGTCAATGTTAATAGCATCCACTGCAGATGGAAATTCGGATAATGCCGCGTGCCTATAAAGCTGCAGATCATCGGCATAGAGATGGTAGTGTGAAGAAATTACTTTAGAGATTTCGTTTATAAAAACAGAAAACAATAAAGGAGATAGCACACCGCCTTGGGGTACACCAGCTGAGAGATCAGCCCAGTCCGAAGAGGCTTCGTCGGTGCTGATTCTCTGCCGGCGACCACGAAGATAGGACTTAAACCAGTCAATCACGGAATGAGAAACATTAAGAGAGCGAAGGATAGCTAGCATTACATCGAAATCAACTGAATTAAAAGCGTTACTGAAGTCAAGAAGTACAAGAACAGTAAGCTTCTTACTATCCATAGCAAATCGAATATCTTCAGTTACTTTGAGCAATGCGGTTGAGGTACTGTGAAAGGGACGGAAACCAGACTGGAGAGGGCTTAGAAGATTATTGCGAGATAAATATGTTGAAATTTGCTTGAACACTAAGTTTTCTAAAATTTTAGAGTACGAGATTCGGTATAAGAAATTTATACCCTCATCTGTTATTTATTAGAGATAGGAAATAAACGATAGATCATAATATGATCTATATTATACTCATCAACATAATAATTATCTCGAATAGGTTGCCTAGTTAAATTGCGTGCGGAGAATATTTACATATAAAATCTCGACAACCATGGATATATTATCTATCACTTATTTCTTATCAATAATAAGAGGGTATAAATTTCTTACACCGGATCTTAGACCATAATATGGGAAATGCTTTAAGCTTCCATTTAGTTTTTAAGCTTTCAGGCGGTATTTCTGAACGAACAAGCATCAAGCGGAGCATACAAATGCTCAAAGTCTTGTCCTTACAAAAGTAGTTTAAGTTGAAAGGAACTTAAACTTAAAATGTCATAAAAATATGCACTTTGATTCCAAACTTTAAGAAGTTTCAGCTAAGATTCCTGCTATAACAACAACGTAATCTTACCCGGGTCCCCAGGCTCGTCGTCTTCACTGTCGCTAGACGATGCAAATGCTTCTACACCTTCGATTTCCTTATACGTGAGCCTATAAACAAAATTTCAACACAATTACATGTTTAAAACCACTAATAATCATTTTCAATCCAAAAATGATTGGGTTTTTAAGAATGTACGCATGCTGAAGTACGCACGCACATGTACAGAAGAAGAAAGAGCGAGAGGTGGTCAGAGGGAGCGCGAGCAGCGAGCGGCGCGGTTTTTTCTCTGCGTCTCAGAAACGCGTCTGTGTCATACAATAGCTTTTTTTCTAGTTCGTTAATGCTCCTGTATGTTCGTTTTACAATTATTGTAAACAACTAAACTGGTTTCCAAAACAATTCACTGAAAAGTAAAATAAATAATTCAAATTCGATTTGCATGAAAACCCCAATTTTACGGCAAATGTCGTCATAGTAAAAAATCACCAGGCTGCCATGATGTACTAACTGAGATAGGTGGTCATTTGTGTGGAAAAAAATTACACTCACGTGTATGTTGTATCCCTGTGCGTATCGTGTGTCGGAAGGCGCGAATTAAGAGCCAGTACTGCTCTGTAAATGGTCCAGGAAGGTCGCTCGAGGGGCAGCGAAATTTCGCCAGAGCTCAGTACCAGTCGTAATGAAGGCAACTTGTTCGTCGCCGTACTGGGCACGTTTCCATTATTTTCTTTAGTTTTCGCGCTGCTACTGGTTGTTTCCTGTGCTTCTTCAACGTCTGAGTCTTCGTTTATGGGTATGTCGAGATCTGGCAAAGGAATTTGAATCTTAATATAATTAGAAAACGTCGCACAATAATTGCAAATGTAATGTACATAACGACAGATTCACGACTAGTGGCAATGGTGGATGCAATACTCTAAGAATCAAAATACGTTGAGGACTCAAGGTGCTCGAAACCTGATCCGCAACGGAAAAAACAGCGATAAAAGACTGCTCACTGGGGGGACAGACCGACATATAAGCAACATCATCTTCTATGGAGATCCTTGCAAGAAACCTACAGACCGTTCACTATGACTTGTCCATTACCGTCATGAAGGCACCATTGCTCCACACAATGAAAACCCTGACAACGGCTTGAGATTGTGAAGATGATACTACCATTTTAAGCAATGGTGTCAACTGCCAACATTAAGTGAAGGGACAAGTTATGGTGAACTGTCTTTTTTCAATCGATAGAGACGCCGACGTCAGTATGCTACGTAAACTGCCTGGTTGTGACCTACCCACAGTCTGGTTGAGATTGGTCCGTCCCGGGCGAGGGTCGAAGGCGGGTATGAGCGCGGAGAACTGCCGCTTGAGCACAAAGTCGTCGTCCCAGGGCTTGCGCGAGCGAGAGCCGTTCGCCGCCGCCGCGCCGCCCGCGCCGCGCACCGCTTCCAGCGCCTCTTCCTCCATCAATGACAGCAGATTGCGAGACACCTAGCATTCAGTCATCATCATGAGCTCATTAACGTCTCACTACTGAGCGCAGGTCTCAACGGTCAGAAGGGTTAGGTTGGAATTACATTTGTGCGCATCGATTCGCATTTTGTCCATATAAAAGTGTCATTTTGTAAGGAATCGTGTACGCATCAATTGACAATAATTCGGCTTTGCAATGCGTATACGACTCCATTGCAAATGACACTTTTATATGAACAAAATGCGAATCGGACTTCACACACCTTTGAGAACATGATGGATAACACTTAGGCATGCAGGTTTCCTCACGATGTTTTCCTTCACCGTTGAAGCATATCATATTATTCAGTTACTTAATTCCCTTCCTCTGCGCGCCGCCATCTTGTAGCCTTGCGCGGATCTGCGTCACTTCTGCGTCATATTACCAAAATGGCGGTTTTCAATAAAAAATCGCTACTAACTTAGAACGAACCTAAGAAAGTGGTAAGCGCCTGGCTACATTCGTCTGTTACGCGTTTCTCCAAAACGTTTTTTTTTGCGATTTGTTTACTGTTAAAGACAGCTAAGGAATTATAGATTATCTTAAGTACATATGACACTGCATATTATCATTCGACTTCAAAATATCACCTGCGCAAAAAGATAGCAATATATCCAACAGAACAGCACCATGTGTCTTGTAAAAAATACTCACAACTTCCTGGTAGGTAGGTTCGTTTTCCTTGTCACTGTCAAGAGCGTCGTCGCCTTCGTCGTCGTCCTCCAACTCGGTGAGCAGCGCGGGCGCTCGACACGACTCCAGGAAGTCTTCCAACGAGACCTACGAGTCGATTAATACGATTACAGTTTAAAGCTCATACGTCACACACTTCGTCGCCGATGCATCCGCGCTAGCCTTGGCGTGCGAGATATAGCAGACAAGTCCGCGTTAGTTCGGCTGTTCCCAAAACTTTTACAATAATATAATGCTTATCATTAATCACCATAAAATCCTTTTAATTATATTACTAGGCCAGCCGCTCATTGTGATTTGTCGCCGTGACTTTTTATCGCTGTCACCTAGTAGAAGATCCGAACCTAAGTCGACCTTCACCGGGGTGATTATTGAATGAGACCTATTTTATAATAAATTTAGTCTATTAAAAAATGTATTAAAAATGGGTTTGCTGGAAAAATCCTGGACAGGATATTTTTAATTAATTATTAAGAAATCCTTATGCTCTGTCCTTTTTTATTACACGGTATACTTACCTCGGATCTCTGTGTCACTCATTTCCCCACGCGTTGAAATTTAAATTTTATATCAGCATAAGCGCTGTTTTATTGAACACGTTGATATAGGGTTTTCTGCGAAAAATTTGGTCCTAATAGAGGTTTGCGAATTTTAAAAATTTAAATTTCAACGCGTGGGGAAATGAGTGACAGAGAGATCCGAGGTAAGTATACCGTGTAATAAAAAAGGGCAGAGCATAAGGATTTTTTAATAATTAATTAAAAATATCCTGTCCAGGATTTTTCCAGCAAACCCATTTTTAATACATTTTTTAATAGACTAAATTTATTATAAAATAGGTCTCATTCAATAATCACCCCGGTGAAGGTCGACTTAGGTTCGGATCTTAGACCAACCCACTGTCGCCCACGGTGCGCCCACTGTTTTAGGCCAGCCGTATGTCGCTGGGCGACAAAACGCGCTCATTCTTGAAATGAGATTTCCCCACGCGTTGAAATTTAAATTTTTAAAATTCGCAAACCTCTATTAGGACCAAATTTTTCGCAGAAAACCCTATATCAACGTGTTCAATAAAACAGCGCTTATGCTGATATAAAATTTAAATTTCAACGCGTGGGGAAATGAGTGACACAGAGATCCGAGGTAAGTATACCGTGTAATAAAAAAGGACAGAGCATAAGGATTTCTTAATAATTAATTAAAAATATCCTGTCCAGGATTTTTCCAGCAAACCCATTTTTAATACATTTTTTAATAGACTAAATTTATTATAAAATAGGTCTCATTCAATAATCACCCCGGTGAAGGTCGACTTAGGTTCGGATCTTAGACCAACCCACTGTCGCCACGATGCGCCCACTGTTTTAGGCCAGCCGCATGTCACTGGGCGACAAAACGCGCTCATTCTTGAAATGGATTTCAAGTCTCGTCAGTTGTTGGAACTATTTGTCGCCGTATTGTCTCGTCTCTACAGTGAGCGCACTTACATATAATGAGCGCACTTACATATAATGAGCGCACTTACATATAATGAGCGCACTTCCATATATCTTCACAGCACTCCACTTGGCGACAAAAAATCACAATGAGCGGCTGGCCTTACTCTAATATGTATTCCATATATATATTTCTCCCTCAAACAGGTGTCGGCAGAATGCCAGCGCTCAAGTTTTTCATAAAACCTGCTGCTAATGCTGAGCCGGTGACCTTATTGCTTATGCGACATATGGGTGCAAAAGTTAATTATTAAAATGTTTATTTTGTGTATTTTATAATTTATATCCATGTGTAACATGTCCAAATAAAGCTATTTTCTGTCTTTCTACTTTCCAAAACTATGTGGGTCACACGTGCATTGATAGATCAGTCAGTCAAAGTATATTGTAAAAGTTTAACCACTGAACCTTTTTTTTTTTCTTATTAAGTAATCTTTCTTTTCGTTCTTGTAATTTACTATCTATAAGTGCATTTACCTAGTTATAATTAACTTTTTACACCTTCAATTGACTAACATACTGTTATTAGATTATAGATTTAAGATGGAAATTTTTGTATGGAAGTTGTTGGAGTATTAAAAATAAATAAAAAAATTTAAAAAAAAAGTATTTTGAAAAGAGCAACTGCCGAGTTTCTTGCTGGTTCTTCTCGGCAGGAACGGCATTCCGAACCAGTGGTAGACTCATTGACGATTCAAATGTACTTGTAAAAGTTTATTTGAATAAAAAACATTAAAAAAAATCCATCAATCAATCGATCAGTGGTAGATTCATCGACTATTCAAAAGCACTTGTAAAAGTTTATTTGAATAAAAAATATTTCTATTCTATTCTAATCAGTCAGTCACCTTGTCCTTTTATTTAATTAGATTATCTTACGTATATCGCAATATTGTTACGGGCACGCAGTTTACCTGTTCGCTTTCACTGGAAGTAGACGTTAAGGACAGGGTGAGCGCGTTCTGAGCGTTGGGCGCCAACGACGGGTAGCTCTGCGCCGCGGACAGCAGCCCGCCCGGGAAGTTGCTGGACAGCGCCAGCCGCACCAAGCTGAAACAAGTTTACTGTTCAAACAGCCCCAACGGTTACAGCGATTTCGGACTAGCGTATTTTTTTGGGCTTATAAGCTTCTATCGGCATACACGCTTACCCGCTCGCCACATTATGCGCTTCAAAAAACCGAATGCGCGTACACGCGCTTATTCTGGCGTATTCGCTCGAACCGGTGATACGGACGAACTCGGCTTTTAAGCGCGTCAACGCTCGTACGAGTTCCGCGTGTGGCAAAAAATGCGCCTATACTGCTTAAAAACTAAAAAATGCCAAGTGCGAGTCGAGCCTCGCTCTTTTAGGGTCCCGTACAGACCAAATCACTTTTTTAAAACTAGATACACATTTAGATATAGATAAAGATAGTACTAAATTAGCATATATGGGGAAAAATGCTTGTTTGTTTTGGTAACACCCTTGATGGCCCCCCATTTCTTCATTTTAGAAGCTAAAAAATAATAAAAAATATATTTGAACTCCACTTAATGAATTCTAGACAATGACAACCCACATGCCAGGGTAAAAAAATTATTTCGACTTTTTTTCCATGTATGGGACTCCTCCCTTTATTTTTTAAATTAATTTTATTTTTATTGTTTGTTGTTATAGTGGCAATAGAAATAAATACTCTGTAAAAATTTCAACTGTCTACCTATTACGGTTTACGAGTTACAGCCCGACAGACGGACGGACAGCGGAGGATTAGTAATAGGGTCCCGTTGGCACCCTTTGTGTGCGGAACCCTAAAAACGCTGATCGGAAACCGCCCTTACAGGTGCGAATAAATTTTAAATACATATCAACAGTTGCGGGGCCCGGCCGGCGTGAATCGAACCCACATCTATCGGGAATCGCGCTTGAGGTGTTTGAACTTTGACTACTTGACCAGTTCGCGGCGACCCAGGAATTTTTAATATGTATTTTTTATTCAGATATTTCTTTTAAGTGTAGGTTAACACTTAGAGGTTAACGCTTAGAGAGGCGGGAAGAAGAGGTGCGTACTGAAAACTGAAAGGTCGACGGTCCGATCCCAGCCCGTTGCACTTTTGTCGTACCCACTCCTAACACAAGCTTTCCGCTTATTTAGCGGGAAGAAGAGATTTTTATAATCAATTTCAGGTTGGCTAATATTCTTTTTTTAATAAAAAATAGTAGCCTATGTTACTCTCCAAGTCCTCAACTATACCCATGGGAAAAATCCATTGCTTCGTTATTGTGTCACTGAAGGGCAATACCGCATTAGTGATCGATAATGAAGTATTCCGTATGTTTAATATCTGTACATCGTTCTTTTACTACTTCGTCATCTCGTCTCAGAATGAGCGGGGTACAAAGAATCAGGCAATTTTAGTATATCCTACATTTAGTACTTTGTTCCTTGTAGATTGTGGAACTACTGTACTAGAAGTCCGAACTAGTACATTGCTTGGAATGTACTAGCACTGAGCGCTCCTTTTAGTGGCCGAGCAAGAACAAGCCTAAAGACAGCAAACCATCAAGCAACGAACACACTTTCGCATTTATAATATTAGTAAGTATAGTAGGGATGCGGCAGTTCAATACCTGGGAAACAGTCCAGTGGAGTGGTTCGAGCGCGCAGCCCGCTGTATCGACGTGCCGCGCCCTATGCCGCTGCGGCGACCGACGCCCAGCGACTCCAGCAGTCTTGCAGCGCCCTAATCGTTACACAAACATTACTATCATATCTAAGGCCGTTTATCCACGAGCCATCGCACGACACGACACGGCACGATAAATTGCGGTTGCGACTCCGAGCGACATATATTTCTATTTCTGTGCGGTGTCGTTGAATAAGTAAACGGTTCATCAATCGTTGCTAGTCTCAATAGGGTATGTAAAATACCCTATTGAGACTAGCAACGATGTGTTCCTAGTGAGAAATAATCTAAAAACATCTAATTTTGATAGTTTATGCAATAAAAAAGTAGTGTTGGAAGCCAATAAGCGTCTAACGCCCGTTTTCACCAATGTTCCCTAAATTTTACGGGTTCCCTAAGCTAAGTAGGTGACGCTTTCTGCCAATTTCGTTTTCACAAATCTTTAGGGAACACCTAAAGCCGGAAATGACAATGAGTAAGATTAATTGTATTAAGTGGCTACCCACTTAGGTGCAGAGATTCCTACTTAGGGGATAATTTAGGTATGGCTGATGAAATCGGGCATAAGTTACCTGTTGCGTGAGATCGGGCTCGCTGGCACTCATAGCACCGCCGGCCGCTTGCGCGTCCTTTTTTTGTTCGCTAAATTGACCGTCGACGTTCTCGTTTTCTTCACACTAGAAATATATTTTCATATTTTGCATTCGAATTCGAATAAAAAATCATTCTATTCTATATATTCTATATACCTATATGAGAAACAGAACAATAAATTACGACACATAGACCATATATCTTTAAATAATGCCACCTGTTTTGGCAGTTACACTAAAACAATCAATAACCAAGAATAAATGAAATTATGAATTTATCTAATGAAACAGGATTCGTGGATAAAAAACGTACTTATTTTTCTAATTTGAGCGAGATTTATATTTATTTTGATAAACTACAGATATATAAATATAAACTAATACTTAACTTTTTTTTAATCAAATCATACAGTTCATTTTTTTCATACCTTGATTAAAAGCTATATTTTTTTCTGCCAACCATCGCTGCATTTCAATTTTTTTTTATTACTATAAAATACAGCACTCCGCCATATTGGATTTAATACCAATCAGAGCGATACGTCACATCAGTGGCGTGCCGTAGGGTTCAAAGATAGGCAAGCCAGGTGCTTCCGCCTTCTTTACTTATGAGTTATGACCGACCGACCGACCAGCGGCGCCAGACCCCACTCCGTCGCTGGACGCGCGAAATTTAAACCCAGTATTTTTAAACTTGGTCGACTAATTAGTGAGATATTATAATATAATAATATGCCTATTATCGAGCTGATTTTACGCATGCCTGGCTTTTTGGCTTGTAAAGAGAGTTCGCCACTGCGTCACATCTATCTTCATACTTTACAAACTACTAAGAAAAAAGATATAGGTGACGTCACGAGCGACGCCATGACACCGTCGTGTGTTTTTGCGTGAATTTTAAAACTTAAAATTGAAATGCCAAACATTTTTTTTTGCTGAAATAAGATAGTTTTTCGAAATAGTTTTGTCCAAAATCGAATCGCCTGGCTTTACCTGTATGTGCAGGCGGTTCGCGTTGTTGCGCAGCGTGTGTAGAAGCGAGGCGGGCAGAGCGGGCAGCGCCAGCAGCTCGCTCGACAGCAGCGCGTTGGCGCTGTTGCGCATGGCGTCGCCCTCGCAGCAGCGCGCCTCGCTCTCCTTCACAACAACACTACGTTACACGCTAGCATTCGCTGTTAGCACGACTGTGACACGCAACACGCACACACAAACTACTGTGCTACACACTCATAATTACCTTGTTACTTCAAATGAACAAAATGGAGTGATCCAAATGACATTTCGGTCAAAATCTTGGGATCATTGTGTAGATTTTTGTAGAACATTCCGTCATTCTAACTGCATTGTTACATCGTGAAAACTTCAATGGCATTCTTGTATGACACATGAACATTGTTGTTTGAGATTGAAAATGAGATTTGTATGAATAATCTGGCGCATTTACGACAATATCTCGGAACTTATACAATGTCACTTGGATCACTTGTGCAGCAAGGTACAATACAACAAGGATCTAATGGTACGTCGATGACATTGACAGGGGGGCGTGAGTGTGCTAACAGCACATACAAGTTCTGTCAGTAAAATGATCTTTCATATGAGTTCGGCGTTAGTTCCAACTTTGGCCACGCGCCATGAGATCCTTGTCACACTGTATCCATTTGTTAAAAAAGTACATTCAATGAATACAAATATTTCACTACAAAAAAAGTCCAATGATTTTTAATTTTACATACATTTTACATAGATTTTGTACATTGGAAAATTACATTCAACAAATACAAATGTTTCACTACAAAACAAGTACAATAATGATTTAATTATACATACAAAATGAGTACAGTAACAGCTGTCACAAACCTCGTGAGAAGCGGAATCGGGCACTGGCTCCTTGGCTGGATAAGGTTTCGTGATATCTGTGATACTGGTTGGTCCCATCTCCATGTTGGTGAAGGAAGTGTTGCCCAAATCTGTCATACAGTTGTTGCCTTCCGCTCCAAGCGTCAGTGACTCTACAATTGTTGCTAGATCTAGAAAATAAATAATGATTGAATGAATTTATTTATCCACTACGCCACCAAAGCTATAATGAAACATGTGTAATAAACGAAGGCAACCAGTGTCGTGACGGAAAATTCTCACACTTTTTTTTGCCTGGCCTCCATCCGCCAAACTGTCCGAAAAGGAACTTCATTCCAAAAAATCCCCGTACCGAACCAAAGCGGAAGAACAAAACTGTGTGTGTATAAACAGATCGCCATACCTGTGTTGATATGGTGCGTGGAGGTGTTGATGGCGGAGAGGTCGGCGGCGTGTCCGCGCGGACGCGCCATGTTGCCGCCCACCTCCTCCGATATGTTGTCCGCTGACGAAGCCTGCTCTGTCGACGCCACTGACACCTGCACAACAATTACTAACATAAATATCAGCATCATTCATTAAGAAAGCCATTAGCTGATGCCCGCGACTTCGTAAGCCTGGATTTAGTTTTTAAAAAATCCTGTGAGAGCTCTTTTGGACTATTTTCGGGTAAGAAACCTGCCCTTCATAATGTTCATAAAGGTGTGTCAAGTCTGCCGATTTGCATTGGGCTAGCGTGGTTAGCTATGTATGACCTCAAATCTTTCTCTGACACGAGACCTGCGCTCAGTAGTGAGCCGTTAATGGGTTGCAAATGATAATGATCATCATCATCATCATCATTAGCAACCCATCAACGGCTCACTACTGAGCGCAGGTCTCCTCTCAGAGAAGGGTTAGGCCATATATAGTCTCCACCACGCTGGCCCAATGCGAATTGGCGGACTTCACACACCTTCGAGAACATTATGGAGAACTCTCAGGTGTGCAGGTTTCCTCACGATGTTTTCCTTCACCGTTGAAGCAAGTGATATTTAATTGCTTAAACGCACTTGTCACCGAAAAGTCAGAGGTGCGTACCCGGGATCGAACCTGCGACCCCCCGAATTGGAGACCACAGTCCTAACCACTAGGCTAAATGATAATGATGATGACATCTAATTTTAGTCCTAGGTTACCATTTTTTAACTTATTTGGGTTCAAAGGGTGCCTACAGAAACCTGTTACTAAGCCTCCACTATCTGTCCGTCCGTCTGTCTGTCAGTGGGTTGTACACACATCAAAAGTGTCTAGGGATCAACATATATTTTTGCAATAACTTTTCTCCTGATTGATATTAATTAAAATTTTCTTTAAGGATTCATCAAATAAAGTGTTTTCGTTTGTCACAGTAACGATAAACCAAGTCACCTTTGCATTAATAAAGAAATTTGCCATTTTCCTAATAAAGGGATTTTTGACATTTGAACCACTAACATTAAAGTTCGAAAAAAAGACTGAAATAACAGTTTTCTTTAAAATTTTATTGGGTAACTTAAACAATTAATAATCCGTGTTTCTACCGCGAACACTAACAACACAAGAACATCGGTTTGGCATACTCAAAATGAGTTCATCCAAATCACGCTGTGGAATGGCCGCCCATGTTCGTTGCAACAACAAAAAAAGGTCTTCTTGCCACTGGATACCCTCCATATTCGGCAGAGCTCTTCTCTGTAGCATATCCCATGCATGCTCAATCGGGTTCAAGTCTGGCGACTGAGCAGGCCAGGGCAGGACATTGATGTTAGCTGCGGCGAGAGTCTGTCTTACAACTCTTGCGGTGTGCGGTCGTGCATTATCATGCATTAACTGAAATAAGGGACCGATTTGCACTTGTAGAGGAACGATGACGTCTGATACAATCGTCTCAGCATAAATTTGAGCGTTGAGGTTGCCTCTGATCCAAATCAACTCAGTTCTTCCGCCGATCCAAATACCCGCCCATACCATGATGGTTCCACCACTATAAGGATGGACTTCCTGGCAGGATTTTAATCGCTGTTGGCGTCCAGGGGTTCTCCAGTGTCGTATACGTCTTGTATCCGGTCTCATACCAAAACGAAACTCATCAGAAAAGCACACGAAACGCCATTGTTCTTCTGCCCAATTTCTGTGTTCAAGAGCCCATTGATATCGAATCCTACGATTGTGCATTGCTATAGGTGGTACCCGTAGCGGTCTTCGGGAATGAAGGTTCACTTCATGCAAGCGGTTTCTGACTGTTTGGTCGCTAATTAAGTTCCCTGAAGAGTGATGAAGCCTCACGGCTAACATCATGGCGGTTATTGTTGGAGCTCTTCGAGTTAAGATTTGAATGTATCGGTCTTGTCTCCGTGTGGTGCAGCGAAACCGTCCTCCATGGCGCTCAGCCACGGTACCAGTGCTTCGGTAACGTGTCCAAAGTCGACTGATAACACTCTGACTTGTATTCAGAGCTAAAGCCACAGTACGTTTCCGGGAACCAGCTTCTATCATTCCCACGGCTCTGAGCATTTCTTCCCTGCTTAAATGACGTCGCCGCTCCATAATAACGTTGGTTTTAATCAGTAGTAGGGAAACAGTAGCACTAATAATGTCTTCAATGCGTTGTATGTTTTTATAGGGAAAATATTGACAGCTGATTTTCATCTTTTACTCGAATTTGATTGACAGTTCCTGATTCAAATTATGAAATGCACCAAAAAGGATCCATATAAATTTATAAAATCATAAATTTATTACAAAGCCACATCTCAATCTCAAGAAATCCGCATAAAAATGCTTGATCCCTAGACACTTTTGATGTGTGTATTTCATGAACTGTAAAAGGTATACTTGAATTTTCCACAAAATATGTGTTTCTATTGCCGCTTTAACAACGAATAATAAATAAAATAAGCTTTTATTTTAGCTTGATCTTAATAATAGCTGGTGTTAAATCTTGTACGATGGTACGGATCCCTTCGTGTGCAGATCCGGCTCGCACGTCTCGCACTTGGCCGGGTTTTTGTCCTTGTTCTCATACCTACCTGTTGGTCGGTCGCCGTGGCGTCGGGCAGGCTGGGCGTGGAGTGGCTCTTGCGCGACGAGCGCGCGCCCTCGCCCGCGCCGCCCGCGCTCCCCGCGCCGCCGCTCACCACCTTCAGGTCGAACTTGCCCTCCGCGCCCATGCGGTACGAGTTGCGCCCGCCGTGGTCCCACCTACACACGTTTCATTACTTTACATTCAATACCATACACAGATACTATTTGAAACAACAAACAAGCACGCACGCACACAACTCAATAATTGCATGCATGAATAACTTTTATATACAAGCGCAATGTAATCTACACGCCTAGCATGCACGCGCGAAAAAATTTTGTCGACGCCTTTTCTCGTATTATCTCTATATCTCTATCGACACTAACATGGTTGCACACATGGATTCGTCGAACGAGAAATTAGTCTACATCGACAATATCTCTCTCTTCGCGCGAGATATCACTTCGACGTGCATGCTAGGCGGGCTGAAAAGTTAGTGAGAGGTTTCAGCCACATTGTAAAACTTAATTTCATTTTGTAACAGCAATCGGCTTTCAATACGTTTGTATAGAAACTAAAACAATAATAAAAGTATACCTAACGTCCACCCAGCCGTTGTGCAGGTCCGAGGTGACGGTGCCCATGGCGGGGTGCGGGCCGTCCTGGTCGCGCCACTTCCAGTCGGGGCCGCGCATGACTCGCGCGCCGGCGCACAGCGCGCGGTTGCCGCGCGACCAGCGCCGCGCGCCGCCGCCCGCCGCGCCCACCTGCCGCGGGGGCGTCTCCACCACGCTCACCACCTATACACACACAGAATCACACACATACAATAAATGAATATATAGTATAAGACGTCGTATCAGCTGATAATACATTTTGTGGTTCAAACCAAATTTTTCCGAATCTATATTTATTTTTGATATCATCTTTCCTAGATATATTTGTTTTTCAAATCCGCCGTATTCAATTTGTCATGACGTCATTGCACGCGCATTCTTTCTCTAGACATATTATTTTGTATTTCCAATCCGCCATATTGAATTTATCATGACGTCATCGCACTCGCAACGTGCCAGTGCTGCCCAGCTCCTGCAGCGCCTGCTCGTCCACGTGCACCACCACCATCATCCCCCATACCTTGCCGTATATCTCGAGTCCGGAGAGCGAGAGGTAGTGGCTCTGGCCGCTCGCGTTCTTGCCGTTCTGCTGGATGCGCAGGTAGCGGTAGGCGGCGTCGGCCCGCACGCGCCACGTGGCCGTGCTGCCCGGCTCCTGCAGCGCTTGCTCGTCCACGTGCGCCACCAGCGTGCTCCAGCTTACCCCGTCCATTGACATCTGCACACATTTACAACATTTATAAAACTGGAATAATTTTACAGTAGATACTTTTCCGGCACTGCATCCAGGATCCACTGGAGTTTCAGCCTATAGTTCTATGGCCGATTGTTAAAAGTTTAACACGGTTGTTTGGGCAGTCAGTCAGTCAGCAGATAGAATATGAACCGGAATATGAAAGCAGAATGAAAATGTAGAAATAACTCACTTGAAACAACCAATTCCTGAGCGCCGAGCGCCCATAGCCCCTTGCGTGCCGCAGTGTGTACGCCGACGGAACTATATGCAGTCCGAGGTCCACGGCTATGAAGGCCCGTCTATCGTCGTTGGTGTGAACGTTGAGCGGCTCCGGAGACCGCGAGAGCGCGTCCTCGGCGCGGCCGTAGGGCAGCTGCCGCCCGTCCGACGACCACACGCTCACCAGCCCGTGCGCGCCGGGGTTCAACCATTCGGACGTGCCACCGTTGCTTCCGATAAAGTACAGTACACCGTTTTCATCGAAATCGTGCTGGAAAAATGTAAGCCATGTAAATTGTTGTGCAAAATATAGCAGAAAAAGGTGGAAAAAATGCATTTTTTTCTTTATAACCTACTCATTTTTTTATTCTTTCTTCACTTCTCAATTATGTTATTTTGTTAATAATTTTTTATACAATTTCTAAGAAACATTTCCATCGATTCTGAGATTAAAATCTGCTGACTTGCAGACGGCTGCAAAATAGCAGATTCCATGCGGTAGACGTGCGGTAAAGAGACACAGCACAGCAGTAGCACTCATTTACTCGTGAATCTCTAAGGGATATCACGAGAAAACGGGTAGACAAAATTTTCTCGTGGCGCGCATGTTAGCCCTACTACTCCTGAGGTAGTGGGTAGTCAGGGAAAAATATCAATTCAGACGCGTCACGGTCTGGTGTTCCCACCTGTAGTCTTCCTACCTCCATAGTCGGGCATAGATCTCGAACCGAGAAGCACGTGATTATAGTGTACATTGTCCACCCAAACATGTAATATAGAGCATCAGGGCAATTTACAGTCGATAATAAAGATACTTACATCATACGTAAAGGTGATGGGCGCCTCAGCCTTTATTTTCTGTACAAAGTTGAACGACGACCGGTCCATATCATACCACTGCCGAGCGACGCACTTTGCCAGAAATCTCTCGAGTTGGCGCACAGTGGTTAGGGCTTCCACTTTTAAACTCCTTCCAGCATTGTTGTTTGTGACTGACTCCTCGGATATTTCTTCATTCGAACGTTCTACTCGGAGCCTACGTGAAAAATATAATTTTATTTTATTATAGGCTAAAGTTAAACCTTCAATCTTACAAGGGTAAAAAATCAAAAACTGTAAGGCCTCTTGTGCACTTCATCATATTCGATTAGTTTTCGTGATTCGTGAAAATACGATTCGAAGTGGTCTACATACAAAATTCGATTCGTATTTTGACGGATCCGTCAAAATACGAATCGAATGAGTGCACAAGCACACGTAAATCGTATGTAGATCACTGCGAATCGTATTTTCACGAATCACTAAAACGAATCGAATACGAGGAAGTGCAAAAGAGCCCTAACGCGACTACGGAAAACGGATTTAACCCTGCACATGGAAAAGTATATTTTACTTTAGGGCACACACTATTTTGTATTTTGTATTAGTATTAAGTAAATATTTCCAGTGGCGGGCAGCCCATACATGCAAAAAAGCACTGCTTGTTCTATTAAAATCAAAATAAATTAAAGCACATAAAAAATATTGAAATAGGAACACGTCTCCAAATACCTACCTATTTATTTACCGCACAACATCAGTCATCGCTACTAACAATCCCTGTACAGGATTATCCCCATACATTCGCGCGATGGACGGTCGAAAAGCATAATTTAAAATGCCTCGATTCACATACATTTACACTCTCATAGATAGTATATTACACGACTTAACACAAGTAAACGTTTAGATGTGTTTGTGATTTCATTCAGTATTCTACTCCAAATTATCAATGAATACGCTTAAAATAAGCAGAGCCTGTCCGTTTGTGATTGGTTAATCGTAAATGCTAGTAGTTTCGTAGGCCAATTGAAATAAATAAACCAACAAAATAGTAACTATTAAAAAAAATAAAACATTTTATAGCCCTAAGATAAACATTAAAAATGAGAATAGTATTTATTTATTTAGATAGTAAAACTCACAAATAAAATTAAATATTTTGTTTACACTTAAAATTTAAAAGTAATTTTTGACTCGAGTTTTTAGATTATATCTTTTCTACGCAGGGGCCATTTTTTTTTCCATAAAATTGTTTCCTTTCGAATGAGTGCATAGTGTTTTTGTTTATTTTGAGAATTGTTAAAGTTTTTGCGGGAATAAGTAAGTGAAGTAAATAAAAACCAATCGGATTTATGATTTCCTAGCCCTACAAAGTGTAAGATTTATCGAACTTCGACGAACTCCATCGTTTTACAGCGATGTTTTATTTACAATACTATTTTAAAAAAGATAGGTGCGTGGAATTAATCTATAAATAAACCTTTTTTCGTGTATTGTGTACTATCGTACGAAGGAAACAATTAGTCTTGGCCTTTTTAAAGGCCACTTTGGATATAATTTAAGTGATTTGTGACGTAATTATCAGTCAGTTATTTAGATTTCTGATGTGGTTCTTGCGGCATACGCCATGGCGAGCCGACAGACTCCTAAGTCCTACGTCAGTTACTTTTGTGTTGCTGATACCTGAGAAGCAGGTATGTAGTACTTTTATTTTATCTCATATTAAAAAGAAATATTTTAACTCACAACTGGCTAGTGGCTCATTAACGCCCAGCTCAAATCTTGGACCTAGAAATGTGACAACTTTTTTCCATTTTACCTAATGTATGACGTATACAGACTACACTTAGGTAAAATACGTGAATGCCCTTATGCCTACCCTAAGTTCAAATCCTGTGCACGCCACTGAATATTTCCAAAACTACATATTACTTATGTAGAATTTTCTTTTATATTTTTTGAAAATTCCAAGATCCAATATATAGTAAAAACAACGAATATTTATATGCTTTATGTGCTGTCATATTGATTTTGTTCGTAAAAAAATGTAGATGTCACCCGGACCATCATAACAAACATTGATTGTGACATCGATTGACACCTCATTGATCAAAATCGGCTCAGTACCTTATTGGCTACGGTAGAACATTCGTGTCACATACATACTTTTTGGCTTTGCCGTAGTCGGGTAAAAACTAGTACTTTATTTCAGCCATAATCAAAAAGTATGAAATTTTGGATTACAAAATTTGGTAAATAAGAGGGTAGAGACGCAAAACACCATACGCGGTACAGTGGTAAGAAAGTGAGTCAGGATCTACCTGATCCGTTTGGTGAGGTGGTGCAGCGCGGCGGGTTGGTGCGCGGGCGCGTCGGGCGCGGGCGCGAGCACGGGCAGCCGCTCGACGCTCTCCAACACGCCCACCAGCCGCGCCGCCAGCGCCTCGCCCGTGCCGCCGGCTTTCTGCTCATCGCTCGCTTGCTCCTCGCCGTCCACACCCGCTGAGCCGGACAACGCCCACTCGCGTACAATTCTCTCTCGCTCAGCTAGCTGACCCGGTTTATCTAAATTAATAATTAATTAATAATAATCTTTATTCTGGTGACATATAGTCATACGCAAACAAGTTGCATCGCTGATGCGCAGGGTGAGGGGAAGCACCAACACAATGCTGAGGGTGGTTGCTGATAAGGCTAATTGCCCCATACTGAAGCACTGGGTACACACACACACACATGTTCATGTAGCTAGCGCCTCAGTATGCCACGGCAAATATTTAAATTAAATAATAACTATATGTACTAAAATATTTTTTTAAAGTAAGTTTGTAACTAACACTACGGGCCTAAATGACCTGAAATAAACAGGTTTTTTTATTTTTATTGAAAGGTAAAAACCCAATGTACAAAATATAAATAAAATACCTACCTATAGTTAAACAAAAAATAGTAAATAATGAACCAATAGACATAAAATAATAAAATCTCCTCCACACCAATGATGTTGTTTTATCAATAAAATATAAAATCTATATCAATACAAAGAGTCTATAGACGGTACATAAAGCAAAATTAAGTTTTTGCAATACGAAATGAACATAAGTACAATGTACTTTTGGCAGAATATTTTCTGGGATCTCCATATCAAAAATACTCCTCTCATTACTCTGTTTGAGTTAGCTTTCTGGTTCTTACGATAGCTGAGGCGAATAATTTATATAATCCTAACCACCTCCAAATCAATTTTTTGCTTGTGGCTTACCATTCGTTTGAGGCGACAACACTTGAAGTAACGCCGGCGCGAGACCCGATGATTGCAACTCGTAAGCTGATAACAATTCATCGCCACATAGAAGTTCCGTTAGCTGATCGAGGGATTCCCTCAGTTCTTTCTGCCATTCTCCTGTGGATTTTTTTAAATGTAAAAATGAATAAAATCAGTATTAAGTAACTATTTTGTGACATCATATTTGACTCCGAAGAGATATATCGAGAATTAACGTTACTAAATGCATATGAGGCGTATTTCTATTGTCAGAAGTTTTTTTTTTCTATTTATCCAAGGTGTTTTCGAAGGTATGCAAAATGAATCAGGTAGTGATATCCGAATAAATTTTTATTAATTATTTTTTATTAAAGTGTTAACCTATACTTAGGGAAATATCCGAATAAATTTCTAAATACATATCAAAAATTCCGAGGCCGGCGGGATTCGAACCCAAGTGTGTTGGCTTTACACCACAGCCACGAACGAACTCCATGTCAGCATCGAAATTAGTGACATGTATCTACTAGCATCGAAATTAGTGACATGTATCTACTTTTTAAATCAGTTTAAACAACTGCTAGCGACATCTAGTAGCAACACGTTACAGTTTTCAAGTAGTGGTAGTTTCATACTAACCAGCGGGTTGTGTGGCAAGCCGCTGCAACTTGGCGAGCAGCGCGCGCAGACGAGCCACAGGCGCGCGCGGCTGGCGGCCCGCGGCGCTTGCCAGGTGGCGCGTGTATAGCGCACGCGCCCGCTCGCCCACCTGCACACAACGTTACATAACATCGAAGACAATAATAAGTAGAAGAGTAGTCTTTTTAGATACCCACGACTTCATCCGCGCGGATTAAGGATTTTTGATTTCCGCGGGAAACCAAAAATCCTTATAAATATTATAAAAAAATCCTTATTGTATAAGCTTATTACATTGTGAAGATTCATCAAAATACGTGCAGTAGTTTTTTGAAAGAGTAACAAACAAACATCCGGCCATCCATCCTCAATCTGCACAAGCTTTCACATATTTATAATATTAGTAGGAAGTAGGAAATACACGCCGAATCTCCTCTTTTAGAATATGTTTAAAAAAACGAAGATACAGCGTGTACACAAGTCCTTGAAATAACTGAAGAGTAATTTATGTACATCTGCTATAGAACCACCTGTAAAAGTTTTGAATAGAAAGCACCATACTTTTTTCATACAAACTTATTTAACTGATATAATGACTGCTTGTGACGTCATTCATATGAACAACGTGAGCGCGTAAGGTAAGCTGAGTACTCTCGAGAAAAAAGAACATGTATGACTAAATTTGTCATACATCTTATTTAATAAGCGTACTACAAAATATACATTAAAGAATGGTTATGACTATAGAAATCGTACTAACAAAGCAATAGGAAATGCTGTGTGGGAGAGTGGAGAGTGACATAGGCTACTTTTTCTCCTGGAAAATCAAAGAGTTCCCGAGGGATTTTAAAAACTAAATCCACGCGGACGAAGTCGCGGGCATCAGCTAGTAAAAAATATTTCTATTTTATTCTAATGCTGTTCAGACAGAATGAATCCGTAAAAGTAGCGGGTTAAAGATGCAAATGCGGCGCACCGTTCGCTTACCTCACACATCGCTGTATCTGTAGTAGTGAACGTAATAACGCTCTGGAGACTCTGGGAGTCTCCAGCGCGGCGACAAGTCCATGCGTACACAGCATTCTACTGCCTTGTTATTAAGATTTCTATGGTTATGACATTTGAAGGCCATAGCCAACACTGATTAAAATATCTTCTATATGAGATACCTGAGCTTTCTGCTGTTCAGTCTTTGCGGAGAAACGACTTCGATTTTGTGTTGCATTTCCGTTATTAGCTGCCGCCGTTCGCCGATCTGCCCAACCGCTAGCCAATTCAGGTCCTGAAATAATACAATATTATAAACTGAATACATTGTACAGTTGTAATAAAAAATTAATATGTTAAAATATCAAAGACCAAATCTTCAATAATAAAATCTCTATGAAAACAAAATAGTATTCATAAAGAATTTTTTCATCTTGGGACTCATGCTAATGAGGCTGTATACATTATAGTTGATAAAGTACATCATTTTAACAGAAATAGTAAAAATCGTACCCAAAAATGTTTCAGCAGTAAAAGAATGTTTAGTTCCTCTGTTTGATTCAAAGATAAACCCTGGCAAATCTTCCCGCAGTATTGTCGTTTGCTGCTGCCCGTCAGTATTGTGTATATGAAGCTCTTTCTCCCTGGAAATTAAAGATATCAGTTTACTACTTATCATTATTATTATTATTTAACGCTAAATATTTTTTTTTTCGAACTTAAATATACAGCCTGACTAAAAAATTAATAATTGAAAAATCCGGCCAAGTGCGTGTCGTGCCTCACGCAGTGTAGGGTTACGTAGTTCCAAGTCACAATTATTATTATTGCTATATTATATACTACAAAATATGCGTGGGGTGTCAACGACACCCCACACTATGGGATGGACGAGAAAAAAACTTCATCCCCAGTTTACATGTAGGGGAGGTACCCCAAAAAAAAATATTTTTCTCAATTTCATTTCACCACTTTGTTGGCGTGATTAATATTTATAACCTTGACCAAACAAAGTCTATGGACGAGTCATGAGTTTCCGCCTCTCGCCATTTACGTATAAGCGCGTCTTCTTGCTACTTACTTCTTACACGAAAGCACCCAATTGCCAAGTATCAATTTGGTTGGGCCGGGTTTCGACAATATACTCTGTGGTACGCAATTCTTTACAGACGCTCTCGCTCTCTGGAGTTTGTCAATAAATTCGCCGCGGTTTTCTGAAACCAAAGTTAATCGTAAGTTTTTCGTTATGGTTCCAATAGGAAAATAGTTCGTAATTATGTTATTTAATGCCAGACATTGGTTGATTTTCCACTAGCACAGCAATAGCACGGAGACGGCGCGGCAGCTGGGGGAAGATAAATGTATGAAGCCGGTGCCGTCGCCGTCGCCAGTAAGCTGAAAAACATGCCATACAATTTCTTATATATATACTAGCTGACCCGGCGAACTTCGTACCGCCAACTTATCTATATGAATAAAACAAATAAACTATCCTAATAAAAAAAACTATCCTATCTTTCAAGTTGGATCAAACCGCACACGGTGTGCAAATTTGATTAAGATCGGTTAAGTAGTTTAGGAGTCCATCGCGGACAAACAACGTGACACGTAATTTATATATATTAAGATAATTATAAAAAAATACGACAAATCAAGAACCTCTTCCTTTTTTGAAGTCTGTTGCCAATAGATTATACAAACATTTTCCCCAGTGGGAGTGTATAGAAGCGCGGGTTCGCGGGTTGTCGCAGTGGAGGCGCAGTGCTCACCCGTGTTGTCGGTCTGGTGCTCGGGGCTGCCGCTGGAGTACATGGTGGCCAGCTTCCCGTCGAGCAGGAAGCGGAACCAGCCGTTGGAGCCGGTGCTGAGCTCGAGCGCGGCCGCGTCGCTCCACACGTAGAGCGCGTCGCGGCCGCGGCACAGCGACCACTCGCTCCACCAGTACGTTGGCGGGTTGTCGGGTCGGCGCAGTGCTCACCCATGTTGTCGGTCTGGTGCTCGGGGCTGCCGCTGGAGTACATGGTGGCCAGCTTCCCGTCGAGCAGGAAGCGGAACCAGCCGTTGGAGCCGGTGCTGAGCTCGAGCGCGGCCGCGTCGCTCCACACGTAGAGCGCGTCGCGGCCGCGGCACAGCGACCACTCGCTCCACCAGTACGTTGGCGGGTTGTCGGGTCGGCGCAGTGCTCACCCATGTTGTCGGTCTGGTGCTCGGGGCTGCCGCTGGAGTACATGGTGGCCAGCTTCCCGTCGAGCAGGAAGCGGAACCAGCCGTTGGAGCCGGTGCTGAGCTCGAGCGCGGCCGCGTCGCTCCACACGTAGAGCGCGTCGCGGCCGCGGCACAGCGACCACTCGCTCCACCAGTACGTTGGCGGGTTGTCGGGTCGGCGCAGTGCTCACCCATGTTGTCGGTCTGGTGCTCGGGGCTGCCGCTGGAGTACATGGTGGCCAGCTTCCCGTCGAGCAGGAAGCGGAACCAGCCGTTGGAGCCGGTGCTGAGCTCGAGCGCGGCCGCGTCGCTCCACACGTAGAGCGCGTCGCGGCCGCGGCACAGCAACCACTCGCCCCACCAGTAAGTACGTTGGCGGGTTGTCGGGTCGGCGCAGTGCTCACCCGTGTTGTCGGTCTGGTGCTCGGGGCTGCCGCTGGAGTACATGGTGGCCAGCTTCCCGTCGAGCAGGAAGCGGAACCAGCCGTTGGAGCCGGTGCTGAGCTCGAGCGCGGCCGCGTCGCTCCACACGTAGAGCGCGTCGCGGCCGCGGCACAGCGACCACTCGCTCCACCAGTACGTTGGCGAGTTGTCGGGTCGGCGCAGTGCTCACCCATGTTGTCGGTCTGGTGCTCGGGGCTGCCGCTGGAGTACATGGTGGCCAGCTTCCCGTCGAGCAGGAAGCGGAACCAGCCATTGGAGCCGGTGCTGAGCTCGAGCGCGGCCGCGTCGCTCCACACGTAGAGCGCGTCGCGGCCGCGGCACAGCAACCACTCGCCCCACCAGTAAGTACGTTGGCGGGTTGTCGGGTCGGCGCAGTGCTCACCCGTGTTGTCGGTCTGGTGCTCGGGGCTGCCGCTGGAGTACATGGTGGCCAGCTTCCCGTCGAGCAGGAAGCGGAACCAGCCGTTGGAGCCGGTGCTGAGCTCGAGCGCGGCCGCGTCGCTCCACACGTAGAGCGCGTCGCGGCCGCGGCACAGCAACCACTCGCCCCACCAGTAAGTACGTTGGCGGGTTGTCGGGTCGGCGCAGTGCTCACCCGTGTTGTCGGTCTGGTGCTCGGGGCTGCCGCTGGAGTACATGGTGGCCAGCTTCCCGTCGAGCAGGAAGCGGAACCAGCCGTTGGAGCCGGTGCTGAGCTCGAGCGCGGCCGCGTCGCTCCACACGTAGAGCGCGTCGCGGCCGCGGCACAGCGACCACTCGCCCCACCAGTACGTTGGCGGGTTGTCGGGTCGGCGCAGTGCTCACCCGTGTTGTCGGTCTGGTGCTCGGGGCTGCCGCTGGAGTACATGGTGGCCAGCTTCCCGTCGAGCAGGAAGCGGAACCAGCCGTTCGAGCCGGTGCTGAGCTCGAGCGCGGCCGCGTCGCTCCACACGTAGAGCGCGTCGCGACCGCGGCACAGCGACCACTCGCCCCACCAGTACGTTGGCGGGTTGTCGGGTCGGCGCAGTGCTCACCCGTGTTGTCGGTCTGGTGCTCGGGGCTGCCGCTGGAGTACATGGTGGCCAGCTTCCCGTCGAGCAGGAAGCGGAACCAGCCGTTGGAGCCGGTGCTGAGCTCGAGCGCGGCCGCGTCGCTCCACACGTAGAGCGCGTCGCGGCCGCGGCACAGCGACCACTCGCCCCACCAGTACGTTGGCGGGTTGTCGGGTCGGCGCAGTGCTCACCCGTGTTGTCGGTCTGGTGCTCGGGGCTGCCGCTGGAGTACATGGTGGCCAGCTTCCCGTCGAGCAGGAAGCGGAACCAGCCGTTCGAGCCGGTGCTGAGCTCGAGCGCGGCCGCGTCGCTCCACACGTAGAGCGCGTCGCGACCGCGGCACAACGACCACTCGCCCCACCAGTACGCGCACCCGCTCGCCAGGCACGTCGCGTCCTCGCCCGTCCCTACCGACAAACGGTACTAAACACATCGCATCGAGATATCGAGATGTCTTCTCTTACACAACCCACAATGCCCACTGATCTACATAATTAATCTATGACACTGGATTGGCTGATTGGCAGCTTAATATTAGGTCTTTACCTATGAAATTGCCTTTCTTCAGTACTGGTCATTTCAAATAAAAAAAAAGTTTGTAATGGCTCTGTATTCTAAATTCAAATTAATTTTGTTTTAAAACCATGACATTCTATTTACAAACTCAGTCTTTTGTTTTTTGATTAGCGTTGTATTTTCATTACATTTGAACATTTTTCGTCATAATGGATACTTTAAAAATTCGTGTAATTATGGAATATGAGTTCCGTCGTGGCACCAACGCGACACAAACGGCCCGTAACATCAAAAACGTTTACGGAGAGAACTGTACAAACGATCGCACAACTCGTTATTGGTTTTCCCGGTTCCGTTCTGGAAATTTTGACTTGAAAAATGAAGCTCGTGGTCGTCCGGAGACTTTGGTTAACAATAATGAATTAAAGGCGATTGTGGAAGCTGACGAAACTCAATCTACAGCTGAGCTAGCAGCAGCTTTTGATGTAAGCATCAAAACAATATTGATCCATTTGCGACAAATTAGCAAGGTAAAAAAACTTGATAGATGGGTGTCCCACGACCTTAACGATCGCCAGCGCAACGTACGCGTCGAGACCTGCCTTGCGCTGCTCAACAGGCAAAGAAATGAAGGAATTTTGAAACGAATTGTTACGTGCGACGTAAAATGGATTCTGTTCGACAATCGAAAGCGCTCAGCAAGTTGGTTAGACCCTGGTTCAGCACCAAAGCAATGCCCTAAACCAAAAATGACCCCTAAAAAGGTGATGGTCACTGTTTGGTGGTCTAGTGCGGGTGTGATTCACGTGATTTTTACAAAACGGCATGAGCATTAATGCAGATGTGTACTGTGAAGAACTGGAGAGAATGATGGAGAAGCTTGCACATCTGCAACCAGCTTTGGTCAATCGGTCGTCCCCACTGCTCCTTCACGACAACGCGCGACCCCATACTGCGCAACAGACAGTCTCCAAGCTGCAAGAGCTGGGGTTGGAAGCTCTCCCTCATCCGCCATACTCACCAGACCTTGCACCTACCGACTATTACTTTTTCCAAGACAACTTTTTAGTGTGTAAAAAATTCAATTCCCGAGAGGCAGTACAAAATTCCTTTGAAGAGTTTGTTCGTTGTTTGTTTGTTGTTTGTTGCCTCCCGTCCAGCTGATTTTTACAAGAAGGGCATCAATAAACTGCCAATGCGTTGGCAAAGATGCGTCGATTGCATGGGTGATTACTTCGAATAACAGAAATAAAAAAGTTTGAAAAAATAAGTACTTTCACTTATTGCATACAAAACGGCAATTTCATAGGTAAAGACCTATTATTTATATAAGTATAATATTACGAGTGTCTGTATTTTATCTATGAAATCATAAATTAATTATAGAGTTTGCTGTGCCATTTGCATTATTATTAGTTCCAGGGGCATTCGTACCTTCTTACAGAGCCAAAATGGCGTCAATCAAGTTCAAAATAGCATCAATGAAGTAGGTCCAAGAAAAATGTGACGGCAGCCTCTTCAGTCTTAATCACTGATTAAATAAAGAGCTCAGTGTACTGGCCTTTAGCCGTTTCTCTATTTTTGACGATTCCAGTGGCTAAAGTAAGAACTGTCAAAGCAACATTTCATCATACAAAATTCGTTCCAAATGCGTTTGACAGTTCATTAGCAACTTTCGATAGCCACTGAGATAGAGAATAGGCCCTACTGAATATAATTTCGTGAAAGATTGTTATAGGGTTAGGTACTTATTTTAGATTTTATTGATTGTAAGAGACACATATTGTTCGCGCCATGTACCTGTCCAGAATTCCTAGTTCCATGGTCGCGACGCTGGCAATCTCTTTGGCTCGCAATGAAGTTGACAGATCCTTAGTTTTAAACTTGCCGCCGTTTTTGGGCGTGGTTTTTGCAAGTTCCTTTTTTGACAGCTAACATGTACACGAAAATCCGGGTCGCGCGCACCGTTTTGCTTTTTTAAGTGCCTAGATTTAGTTTATTTTACGGTTTAGTTGTGCCGTCAAGCGGTCTATGTGTCGACCTAGCTATAAGCAGAATTACAGACTGTTATTTGTAACAAAAGGCGACCCCTAACAAGCGGTTATTGCTCGCCACGTTAAGTGTGAAATAGTGACTTTGACCACCTCTAGTTGGTCTTACTAGTGACAAGCCAAGTGTACAGTGCTCCGTCAGCCCAACGTCTCCAGCGGGCCATAACTGGCTGCCTGCCTGCTGCTGCTAGTGGCCTGAGAAGTTCACCTTACACTTAACCTCACAATACACCCACATAATCACCACTATCATACCATCTCAGGCCGTACAAGGATTGACTGCTGCAAGGAAGGTCAGTGCAACCCTACCATCATTAAGTCACCACTACGTTGAGAACAGATCTGACCGCGGTGAAAGGCCGCTTTGGGCAGCGACTCTGGACTCAGGTTTAGCTGATGGGCCCCTGAACCTAGTGGTCCAGGTTTGACTCGTTGGCCAAGCCGTTGGCCTCAACATTTGGTACCAAGAGCGTGGTTTAATTGATTCCGCGGACAGATTTGGCATTACTGTGACTTAACTTTACCGTTCTAGGGTTAACTCATTAATTGTAAACTTATTAATTTATAACTTATTGATACACAGGCTTATTGAGTTACTAGTACATAGCCTACCTTGTCACATGTAGGCCTGTATAATGATTGCAATTATTGAGATTTTGTTTTGTTAATTTTTGTTGATTAATAATTAATAGTATCTAATTGTTGTTTGTGGCCCGTAACTGGCCAACAGTTAGATGTAGATTGTAATAAATAAACTTAATATTAATATAATTTGATAATTGTAGGTTCTTACCAAGCCAATTTGTAATTTGCAGTGCCTGGTATGAGTCTAGTGGCTTAGTACGGGTAATTAAAAACTTAATTTTTCTTTTATCTTAATTTATGTTATTGATTGACTTAACATAAATTATTGATAGCTTAATTTGTATCTTTTGGAACTTTTAACCAACAAATACTTTGTTTGTTTACTAGAACCCCTCGTGGTTAGGTAACAGAGTAGTTTGTTTGATGTATTTAAAATAAATAATTCTTGTTTCAAAGTAAATAATTCTAATTAATAAATAGTATTTAAGTAGTAATTTGTTTGTGTTTAAAGTGGGTAATTCTTGTTTGATTATTAATTTGTTTGGTTGAAGTTGAAACATAACTTGTAACAAATAACTTTGTTTTGATTTTGTTATCTAGTTGTTGTAACTACCTTTATTTAAGTTGTTTTGTACCTACCTAAGATGTCAGCCCACAAAAAATTGAGCGTGCAAATTCAATCAGAGCTGCGTTGGGCTGCTACAGCCAACGCCTTGGTAGGCCGGGTGGACCGGGCATCCGCACTGCTCCAGCGGTGCGAGCAGGTGCGGACCAGGCAGGCGGTCGTCGAAGAGGCCTTCCGAGACCTCATGGCATTGGAGCTACCTCCGGAATCGCTGGAGTCCTCAGTGCGGGACTACGAACAGTTTTTTGAGCTGACAGACGGTCTGGTGGAGGAGGCCGCGAGGCTCAAGAAGGAGGCGAGAATGAGCTCTATTCTTGAGTCTCCCACCAGACCCACCACGCAGCTGCGTTACAGGGCAAGTTGCCAACAATAAACTTGCCCCACTTTTCTGGCAACCTGAGCGAGTGGCTAGGCTTTCTCAGCCTCTTTGATAGCCTGGTGGACGCGAGAAGGGACCTGTCTCCCTGCCAGAAACTGGCCTATCTACTCTCTTCCCTGCAGGGAGAGGCTCTGGGTTTAGTTAGCCACCTAGACCTCTCCGAGGAGAGTTATACCACCGCGCGGGAACTACTGACTCGGCGGTATGCCAACGTGCGCCGGTTAGCAGACACACACGTGGCACAAATTCTAGCGCTGCCACGTGTCTATGGGGTGTCCCATTTAAGAGAATCGCTCTTAAATCCACTGATTGTAGCCTGCAACGCTCTTAAGCGTTTAGAGCTTCCCGTGGACCAGTGGTCCTTCCTTTTATTACACATTGTGTTGTCCCGCCTACCTCCCGAGTTGAAACTGCGTTTTGAGCAAAGGTATGGTGGGGACGGGGCCAGCTACCTGCCCCCCTTTTCGGACCTTTTAAAGTTCCTTGAGGAAGAGTGCCGGCAGGCTGATAACTCTGGTATTGCTGGTCCTTCAAGGACCCCAGAGCGGCCTGCCCAGCTGAGGAAGGAAAAGGGTCACACTGGCGTCCCTGGTAAAAGGGCCTCCGACCGGAGACCAATGCCCGTTTACACTGGACTTGCTGCCACTGAACCCGCCCCCTGTAACTATTGCAGGCGTCCAGGCCACCGGGTGCTTTCTTGCCCCCAGTTTCTCTCTAAGCGGATCAAGGATCGGAGGGGCATTGCAAGAGACCGCCACTGGTGCTATAGCTGTCTGGAAGCTCACATGCAACGGGACTGCCAACAGCCACGGCCATGCCCAATTTGTAGGGGTAACCACCTGGAGATTTTGTGCGCCAACAAGAATGGTGTTGGCCGCCGGGTGGAGAGTGAGGGCGCGCCCCGCACGGGCGGGGGCGCTCTTACCGATCGCTCCCCGGATTACTTGCGTCGGTCTCCTGATCAGGGCCATGAATCCCGACGCGTCCGGATTTCGACCCCGCCTATGGGGGCTTCACCCCCCGTAAGGGGGGCGCCAACCCCCCTCGACGTTCTGATGGGAGATTTGTGGCGGCTCCGTCTACGGTTCAGTCTGCCCGCTATTCACCTCCGCTTCATGAGTGGCCACGCCTCGAACGCCGCCCACCTCGAGCGGGTCGACAGCCTTACTACGGCCTACCGACCTCAGCCCGTATGACTAGGCCCGTGCTGCCGCCACGAGATGACGCATGGGTTTACCCAAATGGAGGTCCGTCCCACTCACCTTTGGAGGTCCCCTCTGAGTCTCAATATGAGATTCCCCGGTTAGAGGACCGGTTTGATGAGGACGACCACCAATAGGTAGTTGCCGCCCTAGCCCCCACCACAGCAACTTCTCCTGAGACCTTGAATCTCTGGCAGTCCGTCTGTCAGACCATTCTTTTGCCGACTGTCTCAGTGAAGGTATTCAACCCGAAGGGTGAATTTTTAATCGTTCGCGCCCTTTTGGATTCGGGTTCACAGCGCTGTATTGCTTCTTCTCGTTTGGTGGGTGAGCTAGGGCTCCCTTGGAGTCCTCGAACAGGACGGGTGATAGGTATCGGGGGTATAGAGCCCTCGACTCCTAACGGGGAAGCGGAATTAATGTTTGGCCCCGTTTCGGGCAATCTTAGGGTCTTGGTCAAGGTGTCAGTCCTTGACAATATCTTAGGCCCCCTACCGCAGGTCCGAATAGCTGACGCTGCGGTGTCCTGTGCATCAGGCCTAAACCCAGCTGACCCCCACTGGACTGAACCCGGTCCTATGGACCTTTTGTTGGGTTCCGATGTGTTGGGCCTGGTCTTGTCAGGGGAAATTAGGGTTTTGCAGAAGGACGGCCTATGTGCCATGTCCACTATATTCGGCTCTAGCTTTTTTGGACCCGTGCTACGGTCTTCGGACCTACCGGTGCTGGACCAATTGCAAGCAGCCGGCTTGACGCTGTCGGACGTGGTCCAGCGCTTTTGGGAAGTTGAGGAGCCGCCGCATGCCGCACGAGTTGACCCTCTTGACCTTGAATGTGAGTTGTTTTATCAAAACAACACAGGCCGCCGTGTTGATGGGCGATTTGTAACTCGCTTGCCCTTTCTCGCTTCTCGCCCCCCGCTTGGTCAATCGCGGGCCTTGGCGGAAAAGAGGCTCTTGTCTATGGAACGGCGCATGCGGCGCGACTCCACCTTCCGCTCCAAGTACGTTGAATTTATGCGCGAGTACGAGGGCCTGGGGCATATGTCACCATCCAATTTTGATTGGCGCGCACACGAGCACTACTTCTTACCCCACCATGCCGTCTTGAAGACCCCTGGGGGGAAGATTCGAGTGGTTTTTGACGGCTCCGCGGCCACATCCAACGGGGTGACATTGAACCAATGCTTGCACTCCGGTCCTAAGCTGATCAAGGATATCTCCGATATCCTCACGCATTTCCGCCGGCATCAAATTGTTTTCGTAGCTGACATCAAGATGATGTTTAGACAGTCGATGGTACATCGCGATGATCGGAGATACCAAATGATTCTGTGGCGCGAAAATCCTAATGAGCCAATGCGTGTCTTTGAATTGAACACCACGACCTATGGACTCAAGTCAAGCCCCTATATTGCTATCAGGACCTTGTTAGAACTAGCTAACCGGGAGCGACTGAATTACCCTCGCGCATCAGCCACCTTGGAATCGTCAGTCTATATGGACGATATTTGCACGGGAGCCTCGAGCGTTGAGGAAGCTCTGACTCTTCGCGATGAATTGATTGCAATACTGAAGTCCGGAGGTTATGAGTTGGGCAAGTGGTTGTCCAACTCCCCTCACGTCTTGAAGGATCTCCCGGGAAAGGATCAGCAGGATCCTCATATTTTTGAAAATCCCGAAAATCCCAATTTGCTGACGGTCCTTGGAATACAGTACCAGCCCGTCCAAGACGTTTTCACCTACCGGGTCAAATTAGACCCACCTCCTAAGGTCTGGACTAAGCGTTCCGTCTTGTCTACGGTTGCTCGCACCTTCGATCCCAATGGATGGATCACTCCCGTAATATTTTTGGCTAAATGTTTCCTCCAGAAGCTTTGGATTGCTGAACTCGGTTGGGACGAACCACTCCCTGGGAAGTTATTGAAGGAGTGGAACTCCCTTGTGTCTTCACTTCCTGAAGTTAACCGAATTTCCATGCCTCGACGCTTCCTACCAACAGAAAGGTGTCATGCCAGTCTCCACGGGTTTTGCGACGCCTCCGAACGAGGATACGCCGCCGTGGTATATTTGAGGACTGTCGATGTCGCCGGTGAGGTCGCGACGCATCTCGTCTTGGCAAAAAGCAAGGTGGCCCCTATTCGGTCACGGTTAACTATCCCGAAATTAGAATTGTCTGGCGCCGCCCTTCTGGTACGCCTCTTGAACCACGTCCGCTCCTCTTTGGCATCTGCGGTCGATCTGACCGACGTTTATGCTTGGACGGACAGTGAGATTGTCCTTTGCTGGCTACGAGCCGCGCCTCACAACTTAGAGGTCTTTGTTGCGAATCGGGTCTCCCAAATTCAGAGCTCTGCAGTACCGGTGATTTGGAGACACGTACCCGGAGAACTGAACCCGGCCGATTGCGCCTCCCGCGGCTGTGAGGCCTCTTCACTGGTCCACCATCACCTTTGGTGGGATCCAAGTTGGCTATCCCAATCCGAGACGACTTGGCCTCAAAATAGGTTTTCCGCTCCCGAAGTATTGCCGGGCTTAAGAGTCGGAGTGGTTGAGGATAAACAGATCCCCGACTTGAACTTTCTTTTGAACCGTTACAGTTCCCTTGATAAACTAATTGGTGTTACCGGTTGGATTCGACGTTTTATCCATAATGGGCGGAATTCAGAAAATAAAAATTTGAGTCCTGTGCTTTCCCCTCTTGAACGCCAAGACGCCCGGAACTACTGGGTGCGTGTGGTTCAGGTGGAGCATTTTTCATCCGTGATTGACACCCTAAAGAGAGGTTTAGTTTTGAAGGGCCCCTTGCTCGCCTAAGCCCTTTTTTGGACAATAACGGAATGCTACGCGTTGGAGGACGCCTCAAGAATTCCAATCTGCCCTATGGTGCTCGCCACCCCCTTTTGCTACCTAAGGACGGCACCTTTGTCAAATTGCTAGTGACACACTACCATCTTAAAAATGCCCACGCTGGTTGTTGTTTGGTTGTGCACTCTCGGCTATTTTACAGCGCGAGTTTTGGATTCTGGCAGGGAGACGCACCATCCGGAACGTCACTTTCAAATGTATTCCGTGTTACCGCTTGAAGGCTAATACTTCACAGCCGATGATGGGTGATCTGCCCTCCGACCGCGTTCTAGCCACTCGACCCTTTGCTGGGGTTGGCACTGATTTTGCTGGCCCGTTTGCCATCAAGAGCTCTAACCTCCGCAACGCCAGATCGCTCAAGGCCTACCTCTGCGTTTTTGTATGTCTCGCTACCAAGGTGGTACATTTAGAACTTGTGAGTGCCTTAAGCACTGAAGCTTTTGTAGCCACGCTAGGTAGATTTGTCTCTCGTCGAGGATTGCCTGACCTGATTCGCACTGATTGCGGCACCAATTATAAGGGCACTGATAGATATTTAAAAGAGATTGTCGAATTCCTGTCTAGCAATAAGATTAGATTAAGTACAGCATTGTCCAAGATGGGGGTAACCTGGAAGTTTGACCCCCCAGCTTGCCCTCATTGGGGTGGAATATTCGAAGCTGTGGTTAAGGTGGCCAAGACTCATCTCCGGCGCGTTATAGGCGAAACTGTTTTAACCTTTGAAGAACTCGCCACCGTGTTTTGCAAAATTGAGGCTGTACTCAATTCTCGGCCACTCTGTCCCCTCTCATCTGACCCAAATGACCTGGAGGTCTTAACTCCCGGTCATTTTCTGATTGGTCAGCCCCTTAACGCTCTACCCGAATACCCCTTCAGGGACGTGAAGGTCTCACGTTTGTCCCGGTTTGAGCTGCTGCAACAGATGACTCAGAGTTTTTGGCACCGTTGGTCACTAGAGTATTTGCATCTTTTGCAGCAGCGGGTTAAGTGGGCTGACAAATCTGATCCACCCAAAGTTGGTGACCTAGTGCTGATTAAGGAACCTAATTTGTTGCCTTTATACTGGCGCCGTGGGCGCATTCTTAAGCTGATCTACGGGTCTGATGGGGTTCCCAGGGTTGCCGAGGTAATGGTCGGAGACTCTGTCTTGCAGCGAGCCGTTTGCTCCTTATCACGTTTACCTATTTACTAGTAAGTGGACGTAAATCCTTACGACCACAGGCGGGGGGTTGTTCGCGCCATGTACCTGTCCAGAATTCCTAGTTCCATGGTCGCGACGCTGGCAATCTCTTTGGCTCGCAATGAAGTTGACAGATCCTTAGTTTTAAACTTGCCGCCGTTTTTGGGCGTGGTTTTTGCAAAAGGAACTCCTTTTTTGACAGCTAACATGTACACGAAAATCCGGGTCGCGCGCACCGTTTTGCTTTTTTAAGTGCCTAGATTTAGTTTATTTTACGGTTTAGTTGTGCCGTCAAGCGGTCTATGTGTCGACCTAGCTATAAGCAGAATTACAGACTGTTATTTGTAACAAAAGGCGACCCCTAACAAGCGGTTATTGCTCGCCACGTTAAGTGTGAAATAGTGACTTTGACCACCTCTAGTTGGTCTTACTAGTGACAAGCCAAGTGTACAGTGCTCCGTCAGCCCAACGTCTCCAGCGGGCCATAACTGGCTGCCTGCCTGCTGCTGCTAGTGGCCTGAGAAGTTCACCTTACACTTAACCTCACAATACACCCACATAATCACCACTATCATACCATCTCAGGCCGTACAAGGATTGACTGCTGCAAGGAAGGTCAGTGCAACCCTACCATCATTAAGTCACCACTACGTTGAGAACAGATCTGACCGCGGTGAAAGGCCGCTTTGGGCAGCGACTCTGGACTCAGGTTTAGCTGATGGGCCCCTGAACCTAGTGGTCCAGGTTTGACTCGTTGGCCAAGCCGTTGGCCTCAACACATATCATTATCTATGGCATTTTGTTATCTGTGAGAGTCATTTTGTAAGTATTGTCATTTTAATAAGAATCTCTCTTGAGCTTAAATTCTAACAAGATGTCCTCCCGGTGCTCAATAGTAAAATAATTAATTAATTCAGTGATCCTCGTTTAATTCTAACCTCAAATTAATCCTAAATACCACATTGATGAAACATTTTTGCATGCTACTCTGTGTATAATAATCTACTCTGTGTATATAAGTCTAATATTATTATTATTATTAGCCCAAACTGTCCCAATGCTAGACAAAGGCCTCCTTTTCTTCTTTCCATCTATCTCTATCTAGGGATATTTCGGGCCAGGCCGACATATAGGCATCGAATTCGTCACGCCAGCGACGCCTCGGTCTACCTCGACGTCTTTTTGTCTTTTGTGGCACCCAATGTGTAGCGGTCTTTGCCCATAGTTCGTCTGACATGCGCATAACACCCATGTGACATGTCCGGCCCAGTCCCATTTCAGTTTGGCAGCTTTATCTCCCACATCCGTTATTTGCGTCTTGGAGCGTAATATGCTGTTTTCAATATCATCATCATCATTACCAACCCATCAACGGCTCACTACTGAGCGCAGGTCTCCTCTCAGAGAAGGGTTATAGGCCATAGTCCACCACGCTGGCCCAATGCGAATTGGCGGACTTCACACACCTTCAAGAACATTATGAAGAACTCTCAGGTGTGCAGGTTTCCTCACGATGTTTTCCTTCACCGTTGAAGCAAGTGATATTTAATTGCTTAAACGCACTTGACTCCGAAAAGTCAGAGGTGATCGGATCGGACGATACGGGATCGAACCTGCGATCCCCCGAATAGGAGACCACAGTCCTAACCACGAGGCTATCACTGCTTCTATATGTCTATCACTGTTTTCAATATGCTAGATAAATATTATTTTAAAAAAATGTACCATACCTGCGACTATAACTGTCTCTCCGTCGGCCGCGAGATGGGTCGCCGGGGACGCTGCGAGGGCTTCCACTTTACTGAACACGCCGAGACGCGCGAACTGTTCCAGGTAAATGTCAGCCGCTTTGATCATCAACTCCTCCGCTATTCCTAGCACGGTCAAGTGGCCGTCGTCGTCATCCTATAGCAACGAATGCAGACTTTGTTAAATGTTTAAATTAAAAGAAACAAGCAAAGATGTCCGTCCGGATGGTAAATAAAGGCCGGATATCCGTTTCATCTCAAGTTAGGCTTCATAGTAGAGCCATTTCACTAGACCACTTTTGACATAAGTATTGACTAAATAATTGAGTATGTTACAGACATTTTTTATTTATTCATCACAAGAAAGTCTATATCTGTGACCACACCTGATGGTAAGTTCGATGCAGTCTTAGCAGGCTAACATGTCAGGGTTGTTGTTCGTATCGATTTCTATACGCCATAAATAGTAAATAAAATTAACGCAGTCGTTTTTAGACAATTTCTTAGTTGCTGTAAAAAATGACGATATCTTTACAATGTTGTGATTTAAGTTAATAAGCCCATTCTCACAAAGGGCAGCCAAAATTAAATCCGTTTTCAATGCACAAGTTTCAAGTACCAAACACAAATAATCCACAAGAAATATTTAAAAACAAAAATGTGCCACAAGGTTGTGACTCTTTTCCATACATTCATAACAAATGTCAAAAGGGCCTATTACAATGGCTGTACTTTAATTTCATTTAATAGTATGACGTCTGTGGGTGAGATTGGTGAAATTTATAGCTGATGGTACTCTCACAAAGCTCAGACTCAAGACCGAGTTAAAACGAGACAGACTTATGTCAAGATATATTCGTCTCATTTTAACTCTACTGAGTCTCGAGCAGAGCCCAAGTACGATCTATAGATCTCAGCCTAATTCTTGTAAGGTTACACAAAAAATTAAGAAACCACTCACATCTGCTCATAGAAACTCTAAACTTAGCAACAATCACGTTAGTTATAAAATAACAATTTACTGTATAAATAAACAACAGTAAAGGGAAATGGATACAAAAGAGGACAGTTTAAATGCAGGTAAGTTTCGATGGTGTGACTTCTGTACAAGTAGCTAGTTCAAAATATGCAATGCACTTTTGTTGTGTAATTATTATTGAATTAGTAGTTTCAGTAGGAATGTTCAAAACTGTTAAAAAAATGCATTAGTACTAAAACGTAACTTTGAGACATCTAAAGTTTGTTCGGAAGAGCTGTCATTCTGGTCGCGTTGGAACGTTATACAGTTTATAACGGTCACAGAATATAATCGCGAGTCACCGATTCGATTTGGCATCACAGTGAACATTAGGGTGTGTTTCAAGAAAAGCGGAAAAGTTTACAGTCAGTTTATTAATATAGTGTTCATTTTTCCACTTAAAATGTATGATTTCATTTATCAATAATAATTCATATATCATAATATGGTAAGAAAGAAGAGAAATGTGGAAAGGCAACCATCCCACTATGTGTATGTAATTTCCCATCTTATTTTTTCAGACCTACGCGTGATTAGCTCGTTCGAACAAATAGTACATTATTTACAATTGTGCTAAATACCAAAACAGACGTTATCAATCGAGGTATGTCATACATGTAAAATGATTTTTGACATTCTCATTATTATATTCATCGCTCTATAAGGCAAATCGCGTCGCTATTCTCTGTTTGCCTTGAGCCATTGATGAGCTGACAATACTGACAATAGTTGATGCAATACAAATATTATGTATACAAAGAGGCGCCGATTTGAATATATTTAGAAGACCGCAGCGCCCTAAGAGGCAGGCATTAGGTGGGGATGCAAGTAAAACGATGTAGAACTCATCACACCATCGGAACATTACCGCGGGCGGGCGGATATAGCGGCTGCGCAGGTAGCGGGGCGGCGCGCGGCGCGACGGCGCCTCGTCCTGCCCGACCAAAACTGTTATTTGACCGCTTTTTTTGCCCGACTACTGCTTTTTTTCATCTACAATCTTTAATTAATCTATGATTATCTCAGGATTGGCTCTCTGATATGACGTATACGGGTCTTAGGCGCTCTGGAGGTACAAATGACAGCATAATTGGGTATTTGACTGATATTTTTTTATTTATTTAAAATAACGTTTTTAAATATTATAACACAATGCCATTTCTATTTTTTAAATATCTTAACTAGACTCAGAATTATAAGCTGTTTTACTGTGTCTATATCTGTCTCTTTCTAAAACGAAATTTTCTATAGAGCGTGTATGGAGCTGCAGAATTGTGACATCACAGTTCACTAGCGCTCTCTCTCTGTCTAACAAGAAACTTTAAAGCTCTATAACATATTTGTTTTAGGACTGATTTATTTTCTGTTTTAACAAATGTTATTCTTACATGTTACATTTTCAAGTATAAATAATGAATATCAACATTTTAACTACAGTCAAATACCCAATTATGGATCAATTTGAAGCGCCACATTTGACATACGAGTGTCTCTGGAACTAATAATATTGCAAATGGCACACCGACCGCTACAATTAACTATAAATGATTTCATAGGAAATCATAGATTAGATTAACGAGGTCGGTTATAAAATCATACATTAATAGTTACCATTGAGGTTGGTACGCCATTTGCATTATTTTTAGTTCCAGAGACACTCGTATCTATGCATACAGCGCCAAAATGGCGTCAATCGAATTCGAAATGGCATCAATCAAGTAGTTCCAAAAAATGTGACGGCAACCTCTCCCGTGTTAATTATAGATAAACTATAGAGCAATCAGTCAGTTTTTAACTATTAGTATATTCGAAGTAGGTATGCGCCCAACTACGGCTAAGGCCTAGCGCAAACATACAACTTTTAGTTGAACAACTATTTAGTTGTGTTTCATAAGTTTATAGGAATGTACTGTGATCATAGTGTGCGCAAACTATCAACACGATAGTTGCTCGACAAAAAATCAAAAAGCCGTATCGATTTGCTTTTGATTATAATTTAGTAGTGTGGAATTCACGAAAAGTACACAACTCGACTAAACAGTTTAGTCGATGTAAAAGTTGTATGTATGCGCCTTAGCCAAAAGCTTTCCTATGTCCTGCATCTTAACAGTCTATGTATGTCCCATACATACATTTACATGTTTGGGAATGTTTCAACATAGTGGTTAAAATTTTGAGCCGATTTTGATGAGCTAATCGATACGTTACTCTCGTCCGGATGACAAAGCCTATATTTTATACGAACAAAATCAATGATAGATGTTACATCCTATTTTCTGTGGTTGGGTTACAGTTTTATTACTCTTTTTCTTATTTGAAATAAGAACATTAGTAATTTTAAATTTTGATTTTAAGATGCTTTTAAGAATTTGGATAGGTTGGATCTTGGATAAAAATGACAATTGAATAGTCAATTTCAAAAAGGGAAAATCATGTATTTTTAATATTTATTTTATATTTATATTTATCATTTATTTTTAACACTGTGCTGTCACAACTTTTCAAATTCAAAGTCAAAATCATTTATTTCATGTAGGCCAAATTTTAGCACTTATGACAAGTCATGAATCTACCACCAGTTCTGCTGGGAAGAGCTGGCAAGAAACTCAACATAGTACGACATATTGTGTCCTTTTCGAAATCGCTTATTCAATTCGCAAATTTAACGTGGCATCTAGAGACTATTTTTCCTTAGCTGTCTTAAAAGGTAAACAAATCGCAGATAACCGACCACAATTTGCCGGGCGCTTACGACGTTTTAGTTTGGTGTTTCACTTGCAGCAAGGTTTCATTGTCAGTGTGCGGTGAGAATGTCCTTTGCGCATTTCTGCGAGATAAAAGTTGTTTACAGTTTAAGACTACTAAGGAAAAATAGATTATATAAAAGTGTTAGGCCAAGCGCTCATTGTAACTTTTTGTCGCCAAGTGGAGTGCTATGAAGATATATGAAAGTGTGCTCACTATAGAGACGAGACAATACGGCAACAAATAGTTCCAACAACTGACGATACTTGAAATCCATTTCAAGAATGAGCGCGTTTTGTCGCCCAGTGACATGCGGCTGGCCTAAAACAGTGGGCGCATCGTGGCGACAGTAGGTGACAGCGACAGAAAGTCACGGCGACAATTACAAGTTCCAATGAGCGCCTGTCCTTACTGTGGTACCTACTGGGCTAGCTGGCAGTGTTACGGCGACGGCGACTGACCTGAGTGTCGAGCACTTGCGCGACGAGCCGCGTGAGCAGCGCGGCGATGCGCGGCGCGGACAGCGCGCGCAGGCGCGGCGCGGGCGCGTAGTGCACCATCTTGCGCACCAGCGACAGGCACGCGCGCCGCACGCCCGCGCCGCCCGCGCCGATGTAGCGCGCGCAGAACACCGGCACCAGCCGTCTGCTCACACGCAAACACAACACTTATTTTCCAGATACGCAAATGATAAATCCAAATAGGCTCGTGATTCCTCCACTACGCCTCAAGAAAGACTGTTCGATTGTGGGAATGGGCGAGACGTTCTGTAATAAAATTCCAAAGTCGGAGACAAGATAGCAATACAGATAACAAGACTGCATGATTTAAAAACGTTACAGACCCTTAAATTAAATCTAAATTAAGTCTACAGCTCATCTTAAATGTTCGTTTTTCTAACAGACCAAATAAGTTTGCCAACATGATTTCCAAAGCAAGACAATATTATACTCGTATAATAATAACTAACAAAACAGAATACACAATATATACCTTACTATGTTTTGTTAAGTTAAACACAACAAGCCTCAGTAAATCAATAGTTTTAGCTGTGTAATTCAGCTGTGCAATTCTTTGAAAATGATTGCTAAAATACAACAATTGCAATCGCCATTGATTGTCCGATACTCGCTCGCTATAAACTAAAATCCATTGTTTCAGAAAGACCACGATAATTAGCTAATTACCACAGTTGATACTGTAACAATGATTGATACAGGTTTTACATAATCGGCCTGCATTGATGAACTTACTCCAGGTATATGGCAGCCATCTCCTTATCGCCGGTATCAGGGAAATCTTCATCATTGGAGGAAGTCGGCGAGTCTTGATTACTGACGACAAGCCACTCTCCGGGGCACTGCAATATAGCTGCTACCTCCCTGTGGCCTGTGACAGATTATACAGGGTGTTATTTTGAGTGGCACTGAAGAAATATTGAACTATTAAAGGAAGAAGGATTTGGTCTAAATAACTACGGCGTCCAATTATAAAATAAAAACTGCATTCAACACATTGCGAGATAAGTGCAGTTCGTCTGATGTAGCTCTTATCAAAATTTACCAAAATTTTCACTGCAGCATTTAGAGTCATCAATTTCATTTAGAGATTGAGTACAACAAAAGTAGCACCAAAATTCTTTACTGATTAAAAGCAAGCCAATCCAGATGAAATCTACTTGATGAATTAGTATATCACTTACTACTTTTTACTGATTTTCTAATAAACTTTGACACTCTATGAAAAACACTAGCCGATAAAACTGAACTGAAAATCTAGAATGATAGTTCTATTATAAAGAGAAATAGGGTATTTTACTCCTAGTGAGAAATAATCAAAAAATATAAAAATAAGATAGTTTAGGCAATAAGGAATCGGGAAGTGGAAGTTTCAGTTCACAAAGTTATAAAATAAATTTTATATTTAACTAGCTGATGCCCGCGAATTCGTCTGCGTGGATTTAGTTCATAACATCCCGCGGGAAATCTTTGTCACCCTCCAGGTTCTCAACTATACCTATCCAATAAATCACGTCAATCCGTAGCTTTGTAGCAGGAAACATTTGATCGTCTTGCTCGCGGCATTGTTAATGATGATTCAAAGAGAAAACATATTACTGATGATATTATCAATTACGTTAAACTATAATTTTTATAATTGTTTTTACCATAATTAACCAAATACAAAATTACGTTTAGCTGTCATTTACGTTTTGTTCTTCCACTGTCATTTTCGTTTTTTTATTCCATGTCAGATGCATTTTTGTTATACCAGGTTTTATATTGACTTGACGGAAACGCGGTCGAACGGGATAAAAAGTATCCTATGTCCGTCTCCTGGTTCTAAGCTACCTCTCCACCAATTTTGAGCCAAATCGGTTCATCCGTTCTTGAGTTATAAATAGTGTAACTAACACCACTTTCTTTTATATATATAGATTTCAAAGTTTTCACTTTTTTTGTCTATGCTACAAATATACGAAACGCATCGAAATGTCAAACAGTACCCGCCATTACACTACGTCAAATGTAATGAAATTTGACGTAGTGTAATGGCAGATCTATATAGTTCATCCGCTCAAATAGTTTGTAGTACAAATACACGGTATTTTAGAAACTATGTGAAAATAAATAAATACATTATTTAATCATTTAGTATTATCATTTTTTTTTTTTTTAGATTAATGAGAAATACAAAATCAAAATACTGGTAGTATGAGATCTGAATCATCACTTTATATTCATATACTATCATCATAATACAACACACAAACAATTAGCGCGACGCACTAAAGTACACAGTGGGTCACATAAGTCGCGCCACCTTCGGCATGTACCGGCGGTCGCTATGTGTTGGCTTTACAAAGGGCGCCAACCATTCGAGCGAACGAATGTACTCTCCTTACGACGTCACCACATCGCCTGACGTGAGCAATGACCTAGACGTGAGGCGTCTAGCGTTTACGCGCGAAAATTTAAAAGGCAAACTTTAAATGCATTTTTTTGGTACTTATCGATTAAATAAAATTTTAGTAAATTTTCTAGTAGTTTATTATCACCTTAGAATCATTTAGACACTTTTCAAAAAAGAGTATACCCCTAGAGAATACCCTATTGATAGCAATATAAATCATCATCACATCACCTTGTTCATGTCTTTCCCTGGCTTTGTCCAGCGGCGTCTTGCCATCCTCGTCGCGCAGGTCAGCGTTGGCGCCGTACCGCAGCAGCACCTTCGCGATGGCCGGCCGACCGAAACAGGCCGCGTAATGGAGCGACGAGCTGCGCTGCCCGCGATTTACATCCGCACCTGAGATAACAAATATAGTGAAGGAACAGGAAAACATCATCATCATCATCATCATCAACAACAACCCATCAATGGCTCACTACTGAGCGCAGGTCTCTCAAAAAAGGTTATAGTCCACCGAAGCGGCCCAATGCAAATTGGCAGATTTCAAACACCTTTGAGAACATTATGGAGAACTCACAGGCGTACAGGTTTCCTCACGATGTTTTTTTCACCATGTTTTTTTTTAAGCATGTGTTAACCTTCCTAACTGGTAAAAGTCAGAGTGTGAAAACCCTATCAGGAAATCCCAACTCTTTCATATTGTCAGTGTTGAAGGTGTTGATAGTGTCGCCATAGGGGGTAAGGGCGTCAAGGCATTGTCTCCTTAGCCGAGCTTTTAGCGGGGTTTACTACTCTGGCTAAGACCCGCTATATATCAACGGAGGGGACCTCGTGATTCGAGTGCCTCGCCGCCCGCCAACTTGAATGTCTGACTTACTCCTCCACGGTAGGCGTTTTTAGGTCTCGATGAATGACAGAGGGCTAGCCGTCGGACCATGTTATAAACGACGACACCAGCTCTAGTAGGGAGGAACGAATCTCCCCAAGATTGTATTCAGTGGCGAGCCATAGACCTATCTTTGTATAGTCTATTCAAGAAGTCACGAGTTTTGAGAGTCAAGAGCTTTTGCACTCCACATTAATGTGTGCATATTTTATTTTTAATTAAAACTATTAAACTTTTTGTTTCATCGATTTATCCGATTTATTTTTATTTATTTAATTTAATTTAATGAATACGGACACTATCCAATAACATTAATTAAATTATCAATGACTCAATTAAAGACAAATTAAAAATAATAATAAAAAGAAAAAAGAAAGAAAAACCTAAGATAGAAACATAGTAGAATTATAACTTTCGCAAAACTGCAAGCACTGACTTATGACTATGTTCCATTGGCCTGCAAATATGTCACAGTGAGGCGAGTCCGTCAACATTGTATTAAGTGCTGACAATGTGCGCGGTATGGGCGAACTAGCGCGGGACACTGTGCGGCAATCGATGACTCTTTCACAATGTTGCTACAACCTATTTTTTAATTTACCCTTGTCAACTGACCTATGAACACTCAAACTACGAATGGCAGTCTATCGGTTGCGATGACGACAATGTACGCAATATCTCACCTTTCTCGCACAAGAACTCGACCATTTCCCTCGTACCGAAGGCCGCTGCCCAGTTGAGCAGCGTCTGCCCCACGTCGTCGGTGAAATTGACGTCCACTGCGCCGCTGGTGACGGCGGAGATCAACGCGTCGGTGTCTTTGCCCCGGATGCAGTCTATGAGCTGGCGGTGCGACTTGTCCCCGCGACTGCCCGTGGCCCCGGGCGTAGATGTGCCGCTTGAACCCTCGCCGCTTGCTCCGTTACTAGATCCGGACGCGGAGCCCATACGATTTGAACTGCTGTGTGAACAGTCTTTCATTTAATATAATATCATATATTATGTGTAATGCTAGACTGACTCCAAGCCGTTTTTATTTAAAGTAACTTAAACACTCAAAATCCAAAATAGAAAACATTAGTAGATCTGCTTAAAAATTACGCTTTTATTTAACTTGCAATGTATGTATGTTTGTTTAGATCAAATTTTGCAAACTGAATTAGAACCACTTCCGGGTATCTGATTGAGCTGAAATTTTTTAATGCAATATTATGATGACATGGAGCTGATTTGATGATGGAGCTGGAAGGTGGCTTAGGAAACTCAGTAATAAAACGACATAACCCCATAGAGTTCGAGCTTATTTGATTCATCTTGACAAGTACTCTGATCCAAGATATAGAATATTCAGGGTCTGTCATGTAGCCAGCTACTAAAAGCTTATTTTTTTTTTAGAAAATTAATTTAAACTTGTTTTAATTCAATGGAAGTTACTTGCCAAATAACAAATAGGGCATGATGTTTTCAATGATGAAAGTACAGTGTGGTACACACCAGAATCACAATAACTACTCACGTCTGTATAGCATGCCGCCCTTCGCAGAGCAGGACCAGCAGTAAGTCCACGAGGCGCATACACTCCAGGCACCATCGCTCGTCTGCTTGCACTGCTGCCTCGATGGCTGAGCACAAGTCCAGCCGAACTAGATCCTATAAATATATATATAACTATTTTATAACTGAACTAAGGCAGAGTGTGGCAGTAAATTATATGCTCTCCTCACACTGGTAGATCAGTTATAAAAACACACATACATAAGTTGGCCTACATGAAATAAATAATTTTGAATAACAAAAAATATCCATTTGGATATTTTCTTAAGAATCCAACTTAAAGTACACCTTAGCCCCGGTTGCGTGAGGCGCCGTTCTAGTCACGTTACAGTTAAGTTCGGCTGTTCACATGTGTTTAGGCTGTCACGTTTAGCTTTAGCGATAACTTAACTATAACGTAACTATAACGGCGCCTCACGCAACCGGGCCTTAGAAAAACACAGCTGGAGTGGCGACCCCGCAGCAGAAAGTGACCCCTCACTAGGTGGACCGACATCAGACGAATCGCAGGAAGCCGCTGGATGTAAGCGGCGCAAGACCGAGACCTGTGGAGGTCCATACAAGAGACCAAGCCTGTGCACCAGTAACCTGTGTCCAAACACGGGGAATTGGGTGGAATAGTTCTGACACAGGACTGATCACCCGTCTGGCGTTAGCAGGCGTCCCCTCCGCAAATACAATACAAGAGACCAATGTCCAGCAGTGGACGTCTATTGGTTGAAAAAGAAGAGAAGAAAATACACATACATGTGTGATCTGCGCAGAGCCACGACAGAGTGTCGACAACAGGCTGACAGTGGTGGAAACTGACGGCATGAGGCATTTGTCTTCGGAGCTCTCTGTCGTGCCGAGTCGACGAACCAACTCTTCAATCAGACCTGCAAATTAAAATCATAACAAGAAAGAAAGTTTGATAACTGTAATATCATCATCATCATCATTAGCAACCCATCAACGGCTCATTGTCTCCTCTCAGAGAAGGGTTATAGGCCATAGTCCACCACGCTGGCCCGATGCGAATTGGCGGACTTCACACACCTTCAAGAACAGAAGAACTCTCAGGTGTGCAGGTTTCCTCACAATGTCTTCCTTCACCATTAAAGCAAGTGACATTTAATTGCTTAAACGCACTTGACTCCGAAAAGTCAGAGGTGCGTACCCGGAATTGAAACTGTGACCCCTTGAATAGGAGACCACAGTCCTAACCACTAGGCTATCACTGCTACAACTGTAATATAACTATGGAAAATTTAATATACCATCCGTCATATTCATTTTGTTCAATATAAAATGCAACCTGTTAACTGCAGGCGTAGCATGCACGCGCGAGAAAATTTTGTCCACCCAAAGGTATCAACTCGTATTATCTCTATATCTAAATCGAAACTAACATTGTTGTTGTTGTGTTGGTTGCACACCATGATTCGTCTTGTTACATCAAAAGTAGAGACAAATTATTTTCTCTATTTTTCTCTACAAACTTGAATTAATAGTAATTTTCTCGAATTTTGAAGTTTAAGAATAAACGAGAAATCAGTCTACATCGACAATATCTCTCTCTTCGCGAGATATCACTTCGACGTGCATGCTAGGCCTGCTGGACCAAAATAAAGAATCGTAATCGAATCAAGTAGTTTAATAGTAGCGCTATGGTTCAACATACGTCGTACTAGTCACATACATAGACTGCTAAAATCACAACCTTTTGGCTTCACCGATTGCTATAGTCGCTAAATAAATTATTTACAGATATAACAATAAAACAAAGCGTGGTGTGTGCTAATGGTTATGTTTCATGATGGAACTTGCATCTTGGCCTACTCGTAAGTTAAATTAAGTTATAAATAGCTTGCTATAGGCTATAGCCACAAATTCTTACCATGCTCGGCGAGCGGCGCCGGGTCGGCGTGCGCACGCGCAAAGCGGTCGGCGAGTGACGCAAAGCAGCGCAACGCGGCGTCGGCCACGCGGGCGTCGCTGTGACGCAGCAGCGCCGACAGTGACGACACCGCGTCGCCCACTCGAGCGTCTCCCGGCTCCATCTTGCCGCACACTCTAAAATATAAACAAAATATTATAATGACAAAAAAGCGTGGATATAATTCGCTCCAGCGAGTCATGAGACAGTAATGATTACTGTATTACTGTACTACTGACAAAAAAAATTTACAATACATTGTAAATTTTTTTTTGAAAAGAGCAGCCGCCGAGTTTCTTGCTGGTTCGTCTCGGCAGGAAGGGCATTCCGAACCAATGGTAGAGCCAGACGATTCAAAAGAACTTGTAAAAAATTTAACTTGAATAAAAAATATTTCTATTCTATTTTATAAAACGCCAAACAAGATTTTTTATTCATATCTATCCCACTAATTTTGTAAGTGCGAAAGTTTGTGAGGATGGATATATGGATGCATGGATGTTACTCTTATGCCACAACGAATGAACCGATTTGGCTGAAATTCGAAATGGAGACAGCTCATACTCAAGATTAAAGCATAGACTACTTTTTATCCCGGAAAATTACAGAGTTCCCGCGGGAACCAAAAAACCCTGATCCACGCGGATGAAATTGCGGGCATCATCTAGTAATGTAAAAAAAACAATTGCTGTTCTTTAGTCAGGCTTAAACTCAAAAAAGGCCTAACCGAATTGAATAATTTTTTTTATTCAAATTAATTGGGTTTAAAAAAAAATAAGAAACCCAAAAGAACATAAAATCCAAAAATATTATAATCATAATCGACAGTTCCTAAATCCCTGCAGCATCAGGATTGAGGAGTTGTAACTCGAAAACTTCACGCGGACACGGAAGTCGCGGGAAAAAGCTAGATTTATGATAATTTGTTACCTGGAAACAACAGCCATGGCTGAGTGGAGTGTATCCTTGTGTACTGAAGTGCCGTGGTGTGTTATAAAGTGCAATACTGAAGGCAGACCACCACCCTCCCATACTGCACCAGCTTCGCGCGTACACACCAACTCTAACACCTAAAACCAAAATGCAAGATCACATAAATACAATAATGTAAGTGTACGCGCAGACCAATAAAAGACATTTAGCGCGAGTAGGTTTGCAATATCGCATAGACATTTTCACTCAAACATCACGAAATCAAAGCAAAAATTTGACCTTTCATTCATTCAATCATTCTTTTTAAGCTAAAATTTGACTTGAATATATTGATTTAAATTTTCTTGACTTTTGAAATTCAGATTTACCATTTACCTACTAGTTCAAAATTCCGCTTAAGCGAGACAAGCGATGCACGCAAATTATTTCCCAACATATAATTCCAAAATCAATAGCTAAGCCTTACTCATTCATACAACATAGCTCTTCAATTTTTACTTTAGATGAACGTACAAAGACCAAACTTGCGAATTTGAAATAAAATCAAAAACGGCCTTCTTGCAGTACTTCAATTGTTATAAGAGTACTCAATTATGTTCCCGAATGTGTGTGGTCAGCGAATCCAATCTTGACCAGAGTGGTTGACGGTACCCTTCTTCTTCTTGTCAATGGATAGACGTCCACTGCTGGACAAAGGTCTCTTCCACCATAGGCCTCGGTCTTGCGCCGCCTGAATTCAAAGGCTCCCTGCGAATTGTTTGATGTTGTCGGTCCACTAGTGGGGGGTCTGCCAACACTGCGCTTCCCGGTGCGGGGTCGCCACTCCAGCACCTTGGGGCCCCAACGAGCATCAGCTCTTCGAACTATGTAGTTGACTGTAGCCTAATCTTCTCTTATCATGAGACAAGACCAGAGCCCAGAATTGTGCTTGGGTTGAGATGATAATGATGGTCATGATGATGATGAATAGAGACCGGATTATATGCATTTGCATATTTGCATAAGCATTTGCATATTTAAGCCATCCTCAGCGCTAATTGCATATTTTCCGTGAAATCTAGATAAGATGCATATTATCGCTATATTTACAATATTTTCGGCGGATTCAGCAGCTGCGCGTCTTTTGTGACGTGTGTTGAAACCAAGTGTTGTACCATGCCTCCCGAAAAAAAAAAGTGTGTCAACAAAAAATATTTTGATCGAAGACACAATCTTACTACTGAACATTTGGAACAATACTTGATTGTTTGTGTTTACAAAAATATTAAATAATGTTATGTGTAATTGTCTATCAATGGATAGTTGTACTAATTGTATGCTGATTTTGAAATTAAAAAAAAACTTTTTAACTTTTTGTTCCTAAAACTTATCATTTAATTGTTGCATATTCTCTCAGTTTTCGTGCATATTTCAAGCATTTTTCATGCATATTTGCATGCATATTCCGAGCTTTTTATGTTGCATATAATTTGGTCTCTAATGATGAATGAACTTACTTTGATGCATTGTTCTGCAAGATCTTTACTGGTCCTGTTGTTGGGGTCAACTGTAAGTAGCCTGCTGCATATGGCTTTCACGGCACCCTCAATCGCTACAATTCTTCTTGTACATTCAGCTGCAAAAAACAAGATATTGTTGCTGAAAAGAACATTCATTCTAGACCCACCAGCAAGAGTTCCGAAAGCGTAAGAAATGCAGTCCCATGCAATATCAAATCCTACTAATATTATAAGTTTGCGAGGATAGATGGATGGATGTTTGAATGGATGGATGGATGTTTGTTACTCTTTCACACCACAACGAATGAACCAATTTGGCTGAAATTTGGAATATTGATAGCTCATACCCAGGCTCATACACATAGGCTATTTTTATATCGGAAAATTGCTAAAGTGCTTGATGTCACTTTGTAAAATAATGTAGCCATATTTATTTTCATAGTGATGTTCCAGTTCAGTAAGTAGTGATACTGTAGTACTGTACTTTTACGTTTCCTTTTATATAATTACTATGATCAAATGTAATAAAAATAGTAATAAATGTCACCTTTTTAAAGCTGTAATAGCTTTTAAAATACCAATGATAAAACATGAATAGAAAAATTTAAGATCTATTTTTAGTACTAAAAGTTGTTTTATCTCCTCAATGTAGGCAGATTTTCCTCAAGATTGCTAATTGAGGTAATTGCTGTTCAAAATATTTTTATATACATATGATTATAATAAACAAAATTTGGGAAATCCTACTAATATTATAGAAGTGAAAGTTTGAGTGTGTGTGTGTGTGTGTGTGTGTGTGTGTGTGTGTGTGTGTGTGTGTGTGTGTGTGTGTGTGTGTGTGTGTGTGTGTGTGTGTATGTTTGTAACTCTTTCATGCAGAAACTACTGGACAAATTTTTCTGAAATTTAGAAATGAGATAGATTATAACCCTGGAATAACACATAGGCTACATTTTATGCTAGAAAATCAAAGGGTTCCTCCTGGAATAAAAAAAACCTTAATCCATGCGGATGAAGTCGCGGGCCTCAGCTACTTTCTTAATAAATAAATAAAAAATGTGTGTTGTGGTACACAACGTAATGAGTAAGTAATTGATGTGGATCCTTTAGTCACATTATTTTATTTTCATCAAAAACTGTCAACACTGTAAACATCAGTTTACTCCACTGAATTATTGATTACACTTTAGAGGAAAAATATTAACTTTAGCAATTAAAAAAATAAGTAGAGCAGTGGTAATATTACAATCTACCTGATACATCCAAGTAATAGGTGATAGCTCTAGCCGTCACCTCGAGTACATTGTCCGGCGCACATTCATCTAAGAATATTTTACAGAGTGCTGGTAGGAAGGTCCTTGGGGGGCAACTGAAAAGAGAACATTAGTTTAAGGCTTATATAAGCTTTTGAATACAAAATGCGTCCACTTTATGTATTACAATAACAGCTATAGATAAAGAGACATCGAGAGTTGCACATGTATATTGATTTGGTTTAATTTTACCTGTTTATTTATTAAAATAAATTATTGTTTTGCAAGTTGAATTTCACTACTTTAATGAGTTTGTCATATTAAAATTGTTAACAAAAATTAAGATTCAATAGTTATTTATCAAAATAGAGCACATTCTGCCCATGATATTCATGCCAATACTGAGTCTAAGGTGTAACTCTCACAAACCTAGTGGTACTATTAGCTCCAATGATATGCATTGCATGGTAATCATAATACTGATGCAAATATCAAGTTAAACTAAATTGACAGGTCCAAAAACTAAGCTTTTCTTTTCATTATTAAAATCTTCCTTGTGGGAAAAAGGATTGATTCAAATGATCATTGACTCTATAGTCATCTGTGGGCTTAGGCCTGCTCAGCATTACATTAATTTAAAGACAATGTATCTGAGAGATTGTGTACAACATATTTTTAGAAAAACAAGAATAAAAGTTAAAAATCTGTAACCTGACTATTCCTTTTATTCAACAAGATAGTCCTTGACTGCGATCTCACCTGATGGTAAGTGACAATGCAGTTTAAGATGGTAGCGGACCAACATGGAAGGGATATGACAGTGTACATTCAACCTGTACCCCTATACCCCAAACCATCATGACAAATTGATTTACACAAATCAGCTCAGTAGTTTATTCTCTATGGTGGAACATTTGTAAATAGTCACATACATAATATTATAAAAATACATACATTAGCAACCCATCAACGGCTCACTACTGAGCGCATGTCTCCTCTCAGAGAAGGGTTATAGGCCATAGTCCACCATGCTGGCCCAATGCGAATTGGCAGACTTCACACACCTTCAAGAACATTATGAAGAAATCTCAGGTGTGCGATTGTTTTCGATGTTTTCAGCTCACGATGTTTTCCTTCACCGTTGAAGCAAGTGATATTTAATTGCTTAAACGCACTTGAATCCGAAGTCATAGGTGCATGCCTGGGATCGAACCTGCGACCCCCGAATAGGATACCACAGTCCTAACCACTTAGGCTATCACTGCCTAATATAAATAAAAAATACATACATAAACTGGTAAAATCTTAACCCTTCCTTATGCCTTTGTCTAGTAAAAAAATATGTTTATAATACAGCTCTTTCACCTCTCAAAGCATCTGTCCACATTATCGGACATCAATAACAGCATGCAGAGCTGCTCCAGGGCAATCAGCTGCATGTCCCGCTCATCACCCTGCCCCGTCAGCAGCCACTCCAACAACGTCTCAGGGTCCACTTCAGCCATCTTGACATTCACATTTTTATTATTATTATTATTATTATTTATAATAGGCTACGCAGCTGTCGCTGATGCGTCTATATCACTTGCTGTGCTTAGGGTTTCCATTGTTATGGCGGTCTAATCTGTTTTTAAATTCATTAACTGACTTTGACGTCACTATTTCTTTAGGCAACTTATTCCATATACGCACCACTCTGTTTGTTAGAACTATCTAACAAACAGAGTGGTGCGTATATGGAATAAGTTGCCAGCATCGTCCAATCCCTATAAACACTAGTTTATAGGGATTGGACAATGCAAGTTGACGGCGTAGTTTTTAATTAAATAAAATAAAAATATTTCTGTTCTATTCTAATCAACTTTGCTTCAGCTGTCCACAAGATAGATAATTTTGTAACATTTTTGTGTTGAAAAGAGTAACTGCTGAGTTTCTTACTGGCTCTTTTCAGCAGAATCATTCAGCATTCCGAACCGGAATATTAACCGTTAGATTCCTGACTTCATAAGAGCCACAAGTTGGCCTACATGAAATAAATGATTTTGAATTTTGAAAAATGCTTACATAATATTTATTATAATTTGCAAAATTGTGTTCGTTTATTATAATTATAAAAATAATAGTTTTGTATTAAAGGCAAAAAAACCCAGTACATAAAAAAAATACATTAAAGATAATCCTAAAAACTTTTATCATATTGTCAATCACTCTGCAACAGAGCTATCCACCACATATAGGATACACCTGATGTTTAACATGGATTTAGTTGAGGACCTGGAGAGACATTTCATCCCAAAAAATCAAAGAGTTCCTGGGAGATTATAAAAACTAAATCCACTCAGAAGAAGTTGCGGACATCAGATGGTTTATAATATTACTAAAACTCAAAAATGGGATCACTGTATTTGCCATGCTGGGCTGGTGTAGAAAATGTTTTACTTTATATACCCCAGTGGAAGGCAACCTGAGTTTATTTAAAGAATAACTAATTATACTCTCATTTTTCTGAGAAAGAAAATTAAGACAACTAACCTACGGCCGTTCAGAGAATGCGTTCCTGACATGTCGCGATTGAACTGACGACGTAACTTTGTAATGGCGTTGCAGTTGCGATAAAAATATTATTGCTGGTTGTTTACCGTTTTAACAATTGATGAGCATTTAAACAACATTATTATATCAATAATCAATTAATGTTATAATTTTGTGCCAAACTAAGTGTCAAATAACTTGGTAAACAATATTTTTCTAAATCTAAACTGCGCTATTACAAGGTTATGTCAACCGGATATTTTTGTTTTGTATGGCAAACTGACAGGTGTCAAAAACGTATTCTCTCGGTGGCCGCACTTTAATAATAAAGTATGTGATAAAATAATACTACCTTAAGGCTTGAGGTGGTGTTTTCACTTTTCACATATACCTGTAAAAAACACATTATCTTATATCATTTTACTATTTGTATTTTACTTAACTATCTTTAAACCCTATTAGGGAACCTCTATTTAGGGATTCATATTATATATTGTAATGATTATTTATTGAACTTTAGCACAATTAGATAATGTATCTTTCTAGTCATTGTATAAGCATACAATGTATCTAATTCAAAATTGCTTTGTTATCCCTATAAGGGTGGAATGATCACTTTGTACACAGACCTTAAGTATGTAGATATTCATAAAAGGTAAATTTGATGGCTATAACATAGAGATAATTGGTTTCACTGCTTGAAAAAAGTTTCGGTAAACATAAATGAATAACGCGGCGATTTTTCAATGGAAACAATCGCAATAATTAAGTAGGTTACTACCTCATTATGTTAGAATGATACACCTTTCTCTTTTGGTCTATCCATCTATAAAAGTAACAGTATTAGGTCCTCAATCTAGGATTATGGGCCGATTTATAGGATACAATACTGGATTTTTGGCGAATGAAAGCTAGTACAAAATAATCAAAATGGTTTTAATACAATAGTGAGCTTGACATCTACTTACATTCAGTGAGCCATGACGCCAAGGCGTTTTCTTAAACACTTTACAAATTATTTAAACAATAAATAGACTGACGAAACTATTGCACCTTTATTTCTGATAAAAACAATCAATCTATCAAAAATTATTAATTTCTGTTTCACACAAAAGCACAAAATCACAGTCACACCTTGTTTTTTTTTACTGATTTGAGATCATAGACCACGAACACTAGGATATTTGAGATGATTTCCATGATTTCCTTTTGAACACAGAGTATAATACATACATTTATGATTTGCTCACAATAGGGTATTTGACTATAATAAAAATATCGTTTCAACTGGTGTCATCCTAAAAGATTATTATCTAAAAACATTATTGCATACGACAAAACTAAAAAATAAAGCTTTATTTAATTAGAAAACATTAAATAAAATTGCTATAATTCTGGCCATGGTCACGTGATCGAAAACGTTCCGTGATCTCGAATGACGTCACAGTCCACACCACCTATGGAATTCTCATTTTGTCAATACATTTCGACGTGTTTGTGCGGCGTAATAGGCTAATTTCGTCTGTTTTTCATCGTTACTATTTTATTAAATACCAAATAGTATGCGACACGCGGCCTAAACACATATTATAAAATTGTCATTGTTTGAAATGTGAACTGTTGCGTCATGAGAGCAAATGGAACGTTTCGGCGGCAATTTATTTTTTTTTAATTTTAATTAGATTTGAATTTCGCGGGCAGAATCGTGTCTTCCACCTTAAGGTGGATTAAACTAGTCTGCCCGCGAAATTCAAATTTAATTTGGTTTTTCGCAATTTGTAAACTAATACGACAAAGTAGGCTTATGGCATTCTAATTGGTACAATGGCAGTATCATCTTCACAAGTTTATATAAAAATCTTTACTTGAAAGTGTCCAGTTTAAGAAATTAACCAAAATATCGACTAATTTGTGAGTAACTCACGTCCAACGCAGTATTTTGACTAATTTCTTAAACTGGTCCCTTTCAACTAAAGATTTTTATGTAAACCTGTGAAGATGATACTGCCATCGTCGCAATAGGCTATTTGACTACTTTTAGAAAATCATCTTAAATTGTTAATAATGCTATGCTGAAGCTAACGAAACATATATTTCGGCATAATTTTCATTATTTTTCATAAAAATCGAGAAATAAATTCAAAAAAATAAATTGCCGCCGAAACGTTCCATTTGCTCTCATGACGTAACAGTTCACATTTCAAACAATGACAATTTTATAATATGTGTTTAGGCCGCGTGTCGCATACTATTTGGTATTTAATAAAATAGTAACGATGAAAAACAGACGAAATTAGCCTATTACGCCGCACAAACACGTCGAAATGTATTGACAAAATGAGAATTCCATAGGTGGTGTGGACTGTGACGTCATTCGAGATCACGGAACGTTTTCGATCACGTGACCATGGCCAGAATTATAGCAATTTTATTTAATGTTTTCTAATTAAATAAAGCTTTATTTTTTAGTTTTGTCGTATGGAATAATGTTTTTAGATAATAATCTTTTAGGATGACACCAGTTGAAACGATATTTTTATTATAGTCAAATACCCTATTAGAATGCCATAAGCCTACTTTGTCGTATTAGTTTAAAAATTGCTAAAAACCAAATTAGATTTGAATTTCGCGGGCAGAATCGTGTCTTCCACCTTAAGGTGGATTATACTAGTCTGCCCGCGAAATTCAAATTTAATTTGGTTTTTCCCAATTTGTAAACTAATACGACAAAGCAGGCTTAAGGCATTCTAATTGCGCCAGTAGAATTATCATCTTCACAGGTTTACATAAAAATCTTTACTTGAAAGTGACCAGTTTAAGAAATTAATCAAAATACCGAGTTGGACGTGAGTTACTCACAAATTAGACAGTATTTTGATTAATTTCTTAAACTGGTCACTTTCAAGTTTAGTAAAGATTTTATTGGAACGTAGTTCCTGATCGCGCGATGCGAAAGGGGGCTAGACGGAAAAAATTAAGACTAAATTGAACCGACACTTTTTTGAATGTGAATTTGGCATTGTGTTCAAAATTTTCACACTACAATATTAGATCTCCGTAGCCTTGTAGTTTCTACAGTCGCATAAAGGTCGATGGTTCAAATCCCGGCTCAACAGACTGAATTTTCTATTTTCAACTTTATTTTAAATAATTTCTTTATGTGAAATTTTTCCCTAATTTTTTTTTATTTTTATTATTAATTTATTATTAAAAGGAACTTCGTTCCAACCGAGTGTTCCACGACACTCACGCATTTTATAAACCTGTGAAGATGATAATTAGAATGCCATTAGCCTAGTTTGTCGTATTAGCTTACAAATTGCGAAAAATAAGATATTGTTAAAAAATAGCCGCCATCTTGAATTCGCAATTTTGGATTTTTTTCCCCCTTACTGCCAATTGGCTGAGGTTTCGAGTATTTTTTGGTTAAGTAGTCCCCACCTATCCTAATGCCCTGGCTGTGCTCCTCACCCATCTTCCAAACCCTTGATCATCATCTCTCTTCATATTTTTTCTCCGAATAATTTGTCAGAATGAGAATTCTTCTATAAAAACAAATTTTGAAAAGGAATCGTATCAAACAAAGTATTGTATAGTTTATATTATGGAAAAATAAATTCCGCAATCTTTGACCTTTTTTTCTGTTCATGAAATAGACCTTCGGGTCTTGATCATCTTTTTCCAAGAAACCACTTTTCCATCTTTTGTTCACTCCGAGATAAACATCGACAAAATTTGTATGGTTGCCATCTTGAATCTGCCATTTTGGATTGCGGATTTTGGATCTGCCAATTGGATGAGGTTTCTTACAAAATTTTACAGGAGAGGTGATCAATGAGTGAGTGAGTGAGTGAGTGAGTGAATCAGTGAATCAGCCCCAGCAGCTATATATATAGTAATATTTTTGCCCTTTTGCACTCATGGATTTGTATACGCTGAAGGGAGATATCAAATAGTTACGAATAATGCTGCTTTGTATTTGCGGCCGTTTACTGGATATTGCGGGGCTGAGATATTTCCACCCACCCCCCTCCACCATATTGAATAGAACAGTTTAATTCACTAAAATTTGTGATTTATTCGTAGAAAAAAAATTTAGGGGAGTGTGTAAAAGTGCTTTGTTTAAGGAAATTTCTCAATGAGTTCGGGGAAAATAAAAATCGGAGAGTGGCAGCACTGCTGTGAATATGTGTGAATCAAAGAGAATGTAGTCACTAAGTTTGATGAGTCGGGACTCCCATACAAAGAAATGGACATGCACTAGCGAACAGCACCAACATAAAAAAATAACTAATTTTTCTGTCATCTCTCAAGGACCGTAGGTGAACTCGGTAGGTGCGACAGAGACAAAAACTTTAGAGTAAGTTAAACAGGAGCCGCCATATTAGCGCTCCTTTCATATAAAAACAAATGCTCTTCGAAGTTGCGCCCGCTGCTGTGAATAGCACAGAGCTAGGAGTAATAGTGTTCTGTGGCACAGAGTACTATTTATGTGAATAGTCTTCCTAGTTCCATGGTGAAATTAGATTATTTTTGTGAATTTGTGTTTTATTGAATTAAAAGGTATATTTAAATTCGTTACCTTCCAAACCAAAATACTTACGACTATTCAATTTCTGTGCTAAACTTGTTTTACTATTTTGATTAATTTCAATTCTATAGTGTTAAAAAAAAGATCATAAAGCTAAAAATGAATCGTGATAAGCGTGAACCTGATTATCCTGTAGAATTGGAAACTCAGTTTATAATGAAGATGCCAGCGGAACCTGCACAAGCTTTGAAAGATTTGATCAGATCTGGTGAAAACTTTAAAAATAGACTTGCTATACAGCTAGACAATGATATGAGACATGGAGAAGTAAGATTAGACCATTGGTTATTACACGGTAAAATTGTGGACTTGCCGACCATTGTTGAGTCTTGGAAGAGTATTGACAGAAAAAGTATTTACAAAACTGCAGACATCTGTCAAATGTTGATATGTAAGGAAGAATTAGAGCCCCATATTGAAGAAGAATCCCCAGCCAAAGTTAAGAGGAAAGATCCCCACAAGGTGGACAAAAAATACCTTTGGCCTCACGGTATAACCCCGCCAACTAAAAATGTTAGGAAAAGGCGTTTCAGAAAAACTTTACGAAAAAAATGTTCAGAGGCCCCCGAGATAGAAAAAGAGGTCAAAAGACTTTTAAGGGCTGACAATGAAGCTGTCAGTGTAACTTGGGAGGTGGTCAAAGAAGAAAATAACAGTTCTTCCAAAAATGAACTAACAATTCCTAAGGAAAAACAGAAATTCAAGAGAGAAACCAAAAGTTCAACAAGCACTAATCCAGCTTCAAAAGTCGAAGATATATTTGGTGGTGCCTTGAGCGATAGTGATGTTGAAGATGATAATATCAATGTTGAGATAGAGGACAGCAGGTTATCACTTTATGATGAACATTTTTCTGATACAAATTCTATTCATGGAGACAAAGAACGAGCATCAAGTAGAGTTCATAACTTGGCCGTAGAATTTAAATCTGAGATGTTCATATCTCCTAACACAATATCACAGAAGAGCAGCATACCCTCTAGTTCAAGCAGCCATTACTCGGGAGATAATCATGTGCAACTTGGTGATAACAATGACTCTGTATTCAAACTGCAGGAACTTAAAACTGAACTTGAAGAATTGAAACAAAGAAGACAACGAACTCAGCTAGAAATTGCAGGAATGGAAAATATGGCATTGAGGCAGAGATTTCAAGATATTTTGAAAACATTAAACAAAGAAATAATAACTAAAGAGGTTGAATTCCAGAACATAAAATCTCACTTGAAATAAGTACCTAGCCATTTACAGTTTTTTTTACCTACTAAACATGTACTAAACAACTGACAAGTATCTTAGTATGACGTCATATGCTATCATTTAGCTTGTTTATTCAAATGTATAATATTCTGCCAAAGTAATTAATTATTAATAAATTGTTTTAAGGATCTCATAATATGCTGTGGTAAAATAAAATATTAATTATTGGAACGTAAAAGTATTTTATTTTTAATTGTTACATTAAAGGCCTGTTTCACCACCTTCAATTATCCATCAAATAGTTTTGGACAATTTGACATACAAAACCTATCAAAATGTCAACTTTATTAATTGACTAGCTGATGCCCGCAACTTCGTCCGCGTGGATTTAGTTTTTAAAATCCCTCGTGAACACTAATTTTCCGGGATAAAAAGTAGCCTATGTCACTCTACAGGTCCTCAACTATAGTACCCATGCAAAAAATCACGTCGATCCGTGGCTCTGTTGTGGCGTGATTGAAGGACAAACCAACAAACAAATATACTTTCGCATTTATAATATTAGTATGATTAGAATATTAAATTGCATATGAAAACACTGTAACATTACGTCCATACGATTAATTACATCCATAGTCCATACCTACTATGTAGTATGTAGGTATAATGATCGGGCAAAAATCTAACGCCTTTGGAGTAGTTTGACTTTGACAAAATAGGGCTATCCACGATGGCTATATACGATAAAGTACGCTTGCCAGCTTAAGATGAGCCGTACATTCAAAGTATCCTGTAGATTCCGGGGTTCAAGTAATTAAGACCTTATACTGAAGATTGTCTATAATTTCTGAACTACTAAATTGACGACCTTGAAATAATTACAGGACAATCTCTAAAGTACCTGCTTTCTAACAAAAAAAGAATGAATGAAATCGGAATACGCCTTAAGGAATTACAGCTAAATACACATTTTGACTTTCATCCCCTCTCCCAAGGGAACCGTGCTGAATTTTGGGATAAAAAGTATCCTATATTATACCTCGTAGTATGAACTTAAATCATGCAAAGTTTCATTTAAATCCGTCCAGTAGTTTCGGCGTGATGCGCGGCCAAGATACAGACAGACAGACAGACAGACAAAAAATAAAAAAAAAAATGTTTTCGCTTCAGTATCGATTATAGAGTGCCCTCAAACAAAAATTTTCAAAATATCTTCAATGTACAGAATTGGACCTGTTACAGTTTTATTATATTATAGATAGATCGATGGATAAAGTTTACTTGAAGGTAGCAAAACAGCCCTTAGATACATTATAAACAAGTTCGAAGACAGAAGAATGTACCAGCTTAGTGCCATACTCCATAGTAGAAGGTGTTTTGTTTAGAAGTTAAACCATAGAACTCATTTTTATTGTAGCACTAGCTGATGCCCGCGACTTCGTCTGCGTGAATTTAGTTTTTTGTTTTTTTTTTTGTATTAAAACCTTCCCTGGAACTTAAGGAACATACAAAAAAATAAATTACCCGAATTGGTCCATCCATTCTTGAGTTATGCGCTTACCAACATTCATTTTTATTTATATAGATGTTCTTTTATTGTATCAAGAATCATAAATGACATCTGTTTACGTTAAGTACAAGGAACATAATTAATGGTTAAGTATCAATGTTTCTTTATGACGTTATCACTTAAAACCTTTGAGTAATAAACCATATCGTAAACCGACTTTACAGACAACCAATTTTTTTTTTTTATTTAATTTCTACATTTTCACATTCGAAGCTTGGACCTTGAACGAGATTCGAAGTGAAAAGCAGAGTGCATGGAAGTAGGAATACTCTATACTTCCATGAGCAGAGTGTTCTCGGGACTATACCTAACCCATACATATTACATAGTGGATTCTATAGCCTAAACATCTCGTAAGTAGGTATGTAATATGTTTGGGCTCCTTTCATGGGCGTCGCCAAGGGGGGGTAGGTAGGGGCAGCTGCCCCACCCTAGATTTTTGAAAATATAGTAGGTACTAGTAACTCAATGCATAAGTTTCATTAAGCTATTGCATAGCTTTTATCGCGGGCTTTGAACTAGGACAAACAGTTTGAGCGCGGCGACTGAAATCAAGAAATTCCGTAACGAAAAAAACCTAACACCGTAGTTCAGTAAGCGTTCAACATTTTAGAGGTTCTCAAGTAGCTCTATTTGGCGCAGTGGGCGAGCGTCCGCTTTCTTTGTATGATGTCGCAGGTTCGAACCTCACTCGCGAAGTAGTGACAGTTCGCTTGTCTTGTTTGTTTGTTTTTTAATTTTTGTTTTTGCATAATTTTTATTATGAAAAAGAAATATTGCATACTTAAATATTATTGTTAAGTTATTGCATAAGTTGATAAAAAATGCTATGCAATAGCTTTACCGCGGCAGTCCCCGAGTGCCACTTAATTTTTATTCATACTTTCGTCCTCCATGTCAACTTGCCCCCCCCCCCCTGGCCATCGGCTAGCGACGCTCTTGGCTCCTTTAGTCACTTCATCATCAGCAACCCATCAACGGCTCACTACTGAGCGCAGGTCTCCTCTCAGAGAAGGGATATAGGTCATAGTCCACCACGCTGGCCCAATGCGAATTGGCGGAATTCACACACATTCGAGAACATTATGAAGAACTCTCAGATGTGCAGGTTTCCTCACGATGTTTTCCTTCACCGTTGAAGCAAGTGATATTTAATTGCATAAACGCACTTGACTCCGAAAAGTCAGAGGTGCGTACCCGGGATCGAACCTGTGACCCCCCGAATAGGAGACCACAGTCCTAACCACTAGGCTATCACTGCTTTAGTAACTTGATGAACAATTATTGCGCGATAATCCTTATGGGTGCCTAAGCTTTGTAGTGGTAGGTAGAGGAACATAATAGTTATTTGTGTTATATGGGGCCAAAGGAATTTTTTGTTCCCCGAGGGCGTTATTTTGAATTCAGAGCGAAGCGAGGGATTCTAAAGTAGAATCCTGAGCGTAGCGAGGAATTCAATATACGCCGCCCGAGAACAAAAAATTTTGGCCCCGAATGACACACACTATTTTTCATCATTACCTATGAGAAAAAGCTAGGAGTATCGACCTACTATGTATACAGTATAGACATTACCAATATGTATATTGAAAGTTTAAATAAAACACAAATAAATTCAAGACATCATACAAGATTTAACACCAGCTAATATTAAGATTGAACAAAAACAAAAGTTTATTTGTTGTTATAGCGGCAATAGAAATAAGTACCTACCTACCTACCTACAATAACTAGGTAGGTAGGTAGGTATCTGGTCGGATGGACGGACAGCGGTGATTGAGTAAAGCAATAGGGTCCTGTAAAGGGGGCCACCCTTTGGGTACAGAACCCTAAAAATGTTGCTAAGCAACTAAAATTACGTTCAATCATGCAAAACATGCCAAGAGAGTAGTTTGTCACTGTTCGTGCTTACAAAAATTATCTTTGTGCTGTAACCTAAATCTTAATTTTTTTTAAAACCTTAACCATATCAGCTGAGATTAAAGGATCTTTTTAATTGTTTGCATCAATTATTCTATTAGTTTGTTGGTTTGTAACATTGGCATCGGTCAACAGAGTGAACTGTGAAGCATTTATTTAAAATGTCTATTCCAGATTTGGCGGCACATATAGTTAACAAAACTCTGAACGAAACATGTGAAGACACTGCTCGAACAATCATTATCGTTGGGAGTAAAGCTGTTGTGAGTAGGTGTACATAATATTATGTGGTCACAAAGCCCTGAACGATGGGTATAGCAATGTTCATTAAAATAATTTTGAATATAAATGAAGTAGGTAATAAGATTACAGGCGCCAAGGATCCATCGAATAATAATGTCATAAGCAAAAAAATCTTTATTTACAGGGAAAATCAAATTTGCTGTACAACTTCCTTGAAAAATCCGACAGACCTCGAGAAACATTAGTCTTAGAATATTCTTTCGGCAGAAAATCATCTCAAAAACAAGGAATTGAGAAAACTGTATGTCATGTGTGGGAGTACGGCGGAAAATTAGAAATGCTGAGAAATGTTTTAGTATCAATTCCAATTCACGGGAGATTATTTTACTGTATAATGCTCGATTTAGGTAAAATTAAAACAATTTGGAATACTTTAGAATCATGTATTCAAACAGGAAAAGATAATTGTATGGATCCATCCCTAGACTTTATTATTATTGGAGGGATGTATGACGTTTTTAAAAATTATGGTTCGTATTTTTTACCTTTTGGTTATAATTTATAATGCAAGCTAAACAAATAATTAACAAACATTAATTATTTTAGATAGTGATGTGAAAAAAGTAGTGTCTACAACATTGAGGAGCATGGCAATGCTATACAATGCTCATTTATTATTTTATTCAATCAAAGAACCCCAATTAGTGAGAAAGGCTAAGGAAATGTTCTATAACATTGGATTTGGTAATGGCATTCCACTCCGTGAGAAGAATACAAATTATACGAAACCTTTGATGATACCAAAAGGATCAGACAATTGGGACAGTATCGGTGTACCGGTGTCTACCTTAGAACAGGTTTTGTATACCTAAATAATATAATATTAATTTATGTTGTAAGATTTCTTGTGAATGAGAAACCATCACAGACATTTTCGCATTTAATAAATGAATATATATTGATTTTTTCGCAACATTCAAAACGAGCCACTGTTTTTCATGAAAAAAAATTTTCGTTTCAGATAAAATTGCGACATTTAGCTCGAATACCCTCGGAAACAGAGATCAAACATGAAGTTAAGGGGTTACAAAGAAGTCATCCTGAACCAGTTTTAGACTCATTGGCTGCTCTCAAGTATGAAGAACTACATAATTTGGAGACGTTCGAGCCATCAATTGATGACTATTTAATGTTACTGCATTAGTGATATAATATTATCTATATTCAAAGTATGATTAAAACTGAATGACCTTCTTGGCCCTGTGAAAACTCGGTATTTCTTCGGGATTTTTAAAAGCCACGCGAACTGATAAATAAAAATCGATTTATACATTAATTTTATTTATTATTCTGAAAAACATCTATTAATTTAACTTTGTTCCTATTGAAAAATCATTTTTTCCTTGCCCGCAAGCGCATGTCCAAAACTCGTAGAGCTCGTCGTGCTGATCCATTCTCAGACGTAGCCACGCTGGCCAGGAGACAGCGTCGCGCGAGTGTCATGTCTCCTGTTGACTAATCACAATTTACTATAAGATTAGCGCATAGGTACTCACTACTCAATGAATGTAATCTCACATAAGACGGAAGAAAATTAAAAGTCCGCGAGGAAATATATCTATCATATTTAAGTCACAATAGTAGCTTTTGTGTTCTAAAATTTAATTAGATCGCCTTTTTTATCGTGGTTTTAATTCTTACTTACAATCATAAATGCGAGTGTGTTTGTTTGTTGGTTGGTTGGTTTGTCCATAAATCACCCTGCAACAAAGCTACGGATTGACGTGATTTTTTGGATTGATATAGTTCAGAACCTGGAGGGTGATATAGGATTTTAAAAACTAAATCTACGCGGACGAAGTCGCGGGCATCAGCTAGTCTCACATAAGGCGGAAGAAAATTTTCTTCCTAGCGCACACGCATACAAATTTTAACCCTGATAACTTTATCTCAAGTTTTGGGTGTTATTAAACAATTTTTAAATAGGTAAGATATTATTATATTTACCAACGCAACATGAGCTAAGTTGAACCAGATATTCGAGCGTGATTCTGGGTTCACCGAATAATAGAGCGCTTGTCTAAAACATGGCAGTGTTAGGTCCCACTGATTGCAATAGAGGCAGCATAATCCAAGGTTATTGTAAATCTCTGGACCAGGCGGACTCGTAGCTAGAAGCCGCCTGTAAAATTTTGTAATGATATAGTGAGGCTAAGTTTTACTAATAATAAAATATAACGATTTCAGGGGAGAATTACCAAGAGATGGAATTTATCGAGACCAATCAGACACCAGTAGACCCAGCTTCCAAATAACTATGGGAAACTGCTCTGGGATTGTATAAAAATTATTCCATCAATTAGATCGCAATCACCTCTGACTGCCTGGTACTCTCTTGCTAGTGATTAAAATTCATTGATGCAAGAAGAACGCCATTTTAGCCAGTCACAGGTGATTGTGTGACTGCCTGGTACTCTCTACCTGGTAACTGCCTGATCTCGCTAGTGGTTAAAATGCATTAATGCAAGAGAACCCTATAAATTCAGCCAGTCATTTCTTTTCATTGTCTTGCTTGGATTTTCTGATGCAATCATTAGAAAATCCCACAGCCAGGTAGAATCGTATTGACAGAATCGATTGCCTGGTGATGGTGAAGGTCAAACATACTAGACCTAGGTTCGGGAATACCTAAAAAAATCTTATAGTAGAGACTTCTGTTCTTATACATACCTGTAATATCTCAGTGCAATTTCTGGTTGATCGTTGTAAAAATTGTACATCGCTATATTTGCGATCGCTTCCATGCTTGACGGATCTTCAATAGCTACCATTCTGTAATACTTAACAGCGACAGCTGAGTTTCCCATTTGCTCATGAATGCGTGCTTGTTCCATCAGAAGTGGAGTGTACTCGTGGAATACCAAGAGTCCTTGTTTGCACACGTCTAGAGCTGATAGGGGCTGATTAATACCAACATACATGGCAATCAGCCGTAAATAAATTAAAATATGTTTATTCTGATTGAGCGACTTCCGTAGACATTCTTCTACATTACGGTACATTCCAAGGCACTCATAACATCGTGCTAAAGCGAAGTTCCACCACCAGTCAGATATATCTGTCGATTTTTGAGCTTGAAAGGCGACTTCCATAGCCTGTGTATGAATTCGTAAACTTAGTTACTTAGTACAAATACACGCTGTACTTTTTATTAGAAACTAGCTTTTGCCCGCGATTTCATCCGTGTCCTGTCTTGGCTACGTCCGCCCTCTTCTATTCCTCAACTATACTCAAGCAAAAAATTCAGTCAATCCGTAGCTCTGTTGCAGTGTGATTGTAGGGCAAATCAATAACAATAACACATATCTAACATTTATAATGTTAAGTAGTGATTATGTCAGTTTTTTATATTTGTTTTGCCAGCAATACTTACAGTAATTATACCACACAACCAATTGACCAATAATATAATATACTAGAATCTGAGAAATAGCTTGAGCCGACATTCAGGTAGGTAGGTACCTAAGTACGCTGGAAAATATTGAGACAAAAAGTAGAAGAAATAAAAAAAAACAAACCTTACGCACGTTACCTTCACAGTAGTATATGTACTCAAATAAGGTTTTTGCGGCAGGTACAAATAGTTTATCATCCTTATTCAGGAATCTGAGTGTAATTGGTGCATCCAAAGCGAAAGTACTACCCCCGGCTAATGCAGTAGCAGCTCGTGAAGCCCTGGCGGCGGTATGAAGAGCAGTTCTCGCTGTGCGAACGCGGGCAGTAAGAGTACCTGATCTTGATGCCAATGTCGCCGTCACAGGAGCAACTTCCTAAAACATACTTGTAAAACATATATTAGCACACAATTCGGAGAACTAATGGTCATGGGGGGGGGGGGGGGGGGAGCGCATTGTAGGCAGACCAATCACTAGGTTGACCGACGACATCAGGCGAGTTGCAGGAAGTCGCTGGATACATGTGGAGCAAGACCGAGTCCTGCGGAAGTTAAGATATATTTGCCAACGCTATAAGCATCGGACCCCCATAACCATTTCAGCATCGCATTGGTCGTGTATGGAATTGGCTTTCTACCATTTACTTAAAACTTACTGTATGTGCACTTTTTACTGGCTTTTGAAATGAGGTTCCCTGGCGAGGCGTTTTAGCCACAGCTGTTGATGTTAGGTCGTCTTGTGGTGGAAAATAGTTAACTTCTTCGTAGCCATTTCCCGCAATTTTAGCTTGGATAGTCATAGCTCGCATTCTTATGTACTCTATCATTCGATCACTCTTGTTGTGTAGTACTATATTACATAGTTTAAGACATTTATCGTACTCTCTTGTTTTATATAGATTTAATATTTTGTATACAGGTTCTACTTCCATTTTAGAGAACGATATATCCCTTATATATCCATATAATAGTAATAGTACGGATATGGTATCCAGTATCCACAAACTACTTTGCATAAACTTTGTTTGGGCGAGTTGGTTGCCACGCAACAGAAAATTCTTTACTTATTAGAAAAAGTTGCACTTCGAATAAAAGCAAAATTGTTTTTTTCTATTTTTTTTTTCTAATATGTACTAGGGATATGGTACCCACAAACTACTTTGCATTAACTTTGTTTGGGCGAGTTGGTTGCCACGCAACAGAAAATGCTCTATTAGAAAAAGTTGCACTTCGAAAAAAAGGAAAATTGGTTTATATTATTTTTCTTACCTACCTAGGTACTTACCTACTACTACCTAACTGGCAACTTACCACTCACACATAAAATATGAATGAAAAATAATATAAGTAATTATTAATTAATAACTAAAAATAATTAACAAAACAAAACCTTAAAAAATCAAGACGGCCATTTTCTCACAGCTCGTTAGATATTACTGCGCTCAAAGTATTTTAACATTGAATTAATGAGACGAGGTACTCGGAGGTAGGTACCTACACTCCGTTTACGGAGTTTTTCGCATTCATAAACTTAAATGATACAGGGGTTGTTAACTTGGTGGTAAAATACTTGTAGTAAATATTATTCTTCTATGCTAAAATACGAAACAGAAAGTTCATATTGAATTGATCAAATATTTATGCGGCATAAACAGCTCAATAATATTTAATATTATGTAGCAATGCAAGAAAGTACCTATATCTACTTATCGTCATTTTTTAAATTACAATACCTACGACTATTATAATATATTCTGTGCCTACAAGATAGTGAAAAGGGAATATGTTGACTGCCTTGTGACTACGGCATTGCCTGCATATGTAGGTCAAAGTGTATGTTCTGTTCTTCTCAGTCGTTTAAGACCAAATGTACCTATACGTGTTAGGTTCCTAAGTTCCACTAGAGACCCTTTTCAACATTCAAAATCCTATTGAAATGGCATCGCGTGAAAACGCATCTACATAATCAAATTATAATGATCACATTTTAGATAGATTAAATACTTAGATAATTTTTTTGTAAAATGGTTGGTAACCACTGTGTGTAGCTGAAGCAATAGGAATAAAAGAGGAATATTTTCGTACTAAGCTCATTCACAGGCGAAAAATCCGAGAAGAACAATCAAAAATGTTTATAAGAAGTTTATTGCTACTTCTTTGTACTAGTAATTTACTTTTCGCAGAATCATGGAGAAAACCCGGCTGCCATAGGATGGGTTAGTTTTTAATATTCATCAATTTACTCTTAGTTATGCCACCGGCTAGCACCTTTTCGTGTACAAAACATCGTGTAAAATCGCAATATATAGTGTGTTGTCTAATTTTGATGCTATTTTATTTTTACAGGCACCATATATTTTTTTTTTTATTTTCTAGATGTAGTATATTACGGACATTATTCTATTTTGAATTATACATACAAGTACAAATAGATCGATTAGATTCGTTAGGTACATATTAAAAAACATTTATGTGAATCTTGTCTGATAAATTGTTTAAAAGCAATCATCATTATCATCGGCAAGTAGCAACCCATCAGTCTCCTCTCCTCTCAGAGAAGGGTTATAGGCCTAAGCGAATTGACGGACTTATCACACCTTCGAGAACATTATGGAGAACTCTCAGGTCGCAGGTTTCCTCACGTTATTTTCCTTCACCGTTGAAGCATGTGATATTTAATTGCTCAAACGCACATAACTCCGAAAAGTCAGAAGTGCGTGCCCGGAATCCAAGCTGCGACCCCTCGCAAAAGAGACCACAATCCTAACCGCTTGGCTATCACTGCAAATATTTAAATGCCAACCTGGTGGCCCGGTAGCAGCCTCAGATCTAGTCCTTGAGGTGGCAGCAAAGATATCTAACAATGGCAAGAAAGGCTTTCAACTCCCTATTCCACGACCTCCAGATCATAGGATGGGTTGATATGAAAATTGTTAAATGTTTTATTTTATAACAATGTTATGTAATTGTTTAAGGACATACCAAAACAATAAGCATACCCGATTGCGTAGAGTTTAAAATAACAACAAATGCGTGCAGCGGATACTGCGAGTCTTGGTCACTGCCGAGCATCATGTTGGGCTTCAAGCGACACCCTGTGACGTCACTCGGACAGTGCTGCAATATAATGGAGTCCGAAGACGTAAGAACAAGAATGTTCATATTTCTCATATAGATACTTAAGTGTTTAGTTATTAAATTGTTTGCAATTCGTGGTCCTGTCACAGGTCCTGTCCCCCGATTGTCTAAGTTTCCCTGTCCCGGTCCTCTGCAAAGGTTGAATCCACGCAACGTAATAAAACAATTAGACGTATGTAACAAAACAAATAAGAAAACAAGTGCTGCTTTTTCGATATCCATCGCGTCACACTCACGGACCACGAAACAAAGGGTCACACTGTTCGTAGATTGAGCAACTCAGGTATCAAAGTTGCCCACAGATTTGAGATTGCCATAAAATTGCGGCAACCGTAAACCGGGCTATTTGGTTGTAGCAACTGGCAACTTTTAAAGAAAACTTTTAAAAAGTTGATAGTTTCTTCAATTAAAGTTGCTCCATCTGCAAAGCGCCTAAAGAAACTTGCGACTTGAAATAATTCAAAGTTTAAGATCAATTTTATTTTTTCAGATACCTGTGAAAGTGCTTTGTTTAGACGGAGAAAGAAATCTTATTTTTAAGTCTGCTGTAACTTGTGATTGTTATCATTGTCAAAAAGAGTAAAATATTTTTTGCTATCTTTAACGTTAAAATAATTAATTGTAGATACGTGAAATTATCGCATTAAGTACCTACCTGATCGCATTATTTATTTCCTTTTTTTCCCGTAACAAGCCACAACACTAAAGTGTAACTTGCATCGATCGTAACTTGCATTTCTTTTTACAAGCATCCTACATAAAAAAAGGTGCTGTAAACTAAAGGTTGTAAATAAATATCTTATCAATATCGATCATTCTTGTTTACTTAATTTTTATTTCATTTTTATCTCTACCTAGGTGCCTATTGTAATATGAAGGTTTTATCAAGGGTTTTCGATACTAATAATGAGATGCGACTCGACTGCACTCTTCAATCACATAAAAAGAATTCCGTGATCGAAGCCTGCACTGCACTACAAATCGAATAAACCCCAGTCCCCACGACAGAACTTAAGGTGGATTATACAGGTCTGCCCGCGAAATTCAAATTTAATTTGATTTTTCACAATTTGTAAACGTAACACGTACAAAGTAAGCTTATGGCATTCGAATTGCGCCAGTGGCAGTATCCAGTTTATGAAATTAGTCAGAATATCGACTAATTTGTGAGTAAATCTCGATATTCTGACTAATTTCTTATACTGCATACTTTCAAGTGAAGATTTTTATATAAACCTGTGAAGATGATACTGCCATTGGCGCAATTAGAATGCCATAAGCCTACATTGTCGTATTGGTTTACAAATTGCGAAAAACCAAATTAAATTTGAATTTCGCGGGCAGTCCCGTATAATCAACCTTAATACTCTCTAGCGACAGGTCCCCCACCACAAATATAATAAAGGGTTAAGTCCCCATCCACGAATGGCGACAAATATAGAATCATCATCATCATCATCATTAACAACCCATCAACGGCTCACTACTGAGCCTGGTCTCCTTTCAGAGAAGGGTTATAGGCCATAGTCCACCACGCTGGCCCAATGCGAATTGGCGGACTTCACATATCTTCGAGAACATTATGAAGAACTCTCAGATGTGCAGGTTTCCTCACGATGTTTTCTTTCACCGTTGAAGCAAGTGATATTTAATTGCTTAAACGCACTTGACTCCGAAAAGTCAGAGGTGCGTACCCGGGATCGAACCTGCGACCCCCCGAATAGGAGACCACAGTCCTAACCACTAAGCTATCACTGCTTCAAATATAGAATAGGATAGAAATATTTTTTATTCTAATAAACTTTTTTACAAGTGCTTTTGAATTGTCCACGAGTCTACCACTGCACTGGCTCGGAATGCCCTTCCTGCCGGGAAGAAGCAGCAAAAAATCGGAAGTTTAGAATACAATAGATACTATGCTATTTATGTTTCCGCAATGAGGGGAAGTTTCAAAAATGCATACTACTTAGCTACAATTATTCATTACATATTAAGATGGGCAGACAGAAAGTAGCCCCATTCCCGCCGGTTGCACCCATTCACGAGCATGACGCATGACCCAGCCGTTGCTTCGCTCAACCATATATTTTGAGGGAATGTAACGTACGACAACCTCCGTCAAGCCATAGTATTTTGACAAAATACTAAGGCTTGACGGAGGTTGTCAGAGGTAAAATAACTGTGAACGGACTGTATAGTATCGTAGCCGTTCATTACGAGCTGTCAGCTGGCCGTCCGTCGTCGACCGTTTGAAAATGACGTCAAAGTATCGCGGACAAAAAAAATAATAATTGCATTTTTACTGTAATCGCGACTATGTCGGGCTTTTTTTTCTGGCAGTGTTTTTCCATGACAATGACATCTTATTTATTTATTTGACACACATCACAAAATAGCTAACATCCCAAAAAAAACAGCTTTAGGTACAAATAACAGATAGATCAAAATATTAAATAGACAACAACAAATAACAAATTAAAACTTAACAAAACCTTAAAACGTCTTCTTCTTCTTCTTCTTTTTTGTGGCTCCGACCTTAAAACGTCATATCATACTTAAAAAAAAAAAAGCCGGCCAAGTGCGAGTCGGACTCGCGCACCGAGGGTTCCGTACTCCAAAAGTAAAAGTAAAACGATAATATTATATTAATTTGCTTATTTATCGTTAACTTTGTTTGTAGAGGTTTATTGTTAATATAAAAAAATATGCTAGTTAGAGCGTTGGTTTTATTTTCCCTGTAAAATAAACATAAACCTCTATTGACCATAATTATTTCAGATTTTTCGATTGGTAAACTTCGGAGATAAGGGGGGGAACGGTATTTTTTTCGACATTTTGGCCAATTACTCAAAAACTAATATTTAAAGAAATAAATAAAAAACTGTTTTAGAATGCACAACAAAAGGCCTTTCATATGATACCCCATTCGGTATAATTATCTTACTTTGAAATTTCAAACCCCTGATTTTCCCCCTTTTTTTATTAAACTAAAATAATTTTCGCGTTGATTTTATTTTTCCTGTAAAATATACATAAACCTCTATTGACCATAATTATTTCAGATTTTTCGATTGGTAAACTTCGGAGATAAGGGGGGGAACGGTATTTTTTTCGACATTTTGGCCGATTACTCAAAAACTATTATATATAGAAATAAATAAAAAACTGTTTTAGAATGCACAAGTAAAGGCCTTTCATATGATACCCCACTCGGTGTAGTTATCTTACTTTGAAATTTCAAACCCCCGATTTTCCCCCTTTTTAAGGGTTCCGTACCCAAAGGGTACGAACGGGACCCTATTACTAAGCCTACGCTGTCCGTCCGTCCGTCCGTCTATCAGCGGGCTGTATCTCGTAAACCGTAATAGATAGACAGATGAAATTTTCACATATTATGTATTTCTATTGCCGCTACAACAACAAATAATAAAAATTAAATTAAATTAAAAAAATTAAATTAAAATATTTTCATGGGTAGTACATGGAAATATTTTTATTTAATTTTTTTAACGGAACCCTAAAAGAGCGAGGCCCGACTCGCACTTGGCCGATTTTTAATCAAACTAAAATAATTTTCGCGTTGCTTTTATTTTTCCTGTAAAATATACATAAACCACTATTGACCATAATTATTTCAGATTTTTCGATTGGTAAACTTCGGAGATAAGGGGGGGGAACGGTATTTTTTTCGACATTTTGGCTGATTACTCAAAAACTATTACATATAGAAATAAATAATAAACTGTTTTAGAATGCACAAGTAAAGGCCTTTCATATGATACCCTACTCGGTATAGTTATCGACCGAGCGAAGCGAAGGTCTCTGAGTTTACTTGAGTGAATTTGCACTTGTCCGTCCGTCCGTCCGTCCGTCTGTCAGAGCCTTATAATTTCTGAATTACTGAACGTAATTACTTCAATTTTAGATATGATATGTAAACCGATGGCCTCCAGCCGAAAATGGCTTAAAAAGTTATAAAAATCTTTATTTCAGGGGGCTCTCATAGAAGCGAATGCGAAATAAAATATATTTGCATTTCATAGGGTTGCAGTACCTCATTTTAAAGATAATTTGGAACAGAGTACAAAAGTATTTTTTTTTATTTTTTTTTCCTAAAATTGACGAAATGGGGGGCTTTCAAAGTGGAGATTTTATTCGAGGCTAGATCTCTAAAACCACTATAATTTAAAAATTGAAAGGAGTTTGGCGGACCCCCATAGTGTTTCTGACCCAGACTTGCGGCCCACGTTCATGAATCAAACTTCTGATACTTGTTCTAGTAAACCAGACTAACAAAAAAGTTAATCAAAGTCAATCAAATAAAGTTGGGAGAAAAAAGATATTCTGTAGTAAATTGTTAAAAATGAGGTTATGTTTCCATTTAATATAATTATATTTAAGGCAAATTACCACTATAGCTTTGAATCAATCATTAATCTGTGATTTGAATAATCTAATAGGCACAGAATATTATTGTCTGAATATACTTATGAGAACACGCTTCCTACCAACCTTACCTAAAATGTGTAATTCGACGCTATTAGTTCCATGGTAATTCGACTAGTACTGTCTTCTTCTTCTTCGTTTGTTTAGTGGCTCCGCGCGTCGAGCGTTTGAGCCATAGTCCATAGTTTTTCTGATCCTTTCCAAAATTCCGTTTCTTCCATAGACGAATGATATTTACTACCGGTTTCTTCAAATCCCGATTCCACCATTACAAAATAAGTTTCTCCGTTTCAAACAAAAATCCATTTCATTAGTTCAATAGTTTCTACAAAATGTGGTTTATCTTATCCATTTTAGGCATGTCGATCTTCTAAAATTATTCATATTGAAATCATGTATAAAATCCATAGCAAAAATATTTTGTTTACAAAAAATTAAGCTTCATTATTCCACCCAAGGGGGGTCAACTTTGTATGGGACAGATGTAAATACCTACTATACTAGCGGCACGCTATGATGGCCGGTTTGACGTTTGTCCGCTCATGAAGTTCCGTTAATTGATAACGACTTTGAAGGAAATAATTGTATTACGTTATTGACGATAGTGATGTGCAGAGATTCATAAATTTTATCGAATGTAGTTTTAGGTTTAGGACTCAAAATTTATTAATTTATAAATTTTAAACCGGCCATCATAGCGTGCCGCTAGTATAGGGCAAAATCTCAGAGTACAAAATCACTTTTTTTAGCCTAGTGTTCATCGTCTATGGCGCGTCATCGTCATTCAACTCTGTGATTCAATCTTGTTGTTCCTGGTCTGTGGATTCAATTTTCAAAAAGTTTCAACAATGGCGTCTTTGTTATTGTTTCGAACAATTAACAAATTGATTTCTTGCAATTCTATGAACTTTATCGCAACTTTATCGAGTCGAGTAGTTAACTTCACTGAGTAATAATCAAGTTTATGTATTTTAAAGTGCAGTGCTACTCTTGTTTCACGGGGACAGGACTTGTGTATTTTGTTTTTAAAATTGCTTATAGTTCAAGAACAAGAGGAAATGTTTTACATGTTCGCCGGCTAAAAACAACATTGTTTCGATTTCCTAAACCTGCTTTTAGGAATCTATAATATAATAAAACTGTAACAGGTCCAATTCTGTACATTGAAGATATTTTGAAAATTTTTGTTTGAGGGCACTCTATAATCGATACTGAAGCCAAAACAATTTTTTTTTAATTTTTTGTCTGTCTGTCTGTCTGTCTGTCTGTCTGTCTGTCTGTCTGTCTGTCTGTATCTTGGCCGCGCATCACGCCGAAACTACTGGACGGATTTAAATGAAACTTGGCACGATTTAAGATAATTGTTGTAAAAGAAGGTTGGTTGCAATTATTGAAAGAGATTCAATGTCGACTGACCGAATTAGAAGTATTATTTAAATGTGACAGAGTTGTCATGGTCTTCTTTGTTTTTCCTGTTTCTGATTAAATTAATATAAAATAAAACTATTTTATAATCCAAATGTGTGTTGACTCCAGCTAAACTACAGCTACAGCTTAAACCACTACTCTGCTACACCAATAGGTTATGGTCAGCACTCCGTAAAACTGTAAGTTTTTTCTGGATAGAGAAAGTCAAACACAGATCAAGATATTGAGGTGGTCAGAAAACACGACAACACAATGAGTGTTAGTAGTAATAGCATAAGTACTAGCAGTACGAGCACTAGTAGCCTACCTGCATTCGAGAAATTACAAGGATCTTCGAATTACTCGACATGGAAATTTTTAATGCAGATGTCACTAGTACATGACGATCTATGGAGCTATGTAACAACTACACCAGCTACTATAGATGTAGAGTCAATGAAGAAAGATCAGAAGGCTCGCGCTAAGATCTGCCTCATGATAAATACTGATTTACTAGTACATGTTAGAGAAGCTACAACTACTAAGGAAGTATGGCAAGCATTAGAGAATAATTGCCAAGACCAAGGAGTCGTAAACAGATGTCGGTTACTGGGACAACTTGTAAGCTTTAAGTTAGAGCAATTCAGCTGTATGAAGGACTATGTTACTCAAATACTGAAAGTAGCTCAACAGTTACGAGATATTGGTAAGGAAGTTGACGATGAATTGCTAGCAGCGCTTATGTTACAAGGACTTACTGAAGAGTATACTCCCCTAAAGATGACAATAGAGAATGCGAACATCACACTGACATCTAACTACGTCAAAACAAAACTGCTTCAGCAGGATAGTCCAATACCTTCGACATCCATTGGGAATGCATTGGTTGCAAGAGATAACAGTTCAAGGTTCAAGAGTAATTCCACGAACAGTAAAGGCAATCAGCAGAAACAAACGCAGCAGAAGCGTGAGAAGCAGAAGAAAGAGATAAGATGCTTTATATGCAACGGACCGCATAAAGCATTGACATGTCCGAAGAATCCTAATGCAAACAAAGAGAGAAAGGATCACACTTTACTAGCTGCTTATAGCATCATCAAGAGTAATGACAATGAATGGGTAGTGGACTCAGGAGCGTCCTCGAACATGACCTACCGCAAGGATTGGCTAGCTAATTATAAAGACTTTAACAGTGTTGTAGATATTAATGTAGCAAACGGTCAAAAGTTGTATGCATGTGGCTCAGGTAATGTCATTAAAGATGAGAGTATGCAATTTGGAGTGAGAGAGGTAAAGTATGTCCCTGGATTGTCTGCTAATTTATTAAGTGTGCATACACTGGTGAGTAGAAACTTTATAGTCGTTTTTTCCGAGAAAGGGTGTGATATATATGACAAGAGTAAATGTTGTATAAAAGGAGAAGTGAGTTACAATTGTAAGAGTGAGAATGGAATTTACAAATTTAAATCCCTTACAGAATCTGACTCAGCCCTTGCAGTGTCGATGCCAGATGACTGTCAACTTTGGCATAAGAGATTGGCACATCTTGGCGTACCCAACATGAAATTGTTGAGAGATGGTATGGCGACAGGAGTAAGTTTCAATAACCCGAATATCCTTCAATGTGAACCCTGCTTAAAAGGTAAACAAACACGAACACCTTTTAATAAGAGCAGGACAACGAGATCATCTGAAATACTAGAGCTTATACACTCTGATATTTGTGGTCCGATGAGTATGGAATCACATAGTGGCATGAGATATTTTCTTTTGTTTATTGATGATAAAACGAGATACACCTTTGTTTATTTCTTAAAAAAGAAAAGCGAAGTTTTTTCGAAGTTAGTTGAATTTAAGTCGTTAGTAGAGAATCAAACGAACAGGAAGATAAAGAAGTTTCGGTCTGACAATGGAAAAGAATTCGTGAACAAAGATGTAAGTCAATTATTCAAAGAAAATGGGATAGTTCATCAACTAACCATTGATTACTGCCCCGAACAGAATGGAGTAGCGGAACGCGCTAATCGAACATTAGTAGAGAAAGCGAGGTGTATGTTAGAAGAATCTGGTTTGAGCACCAAGTATTGGGCAGAGGCTATCAATACTGCAGTTTTTCTGAAGAATCGTTCACCTACTAAAGCACTTAACGTAACCCCATTAGAAGCCTGGTCTGGACAAAAACCCAACTTAAGTGAGCTTAAAGTGTTTGGATGCAAAGCTTTTATGCATATCGACAAAGCTAAAAGAAAGAAGCTTGATGCGAAGAGTAAGGAGATGATCTTCGTAGGCTATTGCATGAGTTCTAAAGGATATAGACTTTGTGATCCCCACGACCATAAGCTTCAGAAATCTAGAGATGTGACATTCTTTGAAAACCAGTTCTTCAACAAAAGAGAAAATACACCATCAAGAGAGAATACAGTGGGAAGATTTCTGAATCTAGAGAGACAGATAAATGAAATCCAACAGGAGTATACACAAGAGAATAGTAACCCATCTGAGCAGATAACTACAACAGAAACAGTTACTATTAATACAGAAGAAGATCAATTTGAAGATTGTATTACAGATTCTACAATAAATGAAGAATCTGACATTCAAGTAGAGAGACTTGATGTTCAGGAGGAGCAGCCACCTGAAACACAAGCAGAAGAGAGAAGATATCCTCAACGCGAGAGAAAGCCTAAGGATTACGGAGATTATTATCTTTATAAAACCACAGAAGGACACAGTGATGATCCCCTCACTGTCGAAGAAGCTCTCAGCAGAAATGACAAGGATAAGTGGCAGGAGGCCATTGATGCTGAACTTAATGCCTTGAAGAAGAATGGCACCTGGAGTCTAGTCAAGCCGGACCAGTCCCTTAATAATTTTAATGTAGTAGATTCCAAATGGATTTTTAAAATTAAAAAGGAACCAGGGGGGAAAGAGAGATACAAGGCTAGACTAGTAGCTCGTGGTTTTACGCAGAAACATGGCTTAGATTATATGGAGACATTTTCACCTGTGATAAGGCATAGCACACTCAGACTTCTATTTGCTATTGCAGTTGAGAATGACCTGTCAATTGATCAGATGGACGTAGTCACAGCATTCCTTAATGGAGATTTGACAGAACGTGTATATATGAAGCAACCTAAGCTATGTGAAGAGAAAGGGAAGGAAAATCATATCTGCTTACTAAAGAAAGCCCTGTACGGTCTGAAACAGGCACCCAGAGCATGGAATAAGAAACTTCATGATGCTCTGATTGAAATGAAATTTAAGAGATCTGACAATGAACCATGTGTATATTTTAGAAGAAGAGGAAATCACATTGTTTACATTGCAGTATATGTAGATGATATTCTGATATTCTATAATGACAAAGAGGAAAGAGAAAAGGTCAAGATAGAATTGAAGAATAAATTCGAGATGAAAGATTTGGGAAAGGTAGAGACTTTTTTAGGAATGAAGATAGATCAACAAGGGAAGAAGATAACCATTGATCAAGGTGAATACATTCAAAAGATTCTGAAAGAGTTCGGAATGGCTGACTGTAAGCCAGTGAAAACACCCTTAGAGATCGGGAGAAAACTGGAGAAACCGAGAATAGAGAACTTCATCCCACCTAAAGATTTCCCATATCAGAAACTTATAGGTTCACTTATGTACCTAGCTGTTTGCTCGAGACCTGACATAAGTTTTGCAGTTGCCTACCTTAGTCAATATAACAGCTGTTATACAGGTGAACATTGGAGCGTAGCAAAGAGACTGTTGAGATACCTGAAGGGTACAGTTCATTACAAACTGAACTTTGAGAAGACAGGAAAAGATCTGACTGGATATGTAGACGCTGATCATGCTGGAGATATCAGTGATAGGAAATCATTTTCCGGATATATATTTATTTTAGGAGGAGCTCCTATATCCTGGGAAAGCAAGAAGCAACGCACAGTAGCCTTATCCAGTGCAGAAGCTGAATATTTTGCCATGTCAGAGGCATGCAGAGAGTCGACGTTCCTGAAGAGACTTATAGAAGAACTAACCGCAAAGGAACGCAGTGCAATTATGCTCTATAGTGACAGTCAGTCAGCAATACAAATTGCGAAGAACCCTGTTCATCACCAACGGACGAAACATATAGATGTGAGATGTCATTACATCAGAGAAGCATTGAATAATAACATTGTGAAAGTGGAGTACCTGCAGACTGAAGAGATGACTGCAGATATTTTAACGAAGGCTTTACCGAGATGCAAGAACGAGTTCTGTGTGAGAGAAATGAACTTGTGTGCTTGTTGATGATGAGTGATGTAGTGATACATATTTTATATTTGTTGATGGTTTGAATGCTAGAGATTTTTTAGTCCAGTCTTCCATTGAGGAGGAGTGTTGTAAAAGAAGGTTGGTTGCAATTATTGAAAGAGATTCAATGTCGACTGACCGAATTAGAAGTATTATTTAAATGTGACAGAGTTGTCATGGTCTTCTTTGTTTTTCCTGTTTCTGATTAAATTAATATAAAATAAAACTATTTTATAATCCAAATGTGTGTTGACTCCAGCTAAACTACAGCTACAGCTTAAACCACTACTCTGCTACACCAATAATAATACTACGAGGTATAATATAGGATACTTTTTATACCGAAATTCAGCACGGTTCCCTTGGGAGAGGGGCTGAAAGTCCAAATGGGTATTTCGCTGTAATTCAATAAGGCGTATTCCGATTTAATCCATTCTTTTTTTGTTAGAAAGCAGGTTCTTTAGAGATTGTCCTGTAATTATTTCAAGGTCGTTAATTTCGTAGTTCAGAAATTATAAGAAAGTATAAGGTCCAAATAACTTGAACCCTGGAATCTACAGGATAGTTTGAATGTACGGCTCATCTTAAGCTGGCATGCGTATTTTATCGTACATAGCCATCGTGGATAGCCCTATTTTGTCAAAGTCAAAATTCAAACTACTCCAAAGGCGTCAGATTTTGCCAAACGATCATTATACCTACATACTACATAGTAGGTGTGGATGTAATACATCGTATGGACGTAATATTAGGTACAGTGTTTTCCTATGCAATTTAATATTCTAATCATACTAATATTATAAATGTGTTTGTTTGTTTCTTGGTTTGACCTTCAATCACGCCACAACAGAGCCACAGATCGACGTGATTTTTTGCATGGGTACTATAGTTGAGGACCTGTAGAGTGACATAGACTACTTTTTTTCCCGGAAAATCAGTGTTCACGAGGGATTTTAAAAACTAAATCCACGCGGACGAAGTCGCGGGCATCAGCTAGTCTTGAACTAAATGGTACGTCTTAGCTATGTTCTAAAAGTGCTACTTTACCTACATAAGTTAAAACTACTAAGTATAATAGCTAATGCCCGCGTCTTCGTCCGCGTGGATGTAGTTTTTAAAATCCCTCGTGAACTTAGATTTTCCGGGATAAAATGTAGCCTATGTCACTCTCAGGTCCTCAACTATACCAATGCTAAAAATAACGTCGATCCGTAGCTCTGTTGGAGCTTGATTAAAGGACAAACTAACAAACACACACATTTATAATATTATTATGATTATGATTAAATTATCCTTTTACAGGCACAAGCCTACCTTTTGATATTTAGAGTACCTACACTAGCGGCACGCTATGATGGCCGGTTTGACGTTTGTCCGCTCATGAAGTTCCGTATTAATTGATAACGACTTTGAAGGAAATAATTGTATTACTTTATTGACGATAGTGATGTGCAGAGATTCATAAATTTTATCGAATGTAGTTTTAGGTTTAGGACTCAAAATTTATTTATTAAATTGATTTCTAAAATGTATACAAGTGTAGAAAAATCAGTTTGCACCATTTAAGGGGTGAATGTACTTGTGAATATGAACAATTTTCACTATGTGGACAAACCTCTGAAATCGCAAAAAAATATCAGCTGTTTCATACAAAAGGTAAAATTTTTATTTTTATATGATATATACCACAACTCGGCATTTGGTTTTCTAAATTGAAAATTTTTAAAAATGGAATCTAATACGATCGTCACATAGGATCGCTGGCTAGCACAACTACTACCTCCGGCAAACTCGCGTCAATGCTCAATGCAAAACAAAGCAGTTTCGAATTGACGTTGCTTCGAAAAGTATAAACTGTCAGTGCAATGCGATTGTGATATAGTTTTGACCTGGCTTTGGATTTCAAATATTGATACTGCATTACTGTTGACCCTTGCTCGTGATAGCAGTGACGACAGTGAAAATAGTAGTATGGACGAATCTGATTAATTATGGCCTTTTGTGGCACCTTTTTTGGTATCTTTTGTATTCATATGTTTCTTGTGTGCATATAAAGTATGTATATTCATTTTCATTCAAATATTCAGTTCGTTCAAATAAATTAAATAAACATATACATTTTTGTTTTATTAAACCTATTTAATCAGGTACAAAAACAAAACTTAATTGTTTTTGTTTGAGAATAAATTGACATTCCACATCACTATTGTAATGTGTCAAACCGGCCATCATAGCGTGCCGCTAGTGTACTTGTGTCTATAGGATTTTTCAAAATTCAAAATTCTTTTTTCAAAAATTATTGGTATTTATAGGGTATACATATAATAGTATTGAGTTGTGTTTATGTCAACCATGTCCCACACTTGCAGATCCCATTAAGAAAAACTATTTACTATTAGTACACCCTATAGTAAGTGTATACAAATTACCAAAAAGCTATTAGAAATACTAACTATCTTTTATTAGGGTGAGCGGAGCGAGACCTAATACTATCCCACAACCTGAGCATTTTGTGGTACACTTTACTGAAAAACTATCATGCCTGTAGATTTGTGATTTAACACAGTAATTTAACTTTATATCCAGATGTGTTATCTGTCAAAAACAACATAATTTAAAAATCATTAACTTAAAAATCATTAACAGTTAGAAAAACTATGCGAGCCCTCACAAAGCTCGGCTTTTTGCTAGTATTATGCTATATAATAATTGTAATAGGTACTAAAAAGAATAAAATTGCTTCTTTTCAGATGTGAACTATGCTCAGTACATTTTTTTCCTGAAACAGACTACTCTTCATCATCCCTGCAGGTGAAATTGTACAGTGAAGATAGAATTTTGTAAAAGCGTTCGACAAAGAAAACTAATAATATATATCTATATATATAAAAGAAAGTGGTGTTAGTTACACTATTTATAACTCAAGAACGGATGAACCGATTTGGCTGAAAATTGGTGGAGTGGTAGCTCAGAACCAGGAGACGGACATAGGATACTTTTTATCCCTTTCGACCGCGTTTCCGTCAAGTCACTATAAAACGTGGTATAACAAAAACGCATCTGTAAAAAATTTGACAATTATAAAAAGTGTTATAATAAAGCATTACTGATATTATAAATGCGAAAGTGTGTTTGTTTGTTGGTTTGTCCTTCAATCACGTCGCAACAGAACAGCGGATTGATGCGATTTTTTGCATGGGTATAGTAATGGATGTAGTAGTGGTTCCTCAGACCGGGAGAGCTACTGTTTATCTCGGATAATGAGAGTTCTCGCGGGATTTTTAAAAACTAAATCCATGCGGACGAAGTCGCGGGCATCAGCTAGTATTTACATAAAAATAAATGTTCATTTATATTCGCTAGAACAAAAAACCCGTTTTTTCTTTTAAACCTGAACTGAAACCTTACTGATATGGTATTTTGACTCTAAAGAGAACTTGTATTTTAAAAATACCAAGTTCTCTTTAGAGTCAAAATACCTTATCTAGAAATTTAATTGGGTATAACCCGTGTCATTAAAGAAAGGAATTGTAAATGGCGTCGCTAATCATTCCCTCTCACTCGCACACGTCGTTACAGCACGCAAAAAAATTATCAGTCTGTATCTGCTTGCACACTGTGTTTTTGTTACTGTTCTTTGTCTTGTTTTCTGTTAAGTTTTTTCGTTGTTATTGTCGTTCGTATGCTGTTTATTGATCAATAATTATCTTACGTTTAAAAAATGAGCTTTAATTTAATGAGCGTTTACGCGAAACGAGGAAAGATTCTTCGAAGTGATGAGGGTGAAATCGTATATAATGTTACAAAATATTTTGAAGAAGAAATATAAAATACGTTGCGACCTGACGCGAAACATACAAGATAAGTTAGAGGACTTAAAGATAACAAGAAATAAATAAATACCTAGAGATATTAAACATGTGCTAACTACACACATCAAAAGTGTCTAGGGATCAAGCATTTTTATGCGGATTTCTTGAGATTGAGATGTGGCTTTGTAATAAATTTATGATTTTATAAATTTATATGGATCCTTTTTGGTGCATTTCATAATTTGAATCAGGAACTGTCAATCAAATTCGAGTAAAAGATGAAAATCAGCTGTCAATATTTTCCCTATAACAACATACAACGCATTGAAGACATTATTAGTGCTACTGTTTCCCTACTACTGATTAAAACCAACGTTATTATGGAGCGGCGACGTCATTTAAGCAGGGAAGAAATGCTCAGAGCCGTGGGAATGATAGAAGCTGGTTCCCGGCAACGTACTGTGGCTTTAGCTCTGAATACAAGTCAGAGTGTTATCAGTCGACTTTGGACACGTTACCGAAGCACTGGTACCGTGGCTCAGCGCCATGGAGGACGGTATCGCTGCACCACACGGAGACAAGACCGATACATTCAAATCTTAACTCGAAGAGCTCCAACAATAACCGCCATGATGTTAGCCGTGAGGCTTCATCACTCTTCAGGGAACTTAATTAGCGACCAAACAGTCAGAAACCGCTTGCATGAAGTGAACCTTCATTCCCGAAGACCGCTACGGGTACCACCTATAGCAATGCACAATCGTAGGATTCGATATCAATGGGCTCTTGAACACAGAAATTGGGCAGAAGAACAATGGCGTTTCGTGTGCTTTTCTGATGAGTCTCGTTTTGGTATGAGACCGGATACAAGACGTATACGACACTGGAGAACCCCTGGATGCCAACAGCGATTAAAATCCTGCCAGGAAGTCCATCCTTATAGTGGTGGAACCATCATGGTATGGGCGGGTATTTGGATCGGCGGAAGAACTGAGTTGATTTGGATCAGAGGCAACCTCAACGCTCAAATTTATGCTGAGACGATTGTATCAGACGTCATCGTTCCTCTACAAGTGCAAATCGGTCCCTTATTTCAGTTAATGCATGATAATGCACGACCGCACACCGCAAGAGTTGTAAGACAGACTCTCGCCGCAGCTAACATCAATGTCCTGCCCTGGCCTGCTCAGTCGCCAGACTTGAACCCGATTGAGCATGCATGGGATATGCTACAGAGAAGAGCTCTGCCGAATATGGAGGGTATCCAGTGGCAAGAAGACCTTTTTTTGTTGTTGCAACGAACATGGGCGGCCATTCCACAGCGTGATTTGGATGAACTCATTTTGAGTATGCCAAACCGATGTTCTTGTGTTGTTAGTGTTCGCGGTAGAAACACGGATTATTAATTGTTTAAGTTACCCAATAAAATTTTAAAGAAAACTGTTATTTCAGTCTTTTTTTCGAACTTTAATGTTAGTGGTTCAAATGTCAAAAATCCCTTTATTAGGAAAATGGCAAATTTCTTTATTAATGCAAAGGTGACTTGGTTTATCGTTACTGTGACAAACGAAAACACTTTATTTGATGAATCCTTAAAGAAAATTTTAATTAATATCAATCAGGAGAAAAGTTATTGCAAAAATATATGTTGATCCCTACACTAGCGGCACGCTATGATGGCCGGTTTGACACATTACAATAGTGATGTGGAATGTCAATTTATTCTCGAACAAAAAACAATTAAGTTTTGTTTTTGTACCTGATTAAATAGGTTTAATAAAACAAAAATGTATATGTTTATTTAATTTATTTGAACGAACTGAATATTTGAATGAAAATGAATATACATACTTTATATGCACACAAGAAACATATGAATACAAAAGATACCAAAAAAGGTTTTTAAAAATTTTCAATTTAGAAAACCAAATGCCGAGTTGTGGTATATATCATATAAAAATAAAAATTTTACCTTTTGTATGAAACAGCTGATATTTTTTTGCGATTTCAGAGGTTTGTCCACATAGTGAAAATTGTTCATATTCACAAGTACATTCACCCCTTAAATGGTGCAAACTGATTTTTCTACACTTGTATACATTTTAGAAATCAATTTAATAAATAAATTTTGAGTCCTAAACCTAAAACTACATTCGATAAAATTTATGAATCTCTGCACATCACTATCGTCAATAAAGTAATACAATTATTTCCTTCAAAGTCGTTATCAATTAATACGGAACTTCATGAGCGGACAAACGTCAAACCGGCCATCATAGCGTGCCACTAGTGTAGACACTTTTGATGTGTGTATATAAATCAAGTGATATATAGGTATATTTAATAACATAATATAGGTACATAAATGAATAAGGTATCAACACAAATACTAAATAAATAATATAAACATACAATGTGTGTCTGTATAGCTACACATATAGCAGCCCAGCTTCGCTTCGTTTTTTGCTGACGGTCCAACCTGTGCCTGTCATTACAAGTACAAGCCGCCATTTCAGATTCCTTTCTTTATTGACACGGCTTATAAGTAGCTTATTTCCACATTTGAATCTCCCGCCTTCAAAGACTTGTCACTGGGTTGAATATAGATGGCGCTAGTAAGAACGGTCCCCCTTTTTTTAATATGAAGTTATCATTCTTCTCCGCTAGGAGTAATAGTGTTCTGTGATTCCACCATTTTATCGAGTCGACCACAGATTAGGTACTAGTTACTACGTACTAGTACTGTCCTGTAAGGGTGGAACCACATTTGTGAGGATCGTTTCGGATTTCGCCCATACAAAACTGTCAAATTCCATAGAAACGTGTACGGATCAAATCGGCTTTTCGATGCGTACACGAATGTATGGAAAATGACAGTATTGTATAGGCAAAATCCGAATCGATCCTCACAAATGTGGTTCCACCCTAATGCGGCCAATCTATCGGCCAATGGTATTAGCATGGAACTAGGAAAACGACTAAGTGATGGTGGTTGGTGGTGCTGTTCTATTTTTTGGAAAAAGATTATTAGGGCTCCATTACTTCCATCACTTTCGTCTGATGTCATCTTATCGAGCGATATGAAAGGAACTTTGCTTTGGAACCAATTTGCTTGTAATTGCTTTAAGTTCAGGAAGAAATGCTGTGTCTTGTCCAAAATCACGCCAAATCGTTAGTATTAATACACTACAGTGAATAACAAACACAAAACGAACGAAAAAATAAAATAAACGCGCAAATGCCAAATGCATTACTGTAGAATATAAGTATGGTATACGTTTATATTTTTCTAGGTTGGCAACATCACTTACATTCTCTTTGTTCCTGTCATGGCTTGCGCACTGTGTGAAAGTTGTTTTGTAATTGTTTGTAATTCTAATACATTAATATGTGGAAAGAATTAAGTGTTTCTTTCACAAGGATCCACTATCAAAATATGGTAGCAGAGCGTGGTTTATAAAATATACATGAAGATTACAAAAATATCGCAGGATTAAAAGGGTTGAAATTGTTTTTGGGCCGTGTCGTACATGTGTGCCGGAAAGAAAAAGTCAAAAATACTAAAATGGAGCGTAATCAACAAATAATAATTCCTATTTTCGACGGGAAAGAATACACAAATTGGAAAATACGGTTAACTAAATATCTGCAGTATAAAAAGTGCCAAGAAGTAATAATACACAGAATGAAAAGTACCGATGACAAAGAAAAATGGCTGGAAAAAGACGTGCAAGCCACAAATTACATTTATGGGGCAATTACAAATAAACAATTAGAATATATATCTGAATGTGAAACGGCATACGACATAATTTCAAAATTTGATTCAATGTATTTAAAAGGGTCGACATCTTTGCAAATTGTTTATAGAAACAACCTTGAAAATTTAAAGTTGAAAAACTATTCTGAACTAGATTCATTCTTTGATGATTTTGAAAAATCAGTAAATGAGCTTAAACAGGCAGGTGCCGCTATATCAGAAAATGAAAAGTTGAACTATATGTTAAGAGCACTGCCCAATGAGTATAGTCATATTGGAGACCTATTGGATGTGTTGCCAAAAGAAGAAAGAACTGTTGAATATCTGATGAATAAAATAAAAATAAAATGTTTGGCACAAAAACCGCAAGAAAAGTCAGAAGTTCCAGACAAATCAAATGCATTTAAGACAGAAACAAAGTCAGCCCCGAACACAAATCTATGTTTCATTTGTGGAAAGCCAGGTCACATGAAACGCAACTGTTGGTACAAGCGAGGACATCAAAATAGAAATACGAATAACAATAATAATAGAGGAAGAGGTCATTCAACTCATCGAGGACGTGGTCGTGTATTTAATAATCGTGGTCGTGGTAGACACGTTGATCATAGTGCATCAAATACACAGAATGAACAACATAATTTCCATACTTCAGTTATTCAAAGTAATGTGACATCAAGTGTGAGTGAAAATGAGCCAAATAAGAACCAAATTACATGGTTATTAGACAGTGGATGCACAGACCACATAATCAACAGCGACAAGTATTTTGAAAAGTCAGTAATATTGAAAAAACCAGTGTAAGTTGGAGATGGACGGATGCTGAAGGCCACAAAAGTCGGTGACATTCGACTATATTTTCATGTTTATGGCTCAAAATCATATGTAACTGTGAGAAATGTATTCTTTGTAGAAGAAATGAAGGCAAATTTATTGAGTAATGCAAGGATCACAGATAATAACAACACAGTAGTATCAAAAGGACAATGGACAAAAATATATGACTCAAATAGAAAAGTAATAGCAATAGCACAAAAGGAAGAGAATTTATACAAAGTGATCAGCTACATAGATGTACATAGTAAAGTACAAGCAAATACAAGCGAAAGTAAATTGACAGTGAAGGAAAAACTACATCGTACGCTTGGACATGTTAACTTCAAATATCTAGAAATCTTATGTAAGGAACAGTTACTGGAAGGAATACCTAAAGAAATTGAATCAGATTATATGAAATGTGCTATATGTATAGAAAACAAAATGCATAATTTACCATTTAAAAATAATAGAAGAAGAGCTGAAGATATTTTAGAAATTGTACATACAGACGTAAATGGACCACATAATACAATAGGATATGGTGGTGAAAAATATTTTGTGACATTCATTGACGATTATAGCAAATTGGCAAAAGTTTATTGTATCAAGTCCAAAGATCAAGTTGCAGATTGCTTTATAGAATACACAAATGCAGTTCAAAATATAACCGGAAAAATGATAAAAGAATTAAGATGTGACAACGGAAAAGAATATATTAACAGTAAGATGTATAGTTTTGCAAGAGAAAAAGGAATAATGATAAAGGCATGCCCAGCATATGTACATGAGTTAAACGGAACTGCAGAGAGATATAACAGGACTATAATGGACATGGCTAGATGTCTACTAGCAGAAGCAAGAGTAAATAGATGCTATTGGCCGGAAGTAATTAAAGCAGCAGCTTATCTGAAAAACAGAAGTTTGGCAAATACCATAGTAAGGAAAACACCCTATGAAATATTCTTCAATAAGAAACCATCAATAAAACAATTGAAATTATATGGAAGTAGAGTTTATGTGAGAATACCAGAAGAAAAGAGGAGATCCAAATGGGATAAAAAGGCAGAATTAGGAATATTACTTGGATATGTTGAAGTTGGCTACAAAGTATTGATAAATAATAGAATAATAGTTGCCAGACATGTTGATATTATAGAAGAAGATGTCAAGTTTATGAACAATAGTGAAGATACAGATTCAGAGGAAGAAAGGCAAGAAGAAGAAAAGGAAATAATAAAAAATAACTTACCGGAAGAGACTCAAATAAAAGAACCAAGATGTGATGACAACTCGATGAATGATGATGACAATGATGATAAAGAACAAGGAAGAACAAAGAGACAAATCAGACGTCCAATCAGATTTGATGAAGAATTTGGATATTACTGCATCTGTGCAAATTTTTGTGATGCTACGATTCCAGGTACATTTCAGGAGGCGATGCAGTGTGATGAGGCCAATCAATGGAAAGATGCAATGGACCGTGAGATGAGCAGCCTTGTTAAAAACAATACATGGACCCTTGTGAGTAGACCAGAGGGCAAAGAGATTCTGGATGTGAAGTGGGTATACAAGAGAAAACCAGGTAACATTTTTAAAGCTCGTTTAGTAGTTAGAGGTTTTCAGCAAAAAGATAATATTGATGATACATACTCACCTGTTGCCAAAGTGCAAACATTAAAATTGTTGCTATCTTATTCTTGTCAGTTTAGTTTACACATTCATCAAATGGATGTGGAAACAGCCTTTTTAAATGGTAAAGTAGTATCAGAAGTTTATGTAAAACAACCACAAGGTTATAATGATGTATCTAATAAAGTTTATAAGTTGAATAAAACTTTGTATGGATTAAAAGAAAGCCCTAGAGCTTGGTATGAATGTTTCAACGATTTTATTAAGATTCTTGGATTTTATATGATAGCAAGTATGATTATTGTCTTTATGTAAAAAGAGAGCAATGTAACAGTACTAACAGTGTATATACTTCTATTTGTCGACGATTTATTAATTTGTTGTAGAGATGTCAACATTATTAATAATATAAAGAAACAACTGCATAATCAATTTAAAATGAAGGATTTAAATAAAGTAAAAAGCTATATTGGTATTGATATTGAATATGATTATGATAACTCTACAAATGTCTTCACATTGTGTCAGGAAAATTACATAGATTCCTTGGCTGAAAAATATAATATTAAAAATTCTAAATTGTATAAAACACCAATGGAACCTAACTTGAAACTAAGTAAATGTGATGTAAATGAAGATGTTAAATATAGAAACTTGATAGGTGCACTCTTGTACATCAGTCATGGTACTAGACCAGACATATCTTACAGTGTAAATTATTTAAGTAGATTTCAAAATTGTTATGATGTAACACATTTTAAATATGCTTTGAGAGTTTTAAAGTATTTGTATCTAACAAAAGGTCTAAAATTAACTTACCGACAAAGTCTCAATACTGATAATATTGTGAATTGTTATGTAGATGCCGATTGGGCAGGAGATAGCACAGATAGGAAGTCAACTACAGGTTTTATTATTGAATTGTTTAGGAATCCAATTTATTGGAAATCTAGAAAATAAACTTGTATCACTAAATCATCTACCTTTGCAGAATATGTTGCATTATCTGAGGCTGTAACTGAGATACATTTCTTGAAAAATGTAATTTGTGATGTGTTCATTAAAATATGTAAACCTATTAAGATTTATGAAGATTATTCTGGAGCGCTTGCTATAGCTAAATATGGTAATTTTATTAAAAACTCTAAACACATAGAAGTACAGTACCATTATGTTCATGAAAACTATAAAAATAAAGTTATTGAAATTGTAAAGATAAACTCAGATTCAAATCTTGCAGATATACTTACCAAATCTTTGGGAAAATTAAAATTTCTTAAGTTTAGAGAAATGCTGAAATTAGAGTAGAATGTTGATTTGCCTATGTCAAACTTTAATACAATATAAGAAAGTTGATAACTAAACACATAAGATATTTAAGCTATTAAGTAAATCAGAAGTAAAAGCAAATTTTTATTTTTGTTAAGAAAGAAAGTTTTATTTTTGTTAATAATTTAAATAAATAATACTGTAAAAGAAAGAGTGTGTAAGTTAGGTACTAATATAAGTAAATAAATATATACGTTAAGAATAAGTAAATACATATGATGTTAATGTAAAAGAATAACTATAATTATTGATGTTGCCTAGAGGAATTTGTTAAAGTAATAATTAGATGTGAAAATCTATATAAATAAAAATGAATGTTGGTAAGCGCATAAGTCAAGAATGGATGGACCGATTCGGTTAATTTATTTTTTTGTATGTTCCTTAAGTTCCACGGAAGGTTTTAATACAAAAAAAAAACAAAAAACTAAATTCACGCGGACGAAGTCGCGGGCATCAGCTAGTACAATATAAATGTAAGGAGGCGTGTAGAATATAAGTACCTATGGTATACATTTATATTTTTCTAGGTTGGCAACATCACTTACATTCTCTTTGTTCCTGTCATGGCTTGCGCACTGTGTGAAAGTTATTTTGTAATTGTTTGTAATTCTAATAAATTAATATGTGGAAAGAATTAAGTGTTTCTTTCACAAGGATCCACTATCAAAATAATTAACAAACAATTAACAAATGAAAAACCACGGACAATGAATATGGAGCTAGGAATTACGACCTTCCTATTTCTATGACCACGAATGACATTTGCATGGAACTAGGAATTAGAAGCAGTGATAGCCTAGTGGTTAGGATGGGTCTCCTATTCGGGGGGTCGCAGGTTCGATCCCGGGTGCGAACCTCTGACTTTTCGGAGTCAAGTGTGTTTATTAAATATCACTTGCTTCAACGGTGAAGGAAAACATAGTGAGGAAACCTGCACACCTTCTTCATAATGTTCTCGAAGGTGTGTGAAGTCCGCCAATTCGCATTGGGCCAACGTGGTGGACTAAGGCCTATAACCCTTCTCTTAGAGGAGACCTGCGCTCAGTAGTGAGCCGTTAATGGGTTGTTAATGATGATGATGATGATGAGGAATTACAAATTTTAATTATGTTATTCAATTAGCAAATTATTATCAATAAAAGTATCAGGTTGTTTTTGCAAAAGTAAATCCGTTTCTATTTACAATAATTAGACGTTAGCACCTATTTACTACCGTATAATGGTACTGTGTCTATGAATGTAAAGATGAGCGCGCATCTAGACATGCTCGCCGCAGAAGCCGCAAGCGCGCAGTCATGGCAGTTTATAATTTTTTTATTATGAAATCGTATACTACGTAACACCCGTTCAGCGAACCAGCTGAATTTTAGTAAAATACTGTAGGCATACGCATCCCATTCACGAAAGCAAATGACGATTGACGTCATCAGATTCGGCGCGTTTTAATTACAATATAATATAGTTAAAACTACCTTATGGGAATTATGGGATACCGCGAGGTCTCAGTTCGGGGCGAACCACTAGTTTTACTTTGAAATTTCAAACGCCCGATTTTCCCCCTTTTTTAATAAAACTAAAAATAATTTTCGATTTTTCTTTATTCCAATGATGTTGGGCCGCTATCGTACACAACTATGCCAAATTTCATGTCGATAGCTTTAATAGTTACTGAAATAATCGACTGTGACAGACGGATGGACGGACGGACGGAGAAAGTCTCACCATAAGGGTTCCATTTTTACCATTTTGGTACGGAACCCTAAAAACATTACTGCCTATTATAGTGACAATCGCGAACGGTAGATATGTTGCTATATAGACCAAGTCCGACTTGAGGCGCGGTGTGGGGAAGCGCGACGGGAGGTAGCGGCCAACTCGAAGTGGAGCGATGTTTCTAATAATTATTAGAGTCTGCGCACGAAAGAAGTCCCTTAAGGCTGATTCATCATTCATCATTAGCAATCCATCAACGGCTCACTTCCTGCGACCCCCCGAATAGGAGACCACAGTCGTATAACCACTAGGCTATCAGTATCACTGCTTCAGGTTGATTACAGTGCGACAAGTAATGCAAGGTTGATTACAGTGCGACAAGTATAACTTGGCGCGGCTGTGCGCCACTGTGCTCAACATTACTATTGCCATTGTATTGAACACTAGACTTAATTTGGGAAAAAAACATTTTTAATTTACACAATAAACGCAAAATTTGAATTTCGCGGGCAGACCCGTATAATCAGCCTAGGCGGTCGCGGCGCCGCCGGCGCTGTTGAGGGTTGAGTAGTGAGCTGCGGCTCGAGTGTTAGTTACTGATTTATTGTAGGTAGACCATAATATAGACCTAAGGTTTAAATATATGCCTCTTCTTACTGAAATCCATCTGATGAGGGATTGACAGTTCATAATTGGAAACTTAGACGTAGTTGTAGTCGTACTTCCATGGGAAATTTTCTATCATAGACCACGAACTATTACTAGAGCTTTCTATTGTTTTCAACTGCCCACTGAAATGACAAAAATGGAGAGTCTGCTACATAAGTGCCATAGCTTTTACTAATATCCCTGGATGGCGGTCCCTTGTTGACCCATCTGTGGTTGATCTGTCTGTGTTTGGTCAAAATGTCAACTCACAATGACAGTGACTATCATACATAGTGTTCGTGGTCTATGACAGTGACCAACAGTGGCAATTCAGTGTTGCCAGAATGTTACTTTTGTAACATTTTACGTTACTTTTGACCCTCTCACGCTACCTACATGTTACACGACTCAAAGTGTTACGTTTACGTTACTTTTAGGACTTAATTTTTTTATATTATTTAAATTTTTTCCTACAAACAAAAAATAATCGTGAAACAGAACGCATCCAAAATTTTGTTCGTCGTGTTGGAGTATTTGATTTTGCATTTAGGAGTGAGGCGACAGTTTGTCATATATACCTACTTTAAAGAGCTACTTTTTAATCTACGGCGAAGACAAAGGAGTGTTATGATTTCAGCCGGTATGTATGTTTATTTTCATCTGTTCCCGTATAATTTCTTTAAATTACTTGTCACAATTGGAATCGCTAGAAGTGTCATCGTCCGCTGTTTAAGGTTTTGTGACGTCATATTCAATTTAATGTGGCGCCCTCCAGAGGCAATAAAGCAATGATTTAAAAAAAAAATTGGAAGGTACCGTGTAGGCCGTAGGCCGTAGGGTATCAAATGTAAGGGCTTAGGCTGGAACCACATCTGTGCGCATCAATTCGAATTTTGTTAATACAAAACGATCATTTTTCATAGTCATGTACGCATCATCGGCTTTTCGATGCGTACACGGCTCGTATGAAAAATGACCGTTTTGTATTAGTCTAGGCAATGAAGCTAGTGGACCCCAACATCAATTCCTCAGGCGACGAAACTTTACAGAATGATAAAGTATCAGTAGTTAAACGTATTTTATAAATATCCAAAAAAAAATTAGAACGGAAATTAGGTATTTTTACCTAAACTCTTTTATGCTTAATATCTCAGTTCGGCAAAATGCTCGGTCAAAACTTTCTTCACCTGAAACATTCATGTAAAGTCTAGAAACAAAATATAAAATATCCAAAATATACTCCTAGTCGAAACCACCAAATTTTGAAAAATACGTTTTTTCAATGTAACTTGCAGCGAAAAATTGCTCTGTGAATTTTTTTCACTGGAATGTCCTTTTATAGCCGTTTTGTACCTACAACTTGAAAATCCAAACAATATACCAAGAGACTATATTTTTTTCAAAAACTACCCTTTTACTCACAGTGCAAAATTTCTCCATCCATTTTTTTTATTGATATGATTACAATTATTTTTTTTGTATCAAGTATCAAAATATCCAAAAAAATAATCAAGCGCATTAAAAACTATAAAATTTTAGAAAGAAATATTTTATATATTTTAATCCATCAAGGGAAGCAGGAGCGTGGTGAGTTGACGTAATGGTCCGGAAGCCAGTGACAGATTTTCATGACCAAGTCCCTCCCAATTAAAACTTCGTGAAATGCATTAGGGATTTATATTATGAATATTCGCGACCGTCAGCTGCGACTCCGTGGGTGGGGCGGGCAGTGGCAGCCTCCAACGCATGGAGAAAAAAAAAGTTTTTTAGTCATTTCCTCCCATTTGAAAATTTGTCAGATATATAGAAAAGAAATAAAGTCAGCTGACCATAGCATGGTCCACCATGTTATGGTTAGTTTTCCTTCAAAATATTAGGTAAACTATAATCTGTCAAATTTTCAAATGGGAGGAAATGACTAAAAAACTTTTTTTTTCTCCATGCGTTGGAGGCTGCCACTGCCCGCCCCACCCACGGAGTCGCAGCTGACGGTCGCGAATATTCATAATATAAATCCCTAATGCGTTTCACGAAGTTTCGCTCGAGAGGAAATAATTGACCGAATTTGTACCTGGCTCCCGGACTATAACGAGACTTTATCTATTCAGTGACGAGACTGACATTAGTATCTGCCTTTTGTGACGCGAGCCAGTACTCGATAATCGAATGTATGTCGTAGAGTCGACAGTTCAATTTTCAATCAAAAACTGTTGACAACTACAGTGACTGTGTCGGTCAAATGGTTCTGAACCATATTGTCATGGTATTAAAGCGAAAAATCGCACGCAGATCTAAAACTAGTTTAAATGCTGAGACAAAAACTGCTTTAAGAGTGTATAATAATTTGCAATTTTGTATTTTAAGTTATTTGTAATTAGGTAAAAAATAGTAAGTCGTCAAAAGTACGTCGCGCGTCTATCACTCTATTTCTCACTCACGAGAACACAATAATTTGCCATCCCGCTCAAAAAGGGGCACGAAATCCATATCATAGCGACATTACTGCACAATTTTAAGGGCGCTAATGCAAATCCGTTAAACTATTGGAGTTTTCGGATCATTTTGTAACTAATTCGAACAAAATACAATGGAACTAAAAACTACTACACAGAGATTGGTCCTTTATCTCCAATTTTTGGTTTTGGTTTGGTGAAAAATCTTTCTTTTTAGTACTATAAAAATGATTTTTCGTCACCTCTTCACACCGAAAATTGATGATTTAGGAGCGAGTTTAGTTAGGTTTAGGTACATTTTTTCTGCATAACATACCAATTTTGAAAAGAGCTGACTTTCTTGCCGGCTCTTCTCAGCAGAATCTACTTTCCGAACCAGTGGTAGAATCATGACGTGTCATAAGAGCCACAGGTTGGCCTACGTGAAATAAATTTGAATTTGAAAGAAATGGATATTATTATTTTATAAGTTGTTATGGCTATTTTTAACTGACTCCAAAAAAAGGAGCAGGTAATCAATTCGACGTTTTTTTTGTGCCGATGTTACTCCATAACAAGGAGTGAGCAGGAGCGTGATGACGTCACGAGACCCGACTTTGTCTGCCCACGGCGACGTGAGCCTGTAGATGTCCAACGAGCGCAATCTCTGCGCGCGCAGTTCGTCCGAACCAACCGAGTATGACCGAGTATACTTACTCGTGGTTACTCGTATTTCGTTCGACTAAGAAATTAGAGACGGCCATTAGTGACCAAGGCGACCATTGTTATTAGCAAATTTGTTTGTTGTACGCGTAATCGTTATGGAAAAATTTTGTATTTTGTGCAATAAGAGCTTTGCCGGCTTAGAGAAAGTTACAGTGAAAAAAAAAGGAGTTGAAACGATTAAAAAATGCAGCATAAAAAAAGGGGCGACGGATTAGAGCATAAGCTTCACGGATTAGAAGAATTAGACTTACACGTCTCTTGCAGAAAAGCATACATAAACGATAATATGATCAAATCATTTTTAAAAAAGAAAAGACTTAATTCACAAGAACCATCTTCAGAGTTTGATTACAATTCCAAATGTATTTTCTGTAATGAGAATGCCGATGTGAACAAATCAAATAAAGAAGTTGTACATAAATATAATTGAAATTTTTTACGACAATTATTTAAACATTTTTTGGAGTTTACTCCTTAAGAATCGATTTTAGCAGCCCGGTATGAGAAAAATCCGGACAGTAAAATCAATTTATCAATGACCTTGTTACGTTTTTCACAACGTTGAAATTTCTACCCTAACGTTGAGTAAATAAGGTTGGTTTTCGCTTGAGTTGTCGAATGCCCGTGTCACGTTTTTCACGATGCAAATTTCTACCCTAACGTTGAGTAAATAAGGTTGGTTTTCGTTCACAACACCGTACGGAGTACAACACCGTGGCTATTCAAATAGTTTACACATAAGCCGAAAGATGGCGCTAATCTACACGTGAACGAAAGCCAACCTTGTTTACTCAACGTTAGGGGTGGAGATTTGCAACGTTGTGAAAGGCGTAGCGCGGGCATTCGACAACTCAAGCGAAGACCAACCTTATTTACTCAACGTTAGGGTAGAAATTTCAACGTTGAGTATGAAGTAAACTCCAGTTGTGCGTCGTGAGCTGACTCACACAATTTTTTTTTCACTTACAATTAAGACGGAAGTTCGAGAAAATTTTGTTAGTTAACAATTGTTTAACTTGTTGAAAAATTAACTTTAAGTAAAATTTCCAACGAGAATAAATTATTTATAGTGTTCAAAACACACCATAATTTTTTCAAATTTTTAAATAAATATTCAATACCTTAAATAAATTAATTAATGTGCCGTACTCGCTTTTGACGCCGCGCGCGCAACCTAAAAATGTCGCGCGCAGACCTATTTTCAGCGTTAAATTAAAATTATAAATAATGGAGATAGAGTTCCGGGAGTTCGGAGTTTTTTATTGAAAATTTCCTCTTCTTTTAGAATCTTTTTTTGAAAATTCTTAAATATTAATAGTTTATGAAATATTGGCAAAAAACGAAATGCCATTTTTTTTTTATCTTTAATTGTTTATAACTTTTGCAATTTTTTATGTGCTAATACACGCTTTTGGAACATTTTTCTAGGCGTCATTCCGGATCCAATGAGCTATCGCACATAATTTTAAGATCAGTATCTCTATTTTGTACCATTTTGAACTTGTCAACTAGACTATTAGAGCCACTTTATGAGCAAGTGTGTTGAAAAAAAAGTTTTTAGTTTCTACACATTATGTTGACATTGGGCGTGTTTTTATGCTCGCCCGACTTCAGAATGAGGCATTAGAATTGAAAAGTTGGATCCAGAAAGTATTGGGGAACCATCTCGAGAATTTCTTCTAGCAAGTGAAATAAAAATTATCCAAATCGGTTCAGAAATCTCGAAGAAACCGCTGTACATACAACACACGGTGTTTGAGGATCCCTAAAAAGTGTCATGCTCTTTTTATTTATTGTATTGTATTCATTCATAATACAGGAATCTTGAATAAAAACAGTATGTCACTTTTTTAGGGTTTTCCTTAAATACCGTGCATAAGTTAAAAAAATAAGTGCTGAATTGAGAGCCACTTCCTTTTTGGAAGTCGGTTAAAAAGGTTTTGGTAACAAAGTAATCAATGAAGCTTTTGCCAAAAAACAATTGTTTTTAAACATTATAGAGCTTCATAATTTTTTATACTTTTTCAAAATAAAGATGTTATTTTTTGGTTGTTTGAAGCAGATACATACCTATTATTTTATTTTCAGTGAAGGAAATGAATATTAGTTAATATAAGCTGTTATGGCAATTTTATGTTGTTTTTGTTTAAATTTTCCCAAAATAAACTAATTCGGAGAAACAAATTATGTTTAAGGGCCCTTAATTAAACTATTGAAAAGCTCATTCATTATCTGGAAGCTAAGTCGCTACAATTAGTGGTTGTATAAATAAATTAATGTTGAGGTACACATTTATGTTTATTATTTAGCATCGTAGAAGTCATGTAGTAATATATTATTTGTGAAGTCGCTTCGCTCGCGCACGCTAAACTATACCCAATGATTGAAGCATTAAGGTACATTATCGCGAAAACGCAGTTTAGATTTCAAAAAATTCTGTTTCAATATCGATGTTCTTCGTGATATTTTTTTGGATATTTAGGATAAGTGTGTAAATGTGACTACCTACTATGTTAAAAAAAAGAAATTGGATAGAGAAATTTTTCATTCCGAGTTATAAACAATTTTCAGTTGAAGTAAGATAAATAGATTTTGGTATGGATTTTTTTTTGGATTTTCTTACACGTTATGCTAAATTACATTTTAAGGACATTTGAAAATAAAAAATTGACTGAGCAATTTTCTGGTCGAAATTACGGACAAAAAAAGGAAACCTCTTTAAAAAATGACAGTTCCGTTTGAAAAAAGTTTTGGATTTTTATCAAGTACCTCTTATTAAGGCTAATAATTAGTTTGGTAAAAAAAAATTGGACGGAGAAATTATTCTGTTCAAAATATTAAGCTATTTGTACTTTTAGGTATAAATACCCAACTTCCGCATGGATTTTTTTTTGGATATTTTTGTGTAAATTTTGGGTCATCCCATACTACAACCTCGCCAAATTTCATCGACTGAGGATTTGATGTGGGGGTCTCCATACAACAGACCGCCCCATTGCCTAGGCTATATGGATAAAATGCGAATCGGTGCGCACAGATGTGGTTCCAGCCTTATTACTAGCTGTTGCGAGCTAGGTACTTTACTTGCATTCGCTCAATAGTTTCGTATTATTCACGTAGTCGGGTTTACTTTCTTATACTTATAGCTTGTTTAGTTTTTGTGTATTATAATTTTTATTAGTCACTTTATTGGAACGTAGTTCCTTATCGCGCGGTGCGGAAGGGGGCTAGACGGAAAAAATTAAGACATAATTGAACCGACACTCAACACTGATCGACACTTTTTTGAATGTGAATTTGGCATTGTGTTCGGTATTTTCGCGGTACAATATTGGGTCTCCGTAGCCTTGTGGTTTCTGCAGTTGCCTAACAGTTAAAAGTCGACGGTTCGAATCCCAGCTCGACAGACTGAATTTTCTATTTTCTATTTTATTTTAAATAATTTCTACATGTGGAATTTTTCCCTAATTTTTTTATAACTTATTTAAGTTATAAGAAAATTAGGGAAAGGTTCCACATGTAGAAATTGTTTAAAATAAAATTGAAAATGGAAAATTCGGTCTGTCGAGCTGGGATTCGAACCATCGACATTTGGCTGTTAGGCGACTGTGGAAACCATAAGGCTACGGACATCTAATATTGTAGTGTGAAAATGTTGAACACAATGCCAAATTAATTAATCGAAAGGAACTTCGTTCCATCCGGGTGTCCCTTGACACCTCTCAAGTTTTTTTTTTATGTTTAAGAAGCTAAAAACCGACCAAGTAACACTTTCACTTTTTGCCATATTTATTGAATCGTCGTTTTCCGCATAAATTCAGGCAATGTTACTTTTCTCGTGAAAATGTTACTTTTGGAGCTGTCTTATGTTACATTTGACTATCTGCCACTGGCAACACTGAGTGGCATAATAAGAGAATTATGACGTTTAAAAAACACTAAAACATGGTTTCACTCGTTCTATTCGATAATTCAATAATCAGATGATATTTAAACGGCTAAATGCTTATCTTTCACAATAATAATTAGGATAAAGATGTTATGGAGGACAAGTCTACCTCAGATAAGACGCCGGCATGGCAAAACTGCATCCATTGCCCGAACCTGCTGTTCAACAATGCCACTGAATTTGAAAGGTAAATACTAGTGCTTTTAATTTAAACTTATTTATTATTACCCTGTCTAGTTTAATTTATAAATTTATGTTTAGGGATTATAATCTTATTAATATATTTGTCTCAGATAAATTACCTACCACTTACTAGGTACTTTTCGATTTTTTAGCTATGCATTGTAAGATCAGTAGATTCCTCAATCTAGATGTGGTAACCTTTTCGTTGAACCCATTTGCCTGTTTTAGTAACTCTTCTTCTTCTTCTTTATCAACCGATAGACGTCCACTGTTGGACAAAGGTCTCTTGCATGGACTTCCACAGGTCTCGGTCTTGCGCCGCCTGAATCCACCGGCTCCCTGCGACTCGTTTGATGTCGTCGGTCCACCTGGTGGGGGGTCTGCCAACACTGCGCTTCCCGGTGCGGGGTCGCCACTCCAGCACCTTGGGACCCCACTAACTCTTACTCTCACTTTAGTAACTCACTAATTAGTAATTATTATTATTTATTCCAGGCACATTCTGCAAAAGCACAGTATTAAGGAAGGATCTATAATATTGTGTCAGTATGGACAAAATGGCATATGCTCAGCACTACAATTCGGAGACTTGAGAAAGGCAGGATTTAAGTATCATGTGAGACAGTACCACCTATACAAGACAAACGTCACAGATGATTGGACATTTTATTCATCATCACAAAATCTGCCGGCAGTGTTAAATGATCCAAATAGGGGCAAGCAGAGCAACTTTTTTACAAAAACTTGGGGTGATGGATTCATAGACAAGATAGAAATTTATCCTAGTCCTTATTTGCCTGAAATAACTTTATTACACTTTGAGTCATATTGTAAAAAGATATCTAAAAGATACAGAAGACATTGTCAGCTAAAAGAAAGTTTGCCAGTCAAGGCAAAGACACCTGTTGTTGAGACTGTCTGTGAAATACCAAGTATTTTCTATGAGCAGTCCTTAGCACTCAATGATCCTCAAAATTTCAGCAAAGTGTTCCCTGGTCTCTCCAATACACCCGATATTAACTCTACAATAAGATCACTACAAGAAACTTTAAGCACATACCTGGATGTTATAGAAATGAAGATATCAAAACAGGTTGCCCAAAAATCAGATGCATTTTTTCATGCTATGCTATCTCATGACACTATTATGGAACAAATGGCAAGAGCGGTGAAGACTGTACAAGTCACAAGACAGGATATTGCTGGTGTTAAACAAAATTTAACAGAAAGTCCTTTGAAACTTATAAGTCTGACAAGAATAAATCACAATTTGAACAATGTTCATGAACTATTGAAGTTAATAGCTACAGTTCAGCAAACTCAACCTATGATTCAACTTCTTCTTAGCACATCGGATTATGTAGCCGCTCTTGATTTGATTAGTTCCACACAAAAGGTATTGTCAACTCGCTTATCTGGTATACAAGCTTTCCGACACTTGTCTCCACAGTTAACAGAAATGAAAAGGTTAATTCATAAGATGCTAAACAATGAATTTTCAAGGTTCATTGTAACTGATCTCAATAGAGCCCCCAAAGACCTGTCTGAATTGCCAGATAGAGACAAAATTGTATCGATTGTGTCTGGAATATTACGTCTAAGGGAGTTTGATTTTCTTGATATTTTCAAAACAGAGGCAATGACATCCATTCAAGCTACAGTAAAACAATGTTTAATAGAAATAATATCACAGAGAGATGGTAGTACAGAAATTGTTTTGAGGGGTTCCAATGCTGATACTGGGTTGTTGTGTAATGAAGGCATTATATTTCTCCAAAAAGTTACTCCTAACATAATGAATTTATTTAAAAGGATAATGTCAATATCTAATTTGATACTGGATATAAGTCAAATGAGTGATATCACTGGAAATGACAGTGAAGAAATTTGGACGCAGGAGGAACTAACAATGATTGATGAAAAAATTAAAAAACTGATAGGCTCACTTTCAGACTACAGTAATGAAAGGTGTGCCAATCTTATTGTGACAAAGACTGACAAAGAATATGCATTCACAAATTTAATTCAACTGTCTAAATTATCAGAATTAACAGAGAGTTTTTCTAGGCAGTGTGAAAAAATTACAGGACATTACAGTAATGCAATGAGACTTGCATTGAGAAGTTTTGCTATGAAATGTATTCAAAATTTGCACTCTGAGCGAAGATTACAGCTCACTTCTGCATTGAACACTGAACGATGGAAGATAGCAGAAGTGCCATATGAATTGCAAAGTGTTATTAGTAAAATTTGTGATACTGGAGAAATTCCCTTGACATTGCTTTATGAAAGTGGCAAACCAGATGGAAAATATTTAGTAATAAACAAAGAAAACTTTGCTGTTGTTGCATCAGTACAGCTTTTGATCAAAATATTATTTGAATATTGTGATGCAAGCAAACAATCTCCAGACATAGTTCAATATTTAGTACATTGTATGTTGGAGCTCACCAGATTGTACAATTCACGATGCTGCCAATTGGTATTAGGAGCAGGCGCAATACAAAGTGCTGGCTTAAAGACTATTTCCACTTCGAACCTTGCTTTAGTGTCGAGATCTCTGCAAGTTCTTTTATGGCTTTTGCCTTTGATAATTAAGTTGTTAGAGAAAATTCACTCCAAGGAGCTGTCTCTAAATGGGTTTAACAGTATTGAAAATGATATAGCTGGGCATAAAAAAGAAATTGAAAGTAAAATTTGTTTAATAGTGAGTAACATGTTAAGTTCACAACTTGGAGGCTGGGAAGCTAAACCTCCAGTACCTTCTCAAACATTCCGGAATATATCTAAACATTTAGTTAAACTACACGAAGCTCTTATTGATATTTTACCTTTAGAACAAATTCGCAATATATATATGAAAGTACATGATAACTTTAAAGACAAACTGAGAGAACAATTAGCTAAAATGAACATTGTAGCAAATGGTAGTCCTCAACATGGTGTTGTAACATCTGAACTGACATTCTACTTGCAAACTCTCAAAACACTAAGAGTTATTAATGAACATGATACAGAAGATAACATATTGTATGACATTTGGTTACATTAATAAAAGTACACAAAATAATTTAAAATCAGTTATAAATTACAATTGATCACTGCAGTGTATAGTTTATGTTACTTACTAATTAATTATATTGATTGTCATGAAGATTCTAAAGAATAGTCACATTTTCAAAAATCCTCCAATCATTTTCTTTTAGAAAAATGTTAGGAGGTATTATTGTTAATATTGTCAAATAAGTATAATATTTAATTATATTTAATGAGTTTCTATTTTCATATAAGATACCATTCCCTATCTCATAAGCTCTAATTTAACCAGAATTATCTCAAATATTATGTATTAAAGTATGTGTGATATATTTAAAAAAACAATGTTTGTAAATAAAGTAATATTTCTATAATTTATAGATTGCATACAAATGATTAAATGATTATCAAAATATAGTGATGCATCATGCTTTAATGGTACTTACTTATTTACTTCAAATTTAATTTTTTGTAAGTAGTATTTTACTATCTTACATCATTAAAATCTTTTAGTTTTACTTGTTCAATTAAATAAACACGCACAAAACTGATAACTGGTATGTAAATAACATATATGAAATGAATCTGAGATAAGTAATAAAACAATTATAATTTGTAACTTATATTTTATACTTACTTAATAAAAATAATGCTATACACAGCACAGCTTTGGCCTTAAAATAAGCGAAATTCAAATACATAATATATTAACATTAGTCTGTTACATCAAAATATGGTTTTTAAACTAAGTAACTTAATAACCCTATTTAACTTTTATCTTATAAATTTCATAAAAATATTTAGTTCTAACATTACCTATATTGCAAAAAAAAACAGAAACCAATTTTTTATCAACGTGTGAGATTTTATAAAAAATATAATAAGTATATTTTATTTTTAGTCTGTATGTTGATATTATGTTCAAAATGTAGGTAGGTATTTAAACTAAATTATATATATGTACATCACAAAAATAAGATGCCATAGGTAGTTATTTAAACTAAATTATATATATGTACATCATAAAAATAAGATGCCATAGGGTATCTTATTAAAAATGCTACACATGTGCAAAAAATTTGAAAGACTAATAATGTTTTAGTTAATCGAATCTCTGACATCGGCCCCATTTTTATAAGAAACAGATTTATTAATGTCAAGTTATTCAGTATTATTCCATCATTATCTTCCACTTTATCTATTAACTTGAGAAATGTAAAAATCTGTAGAACTATTTTAGTTAAGAATGACATGTCTCTCTTTAAAATAACTGTTCTACTGGCTTGCAGTAAGTCTGTTTCTGCACTATACTTTGGGAGTCGATGTCGCGGGCAGGGTACAATACGGAAAAGTTGTGGTACAGAATATAAAAAGTTGATAATTTGAGGCAGAAAAAATAATAATACCGTTTTACTAAAATGGCTGAGGATACCAACTACTGCAAATGTCATGCCAGACACATAGCAAAATGTATCACCTACAAAAACCTTGGATGGATACCTGAAAAATTAGAATCATGTAGTGTGAAAATATTGAACACAATGCCATTTCATTTTTTTTGAATGCCATTTCACATTCAAAAAAGTGTCGGTTCAATTTAGTCTTAATTTTTTCCGTCTAGCCCCCTTTCGCATCGCACGATAAGGAACTCTGTTCCAATAAATCAGAAATACAAAATATAGAAGAACTGAACCCCAACATAAAGCGGTTCTTTGAGCTTCCCTGTACAAAATCTTAATCTTAAAAATAAATAAATAAATATTGACTGTAAAAAAAATTATTTTTGTACACAATGTACTTACCAATTATGTTTTAATAAAGCCAGTGTAGTGGCAAGGTAAGGAATCATTATTTGAAGCGAAAAGTTATGAGCTTTGCACTGATCCCCATTCAACTCTATAATGTCAAAGGTTATTATAGACAAGGCAATTATTACAGACTGTCCAACTTCAAGCCCATTTATTCCAGCCAGAATATTTATTGCATTAGTGCAAAATACAGCCAACATTCCCATATAGATATAATAAAGAAAACCTGTAAAAATATAAATTGATAAGCAGAGGATCCTACCCAAACAAAATGCTCATAGGATGTGCTATATTATATAATAACTAGTAACACACCTTATTGGGCGGGAAAGTTAGTTGAAGTTCTTCTTTCAATTTCAATGTGGTAATAGCAATTAGCATATAAATAGTATTTTAGCTGTTAAGGGCAAGTCACTAGCTCTTAAAAGTGATTACGACTTGTATGTCTTAATCAGGTGTAATTAAAAGGTGTATGCTAAAGCTTGCACAGGTGTTCACACCTGACACCCACATTATTTTTTCCAACTATTGGTAAGTTTATCAAAATCCAGAAATAATACTTAAAAAAAAGTCTCACCAATATTTACAGATATCCCAAAGAACTGTCTTAGAGGTATTGGCACAATAAATGTTGTAGAGTTAAAGTTGACATAATACACAACAAGTAAGGGCAGTGATGCAATGGTTGGCAGCAGCAATTTATATCTCCATTTTAAATTCAACACATCATCTGCAAATCCTAACAGTAGCATACAACATATTGACAGTAAGGCTGCTAACAGTTCTGCAAACTAAAAAAATAAAATTGTTTGGATTCCACAGACTTCTTGAAGCACACAATCATCAAAAGAGGATGAGCTTGGTGACCCTAGATGTAAAAATATTTTGTCTTAGCATTATAGGTTCAGACATACACACAGAGCAAGAGAAAATTGTAAGAAACCTCATGGAATAACATATTGAAAATTGAAATATGCACAATTACGGTAGTAAATAACATTCGTCTATGTATGCACAATACTCATAAAGAAAGATTTTATGAGTTTGAGAGCATTTCATACTTACTTCATTGTGAGGAAAGTTTCCTCTATCCATAAGGCTGTATCCAAATCCTATTGGAATAAATAACAATATTGTTATTAAAAAAATGCATCCTGAAATTACTCCAATTGCTTCTGGACTAAAACAAAATTAAGTAATTGACATTGCATTGTCTTTAAAAAATGTATTGATTGAAAAAAATACAAGGTATTTATGAGACAATAAATATTATGCAAAGTAAACCATTGTAAAACCCAGCAAACTAGCTAAGAGAATATAATCATATAGTGCAAACTACAATCTCCTGTACTATGGAGATAAATGTATCTCCTGTATAATGTAGATGTTAAAGACAATAAAATACTATACAAAAGTGATGCAAAGAAAAATAAAAATCGTAAGTAGTCAGACAGTAGATACAAAAACAATTGTGACCCACTGTGATGGAAGACCTTTGATTTGAGCAATTTTGTTTAGTTTTATGACATTAATATATAGTATTTTATATATATAGCAACACAATTTCCAATCATACACAAACATCCATTTAGGTATACAGAATGCACATTATGTTTTTAGTTTTTGTTTGGGTCATCATCATCATTAACAACCCATCATCCGCTCACTACTGAGCCAGGTCTCCTTTCAGAGAAGGGTTATAGGCCATAGTCCACCACCAATAATTTAAATAATTGGTAATTGGATTATTGCTACATCAAAATGTTAAAAAAATCACCCTCTAAAAAATAAGGAGTTAGACAAATTGCTAATTAGACGTCGATATATCAAATCAATATTAATTTTTATGTTGCAATTTTTAAATTTGTCATTTTGAAAAAAATTACATATTTTTTGGAGTATTTATTATAAGTCGTCTCTATTACTCCCCGGTGGTTGAGAACACTAACATTTGACTCCTTCGCAATGGCTTAAAAGCGTCGCACAGCCAGCAATCGCTGTCCTCGTCTGACAAATGATGTTACGCGGTAACTCTCTTTCACTCTACCTTAAATATTTGTTATCTTTAACAGCCAGTAACCCTTATTTGCGGCCAGATTTAATTAAGCAACCATATATGATAATTAATAGAAAAAAAATTAGCTTCAATTTGACATATAATTAATAAATATATGTTATAAATGTATAAATTTATCGAAATCATACCTGTTTACATCTGGCTGCAAAGAGGTGCGGCCAGGCGCACAACGGCAACCGTGATTTTTTAGAATCTTCATATTAATTACCGTGATATAGACGTTATTTTACTTAAAAAATAAATAAAAATAATGGCTGCCAAATTTTGATAGGCACCCTAGTAAATATATATTCTCTTAATTATAAATAAACATAAAAATTTGGTTTTAAACAAAAAGTCGATGAACGCACCAATCCTGCAGCGGGATCTCGTACTATATTTAATTGCTTAAACGCATTTGACTCTGAAAAGTCAGAGGTGCGTACCCGGGATCGAACCTGCGACCCCCCGGATAGGAGACCACAGTCCTAACCACTAGGCTATCACTGCTTCTATATCACTGCTTTTATTTGGGTACACAACCTTAATTATAAAGTTACCAGTTATTTATTGGTACTGCGTAACTATAGAATCTTTGAGCAATGGTGTATAGAGTCTTTGAGCAAGTGGTAGATTCATCGACTATTCAAAAGGACTTGTCTTTTTATTTGAATAAAAAATATTTCTATTCTATTCTAATGGTTTTGCTTTCTGCACCTTGTCATTTATTGCTGGCTTTAGCCTCTAAGTAATGTTATATCCTAGTTTGTTTGTATTGCATCTTACAAGCACCTCTGCATTTTGTATGAAACTTTTCTGTTTACAACTTTTTTAAGTTAAAATATATTTTTTAAATATTCACAACTGCTATTTACTAACATAATAATTAACAAATTGTTAATCATAGCCTAACATGGTTATCAGTTGATAGGTAAAATACTTACATTTTATCCTTAGATACCTTGCATAGATCGACTCCGAATAAGCCGGCATTTATAAATAAACTTTTTAGCTTAGGTATTAACTCATCAGTTAGGAGGTAAGCGAATAAAGATAAAATTATTAAGATTACTAAAGACCACATGATGTAGGTAAACAAATAAAGTTCCGTGAAAGTTCATGAAGTTCTTCTACCTCTCAAACGTGCACAAACGTGTCTCAAACACAGAACACTATTACTCCTAGCGGAGGTCTCAAATCTCAAACTCTCGTCATTTATTTCGGAGTGGTTAATTTCCTCTATATTATTAAACTCCTATTGTATCCTAGTGTTCGTGGTCTATGCTCCTATTGTTGGGTCCATTATTTTCTACATGATTTAAATCCCAGAGACCCAGAGCAATTTTTGATCCCAGCTGAGCACAGATAGAGGATACGCTGAGAATGACATATATATTATTATACTCTTTGGAATGACAGCTGGAAATGTCAATGGTCAAAGCAGTCATAAAATTGGGCTTGCAAGCTTGCAACGATATACGTATCGGCATAAATAGTACTCTGTGGGTGATAGCGAGACAATGTTCTTATTAGGTATTTAAAGTGTTCGTGGCGTTGATTGAGAATGTACTTCGTGGTATATGGTGGTATGGTGGTCGTGGTCTGTATTGGTGGTTATTTGGTGGGTGTTTCGCGTGTTTCGTGTTTCATGTCTAAGTGATTCATAGTATCCATTAATCTGTGAAGTGATTGTTTTTTTTTGCACTGTTTTGGTTTGCTCCAAGTTTAGTTTGAGTGTAATTAACTTTAAATAGGTACACAGATTAATGATTATATGTATTAAACTCAGTTGACACTTGACTTACTATCTTACCATTGTCCATCAGCCACCTGTAGGTAGGTAGCAGATTTATTTGATTTCATTGTTTTTTAAAAACGCCCCCTAATTTTTTTCATAAGCTACACTGAGATGCCTTATCAATTCATCATCCATCATGTCCATTGCTGGACATAGGTCTCCTGAATGGACCTCCACAGGCTTCGGTCTTGCGCCGCCTGAATCCAGCGGCTCCCTGCGACTCGCTTGATGTCGTCGGTCCACCTAGGGGGGGGTCTGCCAGCACTGCGTCTACCGGTGCGGGGTCGCCACTCCAGCACCTTGCGACCATCAGCTCTTCGAACTATGTGCCCCGCCCATTTCCACTTCAGTTTCGCGACTCGCTGAGCTATGTCGGTGACTTTGGTTCTCCTGCAGATCTCTTCATTTCTGATTTGATCTCGCAGGGATACCCCAAGCGTAGCTCTGTCCATCGCTCGCTTAGTGACCCTGAGCATTCTTATGAGGCCCACAGTTATCGACCATCTCATCTCAATCTCATCAATTCAACAAACAATAACTTCTTTAAACTACTCTAGATCTTATAAGAATTCGTAAATTTTTTAAATTTAAAATTCCAGTTTCTTGAGTTTATAAGAATACACAACCAATAAAAATGCTTGCATTGCATTGAATTACTAACAAATGCGGCGCTTTCTTTCTCTTTTACACATTCCTCGACCTGTGTCGTCAACAAGGGTCAACCCTTGTTGACTCAGACGCAGGTAGCAATCCTAAATTTTAGAATTAGTTTCTATGAATGAAAAACCAATAAGCAGATAAATTATTAATTTAAGTTCGGAGTTTAAACCCTGCTAAATACAACAATGAGCACTATGGACGAAATTGAAGAAGAATCCAAAGCAGCGGCTGAGAAGATGGTTATGAATATGATGCAAAGACCAGGGCAGTTGGAGAAAGTAAGTTGTTTTTTAAATAGGAATAAAATGTTAATATGAACTACCTAATTTAAGTGGTAACATTGTCTGGTAGAGATTCATTAATATTAATTAATAGAGGTGCTATGTGGAACATGCTTAAGAACCAACAATAATTGATCTCATACGATGTACAGTAGAACATTGTTAAGTTGAACTTCAAGGGAGATTACAAAAAATTCGATATATAGAGTTTTCGACTTAAGGTTGATTATACGGGTCTGCCCGCGAAATTAAATTTGAATTTCTCGGGCAGATTCTATAATCAACCTTAAGAAAAATTTCGAGTTAGCTAATTTTATCGTCTTGCAGAGGTATAAACTCATTCTAACAATCGAAAATAAAAAAATTCCTTCACTAAAGTTCAAAAGACCAAGTGAACAATGAACATATCACATATGAATACCAATAATAATAAAACTCAATAACTCAATATAGTAATAAAAAATGAAAAGAAAACAAGAAAGCAATAACTCAGCCATAAATCCCTTTATCATTTCATAGAATTGAAGGGAAGAAAACATTTTTTTGAGTTTTGGAGATTTTTGATTTATCCAAGTACGACTTAATGAGGTTCTACTGTATTATGTATGTGTGAAGCAGTGATATTCTAGTGGATAACACAGATTAATGATTATATATAGTGGTTAGGGCTGTGGTGTCCTATACGGAGAGTTGCAGTTTTGATCCTGGGCATGCAGCCCTGACTTCGGAGTTATGTGGGTTTAAGCAATTAAATATCACATGCTTCAACAGTGAAGGAAAACAATGTGAGGAATCAGGAAACATGCACACCTGGAAGTTCTCCATAATGTTCTCAAAGGTGTGTGAAGTCTATGGCCTATGGCCTTTTAACCCTTCTCTGAGAGGAGACCTGCTCTCAGTAGTGAGCTGTTGATGGGTTGCTGATGATGATGTATTATGTCACAGAATATTTATTGTAAAAACTTGGTTAATAAAAATTTACAAAAAGGTGTGAATTGGAAGTAATAAAATTAACTACATTTTATTTGGTTTATAGTTTTCTCACATTGAACTGAAAAATTGTAGGTGAATTTTAAAGTCACATGTTAATTGTTATCTTAATATATATAAATTACGTGTCACGTTGTTTGTCCGCGATGGACTCCTAAACTACTTAACCGATTTTGATAAAACTTCGTAACTATCTGTAAATTGGTCCAACTTGAAAGATAGGATAGTTTTATCTTAATATTAATTTAATCTATTATACCTACTGGGTCACAGCAATGCGTGGCTGGGTCAGCTAGTAAAATATGTTTTTTTTACAATTATGGCTTGATTAAAAAGGGAACAAATTTTTTGAGCTGTTATTTAAATATTGTGCCGTGTGGTGACGGCAGATCAGAATACAGTTGTCACCACCCCTCCTCTTCCCGCGGGTGTCGTACGAGGCGACTAAGGGAATATAACGGAGAACGGGCAGCAGCGTCCTCTGTGCTACTACTACCATCTACTGCGATCACCAACCCGTCTGCCCCGCGTGGTGATTATGGGCAAACCCTCCCCTTGGGAGAGGCCTTTAGTCCAGCAGTGGACTGTTATAGGCTATCGATGATTGATGATTGATGATTTAAATATTCGAGATGCTATTATGATCAGTTCAAAAACATATTGAGCAGTTATTTAATTTAATGGCGGTTGATTAATTATTGCGACAGTAAAACATGGACAGTAATAAAAAATCAATTAGTCGGTTATTTTATCATACAATGTCAATTATAAAAATAATTGAGCAGTCCAATAACTGAATGAGCGGTAAAAATGATGGAATGAGCGGTTCGATAAATAGTTCGGCAGATCATAGCCAGCGGTGACACCCGAACTCAAATTCATTGAAAAGAGAGGTAAATGTTCGTTAGTTGGGCGGAGCTTATTAGCGCGGGTGGCGGAAGCGACCTATCACAGGGTTGGTAATCGTCTCGCGTGAGCTCGCGTTTTGAATTCTTGCATTTGTTTTCGTAATAAGCTATCTTACTAGGAATATAGCTATAATACGAACGCGATCTAGCCTAACAAGAACTATATTTGCCAAAATCTAAAGTTAGGTTAGGTTGGGGTTTGACATGAACACTCAGGTGCACTTAGGTTCTATTTCGTCGATACCTAAGTTAAATTCTCAAATTACCTAAGATGTCTCAATTAAGAAATTATCTCAGTGATCGATTTTACCACCTCATTGTTTATAGAATGAGATTTCTTACCGACAAATTCCGATTTATTACTGCCCACACGTAACCGCTCGTTTAATAATTTTTACCGCCCATTTAATTATTTTCCTGCTCAACTATATATTCACTGATCCATTTCATTATTTTTTATTACTCATTTTTGTTTACTTTACTGCTTAGTTTTAACTGCTGAACTAGTTATTAAACGTGCCATTTATAATTTTTAACTTACCAAAACTGCTATTTACAACTGCCTCTTTAAATCAGTGCTGATTAAAAATGGTTGAAAATGAGAAGTAATATGCTAGTATTATTTTTGTGCTACCCCTGAAGTGACAAATACCAAAAAATTATGAATTGAACAAAAATTAAAGGGGTAGTGTGGTATTAAAGTATAGTAGAAGTGTAGTAGAAGTGTGGTATTGTGTCTTGTTCAATTCCTAAACAAAATACTTTTAGGTAGAGCAATACAAGAAGAGAATAACCCACAAGAAAGCATCAATTGAGGCACAACTCAAGTCGGCAGTTCAAGGAAAACTGGATGGAGTGAGTGTTGGCTTGAGGCAGTTACAGGAATGTCTGGATGATGTACATCAAATTGATTTAAAGTAATTCATATCTATGTCTAATCAGCTTCTTTTTAATACAAACTCTACTCGGTTGTCTGCTGGTCTATTTATCTGCCCTTTTCGTTAGCCTGTAGTCAGAGTAGTGACTAGCGTATTTCTTCGCGCGTATAGGCTCGTATCGGAATACGGGCTTACACGTGCTCCACATTTTGGCCTTCAAGAAACCGAACGCGCGTACACGCGCTTATTCCGGCGTGTTCGCTCAACCGGTGGATCAGACGAACTCAGCTCGCTCTTAGACGAGCTTATAAATAAGCGACACCGGTTGTACGAGCTGCGCGTGTGGCAAAAGCCGCGCCTTTGCGTTTATACGCTCTTCCAAAAACGAGCTTATACACGCCGAAAAAACGCTAGTATACAACCGCCCTTAGGAATAAAAAGGAATTTAAAAAAAACCGGCCAAGTGCGTGTCGGGCCACGCGCAGTGTAGGGTTCCGTAGTTGAAAGTCTCAAATATTATTGCTTACCTAGGATAGTGCTTTTGTTTTATTTATGAACTAGCTGATGCCCGCGACTTCGTCCGCATGGATTTAGTTTTTAATAATCCCGCGGGAACTCTTTCATTATCCGAGATAAAAAGTAGCTCTCCCGGTCTGAGGAACCACCACTACATCTATTGCTATAACCATGCAAAAAATTGCATCAATCCGCTGTTCTGTTGCGACGTGATTGAAGGACAAACCAACAAACAAACACACTTTCGCATTTATAATATCAGTAATGCTTTATCATAACACTTTTTATAATTGTCAAATTTTTTTACCATACTTAACCAAAGACAAAATTACGTTTAGCTGTCATTTACGTTTTGTTATTCCACTGTCATTTGCGTTTTGTTATTCCATGTCAGATGCGTTTTTCTTATACCACGTTTTATAGTGACATGACGGAAACGCGGTCGAACGGGATAAAAAGTATCCTATGTCCGTCTCCTGGTTCTAAGCTACCTCTCCACCAATTTTCAGCTAAATCGGTTCATCCGTTCTTGAGTTATAAATAGTGTAACTAACACCACTTTCTTTTATATATATAGATATTGAATAAATTTTGAGTTCCATGGTTTAAATACTATAATATTCTACAAAATATGCAACTTACACTACGTGTAATACCTAACTTGGAAAAAACAGATATAACTCCTTAACTAATGAACCCTACTTAGCTGTGATAGTTTTCCTTTAAAATTCATTATATATACTACTGCTGTGAATTTTTTCTTGTATCCTATATGTATACAACCATTTAGCTGGCAGAGGGGGGGACACTTGACTCTAATAAAATTTAGCACTTTAAAATATCATATTTCACAAACGGATCCCTGAATTGAAAAATGGTGTTCCCACACCCACAATATTTTTGAAAGACCTATTCAACGACACCCCACACTATGGGATAGACGAGAAAAAAAAATTCATCCCCACTTTACATTTAGGGCAGGTACCCTAAAAAAAATTATTTTTCACAATTTTATTTCACGACTTTTTCGGCGCCATTGATATTTACACCCTTGTCAAATTACAGATTTCTAGTACCAATCGTCTCTGAGCTAAACCGCGGACAGACAGACAGATAGACAGACGGACGGACATGGCGAAACTATAAAGGTTCCTTGTTTACTACGGAACCCTAAAAACGAAGGGTTTTTCCATAAATAGATAGTTAAATAAAACTGACATCATTTCAGAATGCCCCATGACAAAGGCCACGTTTTCGCATAGGCGTGGCGTTGCGCGTCGCGCGGCGCGTCGCTCGCTCGCTCTCGCTCGCCCTCATACCTTGGCCATATCGCGCGACCGCTCACGCGACTCGACGCGCCGCGCGAAGCGCAACGCCACGCCTATGCGAAAACGTGGCCAAAGACTTCCTTAAAAAAACTTTTACACAGTTTAGTTATTTCTGTTTCATGCACGCCTTTTTGTCATCATTAATATAATCTTCAATTATATAGGATGGATGAATTAGAGGAACTGTTAAGGAGTGTGCCTCCCCTTGTGGCCTCCCTCCAGGCTGTGCGAGAGGAGGATTCTCGACACTCGCAATATGTGACCGCTATGGACAGTTTGAAACACATATTTACGGTGCCCGAAAGTGTTGCCAAAACAAACCAATGGATTGGTGAGGGGAAACTGCTGCATGCCCATCAGGTACAGCCCTCATGCCTCATCGGCTGTGCGATTGTCTGAAAATTATTAGAATAGAATAGAAAAGAAAGTTAGTTATTTTCTTTCTTTCAAATATTTTTTATTCAAATAAACTTACAAATGCTTTCGAATTGTCAAAATATGAAATTCACAAAGGTTCGGGATGCCCTTCCTTGCGGTTGCTCTTTTTCAATAAAGTTTACAATACTAAGTATGCTATGTATACAGTGTTTCCACAATGAGAAGTTCCAAAATTTGCATACTTACAATTCAATACATGTTAAGACGGGCAGACAGAAAGCAGCCCCATTCTCGCCGGTGGAACCTGTTCACAAGCATGACGCATGATCCAGCCGTTGCTTCACTCAACCATATTTGATTGCATCAGTTTGACAATACTAATGCCCTCTGTTTGGCTGGCAGCCTCTCGCTATTGGTTAAAGTGCATTAATGCAGCAAGAACACTATAAATTCAGCCAATCAGAGGTGATGGCAACAATTACATTGATGCAATCATTTTTAGTCAATCCCACAGCTGAGTTATTGGAGATTTCTGAAGTAATTCTCTGTTCTCTAGATGAAAGTTTGCAGTGTGACACCCTTGTGATTCACAGAGCTGTAAAAATTCCAGCATGTAGACTTTAAATAATAATTGTAGAAATTCTAGGGGTAATCTCTCGTCAGTCTTGGTGGATTATCCTCTCATCAGGCCACAACATTGAGGGATTAGAGAGAAAATGAATGAGAAAACCTGGCTCCTTGAACCTTGAATGTTGTGTTTAATTTAAATGATTTTGCATACACTCTTTGTTATCACAAAATATCAGTGATGGAAAGCATTGATGAGGTCTAGGTTGGAGCGCGAATAGCAAATGCCTATTCACTCTTGCCTTGAAGGTACTCGAATTATAAAAACACACTGTGCTATAAAATGTTGTAATTACATACACCGTACAATAAAATGTTTTAATTACCTATATTATTATACCTATATATCGGCACCCGCACGGAAAAACATCGTAACTCACATAGCAATAATTTTGAGTTAAAATCACATTCTTAGTAAATAAAAGATGATCTTTTTGCGCTCCACGAAAAATGAGATGCGATGTTTTTCCTTGCAGGTGTCGATATATCTTTTATATATAAAAATCACTAGTAAGCCTAATAAATAAAATAAAAAATAAAATACTGTATAGGTAGTTGTTTGAACTATTTCTGTGTATGTAATACTTACTTCAGTATATTATATTAGCTTAGTATTCCAAAATTCCTCAGTGCCTGAAGTACAAAAAGTGTCTTCAAACAGTGCGTGTTGCCAACTTGCCAGTGATGACTTACAGATCCGAGACATAGTCGCTCACTATGGGCCTCATAAGAAGGCTCAGGGTCACTCACCGAGTGATAAAGAGAGCTATGCTCGGAGTATCCCTGCGAGATCAAATCAGAAATGAAGAGATCCGTGGAAGAACCAAAGTCACCGACATAGCTCAGCGAGTCGCGAAACAAAAGTGAAAAAGGGCGAGGCACATAGTTCGAAGAGCTGATGGTCGTTAGGCGACCCCGCACCGGGAAACGCAGTGTTGGCAGACCCCCACTAGGTGGACCGACGACATCAAACGAGTCGCAGGGAGCCGCTGAATTCAGGCGGCGCAAGACCGAAGCCTGTTCATGTAGGAGACCTATGTCCAGCAGTGGACGTCTAAAGGTTGATAAAGAAGAATATATTTATATTAGTATTATACGACAATGTGTTTCTATATTTCAGTGCCTTAGTGATTTGGAGAATTCAAGAGATGATTTACTGTATGAGCTACACAGACTACCAAATCAGTCATCTCATGATAAAATAATGCTTAAAGCGTACTTTGAAGATGTTGAGGCTGTATCCAACTTGATGGAGAAGCAAATCAAATTGATTTTGGAGAGAACTTTAAACACCGTACGAAAGGAGCCAACGGTTATTGTGACAGCTCTTAGAATAATTGAGAGGGAAGAGAAAAGAGATCAGATGGCACTGCAGGTAAACTGATCGTAAAATTCTTGTGAATAATGTCTCAAGTCTCAACCAACACTTAACATAGTAGGTTTTCAATATTGTGTAGACATGTCAATGACGTCCAAGTTACTTACTTTAAAGTTGTCATTGTATGAAATGTCAACATAATACTACTATTATAAATGCGAAAGTGTGTTTGTTTGTTGGTTTATTGGTTCGTCCTTCAATCACGCTGCAACAGAGCAGATTGATGACTTGATTTATTGCACGAGTATAGTTGATGGAGAGTGACATAGGCTACTTTTTATCCCGGAAAACAAAGAGTTCCCGCAGGATTTTAAAAACTAAATCCACGCGGACGAAGTCGCGGGCATCATCTAGTATTGAAATAATACCAGTAGGGCCCCAGTTATAATCATTTTTGACATTTGGAAGAAAGAGTACATTTAAAATAATACTCACTATCCATACTCTGTAATCAATAATTTATTTTCCAGCAGAGCATCTCAATAAGCAATCAAAAGAGTGTTAATTTGTTAATAGTTATTTATGCAACTGTTGTATAATAAGGGGTATTAAAACACGAATGTGGGTTTATCACATGAGTGTTTGAATACCTAATTATCAACAGTTGCATACAAGACTTTATCTACTCCCATAATATGAATCCTCTATAAAGGTTCTGAAACAGTTAGCTTACTGCTAATATTAAAACAGCCCTTCCTAGTACCTAACCTAATTAATATCATCCATTACTGAGTATATACAAATAAACTAAGTATTAATGAAAGAATTATTTATTGTAGTAGTATTTAATATTTTGTATAGTGCAATTATTAGAATTCACTTGAATGTTACGTTCTTTAATGTTTGAAGGTCCCGATCCCGATGTACTCCGCGATGTTCTTTTTTTGAAATGATTATGAAATTCAGTACAACATTATAATATCATCCGTTTGGATGACATTATGGTTATTAAGACATTGGGTGTTTTAATGTTGGCAATAAGCTAACTGTTTCAGAATCTTTTATAGAAGATTTAAAGCATGGGAGTAGATAAAATTATAAAACTCTTTGATATTTGATATTGTTTACAGCAACAAGACCAGACTGGGTTTATGCCACCCGGCAGGCCCAAGAACTGGCGTACGAAAGCTTTCGAAGTGTTGGAGCGCGTCACCGCCCAGCGGGTGGAGGGCACTCGAGTGGACGAGCGCGAGGACAACAAGCTGTGGCTCATACGGTATCTGGAGTTGACGAGGCAGTTGATTTTGGAGGACTTGATGGTGGTTAAGACTTTATGCGTGCCGTGCTTCCCGCCCCATTACGACATCGTGAATAAATACGTGAACATGTATCACACGTGCTTATCCACTAGTGTAAGTTTGGAATCCTGATAAAGTTGATTTTGTTCTGCAACTCCGGCATCTGACCTGAGAATGTTTTTTTTTCATCATCATCGTCCACTGCTGAACCTACCTAGATCTCTTGAAAAGACCCTCATAGAACACGATAAACACGATCTTGTGCTTTTCCGTCCTCCTAGTTTGGGGAGGGGGAAGGGGGGGGGGGTTTACAATAATGTCCTGTCCGAATCCGGCCACAGCGGCCAACCTTCTTAGCCATCTGAGCGGAAGATGTGCGCAAATACAGGTGCACTCTACTTCTTTATTCTCATAGTACGACAGACGGAAATCCGATCGAATTTTAAGTTAAAATTCACGCAAAAACGTTCAATGGTGTCATGGCGTCGGTCGTGACGTCACATTTATATTTTTATAATAGTTTGTCAAAGTTTGAAGATTGATGTGACATATCACTCTGATTAGTGTTCAATCCAATATGGCGGATTGCTGTATTTTATAGTTTTATTATAGGTGCCGTGGGTAGTTCGATTATAATTTTTAATGTATTTAACTTTATATTTCAGTTGCAGGAAATCGTTCAGACTGGTTTGGAAGGCAATGAGTATGTGACGTTGCTATCTTGGATTCTGAACACATATCCAGGCCCGGAGCTGATGGGCAGCCCAAAGGTTAATGTGGATGTTTCCACTCTGCCACCACTGCTGAGCGATGAAATAATGCAGAAGTTACAGGATGACTATTTACAGGTAAAACGTAGATTCATAGTTTTGACTTTAAGGATGACTATACGAGTCTGCCCGCGAAATTCAAATTTAATTTGGTTTTTCGCAATTTGTAAACTAATACGACAAAGTAGGCTTATCACATTCAAATTGCGACAGTAGCCGTATAATCTTCACACGTTTATATAAAAATCTTTCCTTGAAAGTGTCCAGTTTAAGAAATCCTATTAATATTATAAATGCGAAAGTTTGTGAGGATGGATGTTTGGATGTTTGGATGGATGGATGGATGGATGGATGGATGGATGTTTGTTACTCTTTAACGCGACAACGAATGAACCGATTTTGCTGAAATTTGGCACAGACATAGATTATAGTCTGGAATAGCACATAGGCTACTTTTTATCCCGGAAAAGCAAACAGTTCCTGCGGGATAGCATCGCAATTTTTTACGCATTTGTCCTTCAAAATTCGCGCAATGGAGTTTTAGATTGACGTGATTTTTTTGCACAGGTAAAGTTAAGGGCCTGAAAAATGACACAGGCTACTTTTTATCACGGGAAAACAAACGGTTCCTGCGGGATATTAGTATACTACTTTTTACACATTTATCTTTCAATTATGCGCCAACGGAGTTACAGATTGACGTGGTTTTTTGGATAGGCATAGTTGATGCCTTGAAAAGTGACAAAGGCTACTTTTTACCCTGGGAAAGCAAACAGTTCCCGCGGGATATTAGTGTGCTACTTTTCGCATATTTATCCTTAAATTATGCGCCAACGGAGTTACAGATTGACGTGGTTTATTGGATGTCATAGTTGAGGACTTGAAAAGTGACAAAGGCTACTTTTAACCCCGGGAAAACGAACAGTTCCCGCGGGATATTCGTATGCTACTTTTCACATGTTAATCCTTAAATTATGCGCCAACGAAGTAACAGATTGACGTGGTTTTTTTGATAGACATAGTTGAGAACCTGAAAAGTGACAACAGCTACTTTTTATTCCGGGAAAACAAACAGTTCCCGCGGGATATTCGTAGGCTACTTTTCACATATTTATCCTTAAATTATGCACCAATATGCATGCATGCATACATGTATGTATGTATGTATGTGTGTATGTATATATGCATGTATTTATGTATGTTTGTATCCTCCTCTTACTAACTATAAATACATTAGCTATATCCTAACCTACTTATTATTTACTCATAATATCCCACTTATATTATTAATGTGAAAGTTTGTGAGGATGGATGTATATGTGTAGGGGTTCATTAGTTAAGGAGTTATATCTGTTTTTTCTAAGTCAGGTATTACACGTAGTGTAAGTTGTATATTTTGTAGACTATTATAGTATTTAAACCATGGAACTCAAAATTTATTCAATATCTTATTAATATTATAAATGCGAAAGTTTGTGAGGATGGATGTTTGTGAGGATGGATGTTTGTTACTCTTTAACGCGACAACGAATGAACCGATTTTGCTGAACTTTGGCACAGACATAGATTATAGTCTGGAATAGCACATAGGCTACTTTATATCCCGGAAAAGCAAACAGTTCCTGCGGGATAGCATCGCTATTTTTTACGAATTTGTCCTTCAAAATACGCGCAACGGAGTTACAGATTAACATGGTTTTTTGGATAGGCATAGTAAATGACTTGAAAAGTGACTAAGGCTACTTTTTATCTTGTGAAAGCAAACAGTTCCCGCGGGATATTAGTGTGCTACTTTTCACATATTTATCCTTAAATTATGCGCCAACGGAGTTACAGATTGACGTGGTTTATTGGATAGGCATAGTTGAGGACCTGAAAAGTGAAAAGGGTACTTTTTATTCCGGGAAAATAAACAGTTCCCGCGGGATATTCATATGTTACTTTTCACATACTTATCCTTCAATTATATGCGCCAACGGAGGTTTAGATTGAAGTTTTGGATTGTTTTTTAGCACAGGTAAAGTTAAGGGACTGAAAAGTGACAAAGGCTACTTTTTATTCCGGGAAAACAAACAGTTCCCGCGGGATATTCATATGCTACTTTTCACATATTTATCCTTAAATTATGCGCCAATATGCATGCATGTATACATGTATGTATGTATGTATGTTTGTGTGTATGTATGTATGTATGTATGCTTGCATGGATGCATGCATGTATGTTTATATGTATGTGTGTATGCATGTATTTATGTATGTTTGTATCCTCCTCCTACTAACTATAAATACATTAACTATATCCTATCCTACTTATTATTACTCATATTATCCCACTAATATTATTAATGTGAAAGTTTGTGAGGATGGATGTATACGGATGTATGTTTGTATAGATATATCTATAATAGATGTAGTATACGGATGGAGGGATGTATGTTCTCTGAGATAGGGGTTGAACTATTTTGACTGTTTAACTACATAACTTCGTTAAATTTAAACTAATTTTTATTATTATTTTTAACCGACTTCAAAAAAGGAGGAGGATCTCAATTCGACGGAATCTTTTTTTATATCTGTTCACCGATTACTCGAAGACGCCTGAACCGATTTGGAAAATTCTTTTTTTGTTTCAAAGGGTATACTTCCCAGGTGGTCCCATTTAAATTTTATCGGAAGCAGTCGAGCGTTTTTAAAAAATCTACAATAAATTATATACTTTGTAGTGGCGCGGGCGTTTAAAGGTATGCTCCCGGGACAAAAAGTAGCCTGTGTTATTTTCCAGGTCCTCAACTTTACCTGTGTAAAAAACCACGTCGTCTATATGCACTTGCACTTTATATGGTGAAATATTATAACTGCGAACGTGCGTTGGTTTGTCCTTCAATCACGCCCCAACAGAGCTACGGATCGACGTGATTTTATGTAGGGGTACCTATAGTTGAGGACCTGGAGAGTGACAGGCTACATTTTATCCCGCAAAGTCAAAGAGTTCCCGAGGCATTTTAAAGGCTAAGTTCACGCAGACGAAGTCGCGGGCATCAGCTAGTTAATTAAAATAATGACTAATTTGTGAGTAACTCACGTCCAACTCACTATTTTGATTAATTTCTTAAACTGGTGACTCGTATAGTCATCATAAGAAAAAGATAGCTTGGCAATGAAATACAAATATGTTTATTATTCACATAACACAGCTCAAGCTACTTGGTTTTTTGAAGCAGCAATAATTGATTTGTACATATTTACGTTTCTAAGAAAAGAATGCCTAGAAAGTAGTTTAAAGTGGACTAGCTTTAGCCTGCGACTTCATCCGCTTGGAGATAGAGATATAGACGATATTCTCGGATTCTACCCAGGCCAATACAAAATGGCTATCATAATTGTAATTAGGTTTTATTTATGTTATTTGTAGAAAATGGAGTCGAACTACATGGAATGGATGGAGAAGACGCTGGAGTCGGAGCGCGCGGAGTGGGCCGGCGAGCGCTCGCCCGAGGTGGAGCCGCACACCAACGCCTTCCACACGCACGCGCCCGTCATCATCTTCCAGATGATCGACCAGAACTTGCAGGTCAGTAGCGCTAGCACGAACGTCTGCCGTGGACGGGGAAGACGCTGGAGTCGGAGCGCGCGGAGTGTGCCGGCGAGCGCTCGCCCGAGGTGGAGCCGCACACCAACGCCTTCCACACGCACGCGCCCGTCATCATCTTCCAGATGATCGACCAGAACTTGCAGGTCAGTAGCGCTAGCACGAACGTCTGCCGTGGACGGGGAAGACGCTGGAGTCGGAGCGCGCGGAGTGGGCCGGCGAGCGCTCGCCCGAGGTGGAGCCGCACACCAACGCCTTCCACACGCACGCGCCCGTCATCATCTTCCAGATGATCGACCAGAACTTGCAGGTCAGTAGCGCTAGCACGAACGTCTGCCGTGGACGGGGAAGACGCTGGAGTCGGAGCGCGCGGAGTGGGCCGGCGAGCGCTCGCCCGAGGTGGAGCCGCACACCAACGCCTTCCGCCAGGTGATCGGCCAGAGGTGAGATTGACTAAAAATCAAATCTTATTCATTTCATGGCATTAGCGTCAAAGTAAAATATTCCTTGACTGTATTGGTTTTTAAAGTCACAAATTCAGTACCCCGATTCTAACATGGAGCGTTATGGAGCGTATCGTACATACCTTAACGTATGAGAACGCATACACGAAATTGAGCTCTTATTTAATGCTGTTATGGTTTATTTCACTTTGACGCTAAAGCCATGAAATGAATAAGATTTTGATCGGCAATTTTTAGACAATCGGGGGGCTGAACTTGCAGGTCAGTAGCGCTAGCACGATCGTACGTGTGCCGTGTTTCAAAACAAACAAAAAAAAAATCAAAACTGAAAGTTATTCATTTCGTGTAGGCCAACCTGTGCCTCTTATGACAAATGAAGACTACCACCCGTTCGGAAACCAAATTCTAATTCTGATTCTGAGAAGAGCCGGCAAGAAACTAAGCAGTCGTTCTTTTCAAAATAAAATGATAACAATATTGTTATGTATTACAATGTCATAAGTATTTACATCATATTTTAGGCAGCAGTGTCTCTACAGATCTCGCTTACGCAACTGATTGAAAGTAGATATCACGCATTTCTGCGGACAGTGGCCATAGAGTAAAATGGACAACACACTCAGGGCGCGCTTTCCGAAAGGTGTGGTTTCGATCTCCAGCGGTTCCGCAATTTTTGACTTATTCACAATTTATTCGGCCCTTAAAATGCTTTTATTTTGTTTTAGGTTACGGAAACTATTAGCAAGGAGATCACATTCAAGGCTCTATTGCTGAGTGTAGATCAGGTCACGCGTTACGGGAACATGTACAGAGAAGGAGTTATACAATTCAAGGTATATTATCATTTTAGTATGTATTATTTTTCTTTCTAATAATATCAAGCCATATTATATAAAGCAAAAGATCTTAAGTCTTCAGGGGATACCACATTTGCTATCCGCGTATAAAAAAGAACTGGAAGCTCTCCAATGCGTGGACAAGATAAAACAACCCCTTTGTTAATTTTATCCTAGGATGACTAATTTAGCAAGTTTTCTGAATGAGCTACGCCAGAAGACTCACTTCTAATTTCGCTCTTTACAATAACAATGTGGTTCTTTCTGTTGTTCACAATCTCTAAACTGAACTGACATGTCTTAAACTCTTAATCTATTGCTACCGTTTTCCGCAAGGAGAACTAGCGCGAGGTTTAGAAGTGAAGTTTAGTTAAGTTTATAAATTGCGTACAACAGAATTAACGACTCTGACTTAACATATTTTTCGGGCATTAAATGACTATATTTTGCTCACAGAACGCGCACTTCGCGGACCGGTCGCGCGTGGCGTACTTCACGCACCACATGATCACGATCGTCAACAACTGCGAGCAGATGGTGCGGCTCGCGCAGCAGACGCAGGCGCGCCGCTGGCCGCCCGCCAAGCACCACCCGCCCGCCGAGCGCAGCTTCGAGCGGCTGCTGAACACTTTCCAGGTAACCCCCATCAGATGGTGAGGCTCGCGCAGCAGACGCAGGCGCGCCGCTGGCCGCCCGCCAAGCACCACCCGCCCGCCGAGCGCAGCTTCGAGCGGCTGCTGAACACTTTCCAGGTAACCCCCATCAGATGGTGCGGCTCGCGCAGCAGACGCAGGCGCGCCGCTGGCCGCCCGCCAAGCACCACCCGCCCGCCGAGCGCAGCTTCGAGCGGCTGCTGAACACTTTCCAGGTAACCCCCATCAGATGGTGTGGCTCACTTGAAAATTATAGTGGCCTTATGGTCCTCATTAGCCTATTTTCACTTCTTCCCCATGCATGTATGCAAAATGTGTACACTGTGTCAGATGTTTTCGGTTTTGTTAAATAAATAACATGCCTAAGAAAAGTGATGTCTGAGCATAAAATATGTTCCAAGTTTCGTTTTAGCAATAGCCAATCTGGTTATCTAACCAGGATCTATGCTTTAATATACCCTCCGAGGATATCGGCAAAAATCTAAGTTGGATCAACGTTGCAACGAGCACTATCGATTTGTTTTGTTACAGACATTAAGAGATGAAGCAGCAAAGTTTTTATTGGAAGAAGCATTTTTGGATTTAGAAGAACACTTTGACGATTTATTTACTCTTAAATGGATGACTTCGACAATACCAGTTGACACGATTTGTGTGACACTCGAAGACTACTTCCAAGACTATAACCATTTAAGGGAAAAGAACTTTGAATATGTCATAAATGAGGCTCAGAATCTTGTGTACAAAAAGTATATAACTGCAATGTTGTCGAAGAAAATAACGTTCAAGACTGTGGAAGAAGCTCAACAAGCCGCCACGAAGATTGTGAAGGAAGCTAATCAAATAAGGTCGTTCTTCAGGAAAATAGCGTTGCATGCGGAAGGTGTCAACGTGGATTGGCCGTTTGAAGTGATGGGTCTGTTAGCTGAGGTAAGTGGCTGCTTTTTATTTAGGAGCAAAATTTATGTACTCACAGTTATTGACAATGTCGCAATATTTTCAAAACAAACTGTCTCTTTAAACCAATAACAATGGTTAAAACATCTTTTTACCTATGCCCGGTTCTAGTTGGTGGATAAATTTTATCTAGCAACCTAGTAAAATGTTTCATATGTTTTTTGTACCATGTAATGTAACGTATTTTTAAAAACAATATTATATAACAACGTTGCTACGGCATACAGCACTAATCGAAAGATTGCAGATTGATAGAATATATGAAACGGAGCTACGTATCGACGTGATTTTTTACATGGGTAGTTTATAGTTGAGGACCTGGAGAGTGACATGGGTTACTTTTAGGGCCTGTTTCACCACCTTTGATAAGAGTCGGATAGCCTAACCGTAAATTTTGTCACTCTCTTTCTTCATGTTAAGTGACAAAGGCAAAATATGCGATTAAGCTATCCGACACTTATCAGAATTCAGAAGGTGGTGAAAGAGGCCCTAAATCTCGGAAAATCGGGAGTTCCCGCACGATTTTAACAACTAAATCCACGCGGACGTCGGCTAGTGGGTAGTAGTCAGGATGGGACGGTCCAGGTGCTGCGGTGCCAGGACATCGAGATGCTGTCGCTGGACCTGCACGGGCTGCTGGAGAAGTGCCCGGACGTGTCGGAGGAGCAGCTGGCGCGGCTGCTGGCGCTGCGCGGGGACGTGCCGCGCGCGCACGTGCGCGACACCGTGGCGCACGTGCGCGCCGCGCGCCAGCAGCCGCGCGCGCCGCCGCACCCCGCCGCGCCGCAGCTCTTCGCGACCATCACCTTCAGTGACAGGCTGCTTGCACACTTCACACTCTGAAAGGTCGACGGTAGATCCCCACCTGCTGCACTTGTATGCATTTCTTATTGCGCAGTTACACAAGTCGCGAGTCACATTCCCGACGCTCGAATTCGAGCACCGCTTAACTGATACGAGTTTTTGTCATAATGTAATGTAATTTATAATCGCGGGCGAAAATTGTATTGAGAGTTATCGCATAGGATAATCGCATACGATTTCTTGTTACTCCCATTTGAGAAACTCTTCTTGTGTAACTGACGCCTTACGCTTATTGGAGGGGAAAGGAGACATTAGTCAAATTAATTAATATGGGCAAGTGATGTACCTATGGACGCTTGTACCAGTGGACACAATCAATTCCGTCGGAACTAGCAACCCTAAAATTCTAATTTGAAAGCGGCCGTAAAGCTTTGTCTATGGTTGACAATTCGCGTTCAAATTAGAATTTTAGGGTTGCTAGTTTCGACGGAATCGGTTATGTCCACAGGTAGGTACAAGCGTCCATAGCTACATAACTTGCCCCCATTTAAAAAAAGCGGCTCCCTGCGTCACGTCTGGTTTCGTCGGTCCACCTAGCGGGGGGTCGGCCAAAATTGCGTTCCTCGGTGCATGTTCTTCACTTGAGCACCTTGGGACCCCAATGACCATTTCGAACTATGTAGCTTGAATAGAAACTTCGAATAAGTTATTGAGCTCGCTGTTTATAATATCAATAGAACTTCATAAGCCTCAATAGCCCTATGGTTAAAGGTGTGGAGTGAAAACTGAAAGGTCGGCCGGTTCAATCCCCACCCGATTCACTATTGTCATACCTAATAAAATAAATACAAGCGAAGTGATTAAATTCATATACTAACTTCTGACAATCTCTACTCTGTCCTCTCGATGTCAAGCGGGACAAAAACAATGTTATACGCCAAACATTAAAATACTAGGCGTTATTCACTGGAAGTGAATTTCGCTTCCTTTTGTAGTATAGTTAGGGATTCTTTGTCGGTGGTATAAGCTAGAGTTAGGATGTTTTATTACCAAAATAATTTCAAATATATTTTAATTAATGAATTTATTTAAAAGAAATTATATAAGAATATATAAATATAAATTTATTAAAAAATAATTATTAATCATCTTTGATAGAAAATAAAAGTAATTCTAAGTACTTCCTAAAAGGATGAAAGATATTCAAACAAATTATACCAGTTGAAAAAGATTTATGGCATTGAAAAGGCTCTCTTAAAAATTACCCATCCTTGTAATTAATTCATTAGCAAGTTTATCATTTAGTTCTAGACTAAGTTGATTGATTAAGTGCCGATTTCACCAATGTCGAGTGCCGTTTATCCGAGGGATAAATTGGGCGTTTTGACAGTTATTGTATTTAGTTACTAGCTGATGCCCGCGACTTTGTCCGCGTGGATTTAGTTTTTAAAGTCCCTCGGGAACTCCTTGATTTTCCGGGATAAAAAGTAGCCTAGATGTTGACCCGAGTAATAAGCTACCACGGTATAAAATTTTGTAGAAATCTGTGCGGTAGTTTTTACGTGAAAGAAGGACAAACAAACTGACAAAAATTTAATAAAAATCTGTTTTGGGCTCAGTATCGATAGTAAAGCATCCCCCAATTAAAATTTTCAAAATATATTAAATGTACAGAAATCTTCCAGTTACAGTTTTATTATATTATGTATAGTTATTATGTTGGTGAAATTGGCCCTAATAATAACAAGTTTTATTGTAAATTACTTATGCACATTGTATATACACACAAAGATTGCTAATTTATACTAAAACTATTGCAATCGTTATATATTTTAATCACTTTAATTTATCGTTATAATAGTTACTATGATTATTAATTTAGTTAATAAAAACAAAGTATCATCTGTATCGCACTTAAATTGTAGGTGTATTTGTAGAATAAAAACACCCAATAAATCAATACTTTTGTTAAACATGTGGATGTTATTTTATTTTTGTCGACTCCATCTCAAGGTTTGGCCCACATTAGAATCTTGCACAGTAGTGAAGCGGCCCCCTACGCCGCTACAACGTTTCGCTATTAAGAAATAAACGCGCTCGCGATTTTCCGAATCACGGCACGGTCGAGCTTACAACATTTTCATAGAAGATAGATAGAGGTGTTTTGTTTTTAATTTTGTATGTAACAATTGAATTGAAGAATAAAATAAATAGAAAATTGTTTTCCAAAAAGTTGTTAGCGAGATAATCTTGTAACTGAGGAGCAATTTGTGGCAAAGGGGCGCCAGACGCGCGCGCCGCTCGCTGCGATGTGGGGCATCGTTCTGCTCATCTTCTTCGTCGCAGGTGAGTAATTTCAGATACATCTGTACCAAGCAAATTATTAAAATAGAATAAAAAACCCGGCTGATGTATAGAATACTAGCCGATGCCCGCGACTTCGTCCGTGTGGATTTGGTTTCCAAAATACCTCGGGAACTCTGATTTTCCGGGATAAAAGTAGTCAGTAGCCTATTTCACTCTCCAGGTCTTCAACCATACCCGTGCAACAATCTGTTGCTCTGTTGCGGCGTGAACAAACAAACACACTCTCATTTCAAAAGCTCGAGGATTAACTGAATAGCCAGTGTCTCTCGGGATGATGTAAGGATTCTAGCATAAAATCATGTTAGGATGCTCCATACATCTTATCAGGCATTTAGAAGTTATGGTGGAATAAAGAAACTCACATACATGAACTCCGAAATCCTACACTCCTTTTTTGGGCAGTCATGTAAAGACCTCAAAAAGTCTTGTAAAATCGTCTTCGCTGTTTGCATTAATGAAACAACAAACTGAAAACATTGAACAACATAAATTGATTGGAAACGATCCTTACTAAATGCGAAAGTGTGTTTATTTATTTGTTTGTCCTTGAATCACTCAGCAACGAATCAACGTAATGTTTTGCATGGGTAGATATAGTTGAGGACTTGGAGAGTGACAAAGTCTACCTTTTGTCCCGGAAAAAACGCAGTGTGGGATTTTTAAAACCTAACTCCAAACTGATGAAGTCGCGGGCAAAAGCAAGTTTATTATGTTTTCAATTTGTAGTACTTAAATAATTTTAAACTTTCATATCGAGGTATGTATATGAATGACTAATGATTGCAATGAATTGGTAAAATCTTCGTCGTAGCAACTAGATACCGCCCTTCCTACAAACAACAGCGCCATAAATGCGGCAACGTAATTTTATAGTTTGAAAACGTCAAACATTGGTTGCTACGTGACTATGTGGGTACGCGAGTTCAGGCGTACTATGAATTGCCGCAATTTACTAGTACGCCGACGGTATCTAGTAGTGTGCGAAGCGACTACCATTTGGACCATACTTCATACCATACCATGATACCAATAGGTACAATACCTACTTGGTTCAATATTGGAATGCGAAAAATGAACTACACTTGACCGAGAAACATTTCGTTTCATGTTGCAATTTCCACGTACCTTCATCAAATTAATGATTTTGGAGTTGTTCCAAATTAGTAAAGAAAACGCGATGCCGACACATCACATCATCGACATAAGCATATCGGCATGCCGTTATGCTTAAGTCGATGATGTGAGATGAAACAACAACTGGGCTTTCAGAAATACGTAGTTTTAACCGTCTAGGAAGAAAGTCAAAGGGCCAAGATAAATCATATAAAAAATCTGGAGAAAAGCAGTCAGATCTGGTTAATTTGACATAAAATAGGAAAAATTTTCTACAGTTATTTTATTTGCAAAATTTCTATGATTAGAAAACATCATTTTAAGTTTTTTTAACCCACGACGCTAAAAGAGGGTGTTATAAGTTTGACGTTGATGTCTGTCTGTCTGTGTGTGTGTCTGTGGCATCGTAGCTCTCAAATGGATAGACCGATTTCGATGCGGTTTTTTCATTTGAAAGCCAGTTTCCTTGCGGTGGTTCTCAGCTATGTTTGGTTAATATCGGTCCAGCAGTGTAAGAGTATCAGCTCTTTTCCAAAATGATGTACTTAAGGCATTTTTGGCGTATGATTACTCGATTAAGTGCTTCACGCGTGCCAGTATAATCGTTAAGTGACAATTAATTGATAACTTCGACTGTCATAGATTCTCATGTCGGGGTTTTTTAAATTTTCAATTTACACTTGTTTATATTTTCAAAATAGAACCGTTTTCCCCCGAAGGGTAAAAAACGGATATTTAGGTTTCAGCCGTAGCTTGAACCACAGGTGAGATTACCCTTCCAATATTCGTCATCAACATCTTCTATCTCTTTCTTGTACTAGCTAAACTCGTAATGTCGCAACTATACCTGTCCTTGTCTGGATTCCGACACCTAGCCAGGCAGCGCGTGGCGGCCATCTTCTTCAGTACTTTGAGCCGGCAAGGCCCTTAGGTGTGGTTCAAGCTACGGCTGAAACCTAAATATCCGTTTTTTACCCTTCGGGGGAAAAACGGTTCTATTTAGGTGTTCGAGCCTATGCTTGAACCACAGGTGAGACGTGTTTATTATCTGCCGGCGCTGCCTGACTAGTCTTGGTGCTCGACACTTGATCTGTGACTAGTACTAAGCGTACTGTGAATATTAGTCCTATTTTATGAGTAAAAGAAATGAAAGAAAAGGACAAAAGCTAGAAAGAAATTATAACATAAATTTATTAGGGTATCGATGGAAGTATGTTTACAAAATTACAAAAATAATTCACAAAATCAACAAGAACTTATGACCAATAACATTAAGAAAAAAAGAAAAATAAACTGTCACAAAATTAACGTGATCTATAATCCAGCTACACTATAGGTGAAAAGTATTTACTTAGAATATTTGTATTGCAACTACGGTTTGGCTTTATCTCTCTGAAATAATGTCGAAAGAAAGTATTTTTGGATCGCCAATTTCCTCTCTTTAGAACTTCATCAATATTACAATGATTACCAATCCAGTTATTAGTCGCAACTGCTGCCCTAAAGCTTCCTGCACTTGCTGATAAGCCCGCTTCTTTAAATAATGTTTTGATCCATCCTGCGATCACAGTTCGAGAAGAGTCAAGACTCTTCCCCTTGTAGTGATGAATAAACTATCCTTACATGATGTATTACGGCGTATCTTTGAAACGGAGATGGTTTTCTTAACCCAAAAGACTAGGTCTAATCGATTATCTGAATTGATTTCCCCCTTTCTTAATAACCAACCTGATTGTCTATATGTTGCTGAATCAGTTTTAGAGCCGAACTTAGGCCAGAATATAATTTCGTCTCCTTTATCTTCGAAGTCACTCCCTCCTATTGATAGAAGAGTTAAATCATGGACTCTTCTTCCCGTAGCTAACAGAAGGAGCGCGCAAGTGTGTCTTGATATCGCGAAAAGGCTGTTGTTATCAAATTGGTATGACTGTAAAAAGGTCAGTAAGTCCTCTAATGTCCACGATATAGATTTTTTTACTGGAGGATTCTCTGCAAATATACCTTTTAGGACTTGTTTAACAAGGGGATGAGATCCGAGCTCAGCGGATCTTAACGGATTTCCAAAGTTTGCTACGACCGACTTGTGAACTGCTATGGTCCTGGGTGCTAGCTTTACTTCTTTATAAAGGTAGATCAGGTACTTAGCCAAATCTTGAGGGCTAGGGTCATCTTCGGCAACGGCGTTTGTTTGAGCCCACCTACGCCATCTTAGCCAGATTGGTTTATAGGTTTTTGAGACGATAGTCTCCAAGATGATTCCAGCAGCTTCACCTCTTCCTCAGACCAGTTTGCTATTTGTTTGGACCAGCCCGTACCAACCAAGCCCCCAACTCCATGTGTTCTACTCCTTGAGGAGCACAATTCGTGCGAAGATCCGTTAGGTTTTCGCGAAGATTCGGAATCAAGAGGGCTGGTCTCTCTTTCAATCGGTCCAGCTCTGGTTTCCAGAAGACTATGTTCCAGTTGGGCGCTATCAGGACATACCGTCCCTCCGACTTTTGTAAGTGGCGTAGAATCCGTGGGATTAAAGCTGGTGGCGGAAATATCCATCCCAGGTTGTATCTCCATTTCCTGCTGAACGCATCGCAAAATTGGCTCTTTGTGTCGGTCGAATCTTCGCTGACATACATAGGAACAACTGCTGACATTCTCGAGGCAAAGAGATCTATCTCTGGTACCCCGTATTCCTTGAATATCCACGAGAGAATCCTTTTGTTGAGGTGCCATTCTGGTAAAGCCTTCACCCTCGACAGCCTGTCCGCTATTCCGTTGTATAACCCGGGAATATACCGAGCTACGAGGTGACAATTTATCAGATCGCATAATTCTAGAATTTGTATTGTGGCATTCAACAACCTCATCGATCTCGTGCCGCCTTGTTTGTTTATATAAGCCACGGTTGTCCGATTGTCCGATTGTATCATTATCGTTTTGTGAGAAATTTCGGGCCCTAATGCTCGGAGGACTTCGTATACAGCCCATAATTCCCTCAGATTGCTGTGCCATTTTCTTTGTGAGGGTGACCATTTCCCGCACAGGTGACGACTGTTCGCTATGGCACCCCACCCTTTCTCTGCTGCATCTGTGGTGATGAAGATAGATGGATCTGGATAATGGATTGGCGATTATCTGTCTAGATGTCGCAGCCACCATTCCAGTTGTACTTGCACAGCCTCTGGAATTGGATGTTTCTGATGTGGCCGAGTTTGTTTGGGCGAACGTGATAATTTCTGAATTGGGCGGCAGTGAAGTCGACCCAGAGGGACTGTGAATGATGCGAAATTTAATTTGCCCAGAATTACCTTGGCATCGTGCCAACTCCATCGAGCTCTCCTCTGGAGATCCTGAATGCACTCTTGGAGCTGTTGAATTTTCACCGCCGACAAGCCCTTTGTGTTTCGACGGGTGTCCCATGTGATACCCAGATATTCTATGGTGTTCGATGCCATGGTTGAAGATTTCGCTTGATTGATCTGCCATCCTAGGCCCCTTAGATATTCCGTAGCAAAAATCATTTGTTGCTCTAGAGTTACTGGGTCTGCGTGCATAAAAAGAAAATCGTCGAGATACACTACCACCCGGATGCCCTCTTGTCGAAGTTGGTGCGCCACCCAATTCGTAATTTTGGCAAACGCTGATGGGGCACTCGCTAATCCGAAAGGTAAGCACGTCATCTCGTATATTTTCCCTTGGTATGAAAGTGACAGGTACCGACGATGATTCTGATTGATAGGTACGTGAAAATACGCCTGTGAAAGGTCGATTTTCATCATGAAGTCCTTTTCCCTCAGATGTAAAGGAATCTGTTGATGTGTTATCAAGTGAAACTCTGGGGCAAATACATAATCGTTGAGCCTTTTTAAATTGAATATCGGCCGATGTCCCCCATCCGACTTTTTTCTCAAAAACATCGATGATAGGAAACCCGATTGATGTGTGCTGGCTTGCAAAGCCCGGGATTGTAACATTTTCTTTATTTCTGCTGTCATTTCTGCAGATGCACGTGTCCCATATCTCTGGGCGTTTATTCGGGAAAATTTTGTTATTGGGGGAGTATTCTTGAATGGGATTCTGTAGCCCTTTAATATTTTTAAAAGATTTATCGGCGCCCCTTTCCACTGAATCACAAAGTCGGCTAGGCATCCCGCGGTGAAGCAGTCATTTTCGGCCGCCTGTGGTAAAATTTTTTTTTGTACGTGTAAGGCTTCCTTCCGTTAGGAAACATTTTCCGTATACCTCCCAACTCTTTTACCACCTCTGCTAGTGATTTATCTTCAAATAGATGGGTTCCCGATGGTGGAATATCATGTAGGGCAGCCTTAAATGCTTTATTAGGAGGTTTGTAGACCTCTCTTCTTTGTTTAATTACCTCTGCCCGTCGACCGCAGACGTATTGCAGGAGGGCGTCAGAGTTCTTTCTAAATTCTGAATTTGCTGCTACAAAATCCCTACCGACGGCATCTTTAATGTCCGCTGGAAGGCTGTCCAAAAGCTTTTGGAAAATCATCCTCTGCTGGATAAGTCCGTTTGTGATAGCCCCTAGGGTCAAATCAGACTTCTCTAGAACTTCTATCGATTTCCAATTTGGAGTTATTTCTGCCAGAAGATTATTAGGCTTTAGGTGGGTAAACATTGGAGTTGCTTGGAATTGTTTTTGAACGTCGGCGTATCTCACATTACACCAGCTGCTCTCACCTAATCTCTGACACTGCAAGCCGTGCTTTACAGCCAGGGGATCTGCTCGTGCGATTTTGGGCTCTTGTTCTGTGGTGGTTGGCGTGAAATCGAAAACGGTGACATTTTGCCCCTCCCCCAAGTTCGCCAGTTCCCTCTGCGCTTCGGCAATCTTTTTCCGGAGATTATCTTCTTTAGTTTCCCGAGGGTCGGACCTATGGGGAGATGATTCATTTTCCAGGACTAGGTCGTCTTCAGATTGCGTGCTGTCCGGAAGAGAGTCGTATGATCGATTTAGATCGTCAGAGGGCTGGTTTGTGTCCAATGCAGCGCTTCGCTGCTGGTTTTGAATCACAGTTTGGATATTTTTATTTTGCTCTGACTGCATGCTAAGCATTTTGTTGAATAGCAACATTTGCTGATTCAGCACGGAAGCTAGTAGATGTTCGCTACTGCCCTGCGCTGGTGCGACACGATACTGTGAACTACGCTTCGCTTCACAATGATGCTCCTCGTCAGAAATCTCTATCGTTCGCTTCGTACCCGTAGGAAGTGATTGTATTTGTGGACTGATACGCTCCAACTCCAAGGAAGCTTCCCGTCTTTTAGTGAGCTTCGGTTTTAGCTCTCTAACAGTGTCCATAAAGTTGTTATAGGAAGGAGAATGAATTTTCTCCATTAAGCTGTGAGGCGCATAGAGAAGAGCTCTTCCTAGCGGCCATTTCAAAATAGTTGCCCTTATTGCTCTATATGAACGCTCCGACAGACATGTAGTAGTTGGGTTGAAGGCTCGTGCTAGATCCACTGTAGGGATTGCAAATCTAAGTTTAGACTCTATTGTTGAGGGAACTTCGTCGCCTCCAAACAGCTCTTCGAAGGAGTAATTGTATACCTTCCAATCCCTCCAGTCACTTGGGAAGTTTTCATCTAGTGAAGCGATGATCGCTGATAAACCTTCTCCCCAATCTGCGCACGGTACTGCGGCAAGGGCTCCCATTGTAGTCAGCTCTGCCATGTTTCTGGAAATGAATGCGCAATTTCATGATCGCATCAATTGATATAACAATTTTAGTTTTAGCGCGTGAGACAACGGTCGTCACATTCAAAGAGAAAAACGCGTCGCAGTCGGAACTACAGTCGTCGTCTCAAATAAGACGACACTGCACCGTCTTCCCATTTGATGCGACTGTCGTCCCAAACGAGGTGACGTCCTTCCGATCGAGACTACGCCTGCTGTAACGAGTCGCCCCGGCTGAGACGCCAGACGCCCGGCGTCGAGGTGACAGTCGTCTCGGTTCAGGCGGCACTCGTCGTCTCGATTTTTTCGGAAGCTACGAGTGCTTAATGTGGCTCGTTCGTCGCTGGGCCTACGGGCGCCGAGCGGTAAAGTATTATCAACGCTAGTGCAGAGCAAAAGTAATAATTGACGTGTTGACTCCACGAATATTGAAAGCGTACTGAAGAAGATGGCCGCCACGCGCTGCCTGGCTAGGTGTCGGAATCCAGACAAGGACAGGTATAGTTGCGACATTACGAGTTTAGCTAGTACAAGAAAGAGATAGAAGATGTTGATGACGAATATTGGAAGGGTAATCTCACCTGTGGTTCAAGCATAGGCTCGAACACCTAAATATCTCTGTAGCCATCTAGTTACTCGTATGACGTAGAGCAATGATTGTTTATTTGTACGTATCTGATGATATCATTTCTGATGTTTGGTATAGGAGGAAAATTCCCAAAATAAATCAAAATGTTTATACTACACCTGCTCGGAAAGTACCTTCTGATTTGTGTCATATCGAGAAAGAGCGAGAAAGAAACTACGTCTTTACGTGGAGGCAAATCTGCGGGCTGAAAAAATGTATGAAATTTCATTACTTACGTGCTTTAGCGGGCTGAAAAGTTGTATGAAAATCCATTACATACGTGGTTGTCTTTTTTTAATTTTTGACAAAATTAGTTCAGTAATACAAATACATAACAAAATGGTGGTGAGCAGGCTACTTTTAAGGTACGCAGGCTACTTTGGAGGTACGCAGCTACTTTTAAGGTACGCCAGCTACTTTAGAGGTACGCCGGTCTACTTTAGAGGTGCGCCGTCTACTTTAGAGGTACGCAGGCTACTTTGGTAGTACGGAGGCTACTTTTAAGGTACGCCAACTCGTTTAGAGGTACGTCGTCTACTTTAGAGGTACGCAAGTTACTTTAGAGGTACGCAGGCTACTTTGGTGGTACGCAGGCTACTTTCGAGGTACGCAGGCTACTTTTAAGGTACGCAGACCACTTTGGAGGTACGCAGGCTACTTTGGTGGTACGCAGACTACCTGCGTACCTCTAAAGTAGCCGGCGTACCTCGAAAGGAACCTGCGTACCTTAAAAGTAGCCTGCGTACCTCTAAAGTAGTCACTGTAGAGGTACGCCGACTACTTTTAAGGTACGACAGCTACTTTAGAGGTACGCCGGCTACTTTAGAGGTACGCCGTCTACTTTAGAGGTACGCAGCCTACTTTGGAGGTACGCAGGCTACCTGCGTACCTCTAAAGTAGCCGGCGTACCTGTAAAGTAGCCGGCGTACCTCTAAAGTAGCTGTCGTACCTTAAAAGTAGCCTGCGTACCTCTAAAGTAGTGGGCGTACCTCTATGGTGACTACTTTGGAGGTACGCAGGCTACTTTGGAGGTACGCAGGCTACTTTAGAGGTACGCTGTCTACTTTAAAGGTACGCAGGCTACTTTGGTGGTACGCAGGCTACCTGCGTACCTCTAAATTAGTCGGCGTACCTCTAAAGTAGCTGGCGTACCTTAAAAGTAGCCTGCGTACCTCTAAAGTAGTCGGCGTACCTCTGAAGTAGCCCGCGTACCTCTAAAGTAGCTATCGTACCTTAAAGGTAGCCTGCGTACCTCTAAAGTAGACGGCGTACCTCTAAAGTAGTCGGCGTACCTCTAAAGTAGCCGGCGTACCTCTAAAGTAGCTGTCGTACCTTAAAGGTAGCCTGCGTACCTCTAAAGTAGACGGCCGGCGTACCTCTAAAGTAAACTTCAATAATTAAAAAATGTGTCTGTTATTTTCCTCGTAGGTGTAGTATAAAGCACTATGTATCACTCGGGAGAAAGTGCGATTCCTAACTCGGGCGTATTGATACACTCGGCTTCGCCTCGTGTCTCAAATGACGCCCTCGTAAGTAATGGGTCACTTTCACCCCTCGTAGAACAATGTACTATTTGCTGTCTGTCTGTTTTTACGGGTGAATCTTCGAAATCGGTTTAATCGATTTTAACAGGACTTTCACGTAGGTACAGGTAGAGAAATATGCAAAAGGAGTGACCTATAGGCTACTTTTCTGATGGACTTTCAAAGAAAATGTGCATTTTCTTTAAACCTATGTCAATAGAAAATACATACTAAAAACATTTTGCATTTTTTTTAGAAGATTCAGACAGTTTCTGAGATGTTCCCATAATTTCTGGTTCCAACTCCTCAATCCTAATAACAAGGTAAAACGCGAATAATAGCATTCTCAGACATGCATTCCTCACGATGTTTTCCTTTACAGTCAAATCGCGTGATATTATTTAATTCCTTAACTCTGAGATTTTCAGATAAGTTTAGATCAGATGTTTTTAAAAGCCGCAATATTGCTGCAGAGGAATGAGAAATGCTGTGCATTCATTGATAAACTACGTGTGCATCAGTAAATAATACGGAAGGACATTGAAGGCACGCTGCTATTGAACCGATAGTGAATGAAGCGCTCTTACACTGGATTAGATAATAATACTACATGTCTATTTATCGAATAATTCGAATAAACGACGCGCGCGAGCCACACTTGAGGTCGCCTCGGACCGCGGGAGGTATTTTTAACATTCCCGGACCAACTCAAGGTTGCCTGAGATAGTCGCTTATTCATTGGGATATGACCTAATTTTCTATAAAACTTATAAATAGCGCCCTTTTAGTGGAGCTTATCCCACTGATGTTTTGATAATGCGGTGATAAAATGTTCATAGGTTCCGGGCAACACTTTTAGCTGCATTTAGGAATTGTTTAACTTAACATCACTCATTGCAAGTTCAATGTAAAACAAGCTAAAATTATTTAAAAAATCTTTAATCTCCAAACATAGCGACACGAATTAGCCGTTTGGAATTATGAATCGCGTGGCCGACTAAACCCAAAAGCTGCGTTTTTCGGATTCCATAGGTACATCTGCAGGTGGGACGTTAGTGGTTACGGCCGTGGCTAACTACCACCCAACCGGCTAAAACCTATCGCTAAGCAATTTAACGTTCCGGCATGATTCCGTGAACAGCTTAGGGGTTCGGGTCTAATTAAATTACCCATATTTCTTCAAGTTAGCTGTATCTTGAATTGCAATCATTAAATCGCAGTTAAAGACTAGATACCTACTTGTCATAGAATAGAAAAAAAATTAGGTTCAAAAGCATTCGAAAGATTGTTCAAAAAACCAACATCATGTTTGTGTAAGGAAATGAAATCCTTGGTGTTTCAATAGTTCCAATCATCTAATCATCAAACTATGAAAAATGCCTCGTAGATAGACCGTATTCTTTTTAAATGAGAGTAAGCCCAAGATACGATATTGATATGAAATGTTTTTCCAATACATCAATAATTAATCTTTGAACGTTTCCGTTCATGACGGTTGTAAGCATGTTGTGAGCTGAGAAGAATAATAATATGATCAACTCTCTTCTACGTATGATATAGTAATTGGCCTAGTAGGTGGACAAGATTGTAAATCAAAAAGATGAATAGGATATTTTTAAAGTAGCTAGTAACTACTTGAACAATCATGATATATTACCTACACTTGAACGGAATTAATGGTAATCACTCTCGGCCGATTTCACCAACGTAAAATAAGTCTCATCCGAGCTTAGCGTAATTTGACAGTTTTTGAATTGAAATATCTATCAAAATAGGGTAAGACTTATTTTACGTTGGTGCAATCGGCCCTAAGAGACATATGTAGATATCGATAACCGATGCCTAACTGAAACTTCAAATAAAAAAACAATGCACATCTAAACTAAATTGTTAGAAACTTAGGTAAAGCTCGCTACCTTGCTGTTCTTTTTTGCAAGGAACTTTATAAATTTAATAAATTTAAATTTAAGAAATAAAAAAAGGGAACACCTTTCTGCCAAAAAGTTCGAATTTGTGTAGGTACAACCAATAATTTCATAAATCTTATTTGGGCAAAAATTTTAAAAATAAGAAACGATTTTTTTTTGACGCAATTTTTGATATATACCTATGTTTATTTAGTCGGAGTGAATACTAATAAAATTATAAAGCCCTTTGTTCTAAATTTTCAGGCAGTCGGCAAATATCGATAACGGAGTTTTCAGTACCTGACGCAGTAGAGTCCGGACGAGAAGTTCTCCTGAAATGTGGCTATGAGCTGAGTTCCAACGAGACCGGGAAAGGGTTGACTGTGAAGTGGTGGTTCACGCCGTTGAACCAATCCGACGATGACCGTGTCCCTCTGTACCAGAGGATAGCAGGGCAGCCGCCTGGCAAAGCAAGAGATTATGATATCGGTAAGTAACTCATTGTACAAATAGGTATTTGTCGGCTCTCAAGCGTAAACTTGCTAGAAAGAGCGAGAATTTTTGATAGATAATATCGTAAATAGCTTGATTTATTTACTCATCATGAGCAACCTATATTAACGTCTCCTCTCAGAAAAGGGCTAAATAGCCCACCACGCGGGCCCAATGCGAATTGGTAGATTTCACACACCTTTGAGGACATTATGGAGCCCTTTCAGTGCAGGTTTCCTCACGATGTTTTCCTACAATGTTGAATCATGTGATACGTATCTAATTGCTTAAACGCACATAACTCTAAAAAGTCAGAGGTGCGTGCCCGGGATCGAACCTGCGACACCCCGAATAGGAGACCGCAGTCCTAACCACTAGGCTATCACTGCTTAATTCTGATATACTCATTACTTTTAATACCTTGAAATTGATAGATTTTCATAAAATTGTATTTCAACTCAGCCTGAATTTTTTTAATATAACTAATTTTTTATTTAAGTAACTAGTAAGGTTAAATCGTGGCACCCTGTATCACAGGAATAATTTCGATAAATCTAACCTACTACGTCAATTATATACAAATTTGTTTATTTAATAATCAGAAATAAGTGGATCTACATCTATATATATAAAAGAAAGTGGTGTTAGTTACACTATTTATAACTCAAAAACGGATGAACCGATTTAGCTGAAAATTGGTGGAGAGGTAGCTTAGAACCAGGAGACGGACATAGGATACTTTTTATCCCGTTCGACCGCGTATCCGTCATGTCACTATAAAACATGGTATAAGAAAAACGCATCTGACATGGAATAACAAAACGCAAATGACAGTGGAATAACAAAACGTAAATGACAGCTGAACGTAATTTTGTCTTTGGTTAAGTATGGTAAAAAATTTGACAATTATAAAAAGTGTTATAATAAAGCATTACTGATATTATAAATGCGAAAGTGTGTTTGTTTGTTGGTTTGTCCTTCAATCACGTCGCAACAGAACAGCGGATTGATGCGATTTTTTGCATGGGTATAGTAATGGATGTAGTAGTGGTTCCTCAGACCGGGAGAGCTACTTTTTATCTCGGATAAGGAAAGAGTTCCCGCGGGATTTTTAAAAACTAAATCCACGCGGACGTAGTCCCGGGCATCAGCTAGTCTCTATATAATAACTGCGAAATTGCTCTATTAACTGCGAAAAAACCGTGCGTTTTTTCACAGTACGGGCTAGCTCTAACGATGCATAAAATTTTTTCATAAGTATTTAAATATTTCAGAAATAAATGGCAATGATGATATCATATTACATCAAGCCAGGCCAGAAAATTCGGGTACATACGAATGTCAAGTTTCAGCCATAGAAAACGAAGAACGGAAACACGATAGCCTTATAGTATTCAGTAAGTATAGGAACTGAGGATTATCAATATAATAGAATAGAATAATTTTTTTATTCAAATAACCTTTTACGAAGTGCTTTCGAATCGGCAAATGAATCTACCACTGTTTACACTAAAAACTTGTACGCAATGTTTTTCTAAGAACAGTGCTGTTTTTAGGGTTCCGTACCCAAAGGGTACCAACGGGACCCTATTACTAAGCCTACGCTGTCCGTCCGTCCGTCCGTCCGTCCGTCTGTCAGCGGGCTGTATCTCGTAAACCGTAATAGATAGACTGATGAAATTTTCAAATATTATGTATTTCTATTGCCGCTATAACAACAAATAATAAAAATTAAATTAAATTAAATAAATTAAATTAAAATATTTTCATGGGTACATGGAAATATTTTTATTTAATTTTTTTTAACGGAACCCTAAAAGAGCGAGGCCCGACTCGCACTTGGCCGATTTTTAGGATACCTATACTAAAACATCTAAAATGCAAAGGTGTTAAACTTATGGTGCGACTTCGTGCGCCTGTCCTTGAATTCACAGAGTTCAAAGTAATGTCTAAAACGGTCCGAGACACAGTTCCGAGACAGAGAGAGAAGTATTTTTACTAAGAAATTTTAAAAACTCGTAGAGCATTTTTCTCATGAAGAGAGCTATGCTCGGAATAGGTATCTCTGCGGGTACCCCGGACTTCTCGAAAAGGTCGAAGTAGGCATATTTTGATAAGTAATTATATGTATTTATTTCCAGCAAAGGGTGAACTGCTTCTTAACATCACTGAGGTAGATGACGGCCCTGACGACGATGACGTTGACGATGACGTAGTGATCACCTGCGAGGCCACGAATGTGGCGCCGTTTCCAGACCTCGTAATCACTGTCAACAAGTGAGTATATGAGTAGAGTCTGTTCAATAAGTCAGTACACATGGGTAAATTGAAAAAAAAAATAGTTTGTAGCAACATTGTGAAAGAGTCATAGATCAATCATACTAATATTATAATCACATCACACTAATCACACTTCACACTATCACACTTCACACTATCACACTTCACACTAATCACACTATCACACTAATCACACTAATCACACTAATAATATTATAAAGGCGAAAGTCTGTGTGTATGTTTGTTACTCTTTCACGCAAAACTACTGAACGGATTTGTCTGAAAGTTGGAATGGAGATAGCTCATACCCAGGATTAACACAGGCTACAATTTATCCCGGAAAAGTAAAGAGTTCCCGCGGGAATCAAAAACCCTTAATCCACGCGGCCGAAGTCGCGGGCATCGTCTAGTCAAAAAAGAAATGTGATTTTAATTTACAAATAAACTATGCACTCAATAATGTGGAAAGGTGGAATAAATGGAAAAACTCTTGACTTTCAAGACTCAATGACTTATTGAACAGACTATAATTATCTAGTTTGTTCAATCCACGAATATGCGTCACAATCTTTGTCGTAATTGGTCATAGTACCTACTAATTAAATGTCCTTCCGACTAAATTCAGCCACGGCGGTCAATCTCCACAGAGATGAACCAGCTGCGCGGGAGATATTGTAGTGCACAAGTGTGTGCGCAACAAGAGCGTCGCCAGCAAGTAGACAGGACAGTTTTTAAAAAACCCCTTACCCTATATGCGGACGAAGTCGGGGGCAAAAGCTAGTGTTTTTTAGCTTCACAGTTGAAGATTTGGCAACGGTATCTGGATTTCAATGATGAAGTATCTACTAGTACCTACTATATTTTTCAAATGTCTAGGGGGGGGGGAGGGGAGCTGCCCCTACTTACCCCCCCTTGGCGACGCCCATGGTGCGCAAATACAACTGCACTGTCTATTCCTTCATTCTCATAGCCATATAGCGCAGGACCGTCGGCTTTACGTGCTCTCCGAGGTACGGGGGTGACACACCATTTTTTTCCAAAGTCCGCCAATGGTAGACTATGGCCTATAACCCTACTCTGAGAGGACACCTACGCTCAGTAGTGAGCCGTTGATGGGTTGCTGCTGATGATGATGATTTATTTTTACATTACAGCGAGGAGGTACCCAGCAATGTCACCTTGTTAGATGAAGACAACAACACATTCAACGTGATCACTGCGGTGGCGCTGAGCCGGGCGCGGGCGGACGGCGCTGACGTCAGCTGCGAGCTGTACTTCAGGAACGCCAACATTACCCACGAGCAGTACAAAATAACGAAGACTTTTTACGCCGGTTCCAATGGTATGAAATTACTAGATACAATTTTCCATATGGGTGCCCGTTTTCACCAACGTTATACCTACCTATAGATACTAAGTTAGGTGACCCTTTCGTTTTCATTAAGTTTTTAAAAACACCTTAATGTAGAAATGACATTGGGTAAGTTGGTGGTAAGGATTGCATTTAGGGGCTACCTGTAAAGATACAGATAATTAGGTATGGTGTTGGTGAAAACGGGCACTACACATTCAAATTGTATCTTAGGGACCTCGCGCACTACGTGAACACGATCAATACTGGTCGTTACCGTGGTCGCGATCTCGCTGGCAGAAGCTCGCAACGATAAGTCACGGAACATCTTATGGCCATTTGGTCGTCGCGGCCAAGTGCGCAATGCGTATTGGGTTATGGTACTTTACCTAGACACCGGCCTCTAGCCGTGAGCATAGCCGGGTAGTGCGCGAGATCACTTTTGGCTAGAGGCCTTAGCGTTCAGTTAGGTATAGTATTGTAATGCGTCGCGCACTTGGCCGCAACGACTAACTGGACGCATTATTTGCCGTGCCTTGTCGTTGCGACAAAACTTGTATTTTGATATGAGCGACCACTTTTTTTTTATCTAGTTTATTTGGATGTTTTTCTTTATATAACAAAGAACGTCAGCACCATCGTTCCCTGTAAAAGACTTATACCTAATTATTCATACACTGCCCTTTCTATTCTTAATATATAATCAAAAATCATCCTAGCTGCCTCCAAAGCATAGTGAGCGTATTAACGTGCTCTTGCGACCACGTACCTAGCCGACCAATCGTATCGGTAGCTGCGTAGTGCGTGATGTCTTTTACTACTAATTGCAATTTGAGACGTCAAATTCAAATATGAACCGTAGACGTTTCAATCGATTACTGATCATCTTTTTGATCGACTTGTACCTATCTCCTTGATTTCTTTACGTTGCATTTTTATCTGTCACCGTAAGATTGTGAAAATTGTTAGTTTATACACAAACAAGTAAGAAGCTTGTCAGATTGTGAACTGGCGCAAGATTGTGAACTGTATCTAAGCTCGGGTGACCATGAGTTTTGGTCTGCGATGATATTGCCCGAGCATTAGGTATACATAATGTCTATCACATATTGGGCAGAATAATAATACGATATGTTTTACTACTTAAAATCATAATTTCGAATATTACCTAAAAACGAATTCCACGAAGTCTTGTTGCCCTACCCCTGGAGTGTTATTTTAAAGCGCGGAGCCAGAAACTCGCGAAGGTCCTGAACAAAGGTCGAGTAGGTGAAGCTGAATGAAGGGGCTTCTGACGTAGCCCATTTGATTTGTAAATAACTGTATTTTGTAATGCAACACAGTACTAGTAGTGTCAGCTTCTGGTTCCGCGCTTTAAAAAAACACTCCAGGGGTAGGGCAGACAAGAATGCGTGGAGTCGAGGCGCTAGCATTTCGTTTTTCGGAAACAAACACGTGATTACCAAATAACAATAAAAATGTAATATTTTAAATTACTTAAATTAACAATATCTAATGTCAGTTATTTCAACTTTTTGTCACATGATCAGTGGTCACCCTATTGTATGTAAGTACAATTTTACGTAGGTACGTTAAATTATAAACTAACCGATACTGTTCGGCGAGTTCATAATCTAGCGCCAGTTTACAATCTGACTAGTTCGTTTATGAACTAACAATTTTTACAATCTTACGGTGACATCTATTCCGGGTGTATCAACACTTGCGTGTGTGCACGACAGCATAAGAAACGCAGCGAACCGCTGTGTACCTAATGTGTATACATCACAATCATCAACGAGTTCACGAGCAAATAGCTTGCAGTTGTAGTTCCCTTGCTACTGAACTGTGTACTGAAGGCTGAAATCTATAGATCGCACTCTCACTCTGATCAGACTCAAACCAGATTTATACGAAAACATAATACAGTGCAACCTTAATATAGCAAATCGGAAGGGAACAAGTAAATATTCGTTATATCAAGTAATTCGTTAAACTGAGGTTTTGTTATTTTGAGGTTAGGTTGGTCTAAAATCTATATAAATAAAAATGAATGTTGGTAAGCGCATAACTCAAGAATGGATGGATCAATTTGGTTAATTTATTTTTTTGTATGTTCCTTAAGTTCCACGGAAGGTTTTAATACAAAAAAAAAACAAAAAACAAAATTCACGCGGACGAAGTCGCGGGCATCAGCTAGTTTGTTATAAAGAGGTAAAAAAATAGTTTTATTAACCTCAACATGCAGCAGTGTTTAAATTACTTTCCATCAAACAACAATGATTGTTTTACGAAAAAAAGCGTTTCGAAACTCGAAACCTGTCGCGACATGAATCACATAATATGGGATTAAGGGTCATACATTGGTGGGAACGTTACATAAAGGTTTTGGATCGACAAAATTCGTTAATTAGAGGTTTTTACACTTTTCTTGATTGTTGAAAATTCGTTATAGAGGTTTTTCGCAAAAAATGTTCGCAATGTAAAGGTATATTTTACATTGACTCTTATGGACAATTCAAGGGGATTACGAAGAATTTGTTAAATCGAGGAAGTCGTTATATTGAGGTACGTTATATTAAGGTTGCACTGTATTTATGTATCTTTTTAACTCGGACTCAAGTCCGAGTTAATAGTCAGAGCAACCTCCAAAGCCAAAGATCTCGGCTTTTAGTATCAGGCGAATTGTTAGAACTATTTTTATTGTGGGAACATGCACGCAAATCGCTCATGAACACATCCAAACTGTTATAATGCACGTCACGGGACCGCACGGTTCGCGCACATGCGCAGGTGTAGATCTACCCTTATTTAGCAAGTTATTGTTTCCGAAAAATATAGGTCTCTACAATGTTGTTAGTTAGACTTTAATTGAAGATTGTTGCTTATGCTAAAAATAACAGCATTCTGTTTACAATAATAAGTAACACATCCACTTTTCGTACTGAGTGGGTCTTGTTTTTGGTGACTTAATTTCACCTTTCTCTCTTATTTTACATTCAGAGATATAATTATTCCAAAGCAGCGTTAAAACTTTTTTTCATCACAGTATCTCAGAAATTAATCCGATCCTTTTCTTAATGTTCTATGAGAAAAAGAATGGCACAACATTCGGGCTTGTCAATTAATTTAGAAATGTGTGTAGAACCGAATAAATACCATCTGTTACTCTTCTCGTCATGTCTTTCATGGAAGAAAGAAGTACCTAATTCTTAGGTACAACTTCCATAGTGTACCTATTAATTTTATTTATGTGCCACGATTAGTGAAGACACCTTTTATGTCAGAGTTTAGGAATCAATCCGCAACTATAAGGGTACCTAACTTATTAGATATGACAACACTTGTTTAGTCTATGAGCAAACTTATTAATGAACACCATAAACAAGACTCATTCAAAAGCACGTCGACAAATGCAAGCACTTGGTAGTCACGCCCTTATTACAACTAGCTATTAGGTATATTTTCGCTCGTGTTGTCTGTACTAACGTGCGGTTGTCGCCGCAGCGCTGACCACGACGGAGGTCTCCGAAGACGCCTCCACGACCGAAGCCACCCCCGGCAATAGTAAGTCCACGACCCCTTGTACACAAATCACATATTGTAGGTACATTTCACAACCATCCTTGTTTTGAATTATTGTCTAGGTAGTGTACCTACCTATTTACATCTCAACTAGCTGATACCCGCGACTTCGTCCGCGTGTAGTTTTTTAAATCCCTCGGGAACTCTTTGATTTTCCGGGATAAAAAGTCTATGCCTATGTCACTCTCCAGGTCCTCAACTATACCCGTGCAAAAAATCACGTCGATCCGTAGCTCTGTTGCGGCGTGATTGAAGGACAAACCAACAAACACACTTTCGCATTTATAATATTAGTATGATTGAAGATAGTGACGATGTCGATTTGTCCGCCTGAAATCTAGAAAAGGTACCTCCTGCCTATGAAGACTAAATATTATGTCAGTTTACTGAACATTACATATTCTTAGCTTGTAGGAGTATAACATAATAAGGTATTATTGGAGTATATTTGTCTAGTTTATAAACATAGTTAATACATATTACTTAGGTAGGTACTACATCGTAGTCGTGGGCTAATCTTATCACCTAACACTAATTTTGATGTACAAGACAAAATAACGCAGTGGAGTGGTGCCGAGGCTCAGATAATAATAACCATTTACTTTATTAATTTTGATATCTACTTATATGGACTTACGGTTGAAAACAAAACGCTCGCTCTCAGAATTGGGTATATGATTGTTGTCAGAATGTTGATTTTCATTAATTATTATTATCGAAAATATAATAGTATGAATAACATTTGTAAAAATAGAAAATAAATCGGTAAAAAAACAAACAGGTTATAAGACTGCGATTGTATTTTATTCTTTCTAAAACGCAATTTTCTATGAAGAGTGTAGGAGAGCTACTGTCTTGTGACGTCACACGCCCACAAGCTCTATATTTCCGAGACTAGTCAAAATCACTGGCGTGTCTAGGGTTATTTTTCAGGGTGGGCCTGGTTCTTTATTAAATAATATCGCACACGCATACGCGTTACATTGAAACAAGTGTAAATTAAAAAAAAAATATTTTTAAAATAGGTAGAAGCTTTTAGTAGCTACATCATCAGACCCTGGACATCATCTTGGACCGGAGTACTTGTCAAGATGAATAAAACGAGCCCAAACTCGATGGGGTTGCGTCGTTTTTCTACAGAGTTCCCATAGCCATCTTCCACCTCCATCATCAGAACAGCTCAATGTTACAATAATATTGCATTGTCATCTGATTTGCATATTCATGCAGCTCAATCGGAAACCGGGAAGTGGTTCTTATTCATCTTGCAAGATTTGACCTAATCACATACCTACATACATACATTGCAAGTTAAATAAAAGCTTGTAATAAATATTAGGTACATTGTGTTAATAATACCCAATTGGGTACAAGGGCACGGTTCGTATTCTGTCTTCATCAAACCGATTCCAACTGTAAGTAGTACCTACCTATCTTAATATATATATATATATATATATATATATATATATATATATATATATATATATATATATATATATATATATATATATATATATATATATATATATATTTCTTGTGTGCGTGTGTATGTCACTGAACTCCTCCTAGACGGGTGGATAGATTTTGATGAAATTTTTTTGTGTGAGTTCAAGGGGATTCGGGGATGGTATAGATTCACAATTTGGTCCACTGGAAAATGTTTATTTAACTAATTTTTCATTTATAAGTAGTGGCGGTACGAAGTTCGCTGGGTCAGCTAGTATAATTATACAATTTGTTCTCGTAACTAGTTATCCTTATTGATGCTGCGCCTCGGCGTCACTGGTATGCACTAGCCCCTAACTGCTTGCATTACACTTTTATGTAATAATGATGACGTGTGTATGTTAGGTACTACCTATTACATAGATTTGGGCCCTAAGTGCAAGCACCAAATAGCAAGTTTTTTAAGTAGGTAACAAACAGAACATCGACGCGCACGCAACACCCCACGTGTGCATAACAACGTACCCCTAGAGACAGGCTACACGGGCTACTTTTAGGTGCAGCGATCGCGCGTTTTTAATTAAGGCTCTTAGCGATTTTATGGCCTCTGGCGACTGCATCACGATTCGTGCGATTGACTCGTAGAAATCAGCGATCGATCGCAGAATGCAGTCGCAAAAGTCCATAAAACGCGTGATCGCTGCGGCTAAAAGTAGCCAGTGTGGCCTCTCTCTTAGACCATGCAAATTATTAATGATGCATACCTACGAAATAACAGATTAAACTCACTTTGTCACAAACATGGCACTTTTATATTTTACTTACTGGAAAACTTAGGCTGAGATAAGTAGGTATAGAGCATGCTCTGGCCATATTCAGCCTTACGCTCTGGGCCCTATTAGGAGCTTATTATGTATTAACATATTATGTTGTTTTACTTTGTTAGGTAGGTATATTTGTGCTAACATAATATTAAGTAGGTACATTTACAAAATATGCAGAACATAGCTAATTCCTTTTCCTGGCTTTATATTTTATCTCTAGCGAAATTAATGTAAAGTTGTACCAAAAATTTGTGACCAAACCTGCACTAAAAAATTAATATTATATTGTCTGTATTTCAGGAGTTATCGTGACCGCTTCAAATCTCCTTCTAGTCATCTCAGCAATTTTCATCTCCGCTATTAAAAACTAAACTATAGTAATGTGATACTAATGTTATTGTATTAAAATTTTTAAATATTTTCTGGGAGTTTTTACTTCTTTTTCGTTACCTATCAACCGATAGATGTCGACTGCCGGGCATAGGTCTCTTGCAGACTTCCACATAATTATGTAGGTACCTTGATCTTGCGCCGCCTGCATCTCGTCCGATGTCTTCGGTCCAAGTCTGCGCCTATTTGATTTGCCAATTCCGCGTTTTCCGGTGCGGGGTTTTGTTTTATCTGTTTTATAATATTTAAAAAAAATGAAAATTATAGGAGATAAGTAAATAAAACAGCTCAAATATATTACACAAAATACCTTAAGTATGTAATTTTAATGTCAACACGTTTTATTTTATATTTCATATATTTTTACTCCTTGCTTCAGAAACAAAAAGTTTCGAAGCAATAATTAGGTATTTATTTTTGGAAGACAACTTATAATAAAATATTACAACAAGTAGATAAGTAATAATAATTTTTCTTTTTTTTTTACAACAGAATACTATAAGAAATAATAATTGTCAAGCCATCGTTTTCCATTATTTTTTATTAATACAGTGCTTGTCTACAATCACACATGGTATGTGAACATGTAGCCTAAGATGGAGCTTGGCTAAGTCTCTGGAGGCATATATTTACCAAATAAATATTTACTTTACTTTACTTTAAGACGAGTTACTCAACGTAGAAGCAGGTTTACTTTATTATTTTATGAACAAACCAATTCTAATGGTACACAGGAATTATGAAAAGTTACATAATATAAAAGCTATTAAATTATCTAACACATATTTTTTGGTTATCTTATAAGTTAGATCTCTAAACAATCTACAAATAATTAATGTTTAACTAGGTATTGAAATATATCAAAATACAACTAAGGTAAGGGCATTAGTAGTTGACCATGTACTAGTAGTTGACCGTTTTGTATGAAATTTTAAATAATTAGCGTTGTATTTATTGTATCTGATAAAAAAAATATATTGAAGTAGCTGCTGCCATCTATTAACAACTGCGGAAAGCTCAGAACTAAAGCGCATTGTGTGTAGCAATGGCCGACAGTTGTTGTTGACAAGTTCCGCTGTGTTACACGTTTCTTGATTTTATTATCTAATTTAACTAGAGAACGAGTGTTTTTGTGGAGCTATAGACGTCACAAAAATAAATTCTTTAGGTAAGATTTACATTTATAATATTTCTAAAAGTATTTTCTTTTATGTTTAAGAGTTTCGAACAATATAACCAAACATGTCGTGTGATTGTTTGGGGTGGTCATCTACTGAATGGTTTTTTAAGAAAGTATCAGAAATTGACCGTGATGGTCAACTACTGATTCAATTGACTTAACATTGTTATTGTTTTATACATGTATTTTCATAATCAACTTAGACACATAACATTACAGCACTTGTCCAGATTTATAAAATGTGATGGGTTTTATTAGTGGACCACATGGTCAATTACTAAAGCATGATGTGGTCAACTTTTAACACAATTTATAAAATATTGACAAGTTGTTTTTGGGTTGGCATTAGAAATACGCATCCCGAATTTAGTGAGAATAGGGGTTGATTTTTATAGGGGTGGGTCCCCCCTGTCGTTACGGCACCCTCACTCCGCGCGGAGACACGTAGTTTTTTTTTATACATGTTTAAAGTTTCATATAACGGAACAACATTTAATGTCATAAAAACCCTAAATTGTGCGTTTTTTGTTTTTTTATCCGTTGTTCTAACATTATTATTATATTTCAATAAATACTACGTCTATACCCCCCCCCCCCCTCCCCCCTCCCCCTCCCCCCTAAATTCGGGATGCGTATTTCTAATGCGGTACCTTGTTTTTATTCCAGGGTACTTAAATATTATTTTCAAGATGCCTGGAAACAAGAACACATTTTTAAACTACAGTGAAGATGCTATGAAAGCTGCCGTTGAAGATGTTCGCCTGCACAAAATATCTATCCGAGCCGCTGCAAAAAAATTTGCAGTCCCCAGAACGACATTGAAATATAAATTAGAGGGTAAATCACCAATGGACAGAAAAATGGGCCCTCCTTCAATTCTAAAAAGCAAAGAGGAGGCTGAAATAAGCAAATGGGTGGAGAACATGGCACAGGCTGGTTTTCCGGTCACTGTTGAGCAGCTGTGCATCAGTGTGGAGAAGTACATGAAAGAGGTGAAGCGTGATACCCCTTTCAAAGATGGAAGACCAGGCAGGACGTGGGTTTTAGGTTTTCTCCGGAGAAATCCTTCGATTTCAAAAAGAGTTTCTCAAAACTTAACTGTCTCACGGGCATCAGTCACAAGGGAAAACATACTGAATTGGTTTTCAGAAGTGGAGTCCTACATTGGAAAAGAGTATGGTGATGAGAAGATCTTGGAAGATCCAACTAGAATATTCAATTGTGACGAGTCTGCTTTTTTTTTAAATCCAAAAGGCCCCAAAGTTCTTGCTAGAAAAGGAGATAAAACGGTTTATCAAAAAGTTAATGTTGATGAGAAGGAGTGCGTTACAGTTTTGGTAACAGGTAGTGCAAGTGGTGTAGTAGCTCCCACAACTTGCGTTTACAAATATAAGCGTATTCCTCAGGAGATAGTAGAAAATTTTCCTAAAGAGTGGGGGCTAGGAAAAACGGATTCAGGATGGATGACATGTGAGGCATTTTTTGAATTTATTGCCGATATTTTTCATCCCTGGTTAGTAAAAAAACAAATAACATTTCCAGTCATTCTTTTCGTCGACGGCCATGCGTCCCATTTATGTTTACAAACAAGCCAATTTTGCCAAAAAAATGGGATAATTTTGGTAGCTTTGTTACCGAACGCCACCCACATTTTACAGCCTATGGATGTTGCAGTGTTCAGAAGTCTCAAAGAAGGATGGAGGAAAAGAGTCCATCAATGGAGGATGGACAATGTTGTTCAAGGAGGTTCTCATATCCTAAAAAAAAAAGATTTCGCAAAGTTACTGCAAGAAGTGATACTTCAAAATATTACAGAATCTATGTTGTCCAATGGATTCAAAAAATGTGGATTGTTCCCGTGGAATCCGCAAGCTGTTGTGATACCAGGCCAAGGATCATCCCAAGAACAAGAACGTAACTCAACCATGATGAAAACGCAATACCTAAAGCGAGGTTTGGATTTTCTTAACGACATGATGGGAGGAGAAAAAGTAGCTATTTTTGAGGCATCTGCCGGTACTTGGAATGGAGATCCACTGGACACCTCTTTGTTCAAATTATGGAAGAAAACAAAAATAGAGCTTCACAAACTTTCTTCAGAAACTGGGGATTGTGTTGATGGGGGAAATATTTCTGACGTGCTGGTTAGAAATGATGATTTCCCACAAGCAACAGAGGCCTCTACTAGCCTTGCTGATAATTTATCAGCACACCTCGATTCTTCAGAGGTTCTTCCTGACGGAAGAAATATAGACGAGGTTACTATAATGGACGTAGATGTCATTAGTGACTTGCATCCAAATGCTTCAGATTCAGTTTTAGTTCATTCTACTAGACACCAAGATCTGTCACAAGTAATAGAGGCATCTACCAGTCTAAATAAAGAAAACGTTGCAGGACCTTCACAAGAAGAAATACCAAGTCCATTTAAGAGGCACTTCTTTTATCCAGCTTTTGAAGAAATCAAGAAAAAAAGGATAGTGAGGGAAAGAATGCCAACGATTGTCTCCGGAGAATTGTGCCAAAAATATTTTGAAACCAAAAAGAAGAAGAAAGAGGATCTTGAGCAATTGAAGATAGAAAGAGCCAATGAAAGACAACGAAAGAAGGAAGAGAATGAAAGACTAAAGAAAAATAAGGTTAAAGTGGTGAAAAATAAACACAATAAAAGTGTATCAAAGATTCTTTCAGATAGCTCTGACTCGAGTGTCGATGTTTCTTCTGGAGATAGTGTGGTTTCAGAATTCTCGGAAGATGAAAACTTAAGCAACTTTAACCCTTCTAGGAAACCGTTATTAAAACAAATTAATGAATTTGTTATTTTCACATACGATAATAAGTATTATCCTGGCAAAATAATTAATGTTACTGAACATACAGCAACAATTTCATCAATGATACAGTGTGGTCGCTTATGGAAATGGCCCGAGAGACCTGATGTCCTTGAATACCAGTGGAAAAATGTGACATCCCACATAAATGAACCCAAAAAGACAAGTAAAACGCGTAATGTTTACTCTGTTCCTGAGTTAGATTTCATGTGGAATTAAGTTTCCAAAAGACGTGTGTTCGTCTTCTTGAGTTCAGTTCTTGAGTTCGTCGCTGAATATTATATATTTTCTATGTGAAAATTAAAATTTTGAGTTTTGACATATCTGTGGTCTTATTTACCATAAAAGTAGCTTTTATTCATATGGTCAACTACTGATGCTAAATACGGTCAACTACTAATTTTTTCAGATTTTGATTGGTCAACTACTGAAGCAAAAACTTAATATGGTTCAAACATTTTTTAAGTGTTTTTGATTTGTTAAATTGAAAGACTTATTAGCAAAACTTAATCTGAAGGGTATAATTATTTTCTTTAAGTACCCACTGATATTCTAAAATTTAAATGTATGTGCTCAGTAAAAAAACATTTTAGCAGCGCTCTTAAGTGGTCAATTACTGGTGCCTTTACCTTAGTGTCTTTGTTAATTAAAGTAATAAATCCTTCAACCATCACAATTTATTTTGCATATAAAATAATATGGCTTCATTTAACGTATTGCTTGTCATCTAGCTACTCATACTTTTTCAATTAAATAGGAAATGACATAAAATACAATCCTAATAATCCTAAAGGAGAGTGGCAAAGTCCCGGCGCTTGCGAATCAATGTAAAAAAACAGGTTTATTTAAAATGTACCTAAATCTTTGGCACTTTTTAGTTCCTTGAGTCTAGACTCAAGAAACTACAAAGCATTGTTTTATTACATCATTGCTACATACTTACCTACACATTTTACTTTTGACTCGATGATAAAAGCTAGACATATTTTTGGCATTGACATTAATATTGAGCTACCGTCGCGTTGAAATAGGCATTACAAAAAAGCCAAGTTTTAATAATTAATATATTTGACACAACATTTAAATTAAAAAATATAAGCATATAATCATGTTTACATGGAACAACCACAATTACACAACGCGTACCTACTTACAAATTCGATGACGTTTTTCACTGGCCCTAAAAGTACGATATAATTATTATAATATTCATTTTTACATCACTACACGGCATCTGTTAGAGGCATGTACATTGTACCTACTTAAATATATCTAAAACCGAAAGTATTCTTATCATAGAGTATTTGGCATAATAAACGTATCTTAAAAATAAAAACCAAAGTAAATATTATTGACAACTAAATCTTAGCTAATAGTCGCCCTTACTTTATAGTAGACATCAACTTACAGTGAGCTGAGGCTAAATAAATAATCGTTTTTGGAGGCAAGCTGCCGAAGTACAACACATACGAGATTATATTGGCGTTATAATTCTATCACATCAGAGATATCAGATAGAAAATAGATTACTAACTCTGAATTATTCAAAGTACGCTTAAAGTTATCCTAGATGACGTTACTAGAATTGCGAGTTTAGTAAGTATGTATATTTATTTGTTGAAATCATCATCAGCATTAGATCAGCATCAATTTATTTATTTCTAGGTTCAAAATAAAAAAAATCATAGTAGCATGTAAAAATAGCAAATTTAAGGGTTTAAATAATTTTTCTTCGTGAAGTTGTATTGACATCCCGGCAGATGGCGTAACATATGAAAGACATACAATACCTATACTACGGCCGTTCAGAGAATGCGTTCCTGACACGTCGCGATTGAACTGACGACGTAACTTTGTAATTGCGTTGCAGTTACGATAAAAATATTATTGCTGGTTGTTTACCGTTTTAACAATTGATGAGCATTAAAACAACATTATTATATCAATAATCAATTAATGTTATAATTTTGTGACAGTTGTCGTGACTAACTGACAGGTGTCAGGAACGCATTCTCTGAACGGCCGAACTTTAGATTTAAAACAGCTTTGTAATTCAAATGTATTACGTTAGCAATCTATCATCCGTCATCTCTCAGGGGACAGGCCCCCAATATTTTTTACACACAATAGCGTATCCTCTAGTAAATAAAGAATTAAAGCCCTCATACAACGTTATCATAATAATGTCGCAAATACCTAATGTTTTTTAATTTATAGCCAATTTCACCATCGCCGTCACATCGCCGTGGACGTCTTACCAAGGAAAAAATTTTTTTTGGCAGAATATACAAACTATTAAAAATGTACTAGTCATCAAGTTCAACTTGGCAAGTATAATAATTCTCCTCTCCCTTCCACATAAGTGGAGGCTTGAGTTGGTTTAAGTGGAACAGGTGGGGATTGAACTGTCCACCATTAATTTTAAATTTTGATACAGTCTGAACATATATTTATTCCTCGGTTAAATGGTGCTATAAAAATAATAATCTGCCTATTGAGTATAAATTAGGAACTTCTATGCTCAGGCATCAAGCACATAAGGCCTGCTTGCAGGTTAGGTTTAACCCCGGAATAAATTTGTAATTTTGACAGAAGCTTTATATGAAATCTATCAAAGCAGCAGCTTACTCTGAGTTAAAAGTATAACTAGGAGTTTCTGCAAGCGGGCTTGAGAGATTAATTTTGCAAGGATTACTTACAAAATTAAATTAATACTAAGTGCTTGAAATTTTCAGGTCTACATGGGACTGCTTCAGAAATTATATCATTATAGTAACCTACAAACATTTAACATTTATCTATCTACTCATATATGTATATAAGACTTAATTAATATTGTAATATGTATAAACCATATAAAACATTTGAACGAATTAGACTACCCAATTCTAACAATAAATAAATGTAAGACAAGTCAAAATAAGATTTAAAAAAGAATAGCTGCCTCAGCTGCCTTTATTGCTAGATAAGGTTAAAACAAAAAGGATATAGAATTTTTCTATATGCATTATGTATTTAAACATATTCAAGTCCAGTTTTATAACTTTTAATTCATAAAGATAATATTCTGAATTTTTTAGTAATTTTTTTCTGAAACTCATCTTTATCATTGTAATGCCGTAAAAGTACTAGATATTCATGTTTTATACAATTAATATGTTAATTGTTCATAAAAATATATACAGATAACCTGAAACTTGATGCATACCAGGATAACCAGGTGTCTTATGGATACCTATTAAATATGTTCTCAATTTTTAATAGGTATCCTTAGACTTTTCGTTTTTATGTCTTTTTCTTAAAATTCTCAAATTGAGTCCAGTCAACCAGGGGTTGCACTCGCAAACTAAGATTTTTTCAAATCTTCCGATTTTCTAATAGTTCATTCCGAAAAACTATTCAACTCAGGGCACTGAAATGTTGCTTTACTTAAAGCTTGCTTGTAGCTTGTAGATAACTGTACTCAATGGAATCCAAATTTCCTTTTTTCTAGGAATGCATCAAGTTACCTGTAACAGGACTCTTTATTACCTTACTTGACTACATAATTATTTACATACGTACATTTAACACATCTTATCACTTAATAATAAGCACCTACAAAGCTATTGCAACATAGCAATAATTAGATTTGCTTTTATAACCATTTCTAAAGCATTTTCTTAAAACCTTTGGATGGAATAATACATAGGTAGCTCAAATATAACATTTCGATGTTCTATATTATAATTATTTTAAAAAAATAGAATGCCTATTAAAACTCAAATATTCTGCATGCATTTATTTACAGAGATAGTGTATTTACCTGTGATTTTAATTTTGTTAGTTACATTATATGTTAAACATAAATCAGTTTGATAATTGTTGTACTTCAGTCTATAAATTAATGCACTACTTATTGTTGTACTAATATTTTAATAACTTTGGTTTCATGAACATTTTACTTTGGCTTTGAACATCTGTATCAATAAATAATTTGGCATATTTCATTGCATCTTAAATCAAATGTTTTGAAAACGATATAAAAATTATTAGTGTCCATATAACTTAACTTTTGTTCTTATTTAACTACAGTTATTACCTCTACCTTTCTCAGCAGTGCTGGGGCTGCCACAAATAAAACCACAAGAGTTGTGCCTGTTTTTTCTGGAACCATCCATATTACTGACCTCTGCTCCGGCGGCCACTGAGGTCAATGCAACTGTTTTATCAAAATCAATAGTTGTATAGCCAATACTAGCACTGGGTGCAGGATTGGACGCATTCCCTACTGTGGACCTGTCTATGCTGCTTTGGGACACTACTCTACCTCGGGGCTGTGATGAATATGATGTTGTACTTTCATTTTTAGAGCTATTATATGATTGACTCTCTGGGGATGCTGCATCTCTCACAGTCTTTATACTCTCCTTATTGGAGTCAATGTCGAGAATCGCATAGTTAATGTCTTCAACGGGAGACATAGATGTAAAAGTATCTGATTCTGAAAACTTCTGATTGTGTTCAGAGTTATTACAAATTTGTTTACTGTTTTGAACACTGTCAGTGATATCACCAAGCATCAAATTGGCATAAGTGTTTAATTCAGTCTTCGTTCCAACTGTTAGGTTGCAGTACTCAACTTGTTTGGGTGTAAGGGGAGTAGTAGGAAGAGCATCACTCCTTTGTCCATCAAATACGTTAGGATCATTCGGTGCTACATTAACGTACAGTCTAGAGGGCTCCTGCTCTAAGCTCAATTGTGCATAGTGCTCACTGGAATTACTCATTGTAGGAGACAAAAGGCTATTAGCTGAATTGGTTTGTGCATTCTCACCTACATATCTGTTTTCAAGAAAATGTGTTTCATCTTCAATGTCCCTTATAGTATTTAGTGCAGTTTCCTGTCTCAGTGTGTTTCTAAGCATAGCTAAATCTCTATTGAAGTCATTGGAATACACATGTCTGTGGTCCGTTACCATTTCTGCTTGGTTATTGTTATGCTCACGTTTGAAATCTCTGACTTGGTAAACATTAGTGACATGGTTACTGCTGGACTGCGGCCTTGGATATAAAGGCATAACTTCCAAAATGTCAGCACTGGAAGGTGAACGAGGTGACTGAGTTAGCGTTGGCAACATTGGAGGGACTGCTGTGTTTGTAGCAACATTTGGGAGGTTGTTGTTGAAGTTCTGACCAATATTATCTGGTTGACCGTTATCTATTGAGGAGCGGTGGACGACACTGGCCTGCAGTGTTTGTCGGCCTTGAGGCGAGGGAGTCAGTCTGGATACTGGGTATGGCACAGAGTCATGCACTACATTTCGTAGTTGTATTTGTTGTTGTAGTGCTTGAAACAGGGTGGATGCTCTTCGACACCTAAATGCATAAATACCTTCTCCTGTTTCACATCTTCTACCTATAAAGAAAACATTCATTAAATAAAGAGAAATTTTCAACTTTGACAAAACACTGTGCCAAGGAGAAAGCTTATTTTAGACCCAGGACTGATGACAAGTAACCTTTCAGTTTTTCAATCTAGTTAAATAATCTTCTATAAGTCTGTGATGGTCCATTTCTTACACTGTGAATTGTAAGTTATTTTAAAGAAAATTCTTCCAATTACTTGACATAAAATTAAACTCAAATTTTTTTTTTTTTGAAGCTATGGTATGGTAGTCAGTTTAATTTTGGATTGTGATTAATAGCAGGATTATTGAGGCTACCTTTACATTAATCAGAATAGTAAGATTCGCAAAACTGTACTAACAGTACCTGACATACAGAATAAAAACAAATTAGTTTTTTCTGTATAGCCATAAGCTGTGATCTATAATGTGCTTAGACTTAGCTCAGACTTGAGACAGAGTTAATACAATATCCAAATATACTGTCTTGACTCTCGTTTTACTTGTGACTTGAGTCTGTGCCGAGTCACACAGTACAATCTATAGATTTCTATCACCTTGGCATTTAGTTTTGAGATATCCCATGATAACCAAAAGTGTAGATCAATAGTATTATTAGGATAGACATAAAATTACTTATTATTCTAAGGTTATTAAAGAAGTCTGTTATAAAATAAAATGTTATTTCACCTGACTCAAAACTAAATATCTCTCCTTCAAATCCATATCGCCGCAGGGAATGAAGAGGCCACACAGTCGATTCTCGGCCTTCTCTATACAAAATGATATCTGATTCTGTTATTTCTAGTTGCCCTGTACATAAATCTGCACCATTTTCGTCGATATTTACAACACGAAAAACGTTGGGGTGCAAGTCTGAAGCTTCTTTTTTACTGTGAAAACAGCCCATTGCGAAGATTTAAAAGAGTAGGCCCTATGAAAAAGTGCTCTGAAATGTAGAATTCATGAGATTTAGGACTGAGTATTAACTTGTAAATCCAAAATATCTTTTTATCAGATTGACCACAGTGGTAATAACAGCAAACAGTTTAAACTACTACACACATTTCGTCGAAATTTTTTCATTGTATCTTTTAACTCATTGTTGTAACGTCTTGTATTTTCTTAATTTACCTAATATTATGTTCATTGTTAAAAAATATAATTTTGTAAACAAAAATTAGAAGGAAACTGGAAATTGAAGATTCAAGATAGTTTTATTTTGACAAATGACAGCTGTGACAAGGGTGAAGTGACAGCTGACGCCTGACAAGTGACAAACTACAAAAAAAAAGTGACGATGAATTCCATGGATTAGGAATTACGACTACGTTTGTGGAAGTACATAGGACCTTAAACTGGAAACAAACTATTTGGACGCGGCTGAGAGCCGCGACTGATAAGTGTGCACAGTGCACAAACATCTAGCGGGCCAGATTTCTCTCGGACGTCTGAACGCGCAAGGTTACGTCCGATAGTTTGCACAGTTCAGTGTACGGTGCCAAATATAATTCTTCTTTATGGGCGTCCATAAATTACGTGTTTTTTTAATTTTGTCCCTCCCTCCCCCCCTGGTGACATGTCGTGAGATTTTATTCAACCCCCTCCCCCATCCCCCAATCTCACGTGAGATTTTTCAAAATGTGGGTTTCTTACGTAAATGCGTTGGATTGTTAATTGTTGTTGTAAAAAGTAAAAAAATTTGCTTCGTGCTTTTATTTACGACTAGTTAAGACTAGTAATCAATATTGCTGAGAGTTTAATTATAAATGTAATAGAATACTTAAATCGTAACTACTGTGATTAAAAAAAGAACTGTTCGGCTGACAGTGGCGCGAAAACAAAGGACGGGCTACACTGTACCGTAATTTCAGATTTTAAATTGAGCTATTTGGTATAAAACAAATATGGTGGTTTGACAGTAATAACGTCGAAGTACGAATGAAATTATTTTCTTTCGAACGAATTAGTGAATGATCTTAATCGTATTACGATTACGCTTAAGTTTAATTCTTAAGCATGTACAATCTGGATTAAATGGACCAAAATAGTATAATTTTTTTTGTTTCAATCAGAAAAACAATTACGTGATATTTGCCAAAACCCCATCTCTCCAACGTAAGATTAAGATTTGACTCGACCCCCTCCCCCCTTAAAAACCAATCTCACGTATTTTATGAACGCCCCCTAAGTACGATGCCACAATAATAGGGTATTTGACTACTTTTAGAAAATCATCTTAAATTGTTAATAATGCTATGCTGAAGCTAACAAAACGTATATTTCGGCATAATTTTCAGTATTTTTCATAAAAATCGAGAAATAAATTCAAAAAAATTAATTGCCGCCGAAACGTTCCATTTGCTCTCATGACGTCACAGTTCACATTTCAAACAATGACAATTCCACATCCCATGGGTAGTGTGGACTGTGACGTCATTCGAGATCACGGAACGTTTTCGATCACGTGACCATGGCCGGAATTATAGCAATTTTATTTAATGTTTTCTAATTAAATAAAACTTTATTTTTTAGTTTTGTCGTATGGAATAATGTTTTTAGATAATAATCTTTTAGGATGACAACAAATGAAACGATATTTTTAATATAGTCAAATACCCTATTATAAGTTGGCGGTGGCGTTTTGAGGAACTAATAGGGTATTTTACTCCTACTGAGAAATAATCCAAAAATATAAAAATAAGATTGTTTAGGCAATAAGGAATCGGGAAGTGGAAGTTTCAGTTCACAAAATCATAAAATAAATTTTATATTTAATTTCAAAGGAGTTGTCCAAAATTGGTTTTTTAAATTTGAATTTAATTAACAAGGATGATTTTAATGTAGTTGGATAAAGATCCCAAAAGGCTTCTATCAAAATAATTTACAGATTTTTTAAAGCCTCCGATAATAAAAAAAAATTTTTGTTTTGACTCATTTTTTTGCTTGTGATTTGTCGTTATTCCTTGTTCCATGTGATTTATACACCGGTATAAAACTGAAAATATTATTCTATGTAAGTTGTCAATGTCAGATGATTGTGAGGAACAATTATTTTCATTTTCGAATAGGCAGTTCAAAAGTACCTAGTCGTAATTCCTAGTTCCTGGTCTGTGATTCCTAGTTCCATGGTTTAAAATGACATGTATTTGGTTCAAAATGACATGTATTTGGTTCAAAATGACATTTACGTGACATTACCGGTGCCAGATTTGATAGTCTATAGATTATAAAAGTTTTTAGTGTTACCATCCATTGAAAAATATTTTCTACAAACGGTATTTTTCATAATTTAAAAAAAAACCGAGGACTCTAAAATTATTTTTTTTTATGGCGTTTAATTTTTTTTTCTCTTTCACGTAATGACAGCAAAGACCTTACACTTACTAACTAGACTGTGCACCAAACATTTTTGTTAAGCTAAAATGAGATCTATGGATGGCGTTTTACTTAGGGTAACTAGTTCCTTGTAAGCGGTAGCTAGCGAAAAGCGGTCCTGGCGAGAGGGCCTCCGGTGGTAGTGTGTCCTTGTCTGACGTCTTGCTAGCTCATATAATTATTGGGTTTGGTAGAAATCGTAGAAAATTTTATATTTTGCTCTTTTATGATTTACCAAAACGAACAATTCATAAACTTTGAAACTTATTTTAATATTTCTACAGTTTATATGAATAATTATTATTGCGTTGTATTTAAAAATAAATCATGAATACTGAGTAAAAGTAGTTCTTAAATGTTTGGCACTGGTAATACTAAATGCACATTACATATTATTCTTTAGGGTAACCATGAATTATGTGGATCAAAGATTTTTCTAGTCTTTTCGTAGAAGTAGTTATGTAGATACGTAACGTATAGTAAATTAAATAAACTAAAAAAATATTTAATCAAAGTAAATCACATAAATATTACCTATTTTACTTAGAAAGTCGCTTCTCTCAAGTTATAATATTTTAAGTTATTTAGGTGAAAATTAGGAGATGTAATGGAGTTTAGTAAAATACGTAATGTCATTTTATTGAATCTAATTAAATGTCGGAGTATACAAGCAAATTGTCCTGTGTTCTGTTTTATCATGGTCACTAGTAATTAGAAAGGGACACACTACCAACGGGAGCCCTCTCACGCGGACCGGTTTTTTCGCCATAGTGCACAGTCTAGTTAGTAAGTGTAAGGTCTTTGAATGACAGTTTGGTTCTGGTTAATGGACACTCAGAATAAAAAACCACCCTCCATACTAAACTGGGACTTTTTTGTCTATGCTACAAATATGCAAAACGCATCGAAACGTCAAACGGTATCCGCCATTACACTACGTCAAATGTACTGACATTTGACGTAGTGTAATGGCGGTTCTATATAGTTCATCCGCTCAAATAGTTTGTAGTACAGATACACGGTATTTTAGAAATTATGTGAAAATAAATAAATACATTATTTAATCATTTAGTACCATCATTTATTTAATTTTTTTAGATTAATGAAAAATACAAAATCAAAATACTGGTAGTATTAGATCTGAATCATCACTTTGTATACATATACTATCATCATAATACAACACACAAACATTTAGCGTGACGCACTAAAGTACACAGTGGGTCACATAAGCCTTTGGCATTTACCGGCGGCGCGGCGGTCGCTGTCGGCTTTACAAAGGGCGCCAACCATTTGAGCGAACGAATTTACTGCCCTTACGACGTCACCACATCGTCTGACGTGACTTGCCGTGAGACGTCTAGCGTTTACACGCGGAAATTTAAAAGGCAAACTTTAAATACATTTTTTTGGTATTTATCGATTGAATAAAATTGTAGTAAATTTTCTAAAAAAAAAAATTTTGTAAAATACCCTATTCGGCCATCCAATTTTTATACACTATGGGCATCTAGAAAATACACTATTGGATTTCGTTGTATGCTGTTGCGTTTATTGTGTAAATTAAAAATGTTTTTTTCCCAAACAGCTCAATCGGAAACCGGGAAGTGGTTGTAATTCATCTTGCAAGATTTGACCTAAACATACATACTTACATACATTGCAAGTTATATAAAAGCTTGTAATAAAATATCAAACCTGGCTAAAGTCATCAGTATTTATTTGCAGTTGAACTCCAATAAAATTATTTCTATTAGGTACCTTTACAACATCAAACAATATTTTGCTAAGTTTGCAACTCGTAGCTCGCATCCGATGGCGACCGTGTAACATTCTAGTGACGAGCAGTTCACGAAAATGACGATTGACCTCTTAACTCAGCGTCAGCTACTGATAAATATGGTAATGGTAACTTAATTCTCCCGGCCGCCAAAAAGTCTGCGTATCTACTGAGACAGTGAACAATATGCCAATATTTTAATTTTTATCCAATATTTTATCAATATTTCATCGTCCTCGCCAATATTTTATCGTCGTCAGCAACGTAAAAGTGCGCCCAGAAGTACTGCCGTGCTTGGTATTGCATACACATTGAGCACACAAAACTTCAGATAGTCCGGTGCTCCAGTAGTATTAGTATACGTAGACCTCTACGTAGGTGGGTAGGTAGTAACTGAATCAGTTCGCATTTATGAAGGTCCCGGATTCTGGTGAGGCTGAGGTGACGTTAAAACATGGGTCATCCTTTTTTTATTCTTAAAACGATGCGAGTTTAGGCGTCGCGCTCCCACTGAGCAAATATTTCACAGCTTTCAATTATAAGCTTTGCCAACTTGATGTTTTGCATTTCATCTACATCTGGTGTTCTTTTAGCTATTTGTGACACCAGTTTTTGTAGAACCAGTACAGTGGTTGACATTGACGGATGAGCCGGAATTGATGGATCCAAAATCTGCAATTAAATATAATATAATTATTATTCATTTTATAGGTCTCTAACATCGTACACAAAGAAAGGTAATTTTTTTATACCGTATTCTGCATTTTCTTGTACAGCTGGGGTGGCATCGTTACAATCATCGCGTGTTGGTTCGACTTCGTCGAGTTCTCCAAGTATCGCTTCAGTCTCTGGATGGTTATTGCTAATATCGGTTCCAGTAAAAATTGTGGTTCTGTGATCAAACCTAGTATATTTTCTGCTAATTCGTCGTATCCCCTATGGTACAAGCCAACCATCTGCAAAAAATATTTCCTTTAAGAAAATTGTAATGTGCTTAAGTGGAAAAAATTGTTATTGTATTGTATTTGAGAAAAAATATATTTAAATATTTTCAAAAATAATTTTGTATTCAAATGCATCATTTATCCTCTTCTTTCTTCTCTCTTCTAAAAGTTATAAAAGCGCCGCAGCACATGTGTGAACAAAGTGTTTTGCAAGTTAAAGTCTTTCAAATAAAATGTATACTTTGCTTACATTTCATTCACATACTTACTAAATGTGCTTACATTATCTGTGCTTTGATGACGACATAATATCCGCCGTCTAGTACGCGAAAGTGTATATGGTAGGGTACTGCGACGTAAGGGGCGAGCGCGGGAACGTGAAGGGGGAAGCTCGGGGTCATCGCATTCTAGCGAGGCCCTTCGGCCGCCTACCAGTGGTACGCGGATAATGTGACCTATACAGTGTATGTTCTTTAAGCAGCAGGTACTTACATATTGCCGCCTTACAAAGTTGATATCAATGCCCCATAATTCTGCCAAAACACAGATATTTTCAATCCAATGTAAGCATTCTTCATTGTTGTATGATTTGGATGCTACATTATTATCCACGCAGCTTATTGTTTCCACGGCAGTACGCGTCAGTTTTGTGAGATACTTCATCCTCGGTGTCATCAGTTTCTCCGAACATTTCATACTTATATCTCTTTGTACAACGTTCCCAGAGAGTGCTTCCAATATGTACTGATAATCAATATCGTACAGACTATCTAATGGTTTTGTAAACTTTAAGTTAAAATGACATTGATAATAAATAGTACAGGCGATTTGATAGTTTAAATTCAAAATATCAATGTTAAGATTTTTTGTATCTTGGGCAACTTCTACTAAAGATGGCAGACTTTCATCCCAAATTTTTTCAAATTGTATTTCATGTTTTGCGTGATCAAATGTCTTCAAAGAACAAGTGTAGAATTTGTCCAGATAGTTTTTCGTAGTTTTGAGGAAACTCTTCAAACACTCGCTGTTGAATCCGAGTTCTTGCGTGCACAAATGATCTTTCGGTAGCTTGCCCACTTTGTTCACAAGGCGACAGCTATCTTCAAAGGTATATTTTATGTAGGTCAACCAAATTATGGAAAATAAACCCAACCGTAAATGTAAGTCCAATATGTTCTCTAAACAATGTAATACTGCTTCCAGCTCTGTAGTTTTATTCAAAGACTTTTGCCATTCCATCGCATACTCCCAACACATGTTTGCAATAACATAATCAGCCTTTGTGCTTAATGGAAACTGTCTTCGAAGAAGAGATAACCATTTAAATATTTGTGGATTATTATCAACATAATGGCGATTATTTTCCATAAACACGAATTCAGGCTTATCCTCGCTCACTGAAACGCTCGTACTCTCAGCATCGAATATTTCGATGAGTTCATTTGCTACTATTGCCTCTGGCGGCACACCCATGCCACAAAGCCACTTAGCGATCAACTCAGTAACTGAGCCTTTACCCCTCGTGTAAATATATTTCAAGTTAATGTTTATCTCTTCAAATGGTAATTTAGGCACTGTTTTGCCGTTAAAATTAGCTTTACACATAAGAATGATACCTAAGATAGATATGTCCTCTAACTTGCCGATTAGAATACCCCATTTCGCAGTTTCTTTAGTAAGAGACTCCCATGCGTCTTCATTTTCTGGAGATTTTGTTTCAAAAATGTTGACAACAGATTTACAAGCCATCGCTATTATCATACTCCGCAAGGGACACGGTAAGTCTACTAGAGTGGCGCGAATATTTTCCCACCACGGAGATATTTCATTATATTTAATTTTAGTAGCTTCTTCAGAAACTCTACATAGGTAATAAAGCACGGCAATTATTTTTTCAATCAAATCTAAGTTTATTTGTTCGAGTGGCATGTTTGTCACATGCATAATCACAAGTTTAACGATTACTTTTGGATCAATATTACTGACTTTAATAAATTCTGTCAACAAACTAAGGTCATTTAGTTTCATAATGGATTTGAAAATATCACATGATAAATTATTTAATTTCTCTGTGGTAATATCTGTTTTCAAAGTAATAAATTTTCCTCTGTTTTCTAATGAAAAACAAGAGATGAAATCTCTATATGTGTTTATACGACTATCTGCAAAAGTAACTTTAGTCTGTTGCTGCTCTCTAAAATCTTTTTCTTGAGCTAAAATTAATAATCGCTCTAGTATACAATTATCGTCTTCTAAAAGATGAAAATCAAGGTCATCTCCATTAGTTTTGTCATCTATTGTCTCTATGTGCTGCTCAAGCTCAAATGTTTCACAAACTTTTGCCATTAAACTTTTCATATCCTCAGTATTTTCGTTGCGAATATGTCTATGAAAAAAAGTGACGAGTGCAAGGTTACCAAAGTAATTCCTAATTTTTTGATTTTGCTCATTTAACTCCTCATCGTTAAGATTGTCCCAAAATATTTCTAAACAAGAAATGAGTGTTTCTGATGATGTTTCACAGTTTTTTATCAACATTTCTAGGCAATGTTTTTTAATCTCCAAAGTCTTCAACCTTGCAGCATTTTCAATGATTTCGTCTTTAATTTCTTCTGAGAAATTAGGGGTTTTCTTTATACTGTCGCGTATTGCTCTAATAACGTGCAAGTCTTTAGATCTTTCTAAATTTTCGCCCTCTAACGAATAGTAGAATGGAATATTAAATCTTTTTAGTTTTCCATCTGGATCAATCAACACACACTGAAATTCGGGTAGATTAAGTTTTTTGTGTGTATAGTTTTTTTCTGCTCCAGTCAAGCCACAAGTATTGTACAATAGTTTCCCATTTTTTGTTGCTGTAAAGACTGCAACCCTACTGCCTCTTTGCATAAGTCTTATATCAATAAGGCCTTTTTTCGGATTGTAAATTATTAAAAATAATGCTCTTCGTATTTCTTTGACAAGAGAAAGTTGAGGCTTTTTGGTATCAGCATCAAATATCTGAAATGAATTTTCGTTAATAGTTTCATAAACATGTTACAGACTGTCAGTTTTATAAAAAAAAAATTGGAAATATTTAAAATAAAATTTAATTGTCAATCAAAATGTTCATTTGCACATTTTACTGCAATGAATAAATAAATTTACATACTTGAACAAAAGCACACTGAGCATCCCTGCATCCTTTGAAAATTCTTATAATATAGCCCTTAGTTATATCCAAGACTGCCACTCTTCCCAAGCTATCAGCGAATGCTGCAAGACGCCGATCCGGTGAAATAGCTACTGTAGTGCCATGGCGTTGAGCATCAAATATACCATTTCTCATCGACAACTGTTCTGCTCTTATTAGAGGCTCTGTATTTGTTGGAGCAGTCTCAGTAGATCCTCCCAACCAGCCCCTAATATATCAAAGTAAAATACATTGGTGCTGATTCAATTGTACACAATTTCTATACTAAACCAAATTGATAGGTCTAAAAATAATATTGGAATAAATCTAAATTAATATTGGAATTAATAGAATAAAATCCTACTAACATAGTCTTAAGTTAATCTAAATCTCTACTAACAAATAATGTAATAATCAGAAAATAAAAATAAATTAATATTATAAAAAATAGTGGCACATAATATATTACGAAGTTTGCTGCGGTTTTTACAAGCAATCCTAAGATGTCAATGTATTGACATCTTAGGATTGCTTGTAAGTTGGAACAATGTAATGATATAGAAATTATGATTTAATGAAATAAGTATTAAGTAACATTGTTTATTATTTTAGTTTTTACTGGTAAAATATCTTTTGCACGCTACTCAGAAGCAGATTGAAGTGCTATAATTATTATTTAAGATCTTGTTATTACTCAATCTGAGCAAATAAATAAATTTGAATTTTCCGCAAAATTAGAACTGAAATATAGAAAATGTTAAACTATTAAACAGTAATTAAAGGAAAACAAGCTTACGGTAATGCTGATTTTATTTTGTTAGCAACTGCTCTAGCTACGTCCTGTAGAGGGGGAGTTGTTCCACCCTCTAATGCATAATGAAATCCCATGTATGGAGTTATGCCTGTGGTGAGAATTAACGTATTTACTGGCGGAATGGACCGGTACCTAAAAAGAAATTCATTATATTATACTATAGTAAGTAATGAAGTATGCACAAAATAGTTATTCACCAACAAGCGGTGATGTATCATTTGACTTGATGAAAATAGGCTATTTGACTACTTTTAGAAAATCATCTTAAATTGTTAATAATGCTATGCTGAAGCTAACAAAACATATATTTCGGCATAATTTTCATTATTTTTCATAAAAATCGAGAAATAAATTCAAAAAAATAAATTGCCGCTCGTTCGTTCGTACGTTCAAACGTTCCATTTGCTCTCATGACGTAACACAGTTCACATTTCAAACAATGACAATTTTATAATATGTGTTTAGGCCGCGTGTCGCATATTATTTGGTATTTAATAAAATAGTAACGATGAAAAACAGACGAAATTAGCCTATTACGCCGCACAAACACGTCGAAATGTATTGACAAAATGAGAATTCCATAGGTGGTGTGGACTGTGACGTCATTCGAGATCACGGAACGTTTTCGATCACGTGACCATGGCCAGAATTATAGCAATTTTATTTAATGTTTTCTAATTAAATAAAGCTTTATTTTTTAGTTTTGTCGTATGGAATAATGTTTTTAGATAATAATCTTTTAGGATGACACCAGTTGAAACGATATTTTTATTATAGTCAAATACCCTATTGTATACACTCAAGCATGCATCAGAAAATGGTAGCCCTAGGTTTTCAATAATCAATGGTGATTTAACAGTTGTGTGTGCATTGTTTTAGTTCATTGGTACCCTCATAATTGCCTCACTAGCTTTTGTTAAATAATAAAAAAAAAAATTTTATACAAAGTATAGTGTGTATGGAGTATACCCTTTCAAACAAACAAGAATTTACCAAATTGTTTCAGGCGTCTTCGAGTAATTGGAAACATACATAAAAAAAGTGCTTTTTTGAAGTCAGATGAAAAGGTGTGCTTGCATGAGTGTTTGAGCTGTATGACGTCATGACAAAAATCAAGAAAAAATTAAGATAAACCTTTGAGTTTGGTATCAAACGAAATATGTATGCGAAAATATAACTGAAATAAACAGATGTTAGTTCCTTGATGAGATTTTTTTGTTGGAGTTCTCGGGTTGAAATTTTCAGAAAATAAACAGATGTTAGTTCCTTGATGAGATTTTTTAGTTGGAGGTCTCGGGTTGAAATTTTCAGAAAGTGCAGTATTATATTATTATATGTGTCATATAAGAGACAGAATTTTCAGCTTGTTTTCTTACCATGTGTCATATCCACCATATGTTGAAGCTGCTAGGAAATGGTCGTAAGTATTTTTCAACTCCAGGCCAACAACTGCAGCGTCATTAATTTGTTCTTGATCAGAAAATGACCACTTTCTTATATTAATGTTTCTGATATCAACTGTGTTTTCATCCTGGATACCAGCTTGAACTGTTGGTGATAAATTATTTTCAATTTCTAATGTTAGTAATGTATAAATGAATATTTTTTTTTATTCATTTATTCGCAATCAACATCAAGAATGTTTGATTATACCTAAGTTTTATGACTTATGAGACAGGATTTGGTGAAATTACAGAACCAGATTTTTCTTTGTATGCTTTATTCAGATTATGATTCTGAATTTAAAACATTCATTCAATGAATAATTCTAGAAAAAGTCAAAATGTCTGAGGTAACTGTTTGCAACTCATGTATTCATGTTAGGTTTCATGATTATTATTTTAGGAACCAAAACTCTGTATAAACTATGTAAAATAAATTATAAAAGTAAACAAGTGAACACTAGGATGGGATGTTAAGATAAATAAAAGAAAGTAAGTGATTGTTGAAACCCAATTTCACAGCTAGGCAGTCTTGTAATGACTCCCGCACACTGCAGGCTTGCTGCTTGTAGTCAGTCTAAATAATTATCACACAATATTTTTTATTCTTATTTAAAGGAGGTTGGCGAATTTTGACCCAGCATTTCTAAAAACCGTTCATATTCAGAAATCATTTAATTTTAATTAATATTTTTCAGAGTATTTTTCTATGTAAACCCGATATTTTTAGAAGATGGGGATCAAAAATATAATTATTCACAAGTACACATTATAAATAACCGTTAAGTGGCAATACAAGTGAATATCTTTTTTCTCCCAACTTTATTTGATAGACTTTGATGAACTTTTTTGTTAGACTGGTTTACTAGAACAAGCATGAAAAGTATGATTCGTGAACTTGGACTTGAGGGCCACGGTTCAGTTCATCTGGGTCAGAAACTCTATGGAATTTCCCAATCTCCTTTTTAGGTAAAAGAAAAACTAATTTTAACTACTTAAATTTTATTACCTTTAGCAACTTGCGCCTTAGCAATTCTAAGTGTTTGGAATAAACTTGAGCCAGTGAGGACGCAGACCCCAGTTTGAAACAAGACGTGGACATCATCTGGCAGCGTACCATACGTTCCTGTATGACATGATATTTTCAATAGAGGCTTTTCATCTAATTTTTCATGTAGTAACAAATGACCTGTGTTCGTATAAAATCCGATACTTCCATTTTGGAAACCAACAACTATGCAGAACCAATCTGGTCCATTCTGTAATATAAAAAAACAGTTCATTTAAAAAGGGCAGGAGTTAATAGTACAGTACATTATTTAAAAGTTAGCATTAATAAAACCTACTGAAGCAGAGGATTTTATGGAACTCTGGAACTCTTTCTGGGATAAAAAGTAGCCTTTGTCCTCAACTATACCCATGAAAAAAATCTCATTGATCTGTAGCTCTGTTGTGGTGTGATTGAAGGACAAACAAACACACTTGCCCATTTATAATATTAAGTATGATGTTGCTCCCACTTTAATCAAGATTAGTCAACTAGAATCTGATATCTAAATATCTAACATGCAACTGAAGTAGATAGCAAAAGATATAATAACCAACTCAGCCACACATTGTCCAATTAGGGTTGATGTGCCGGATAGCTGCCTCTTATTGCTCATATTGAGTTTAGGAGATCAGAAAAAATGTTACAACCTTAATATATTTATGCTCACTATGTTAGATGAAAGCCCATATAATGAAGTTTCTGTCTTATATACTGTTTTGCGCTTTAAGCTATTAGTTATTTTTAATTTTTATTTAATCCAGAAATGCTAAAATTTCAGTTACCAGCCTAAAATTTCAGTTTTCTGCAGTGGGTTATTCTACGGCCACTGCATTGGATTTAAAATGAATTAAATAGTCTTTTACATTAAAAAGCTTTTATATAAGTTAATCATTATTTTTTTTATGTATCTCAATGTTATTAAAAATCACAATCAACATAATTCAAGAAAATTAAACAAATAAAAAACTAAGAAAATTTTGTCACTCACTAACTACAACACCTTTATCTAATGCGTTCTTTTTTATGTTTAATTTTATTATTTTTTAAATAAATAAAATTAAAATTACTAATTTAAACTTTGCAGTTTACTGGCCGAAAATTGAAACAATATCCCAGCTATATGTTTCAATTTTCGGCCACAAGCTTTCCATACATTTACGCCATGCCAAAAAATGAGGTGCTATTACATCTATGTTTTGGTTTACGGCCACCCCCAAAATGATTTTCACTATTAATCCATATTCTTAATGATTACCTCATTAATTGACGGCCGAAAACTAATGGTGAGGATCTTTGCATCAGGTACAATAATAAGTCATGAGATATATTATTTCACCATTTGAATAAAAGAGATGAAAGTCTGGAAGACTTGATATACCACACATCTGCTTCTAGGCAGAAAAACAAAGTTTTGGAATTTTTTTTATGTTAGATTGCCGCTCCCATAATTATTGTTGTTCTGTATAAAATATTCCAGAAATCATATTAGGAGCATGTTAAAAAGTTATTTTTGAAGTGTATTACTTGCCTATTAATATCATTTATTTAGAAAAACAACCCAACAATTAACTTGAGAGTGAAACGCGCGGCACTATTTTTTTATAATTTCCACAGGTTGTGTTACCTCTTACGGCCGCTGCCGATTTGAACAAATTCACTAAAATTACTCGAAGATGTTATCTGAACAAAAATATTGTCATATACAAAGCAAACATTTTCAAATGGCTGAATAAAGATTTCATTTGGAAATAGCATTTCTAAGGGATATTCTCTCAATTTTACGGCATGGTGTATGCCTAAAGGCCGCAAACCGAAGGTGGCCGACGAACGGGCTTACTGTTAACTAATTAATATTACATAAATTAAGTTCATTCATAATATTATGTATTTATTATTCAAATACCTGTGAAGATTGTTGTGAAGGACAAATAGACAGTGTCAGAATAGAAGTGATCTCAGATGAAAGTGTCCCACTCCATGATACCAAGTATGTGTTGCTGTCTATTGAACTAATCCACTGAGCCGTTAGGAAACAAAGGCGTTTTTTGTATCCAACAGCCAATAAATTTCCGCAAGATGAAAGCGAAACAGAACATTTTGAAAGCCAAGTTTTATCTACAAGGAAAATAAGTTGGCGATATAAAGTTAGATAAACCAAAGCAGTTATCTAAATATATAAAAGGCAAAGGTGACTGACTGACTGATTGACTGACTGACTGGTCTATCAACGCACAGCTCTAACCACTGGACGGATCGGGCTGAAATTTTGCACACAGAAAGTTATTATGACGTAGACGTCCGCTAAGAAAGGATTTTTGAAAATTCCAACCCCAAGAGGGTTAAATGGGGGTTGAAAGTTTGTATAAAAGTCCGTCATTTATCAAATTAAGTATCTTTCATGTAATATCCATTAAACTTTAATTTTTGGGCTTTCGATAAAAAATAAGAAATACGTGTTTCGCAAATTTTGAAAATTCCACCCCCAAAGATTTCAAATAGGGGATGAAAATTTGTATAAAAGTCAAGATTTTTAAGTTAATTTCAAGTAATATCCATCAAACTTGGTACTTTAGCTTTCATCTAAATATATAAAAGGCAAAGGTGACTGACTGACTGACTGACTGGTCTATCAACGCACAGCTCTAACCACTGGACGGATCGGGCTGAAATTTTGCACACAGAAAGTTATTATGACGTAGACGTCCGCTAAGAAAGGATTTTTGAAAATTCCAACCCCAAGAGGGTTAAATGGGGGTTGAAAGATTGTATAAAAGTCTGTCATTTATCAAATTATTTTTCATGTAATATCCATGAAACTTTAATTTTTGGGCTTTCAATAAAAAAATAAGAAATATGTATTTCGCAAATTTTGAAAATTCCACCCCCAAAGATTTCAAATAGGGGGATGAAAATTTGTAAAAAATCCAGATTTTTAAGATAATTTTCAAGTAATATCCTTCAAACTTGGTACTTTAGCTTTTATCTAAATATATAAAAGGCAAAGGTGACTGACTGACTGAGTGACTGACTGACTGACTGACTGACTGACTAGTCTATCAACACACAGCTCTAACCACTGGACGGATCAGGCTGAAATTTTGCACACAGATAGTTATTATGACGTAGACGTCCGCTAAGAAAGGATTTTGAAAATTCCACCCCCAAGAGGGTTAAATGGGGGTTGAAAGTTTGTATAAAAGTCCGTCATTTATGAAATTATTTTTCATGTAATATCCATGAAACTTTAATTTTTGGGCTTACGATAAAAAAATAAGAAATACGTGTTTCGCAAATTTTGAAAATTCCACCCCCCCAATCACTTCAAATAGGGGATGAAAATTTGTATAAAAAACTTGAGAGGTGTCAAGGGACACCCGGATGGAACGTAGTTCCTTTCGATTAATTAATTTGGCATTGTGTTCGGTATTTTCGCGGTACAATAATGGGTCTCCGTAGCCTTGTGGCTTCTGCAGTCGCCTAACAGCCAAAGGTCGATGGTTCGAATCCCAGCTCGACAGACCGAATTTTCCATTTTCAATTTTATTTTAAACAATTTCTACATGTGGAACCTTTCCCTAATTTTTATAACTTATAAGTTATAAAAAATTAGGGAAAAAATTTAGTTTTCAAGTAATATCCATGAAACTTGGTATGTTGGCTTTTTACGGAGATACAAATCGCCTTAGGTTGGATTTTAATTACCAATAAAAATCTAACTTAACGTGAGCTAACCAACCGCTAAGAAACCATTTTTGAAAATTCAACCTCTAAGGGGGTAAAATAGGGGTTTGAAAAATCGAACTTAATGTGAGCGAAGCCGCGGGCAAAAGCTTTTACCAATAAAAGTCTAACTTAACGTGAGCTAACCAACCGCTAAGAAACCATTTTTGAAAATTCAACCTCTAAGGGGGTAAAATAAGGGTTTGAAAAATCGAACTTAACGTGAGCGAAGCCGCGGGCAAAAGCTAGTCAAACTATAATTATACTGGATCATGGTAATAACTCACCTTCTTTCTCTGGTATAAACAAAGCTCTACCCAAAGTCAAAATATCTCCACAGTCTGCGATTTCTTCAACATTGCACATCGTAATTTCATAACATACGAAATGTATTAGAAACAAAACTCAGTGAAGTTTGGTTACAATCATAAATTCTCTATATAACTCAGAGTAAGTATTAGTAGGTATAGAGCGCTCGTTTCTAACTGGGAACTGTGGACACCGGTGAGAACATTGGAACGGTCCGTTCGCAAGCGCTGGTAGTCATACTCATACGAGTACTAGCGGTGTAAATGACTGTTGCGAGCTTTTAGCAGAATTAAATTTAAAAAATGGTTAAATGTGCCGTAAAAACTTGTAAGAATGATACAAGAAAAACAACTAAACAAAATTCCAGCATCACATTTCACCGGTTGGTCAAGTTTTTATAATTTTAAGTAAAATAGAAATTACGCTTCGCGGGGTTGAAAGAGACGTGGGACGGGAGGCGACACGCACCGCCCGCACTGCCCCGCAACCCCGCTTCGATTGCAAACTCGGATAGTGATGTGACGCGTTCGATGCCGACTGCCGGTTGATTATTTATCGTTGGTACTGCGAGCAATAAAGTTATACACCGCAGCACTCTTGCACTTGCGATTTTATTTTTATTTGTTATCAAGTTACAATACAAGTAAATCCTTGATTGCGATCGACTATGCAGTCTAACTTGGAAGAGAAGCTAAGGCAGTTTTTAATTAAGCCCATACTCCTAATAATTTTTTCATATTATCAAGTCGGAACGCTTAGGCCGCGGCCGCACTGGTAAGGTGACTGGCGACGCGTCGCGACGCGATAAACCGTGTGTCTAACATTACAGTGACGATAAACTAGCGAATTTTGTATTTGACTGATATTTTCTTATTTCTTTAAAATAATCTTTTTAAATATTATAACACTATGCCGTTTTTTTTTAAATATCTTAACTAGTCTCGGAAATATAAACCTCTAAAGTTTCCTGTTAGACAGATAAAGTGCTATAGAAGTGTGATGTCACAAGTCAGCAGCTTCATACACGCTCTATAGAAAATTTCATTTTAGAAAGAGATAGATTTAGTAGTTATAATAAAAACGCTTATAACTTATTTGTTTTTTGGCCGATTTATTTTCTGTTTTTACAAATTTATTTCCCGGGAACATAAAATATTAACTTCAAATATGTTTCAGTTATTTTAATAGGAAATGTTGACGTGCCCATCATAGTTTATAGTCCTTTATAGTTTAAAATATCGTTTTGTAATAAAAGCTCAATTTAGGTAAAAATTTCGCTTATTATGATAAGTCGGCGGTTATGGGTCAATAACTCAAAAATAAATATGAAGATAAAATAGCTCGTTTTATTTTTAACTTTCTTTTTATATAATATACAAATCTAAGCACACTCATACTTTCAAATTAAAAAACAATATTGATTTACTAAAAAAAAACAGATCATTACATAAGTAAGGTAAGTATTGTGCCATTCAGCTGTATTCATCGACAATTGCGCTTGCGGCGCATTATTACCCATCCCTATTCGACACGTATATATCAATATAGGTAACTATAGTTCACCTGTCCACACTGCGTATTGGGCGAACAGTGCGATATTAGCACTCTATACCTACTAATAGTTACTCTAAGCTATATAAAAATAGTTTAGGATTGTAAATTGTAATCGCGAAATTGTAAAGCGAAATACATAACAATTAAACATAGATCAATTAAATCAATTACTTCTTTATAGGAATCTTTGAAGTTTGAATGATTAACAGATACATTTCCGTCACGTAGGACCAAAGGCCAATTTCCATTTTCCAATCTTATTATTTTCCTGTTATTTTCCGTTTCAAAATGTTAAATGCACAGAACACTATTACTCCTAGCGGGTTAAATGTCATTTTCAGCTGTGAACACAGATTAGGTATTAGTTATTATGGCTGTGAAGTGTGAGCATAGCCGCTAGGAGTGTCCTAGTGTTCGTGGTCTATGGCTAGGAGTAATAGTCACAGACCAGGAACAACAAGGTAATAGTGTTCTGTGGAGCATAGACTAAGGGTCTAAGGTAAGTAAACAATAGTGTTCAGACTATCAGAATAGTGTTCAGATAATAATGTACTCTGTGCTGCAGTCACAGAGTACATTGCAGTCCTTCAGTAATTTATGTTCCTATATTTTTCCTATGGTTCCTTGTTGCAGTCTTTCAGATGTCAATTCTTTCTGTATAACCTAGTGCAATAGTCCAGTCATTTAAGCTTAAATTTGGTAAGAATCTTGGAATTCGAGATACCCAGCTGTAAGTCTGTAAATACTTGTATATTGACACCCTAAAAGTGGTCTCAAAACCTACATATGGTAGGGTGTGCGCAACTATTAAATTTCAAGCTCAAAGGTCACAAAAATCGTTTTTTTTTGCGTTTTTTTTGGAAATATCTCATTTCCTATGGGTTTTTTGCTATTTGTATTTATTATCAATATTGTAGAATACAAAATTCTCTACAAATTTTGTTAAAAATTTTTTTTATACGGTGAACCGTTTTCGAGATAGAGGGCGGAGAGCGCGAGGTCACAGCATCACTTCAGGTCAACCGGTGCCTCCGGTCGAAAACGCGCCATATATAGTTGATGAACTATCGATAAATCAATGATTATAAATATTTGTCAATTTTTATTAACTATTATATTATATTTTATCATTTTCTTCATGCATTAAATCTATATATATTCAATAATACTGATAACCGTTTCCTAAAATTAAAAAATAATTAAGGGAAAAACTTAAATCATAATATAATTATATTCCCATTTACACTAATGACATTTTAAATAGAAAATAATTAAGTGCATCTTCTTTAAAATCTGTAAATTTTAAAATCCTTCCACAACGTCAAAAATTATACCTGGGAATTATACGGGCCCCTATTATACACTACGGACCTTTCTATTTATAGCCAGTAGGGACACTAGTACTAGTACTATATACTGTATATAATGTCTATAATGCTCCGAAATCTGTGAAAAGTCTCAATCATCTTCGTTATATGCATTACGTCAAGTCTACAAAACTTAATAAACCTGTGCAGCTTTCAAATATTCCACCAACAAGTGCAGCTGCTCATCAACATTTCAAACGTGTATATTATCAAGTTCAAACTTGGTTAGGGCATGATTTGAAACCCCAGGTATTTGGTTGGGCAGTGCGAAACGATTTTCTGGAGCCTATCATGACAATTTTACCACCTGCTCCAGAAGATTTGATAAATACAATTTTCTGCAACTGCAAGAGTGGTTGTGGTTCGCGATGCGGATGCAGGAAAGCGGGCTTGCAATGCTCTTTAGCTTGTGGCCAATGTAATGGGCAAGCTTGTCTCAATGCTCTACCATATCAGAGCGACATTAACGAAGATGGAACCTTTGACCCCGAAATCATGGAAGAACTTGAGACAAATGTCGTTGAAGACGATAATGAAGACCAGTTTGAAATTTACCAGCAGCCGGAAGACGACGATGAAGAGGAAGAAGATGATAAAAATTATATTTTGTAGTGTTTGTATTGTAGTTTTTGTACCCTTTATTCCATTTTTTTACTTTTAATAAAAATAAATGTATTGAATGATATTTTTTAATAAAAACATTAATTCAGAATTTATTCATGTAAGAAGTTATTAATATTAATTAGGTTAAAATTCAAATATAATTCCTATATTTTCATTAACAATTCTGCAATTACATGGGCAGGTAAGTGTTGTTAAATAAATTAATACTGAATAAAAAGTGGATAGGTTAGGAAAAAATGATAAAATATAATATAATAGTTAATAAACATTGACAAATATTTATAATCGTTGATTTATCGATAGTTCATCAACTATATATGGCGCGTTTTCGACCGGAGGCACCTGCCTGGCGATCGCGTAACTTTTATCGCTGTCCTTAAAGGACTATTTCAATGTCAAAACATGGTTTTGGCCAATAGGAGAAGCCCAAAATCATATTTTGACATTGATGCAGTCCTTTATGGACTGAGAAAAAGTTACGCGATAGACCCCCGGTTGACCTGAAGTGATGCTGTGACCTCGCGCTCTCCGCCCTCTATCTCGAAAACGGTTCACCGTATAAAAAAAATTTGTAACAAAATTTGTAGAGAATTTTGTATTCTACAATATTGATAATAAATACAAATAGCAAAAAACCCATAGGAAATGAGATATTTACAAAAAAAGCGCAAAAGACCGATTTTTGTGACCTTTGACCTTGAAATTTAATAGTTGCGCACACCCTACCATATGTAGGCTTTGAGACAACTTTAGGGTGTCAATATACAAGTATTTACAGACTTACAGCTGGGTATCTCGAATTCCGAGGTGAACTTACTATAATGACTGGACTACAAGGAACATATATTACTGAAGACCTAGTGTTCTCTGGTATATAGTGTATTATCTATGGTTCGTGATCTATGTTCCTGTTCCTGTTCTTCATGACATTTTTGTTGTATCGAAATAAAAATATTGCAATCACGCAGTGTACCTATTTTACTTATTATTTTCCCTTTATAGATATGCCTAAGTGTAGAGCATGTCTAAAATCAGGTAGAAATATGATTACTTTTGATGAAAAGTACATTATGTACTTTAACATACTAACTAACTTAAATGTAAGTATCACCCTAAAATAATATCACATTGGAGACGTTTTCGGTTTTTTTTGGTTTATAATCAATGGAAAATTATTATTTTATAATGTTTTCAGTTACAGCTGTCTCGTGAACCCCAACATCTATGCAAACGTTGCTTTAAAACTCTCCAACAGTTTATAGAATTTAGAGAAAAATGCATAGCGGCTAATGCTGTATTTAGTGATATTGTTCCCAAAGAGGTAAGTAAAATTATTGTGTTGGTTGCATGCATGTGCATCAAATCTCTTTTCTGCATTGATTCACATTTTTATGCTTAAGTGAAATTCTGTGCACATATCCTATAAAAGTGTAGTCCTTGATTTTACTTTAAAGCATGTGTATTGTGTTGTGTTGTCTTAAATGGTGAATGGCATTTGGCAAATGGCAAAGAAAAGCATAGCTAAGTGCAGCACATAGGTTTCCTCTGCACACTGACTATGAAACTATGCTACAACTGAAAAACCAATTCTTAAGTACATACTTGGCTTGTGTACCTTTTATGACACCTAAGGAAAAATAGAATATGTACACAGTACTTGATTTTTGCACACTCTAAAACTTAATATGTGTGTGGGGTGCAGTTCTTTGTAGAGGTTTCAGGCAGATTGTATTATAATGATACACCTAAATATATTGATATTAATGAGTGGTCCACATGGATGACCAAATTGTACTGTCTTTATCGAACTTTTCCACTCATGAGTATAATATTCTCAAATACACTGCAATATATACTTTCTTCTTCTTCATCAACCTATAGACCACTGCTGGACAAAGGTCCCCTGCATGGACTTCCACAGGCTTTGGTCTTGCACCCCTTGAATCCAGCAGATCCCTGAGATTTGTTTGATGTTTTCTGTCCACCTAGTACGGGTTCTGCCAACACTATGTTTCCCGGTGCAGGGTCACCACTCCAGCACCTTGGGACCCTAACAACCATCAGCTCTTCGAACTATTTACTTTGCTATGTAGATATTATGGAGTAATATTAACATTTTTACTAGAATATCAAACAAGAACATTCGTTTGACAATGTCGGTGATGAAATACAAGTGAAGCACGAAACTGAAGTAGATAATTATGAAGCTAAAACTCCTTTTGCATTTGATGATTATTGCCGTGAAGGTGATGATGAATTGAAGTATGATACAAATTTTGTTTATGTGTTGATTTCAAAATCTGAAGGAAAAATAGGTAAGTTCACTCTTGTAAACATAACATTATTTTATAATAATTTCTCGAGATCTGTAATGGATGACAAGCTGACTGCAAAATTGCAGTTTTGATGTAGTTCTTTGGCAGTTGACATAACTTCATTGCAACTGTTGACTGGCTTCTTAGGTTGAGTGCAGTGCTAGTACAGGTGACTTTACAATGCTTAGTATAGTCACTTATACTGGCACTGCACTCACTTTGAATTGCTCCTATAGCATCCTACATACAATAGATGTATAATTGGTTTGCCCAATTAGTTTGCAGCACTGGTACAGTAGGTAAAGGTATTTTGGAAACTGTGATTGTAATTTTTTTTTTTTTTCTTCCATAAGTCACCATTACATAACGGTGGCCTTATTTTTTACTGCAATCTAGCCTAAGGGCTAATTAGCAATATTATTTTAACTTAAACTTCTACTTATAATTAAATTCTATATCTAATTTACAGTCCAATAACTGTCCTTAGTTTATTCTAATATATAAGTTCACTATGTTATTGTGACCTAGTCAAATAACACAAGCACTGCACTGACACTGCACTTATGCACTTTTAAACACTAGTTCGAATGGTTTTGTTCTTTTAAGTCTTCATTTAATGTTCATGTTATCGAGAAGCTTTAAAGCTTCCAGATTCACATGATGACGAAGTCGATGTTGGTGAGCTTCTGCGTAGTTTTGTATAATCTTGTTCACGAACTCCATCTTAAGGTTCCTGTGGAGATCGTGATTTCTGACGTACCAAGGTGCATTGGATATTTCCCTGAGTACTTTGTTCTGGAATCTCTGTATTATTTGGATATTACTTGGTTTAGTACACCCCCAGAGTTGTATACCATATGTCCATACAGGCATCAGAACTTGCTTATATAGCATAAGCTTATTATGCAATGAGAGCTTAGAATGCCTTCCAAGCAGCCAATGCATTTTTTTATATCGTAATTCTAATTCCTCGCGTTTCTTTTTAACATGAGCTTTCCAACGAAGCTTTGTGTCTAGCATCATACCCAGGTACTTCGCTGTATTTACGTAGGGGATAAGTTGCCGATTTAGGTAAATCGGGTGATATTGCGGTAGCTTATTTGTGAAATCTATATGCATTGATTTAGACTCGTTAAGTTTAATTCGCCACTTTATAGTCCATTTGGACTATAAAGTGGCCATTTTGACTTTGTTTATGGCAACTTGTACTTTTTCCACTGCTTCTTCGTGACTTTCTCCAGTTCCTATTATGGCAGTATCATCAGCAAATGTTAATGTATAATAAGTACAGGACCGGAACTAAAACACTTCCTTGCGGTACCCCAGCTTTAATTTCCTTGAGTTCAGAATATGCATCTTCTTGACGAACTCTAAACCATCTGTTCGAAATATATGATTCAAGAATATCGGCAAATGACTTTGGTAGCATAATTCTGAGTTTATAGATAAGCCCTTCGTGCCACACTTTATCGAAAGCTTGCGCTACGTCTAAAAATACAGTAGAACACACTTTCTTATCTTCTAATGATTTCTCTATTATATCAGTAATTATGTGGACTTGGTCTATTGTTGAGTGTTTTTCTCGGAATCCAAATTGGTGATCTGGTATTAATTTTCTGTCTTCTATTAGGGGTTTTAGTCTCTTAAGTAACAGTTTTTCAAATAATTTTGAAATTACTGGTAATAAAGAGATCGGTCTATAAGAGGTTGTTTCATGAGGTGGTTTTCCGGGTTTAGCAATCAAGATAACTTCAGCTACTTTCCATAGCTCAGGTACATGTTTCAGTCGAAATGACGCATTTATGAGATTGGTAAGTTTCACTAAAGCTTTCCGAGGTAGATTTTTTAATATTTCTCCAGTAATAAGATCGTATCCCGGAGATTATTTTTTTGCTTAAGTTGTACATTATTTCTTTAGATACTTCCTTTGGTGTCGCAAGTCTAATCTTTTTCAGATCATCTTGATTTTCTTCATTCTCACAGAAATCAATTGGATGACCTTCATTTGGTTGGAATATATCTTCCAGGTGTTGAGCAAATCTATTAGCTTTTTGGATGTTGTTGATGGCCCAAGTTCCATTTTGCTCTTTAATAGGTGGTTTATGTGTAATGGGTCTTTTTAGATTTCCATTTACTTTCCAAAGAGAATAGTCCGTTTCTCTATCACTAGTCAAGTTTTGTAGGTAATCATTTAATTTATATTCATTGTAATTTTCGATAGCTTTCTTGATTGTTTTGGTGAGTTTATTTAGTATTCTTTTATCTTGTGGTGACCTAGAAGCGTGCCACTTTTTTCTTTGCTTTCTCTTTATTTTAATGAGGTCTATAATTTCCTTAGGATAGGTGGTACCCCGACTCCATTTTTTATCGGAGGCGTATTATTCCAGGCCGACTTTTGTATGTATGTTATAAATTTAGCTAGTTCCATATTGAGTTGATCTGGATTTTTCAAGGGGACCTGTAGGTTTATAACTGTCTGTCTGTCTGTCTAATTCTATCTTAAAGCTCTCCCAGTCTGTATTCTTATTCACTAGAGTAAGCTTAGTTTCATTGACTGCAATAGTGTGTTTATTAATTATTAACATTATCGGTGAATGGTCTGAATTCATGTCATATTTTCCTTCAATACTAAGGTATTTTGGTGAGATATTCTTAGATATAAAGAAGTCTATCAGATCTGGAATTTTTCGAGGATCAGTAGGCCAGTACGTTGGCATCCCAGTACTGACTACATCGCATCTCATTTCTTTGATCGCACTTAGCAGTTCTTTTCCTTTTGTTGTTGTTAGTCTTGAGCCCCAGAAAATATTTTTGGCGTTAAAGTCTCCACCAATTATAAATCTGTGACCATATTGTTCCAAGAATCTTAGGTATTCATGTTTTTTTAGAGAATGCCGTGGTGGGCAGTATATGGCTACAATTGTGATTTCTTCATAGTGGTAAATATTCTCTTTTATTATAACAGCACTACCTCCTCTGGCTGAATTATGGGGATGTAGAGCGTGGTAAATTTTATACCCTTTGAATTTTATATAAGATTCTTTTGTGAAATGTGTTTCGGAGATCAAACATACGTCGATATTTTCGGTATCTAGGACTACTTGTAACTCATGTTGATGTTGTAGTAGCCCATTAGAATTCCATGCCAATATCTTCAACTCCTTATCCATTATTTTGTTCTGATATTTTCAAGTTTTCGCAGGCGGTCATCGAATGACGACATGAGTTTTAGAATCTCGTCTAATTTATTTAGAGTATAATCGCTCGATTTATTAATGTTGGGTACTTTATTTGACGCTACTTGTGCATATGTTACCTTTTTATTCGGATTTTCTTTAATGGTTTCGGAAAGTCGCATATTCTTGACCACTGGAGTTTGTTTTGCATTAATGCCAGTTACCTGGGTGTTTTGGGCAGAAGGTTTTTTGCAGATCTTGTTTCTGATGGATTGCATTTCTTTGGCTACTATGCAACCTCGATAATTAGCCGGATGTGCCTCCCCACAGTGTACGCATTTAGGTTTCTGTTCAGCTGGTTTTTTGCATTCAACACTAAGATGTTTTCCAGTGCATTTGACACATCTTGGCTCTCTGGAGCAATACTTCTGGGTGTGTCCATACGTTTGACATCTTTTGCACTGCGGTATGAGCTTTGATGATCTCAGAGGATGAATCTCCACTTTACACCCAAGAATCGAGGTGATTCCATAAATTTTGTTAATATCTTCTCCATTTTTAAAACTAAGCAGGAACATGTTAAGAGGTTCCTTGGTTTTCCATCTCAGCTTGTTAACGGCATTTTCGACCTTAAATCCCTTGTTCTGAAGGTCTTCTATTATTCTTTCTGGCTTGCAGGTGAAATGTAGCTTTTTAGCCATGACTTTAACAGGCCTCTCTTGCTTATTTTCAAAAGAATGCCATAGAAAGTTACCTGCGGTCAATATTTTAGTGATTGACCGATATGAGTCTTCATTATTGGTATTTATTTTAACATTCAACATTTTAATTCGAAAAGAATCTCCGGTTGGACCCTCTGTTAGCAAGTCATAGAATGACTGATAATTTGTAACGTCGTCTACGATTATTGATGGCGGCGGCGGAACTTTCTTTGTCTTTTCTTTAGGTAGATCGGTCGTGGGATCATCATGCTGTTTGGTAGATGTGGACTGCGCAGGTGAAGTGTTCAATTTTCTTTTCTTCCGGCTTTTTGCTCTAATCCACTCCGTCTCTCTGGCTAGCTCTTCCTCATCCGTCTGATATTCGGTAGGTTGAGGTGAGCTTACCTTGGTGGTAGTGTTCTGGCTGGTATCCATTGGGTTCTGACTGGATAAGAATTTATCTGATTTTGGAGCTCAATAATTTGCTTTTCCATATTGCCAATGATGAGCTGAAGTTTCTCATTTTCGGCCTTTTTTTCTGCGAATGCCTTAAAAAGCATTTGCTCCGTTTCTGTTATTAACTTAATAGGCGTATCCATAGTTGCAGTATAAAGATAGTATAGCTGCGATTTATTATTTTATTGTTTTATAATAAACCTGACGCGACGAAACGCGGAACTGGGTCATTATGCCGCACGCATTCGACGGCGGTCGGGACGCGGCGTCGGCAGATTGCGCTGCTAATATATTATTGCGATTAAGACACGGTTGTTTTCGGTGAAAACTAAACACTGACTGATTAATTAATTATAATAATGAATCAATGGAAAATCAAAATACTAATAGTTTTAGTCATCTGAATCATTACTATATTTATAGAATTACATATTTATAGAAACATAATATGATAAGTCAACCATTCACTATTGTCTGTTTACATTTTTCAGAAGAAAATGGCAAAAGCAGAGATAATATTGAAACCAAAAGAAAAACTATATATACATCAACGAAGAAAGCAACAATTGGTAATTTTATTTGAATTAATTCTTTATTTTTTGGGGTACATAATTATAATTAAAAAAATTATTATATGTAGGGCAACCGGTATAGTTATTGGCCAATTAAGCTATGTTCAGACATTATTTGTAAAATAAAAAGAATTAAACACATAGATAAGACTAAGAATGCTTTTGAATTATACTAAATTAATGTATTTAATAAATAATACTACTGAAATTCTCTTATTTCTTATATGTATATTTAATTTAAATAAAATCAACACAAAAGCTGAAATATCAAATTTATAGTTAATGGCCACATAATAACAATTTTTATTTGGCTGGCGTTGTTTTGTCGAAACTCCCTAACAGTCGATAACAGTGTTGCAATTAACATAATATTTTTAAAACCGTTTAACATTCAGGTTAACTAGTTTTTCAATAACAAAGTTGAAATAGCCAATAATTGTACAGGGGGAATATCTATACCAGTTCCTCTATATGTGTGAACCCAGATAACTAATGGTGGAGTTTAATGGACAAGCTTTCTTAATTTAAAGTTATTTAGATTAATCACTAAATCATGCATTTTGTTTCAAATTAATGTCATTTCATTGATTATTTATATTGATTTTTTTTTTCAGATGAAATATCTAAGGGTACAGACATTAAGAGTGTGAAAAAAGTAAAAGAAAAAAGTATTATATATGAATCTACTTCAGCAACAAGTCTACCATGTGGTAAATATAATGCTACTATAGTTATTCAATGGCAAAGACCTTATTAGGAATTGCGCCCAGTTGTTAGTGATAATGGGCTAACTTAAGAAAGGGCTATGGCACTTTACTTAAACCCCAAATTGGTTTCAACTCGGCGTCGTACCGAAACGCTAAATAGCTCGGTGGAACTTCTTCGCCGGTAACAAGCCTCGGACGTAGTCTTTCACGAACTGTTTTACTTTTTTAAAGAAGACGAGCAAGAGTGCGGCTCTTACGCGAGTTTCATACGGTATCTTGTTTGACAAAGTGCTAAGAACCGCATTAGGCGCATAGCTGTCATTGTGCTTCGGCTTTAGGCTTAAGGTAATTGATATAGGGTTACATTGGTAATATGAACAATCAATAAAATAAAGAGGTATCTACTATGGAAAATTTAAAGATATTTAGTGTTGTTTTGAATATTTTTTCTAAAAAGATTATAAGCTAAGCTGATCATGACTAATATTCTCCTCTCTACTCCAAATAAGCGGAATACTTGTGTTAGGAATGGGTACTACAATAGTGCAACGGTTGGGGATTGAACCTGCGACTTTTCAGTTTTCAGTCTGTACCTTTAACCTAGGCTTTTGAGGCTAATGCTAAGTGTTGGACATACCCAGCAATCCTGTACCTGTCAGTTCTAATCATAAGTACATTTCCTTTTCAGGTTTATGCACTAAATCATTAGAAAATAATACTCAATTAGATTTACATATTCTATCAACACACAAGCAGACCAACAGCTGTTCTATTTGCGAGGAGAAGTTTGTAGACTGGCAAGAATTAATGTCACACCGAGCAAAGCACTTGCCTGCAGCACGGCATTCGTGTCATTTGTGTCCAAGGAAATTCAAAACTGCAATTTATTTGGAATATCATTTCCGAAAAAATCATCATACAGAGGGAGAAGTGAGTAATTCGTACACGACGTGTTAGAATTTTAAAGATCCCGCGAAAACTCCGTGGGATATTGACGGACGGCTTAACCAATTCGGCTGCTTTTTTTTGTTTGTATGAAAGATAATTTTTGGAAAATTGACCTGATAAATCGTTTGGATAAAATTAGGGGTAACAAACTAATTATTCCATATTATTACATCAGTCTGTTTCCGACATAGGCCTTTTAGAGGTTAATTAATCCTTACTAATATTGGTATAAGTGTGAAAGTGAGTTTGTTGGTTTTTCCTTCAATCACACAGCAACGGATCGACGTGATTTTTTCCATGGTTATAGTCGAGGACCTGAAGACTGACAAAGGCTACCTTTTATTCCGGAAAAAACAGGATTTCCGTAGGGTTTAAAAGCCAAACTCCGAGCCGATGAAGACGCGGGCAGAAGCTAATGTATGTATGTATAAATGTGACTGTTTACATATGTTCCATTCCACTGTAGCGTCCAAACTACTGAGCCGATTCTGATAAATGAGTTGTCAATGGATTCGTTATAATGGTCGAGGTGAATACGAAAACAAGTGTATGTAAATTGAAACTCTAAAACACCCCTGACATGTGAATCTATGGCCGGACTAATATGATTTACATATACCTGACATCCTGTTACTCAGTTTTCTGCTCCATCATCAGATCCTCCTCCTCGATCATCATCTATCTAACACCTACTGATTAAAACTCTAATGAGCCCAATTACACTATAATTATCTGCTCTAAGTTGCTGAGGGGCTAGATATCCCGTAGACTACTTGATGCTGCAGCATCAGCATGCACACACACATACAGATAAAAAATACACAGATACCCACGTCATACTTCTGACACCCCTCTTTTTTGTCGGAGGTTAAAAACAGCTGATGACCTTGAAACGGCTGAACCGATTCTGATAAAACATGTCTAAGAAAAATCGCTAGAAAACTGTGTTTAAAAAAAAACCGCACCCAAATCGGTTCAACCTTTTAAGAGTTACGGTGCCACACATAGCGGTCAAACTTATAACACCTCTCTTTTTGCGTCGGGGTTTAAAAATCAATATGACGGATGTTTCATCCAATTTACCGTAGTTTGGTTGCAGTTTATAAACTTTAATCCTTGTATACCTTTCAGAAGAAAACGCTGAGATGTAGATTATGTGATCGCGGCTACGAAACCCCAAGAAGACTGCGGTTTCACATCATTGAAACTCACAATATAAAGAACAAGATATTCATCTGTGACTTCTGTAACAAAGTGTGAGTGATCATTGCAGCTTGTGTGCTAAACGCGCATTGAAGTGTCGCTTCTCGAGTTGAGAACCGGTCACCGGATCCGGTATATTGGTGCTGGATCTGGTAGCGTTTAATGATGCCGGATCCGGCGGATTCCCGGTCCTGTTTTTCCGGATTGCAATCCCTATTCTCGACTAAGCGTTACTTTAGTTCGGGCTTAGGTCACGCAGACTGGAACATAGTTTACAATACTAAACCAAAGAACTAATGTGTTGCACGCTATTTATGGATAACTAGCTTTTGCCCACGACTTCGTCTACGTGGATTCAATTTAAATAATCTCGTGGGAACTCTGATCTTCCGGAATAAAGAGCCTAATGTCACTCTCCAGGTGCTCAATAATACCTATGCAAAAATCACGTTGGTCCATTGCTCCGTTGCAACGTGATTAAAGGACAAATGAATAAGCCAACAAACAAACACTTTTTTGCAAATATGTATATTAGTAATGGAATAGCTGACGGGTGGTCTTTTCAAAGGCAAGGCAATACAAAGTATAATATACACTTAAATCGTTTTCAGGGTTCCGTAACCAAAGGGTGCCAAAGGTACCCTATTACTAAGCCTCCGCTGTCCGTCCGTCCGTCTTTCAGGGGACTGTATCACAGGAACCGTAACAGATAGACTTGAAATTTAAAAAGTTAAATATTAAAGATTAAGTATAGTTATAGTACTTTTATTTCACGAAGCGACGCGCGCTTTACTTGTGTAACCAAGTATACAACACGGTACAAATGTGTGCGTGAAGACGACTAGACGGTCTCTCAGTACGACCGCGCTTACGCTCACATTCACAGCGTGTTTGTACACTTGGTTACCACAAGTAAAGTGTGCGTCGCTTCGTGAAATAAAAGTACTATATGTGTAAAAAGTATACAATAAACTTGTTTTTACGCGATCTTAATAATAGCTGATGTTAAATCTTGTACGACGGTACGGAACCCCGCACACGAATGTGCGGGTCCGTCTCGCACGAGGTCGGTTTTATTTGTATGGATAAAGTTATACATTGTTTTAGATGTTATAGCAAGCACTTAATAAAGGCGCACTTGCTGACGCATTCGGATAGTAAACGATTTCGTTGCGACTTGTGCGGTTACAGCAGCAAATATAGAGCCGCAATAACGGTAAGTTTTATATGATGCTAAGTAATTCTGTATTAAAATTACAGGGAAAATCAAAATTCATTCTAGAAACTAATTTTATTTAAATTTTGTTGTATAGGGTGTAACTTAATTAATTAAGGGTTTGTATTGTAATTTGTATTTGTAATTTGTTGATATTAATTAATTATAATCGGAAATATAACATGTAAGAATAACATTAATTTGTAAAAGCATAAAATAAATCGGTCAAACAATAAATAGTTTAGAAGATGCTTATCTGTCTCTTTCTAAAACGAAATTTTCTGATTTGTGAAATTTGCTACTGCCTTGTGACATCACACTTCAGTAGCGATCTCTTTGTCTAACAAAAGTTTAATTTAACATGTAAAAATAACATTTGTAAAAACAGAAAATAAATTGGTCCAAAAACAATTATGTTAGTAGAGCTTTAAAGTTTCCTGTTAGACAGAGAGAGTGCTACTCAAGGGTGATGTCATAATGCACCAGCTCCATACACGCTCCATAGAAAATATCGTTTTAGAAAGAGACAAATACAGTCACAGGAAAACACCTTATAATTACGAGACTAGTAAAGATTTTTAAAAAAGAAAAATGGCATTGTGTTTTGACTTATGAGTTATGACATTTAAAAACTTTATTTTAAATAAACTAACTGACCCAGCGAACTACTTACCGCTAACAAAAATATTTAGTGGTTGGTCACCCTTATCATTTAAGGGTATGAAAAATAGATGTTGGCCGATTCTCAGACCTACCCAATATGCACACAAAATTTCATAAAAATCGGTCCACCCGTTTCGGAGGAGTAAGGTAACTAACATTGTGACACGAGAATTTTATATTAAACTAGCTGACCCAGCGAACTATGTACCGCCAACAAAAATATTTAGTGGTTGGTCACCCTTATCATTTAACGGTATGAAAAATAGATGTTGGCCGATTCTCAGACCTACCCGATATGCACACAAAATTTCATAAAAATCGGAGGAGTAAGGTAACTAACATTGTGACACGAGAATTTTATATATTAGATAAATAAAAAAATATCAGTCAATACCCAATTATGTTACTAAAATGGAAAAGTCTAGATTTATGCAATTTCACTCTCTGCGAAAAGATGAATTGGTGTATGAAGAAGTTTCCATATGTTCGGAAACTCCTGGAAACACTGTTGATGACCTCAGAAGCCAAATGAGAAAACTTACATTAGAATGCAACTTACATATAAAACTTACAATATATAGCTCACAGTTTTGTCCACGTGGAGTTAAAACTTTTGAAAAATCCCGCGAGAACCCTTTGTTGCTCGGGACAAAGTATTATTTGTTACTCTGTCTCTAAAAAAATTAAGTTGACCCGTGGTGCAGTTTCTGCGTGATTGAAGCACAACACAATAAGCAAACATTATTAAACGATGATTGAAGTTCTTTTTTAATGTTTTTCGTTTAAGTTGGTTGCTTAATATGGCACAGCTTTTCTAGTGTACTTGTATTAATAGAGCTCATTGCTGTACGGTTATTAAGTTGGAAGGGGAATCGGTATAGTCATTGGCCCCCATATAGTTATTGGCAATTTCAATGTTGTTGAAAATTAGAAATCCTCGGTGTTAAATGGTATTAAAAATATATTAACGACGACACTGTTATTGACTGTTAGGAAGCTACAAAACGCCGCCAACAAAAATACCAAAAATAAAATAAATGTTATTGGCCACGTATGCCGATGACTATATATTTCAGTTTATGTGTTGAATTTATATAAATGACTAGCTAATGCCCGCGACTTCGTCCGCGTGGATTTCTTTTTTAAAATCCCGCGGGATCTCTTTGATTTTCCGGGATGCCTATGTCACCCTCCAGGTTCTCAACTATACCTATCCAAAAATCACGTCAATCCGTATGTTTATTGCAGCGTGATTGACAGCAAAACCAACAAACCGATAAACAGACAACACACACTTTCGCATTTATAATATGTATTAGTAAGGAAAAATTAATACTACAATAATAAAAGCGATCTAATTAAAGGACATCATCCACGATTCATACATTTTTAGTCCAAATCTGAAGGTGCCGGCCAAAAAAAATTTTTGCTGTTTTTCGTTAGAACTTGTCCTCCTAAACATTTCTTATTATGACACCAAAGCTGTAGGACTAATAACCTTGGTTTTATTTGAGTTCAAAAATCTGTAGTTTTTTCTACTAAATGAAGTGTTTCTGAGCGGATTTTTTTACTTTTTTTGGAGTTTTCGTTATTTGTCTTCTTCTTCTTCTTTATCAACCGATAGACGTCCACTGCTGGACAAAGGTCTCTTGCATGGACTTCCACAGGTCTCGGTCTTGCGCCGCCTGAATCCAGCGGCTCCCTGCGACTCGTTTGATGTCGTCGGTCCACCTGGTGGGGGGTCTGCCAACACTGCGCTTCTCGGTGCGGGGTCGCCACTCCAGCACCTTGGGACCCCAACGACCATCAGCTCTTCGAACTATGTGCCCCACCCATTTCCACTTCAGTATCGCGATGTCGGTGACTCTGGTTCTCCTACGGATCTCCTCATTTCTGATTCGATCCCGCAGGGACACTCCGAGCATAGCTCTCTCCATCGCCCGCTGAGCGGTCCTGAGCCTACTTATGAGGCCCTTAGTTAGCGACTATGTCTCGGATCCGTAAGTCATCACTGGCAACACGCACTGTTCGAAGACTTTAGTCTTCAGGCACTGAGGAATTTTGGACGAGAAGACATCACGGAGCTTCCCGAACGCTGCCCAGCCAAGTTGGATTCGGCGGTTGATCTCTTTCTCGAAATTGGACCTACCTAGCTGGACTGTGTGTCCCAGGTAAATATACTCGTCGACAATTTCGAGTGCAGAGTTCTCAACAATTACTGGGTGGAGCGGTGCATGAGCATTGGACATGATTTTCGTCTTGCTCATGTTCATTTTCAGGCCCACCTGTTGAGAAACCCTGCTGAGATCGTTGAGCATTGTATTCAGGTCTCTCAGAGTCTCTGCCATGACTACTATGTCATCGGCAAATCGCAGGTGAGTGATGTACTCGCCGTTTATGTTGATGCCAAGCCCGTTCCAATCCAGAAGCTTAAAGACGTCCTCCAACGCAGCGGTAAAGAGCTTCGGGGAGATAACGTCTCCCTGTCGCACTCCGCGCTGCAAGTGGATTAGCCTCGTAGTTTGTGTGATGTAGTAACAGATGTGAGGTAGATGTAAATGAAGTGTCAGTCCGGAATAAACCGCCGTGGAGCGAGTGCGTACAATCAGCTTGTGTTTGATTTCAACCCCGGACATTACAGTGGCGATCGAGGATTGTTGGCGAGTAACTACCTATCGTGAGTGTGTAGTGCGTGCATCATTTAGCCTACCATAATGTCAATCGGGAAGGTGAAGGAATTTGATACAAAAACCGGCGTGTGGTCGTCATATGTGGAGCGGCTAGAGATGTATTTCACGGTGAACAATGTGAAGAGCGACCTCAAACTGCCCACACTAATAGCGGTTATGGGGGACGAGGCATATGAATTACTAGTGAATTTGGCCAGCCCTAAGAAACCGGCGGAATTAAAATATGAGGATGCGATCGACCTGTTACGCCGGCATCTGCAACCGGCGCCGTCGGTTTTAGCCGAGCGGTTTCGATTCAGACAGCGAAGACAGGCCGCGGACGAAAACATCGCTATGTACGTCGCCGAGTTAAAAAAATTGACGCGTCATTGCAAGCTGGGTGAGAACTTGAACGAGAACCTAAGGGATCAATTTGTGTGCGGGTTGAGGAGTGACGTCATCCGACAAAGATTGTTCACAGAAGAGGAAACGATAAGTTTCGCCAACGCGGTAAAACTAGCTAGTTCGTTAGAAGCGGCGGAGAGGGACGCGGCAGCGGTCGACACGGCGGGGGCCGCGGGGACGACGAGCGCGGGCGCGGACGGCGCGGGCCTGCATGCGCTGGTAACCGGGCGAGAGGCCGACCGGCGAGGACGCGGGCGGCCGGACACAAGCGGTCGGGCTGCGCGCGGGGGACGCTCAGCGCGGAGCGGCGCGGGAGCGGGAGGCGGGAGCGATTCCTACAGGTGTAGAGGGTGTACTTCGACCCTCCATACTTATGGCTCCTGCCCATACAAGGCTTATGTGTGTTCCCGATGCAGATCCCGGGGGCACATTCGTCGCGCCTGTGTTCGTAGCACGGGCGGTTCGGGGTCATCGAACTTTACTAACACCGTCAACTACGGGGCAGTGGAAGAAAAAGAGGACTCCGTGGATTACGAATGCGATTTCCATCATCTATGTTTGAACGATTATAAGGCGGTGAGTTTGCCAGTGCTAATAGAGAATATTAGGGTAGATATGGAGATAGATACCGGAACTGCTGTTTCGTGCGTGAATAGCCGGGAGTACGAAAGACATTTTAGCCACCTAAAGTTAGAACCGACTAATCTTAAGCTTAATCTGTACGATGGTTCCGGGCTTAAACCGTTAGGGGTTATCAAACCGGTAGTGTGCTACGGTGACGTAAGGAAGAATTTAGAATTATTTGTAGTCGAAGGAGGAACAACATCTCTTTTAGGCAGACAGTGGTTAACCGAATTGAAAATTACGATTCCGGGGTTCAGTGAAAGTTGTAATAAGATTAGCGACTCCAACGGATTCACCGGTTTAAATAATGAGTTAAGTAATTTGGTTTCCAGATATAAAGAGCTATTTAGCGGCGGTCTGGGCCGGTACACCGGAGGCAAGGCGACTCTGAGGGTCCGCGAGGGGGCGACTCCCGTCTTCCACCGAGCCCGAGCGCTGCCGTACGCGTTGCGGGAGCGGGTCGACGCGGAGCTTGACGCAATGCTCCGCGACGGGATCATCGAGCCCGTGGAGTGCTCCGACTGGGCTTCGCCTCTTGTACCGGTAAATAAGGTCGATGGGTCATTGAGAATCTGTGCTGACTACAAAGCCACGGTAAACCCGGTTCTGTTGGTGGATCGTTACCCTTTACCTAGAATTGACGATTTAATTGTTCGCTTGAGTGGTTCGAATTATTTATCAAAAATAGACCTGTCACAGGCATATAATCAGATTGAACTCGATGACACAAAAAGCATAACCGTAATAAATACTCATAGGGGGTTGTACCGATATAATAGATTAGTCTATGGGTTAGCCTCGAGCGCAGGAATTTTCCAACGTATTATGTCTAATTTATTGCACGATATTCCCAATGTGGAGGTCTTCTTAGACGATGTGGTGATCGGGGGAAAAAGCAAACAAGAACATTTACGGGCAGTCGAATCAGTCTTTAGTAGATTGCACCGTCATGGGTTAAAACAAAAAAGCAATAAATGCGTATTTTTAGTGAGCGAAATTAAATATTTGGGCTACGTGTTAAACAAAGAGGGTATAAAAACGGACCCGGATAAAGTAGAAGCCATTACCAAGATACCTAGGCCCAGTAATGTGTCAGAACTGCGTTCGTTTTTAGGTATAGTAAACTTTTATGCGAAATTTGTAAGAAATATGAGTACTAGGTTAGTACCGTTATATGAGTTATTAAAAAGAAGAAATGGGTGTGGTCAAGAGAGTGCGAACAAGCGTTCAAAGGAGTTAAAGCCTTATTGACTAGAGCGGAAGTGTTAGCGCACTATGATCCGAGCCGGCCGCTAATTGTTACATGCGATGCCAGCGCGAAGGGCATAGGGGCAGTCCTCTCGCAGCGCAGTCGGGAAGCAGACTGCGAGAGGCCTATAGCTTATGCGTCGAGGACACTTAGCGACGCGGAAAAGAACTATTCACAAATACATCGTGAAGCGCTTGCGATTATATTCTCGGTTAACAAATTTCATCAATATTTATATGGTCGGCATTTTACCTTACGAACCGACCATAAACCTTTAGTGTCGATATTTGGACCGCATTCAGGCATACCGACGATGGTGGCTAGCCGTATGCAGCGGTGGGCTATAATCTTATCCGCGTATACTTTTGATATTGAGTACGTGCGCACTGATCAGAACGGGGCAGACGGGTTATCGCGGTTACCGATGACAGGCAAACAACTTACTACGCGACCGATGCCCGAACAGACTTATTTGCACTTTGTACAGGAAGCGTTACTACTTGATTACAATGAAATAAAGAAACATACGGTGAAGAACCCATGTTTATCAAAAGTATTGAGTTATTTACGAGACGGTTGGCCTACGGAGTGTAGTATAGTGAATTTACAGCCGTATTTTAATCGCAAAAATGAGTTGTATGAGGAGCTCGGTTGCGTGATGTGGGGCCATAGGTTAGTAGTCCCGGAGGCTTGTAGGGATAGAGTGTTGCGAATGATTCATGAACCTCACATGGGGATAGTAAAATCAAAGTCCTTAGCGCGCAGTTACGTCTGGTGGCCGTCGTTGGACGATTTGGTGCAACGGATATGTCAGGAATGCGAAGTGTGTGCGGGACAGGCAGACGCGCCACCGAGACAAGAAGAAGTACGGATGTGGCCATGGCCTCAACGACCTTGGTCGCGGCTTCATTTAGACTTCATGGGCCCCATTTTCGGGAAAACATATTTAGTGGTCATCGATGCAATGTCGGAGTGGATAGAAATATTTCAAGTGGGACATACGTCATCAATAGTGGTAATTAATAAGCTTGACGAGTTATTCAGTAGGTTGGGGTTGGCTAAACAGCTAGTAACAGATAATGCGGGTTCTTTTGCCAGCGCTGAGTTTAGGGACTTTACACAAAGTCACGGAATTGAGCATATATTTACAGCCCCGTACCACCCTGCCTCCAACGGTTTAGCGGAAAATGCGGTGAAAACTCTCAAGCGGGTGATTAAAAAAGCGGTGATAGGTAAACAAAACGTAGACAGAGCGCTTTCGACTTATTTATTGCACTATAGAAATACAGAACATTCAACCACAGGTGAGAGTCCCGCCATGTTATTGTTAGGGAGACGGCTTCGGACCAAGTTAGATAACTTAAAACCGGATAGGGAAAGAAGGGTAGCTATGGTACAGCAATACCAGAAAGAGTGCGCAGGAGGAGTAGAAAGGGAGGTGAAACCAGAAGAGAGGGTCTGGTATAGGCAATACTTAAAAAGGGAAAAATGGGCTCCGGGACAGGTGGACGAATGTGTAGGTCCTAGCAATTACAAAGTAAGGGGTCAGGACGGGAGCTTAGTCCACAGACACATAGACCAAATAAAAAAAACGATCCACCAGATTTTCTCTCGCTTGCCCGACGACGTTACCAGCTCAGGAGCCTAGCACGGATTCTCAAGCACAAAGACATTCACCGGCGCAGGATCGGTCGGAGCAATCCGCACAAGATGCGGTTGGGTTACAGGCTTCGCCTGGGGGTTCGGAGGAGTCGGGAAGGCTCCGAACTGATACTCCGGCTTCACCGAGGGAGTGTGAAGCCCAAGATAACGTGGAGGCTGTAAGGTCTCCTCCAGAGACCCACCCAGTAACCCCTCCGGCTCGCCCTGTCGCACCTCAGGCTCGCCTTCTCAGACAGTGCAGATTAAGGAAGCAATGTCTACCTAAGAAATAAGTTGTTTAGTTAAGTATAAATGTACCTAGGAATAAGATAGATAAGTTGTGTCGTGTCATGTAGGATGTTGGTTATTACTTTTAAATTGAGGGAATTAAGTAGATATGGAGGACGTTTAATAGGTGTGAGGGAGTGTGATGTAGTAACAGATGTGAGGTAGATGTAAATGAAGTGTCAGTCCGGAATAAACCGCCGTGGAGCGAGTGCGTACAATCAGCTTGTGTTTGATTTCAACTCCGGACATTACAGTTTGGTCCTGTATACGTACTGACATTTTGGCGTTTTCATACAAGCACTCCAACACTTTGATATACCGGTAGTCAATCCGGCATCTCTGCAGCGACCTCAACACAGCCCAAGTTTCCACCGAATCGAAGGCTTTCTCATAGTCCACAAACGCTAAGCAAAGTGGCCGGTTATACTCTTCCGTCTTTTGTATAACCTGCCGCAGCGCGGGTAAGGGAGCGCACCTCCATCTAGCGCTCCAAACGTCAACCTCACCTGCCCGCGGTGCCCCCTGCTAGTCTACTGACGAGGCTATGACGATCGACAAATGGCGGTATAACCATTTCATACTGGCTAAACTGAGCAAATGGCACAGGCTTGTGTCGGGCAGCAGCGACACGGGTGCGATCAGTTTAGCCCTGCGATGACCAACACGCCTGCCCAGCGTGTTCATTATGGGCAAAACCTGTTATGGATATTCGTTATTTGTAAAACAAAATAAATCTGACGAAACTGGTGCGCTTTATATATTCTTCTTCTTTATCAACCTATAGACGTCCACTGCTGGACAAAGGTCTCCTGCATGGACTTCCACAGGCTTACACACAACTACACTGGTGCGCTTTCAACTTGCATTAAAAGCATGCGTTAACTACCGCATTCACCCAGCGCACCACATGGGCGATATATATAGTACTGATATAAAGCGCCCAGGGTCACCCAGCGAGCGATGGAGAGAGCTATGCTCGGTATATCCCTGCGAGATCAAAGCAGAAATTAGGAGATTCGTAGGAGAACCAAAGTCACTGACATAGCTCAGCGTGTCGCGAAACTGAAGTGAAAATGGGCGGGGCACATAGTTTGAAGAGCTGATGGTCGTTGGGGTCCCAAGGTGTTGGAGTGGCGACCCGCACCGGGAAACGCAGTGTTGGCAGGCCCCCCACCAGGTGGACTGACGACATCAAACGAGTTGCAGGGAGCCGCTGGATTCAAGCGGCGCAAGACCGAAGCCTCTGGAAGTCCTTGCAGGAGACCTTTGTCCAGCAGTGGATGTCTATAGGTTGATAAGGAAGAAGAAGAAGAAGATATAAAGCGCACCAGTTTAGTCAGATTTATTTTGTTTTCGACCGAGCGAAGCGAAGGTCTTTGAGTTAACTAGGGCGATTTGCACTTGTCCGTCCGTCCGTCCGTCCGTCCGTCCGTCTGTCAGAGCCTTATAACTTTTGAATTACTGAACGTAATTACTTCAAATTTAGATATAATATGTAAACCGATGGCCTCCAGCCGAAAATGGCTTAAAAAGTTATAAAAATCTTTATTTCAGGGGGGCTCTCATAGAAGCGAATGCGAAGTAAAAAAAAAAAATCGCGTTACATAAAATTGTTACGTATCATTTTAAAGATAATTTTGAACTGAGTACAAAAATATTTTTTTTTTAATTTTTCCCTTAAAATTGACGAAATGGGGGGCTTTCAAAGTGGCGATTTTATACGCTCGCTTGAAGACGCTCTCTAGAAAAATCCGCTATGGATTTTCAAACTGATTTTATGTTTTTAGGTCACTTATATCCTGTACTTGAACAACAAATACTAAAATTATATGAATATTATAAAGAAACGAGATTATTTAATTTTTAATGGGCGTCAGTAATTCATATAGCATCAACATAGCTTCACAATAATGCTAATAGATGGCGCAGTCAGTAACTATTCCCATGGAACTACGAGTTAAATTCAATGTTTGATAAATAATTCAATGTTTCACTAACGTTCCCTAACCTTTACGGGCTACCTATAAGTTAGGTGATTGATGTTTTCTGTCAACTTATTTATCACGATCCTGTACGGGACACCTAAAAGGATATTGGGACGGATGTTAGGACTTAGGATTGTATTTAGGAGCTACCTACGTTAAGAGACTCCTACTTAGGGGATGATTTAGGTATGTTTGGTGAAAACGGGCATAATAATAATGTCAGTTTTGGTTATCATGTATCGATTGAATGAATAATCATGGGATACCGTTACCGCGAGGTCTCAGTTCGGGTTGAACCACTAGTATAAATAACGAAAACTCCAAAAAAAGTAAAAAAATCCGCTTAGAAACACTTCATTTAGTAGAAAAATCGGCCAAGTGCGAGTCGGGCCTCGCTCTTTTAGGGTTCCGTTAAAAAAATTAAATTAAAAAATTTCCATCTACCCACCTACCCATTTTAATTTAATTTTTTTAATTAAATTTAATTTTTATTATTTGTTGTTATAGCGGCAATAGAAATACATAATATGTGAAAATTTCATGTGTCTATCTATTACGGTTTACGAGATACAGCCCTCTGACAGACGGACGGACGGACGGACGGACGGACGGACGGACGGACGGACGGACAGCGTAGGCTTAGTAATAGGGTCCCGTTGGTACCCTTTGGGTACGGAACCCTAAAAACTACAGATTTTTGAACTCAAATAAAACCAAGGTTATTAGTCCTACAGCTTTGGTGTCATAATAAGAAATGTTTAGGAGAACAAGTTCTAACGAAAAACAGCAAAAATTTTTTTTGGCCGGCACCTTCAGATTTGGACCAAAATGGATGATGTCCTTTTAGAACACAAAAGCTACTATTGTGATTTATGTATGATAGTTAGATATATTCCCTCGGGGACTTTTTTGTAGAGAATAATGAGTACTTTAATCATGTAGTACATAATTTTTCTGTATCATCAATAGTTTTCTCAGGACACGCCAAATAATGCATTTTATAGGCAAAATTTTGCTACTTTGGGTTACATTATTGCAATTTTCTTAAGGATCTCTAATTTTTTTAAAATAAATTATAGCTTAAGTTACTTCCTGATAACTTAGCTTTCTATTGATGAAAAAATTGTTAAAATCGGTCCAGTAGTTACAGAGCCTATTCTGTACAAACAAACAAAATATCTTTCCTCTTCATTATATTGTAAATGATATAAGTATCATTTATTAAATACATAAAAAAATATGTTTATCCATATCCTATGCGTTTCAATTTTTTTTTATAAATAATGTCTGAACGGTACGGTTAACTGGCCAATAACTATACCGGTTCCCCTATTTAATAGGTCTCTTAGGATATTTTGACAGTTGTATTGAAAATCTGCCAAAATATCAAATTTACGCTCGGACTTATTTTACTTTGGTGAAATCGCCCCTTATTGTATACAATTAAATTTGTTTTAGGGACACAAAATGGCGAAACACAATCCAGACAGAGTTTATTGTGGGAAGTGTAATAGGTTGTTCGCGTCGGCGGCTCTCCGCGACGCGCACGCGTGCAGGTGGCTCGACGCGACCAGAGTGTGCCCCGTGTGCGGCAAGATGTGTCACAGGGTGCGTGCAGCGATGTTGTGTGAGGTGTAGTAAGTTGTTCGCGTCGGCGGCTCTCCGCGACGCGCACGCGTGCAGGTGGCTCGACGCGACCAGCGTGTGCCCCGTGTGCGGCAAGATGTGTCACAGGGTGCGTGCAGCGATGTTGTGTGAGGTGTAGTAAGTTGTTCGCGTCGGCGGCTCTCCGCGACGCGCACGCGTGCAGGTGGCTCGACGCGACCAGCGTGTGCCCCGTGTGCGGCAAGATGTGTCACAGGGTGCGTGCAGCGATGTTGTGTGAGGTGTAGTAAGTTGTTCGCGTCGGCGGCTCTCCGCGACGCGCACGCGTGCAGGTGGCTCGACGCGACCAGCGTGTGCCCCGTGTGCGGCAAGATGTGTCACAGGGTGCGTGCAGCGATGTTGTGTGAGGTGTAGTAAGTTGTTCGCGTCGGCGGCTCTCCGCGACGCGCACGCGTGCAGGTGGCTCGACGCGACCAGCGTGTGCCCCGTGTGCGGCAAGATGTGTCACAGGGTGCGTGCAGCGATGTTGTGTGAGGTGTAGTAAGTTGTTCGCGTCGGCGGCTCTCCGCGACGCGCACGCGTGCAGGTGGCTCGACGCGACCAGCGTGTGCCCCGTGTGCGGCAAGATGTGTCACAGGGTGCGTGCAGCGATGTTGTGTGAGGTGTAGTAAGTTGTTCGCGTCGGCGGCTCTCCGCGACGCGCACGCGTGCAGGTGGCTCGACGCGACCAGCGTGTGCCCCGTGTGCGGCAAGATGTGTCACAGGGTGCGTGCAGCGATGTTGTGTGAGGTGTAGTAAGTTGTTCGCGTCGGCGGCTCTCCGCGACGCGCACGCGTGCAGGTGGCTCGACGCGACCAGCGTGTGCCCCGTGTGCGGCAAGATGTGTCACAGGGTGCGTGCAGCGATGTTGTGTGAGGTGTAGTAAGTTGTTCGCGTCGGCGGCTCTCTGCGACGCGCACGCGTGCAGGTGGCTCGACGCGACCAGCGTGTGCCCCGTGTGCGGCAAGATGTGTCACAGGGTGCGTGCAGCGATGTTGTGTGAGGTGTAGTAAGTTATTCGCGTCGGCGGCTCTCCGCGACGCGCACGCGTGCAGGTGGCTCGACGCGACCAGCGTGTGCCCCGTGTGCGGCAAGATGTGTCACAGGGTGCGTGCAGCGATGTTGTGTGAGGTGTAGTAAGTTGTTCGCGTCGGCGGCTCTCCGCGACGCGCACGCGTGCAGGTGGCTCGACGCGACCAGAGTGTGCCCCGTGTGCGGCAAGATGTGTCACAGGGTGCGTGCAGCGATGTTGTGTGAGGTGTAGTAAGTTGTTCGCGTCGGCGGCTCTCCGCGACGCGCACGCGTGCAGGTGGCTCGACGCGACCAGCGTGTGCCCCGTGTGCGGCAAGATGTGTCACAGGGTGCGTGCAGCGATGTTGTGTGAGGTGTAGTAAGTTGTTCGCGTCGGCGGCTCTCCGCGACGCGCACGCGTGCAGGTGGCTCGACGCGACCAGCGTGTGCCCCGTGTGCGGCAAGATGTGTCACAGGGTGCGTGCAGCGATGTTGTGTGAGGTGTAGTAAGTTGTTCGCGTCGGCGGCTCTCCGCGACGCGCACGCGTGCAGGTGGCTCGACGCGACCAGCGTGTGCCCCGTGTGCGGCAAGATGTGTCACAGGGTGCGTGCAGCGATGTTGTGTGAGGTGTAGTAAGTTGTTCGCGTCGGCGACTCTCCGCGACGCGCACGCGTGCAGGTGGCTCGACGCGACCAGCGTGTGCCCCGTGTGCGGCAAGATGTGTCACAGGGTGCGTGCAGCGATGTTGTGTGAGGTGTAGTAAGTTGTTCGCGTCGGCGGCTCTCCGCGACGCGCACGCGTGCAGGTGGCTCGACGCGACCAGAGTGTGCCCCGTGTGCGGCAAGATGTGTCACAGGGTGCGTGCAGCGATGTTGTGTGAGGTGTAGTAAGTTGTTCGCGTCGGCGGCTCTCCGCGACGCGCACGCGTGCAGGTGGCTCGACGCGACCAGCGTGTGCCCCGTGTGCGGCAAGATGTGTCACAGGGTGCGTGCAGCGATGTTGTGTGAGGTGTAGTAAGTTGTTCGCGTCGGCGGCTCTCATACATGGAAAAGGAGTCGAAATAAAATTTTATTTTTTTACCCTAGCATGTGGGGTGTCATTGTCTAGAGCTCACTAAGTGGAGTTCAAATATTTATTTTTTGGCTACGAAAATGAAGAAATGGGGGGCCGTCAAAGTTGTCGCTTTTAGACCAATTTTGTTAGGGGGTCTGTCTCAAAAACCAAACTAGTTAAGAATTTGAAATGGTATATTATGTACTAATAATACAACAACAAATACTGAAAACACCGATTTATAATGCCGTTTGTAATTTGTGACCAAAACAAACGAGCATTGTTTTCCCCATATGCTAATTTAGTACTTTCCAAGAACTAAATATGTATCTAGTTTTAAAAAAAATGATTTTGACATATGAACCCTAAAAGAGCGAGGCCCGACTCGCACTTGGCCGAATTTTTTTCAGTGTACAGCAGTTGACCCCCAATGTTTTGTAGTTGAACAGGCACATGCGGGTCCACGTGGAGGGGCAGCCGTTCGCGTGCGAGCGCTGCCCCGCGCGCTTCCGCTGCCGCGCCTCGCTCGCCGTGCACGCGGACAAGCACGACGGCGTGCGGCGCCACGCCTGCGACATGTGCCCCGCCAGGTTCTACTTCCCCTCCGTGCTCAACAAGCACCGCCGCACGCACACCGGTGAGCACGAGCGCAGCACGCGCCGATCCTGTAAAGCTCCCGCTGGCCTGCGCAGTTAAGTTGGCTGTTGCATTTCGCATCCCTCTTTCGCGCATTCTAATATTTTCACTAGCTGATGATGCCTGCGACTTCGAACGCGTGGATTAAGTTTTTAAAATCCCTCGGTAACTCTTTGATTTTCCGGGAAAAAAAGTAGCCTATGTCACTCTCTGGGTCTTCGACTATACCCATGCCAAAAATCACGTCGATCCGTAGCTCTGTTGCGGCGTGATTGAAGGACAAACCAACAAACACACTTTCGCATTTATAATACTAGCTGATGCCTGCGACTTCGTCCGCGTTTATTAATTTTTTTAAATCTCTCGGGAACTCTTTGATTTTCCGGGATAAAAAGTAGCCTATGTCACTCTCCGGGTCTTCAACTATACCCATGTAAAAATCACGTCGATTCGTAGCTCTGTTGCGGCGTGATTGAAGGACAAATCAACAAACACACTTTCGCATTCATAATACTAGCTGATGCCTGCGACTTCGTCCGCGTTTATTAAGTTTTTTAAATCCTTTGGGAACTCTGATTTTCTGAGATAAAAAGTAGCCTATGTCACTCTCCGGGTCTTCAACTATACCCGTGCAAAACATCACGTCGATCCGTAGCTCTGTTGCGGCTTGATTGAAGGACAAACCAACAAACACACTTTCGCATTTATAATATTAGGATGATGATTGTAAAAATCTCGGATACTGTAAACAAGATGTGGTCAATTATTATCTTCAACGGTTAAGTGATATTTTAGACATATTTTTATTATCATATACCTAGTTTTGCATAGAGAATAAGAGCGATAAAAGCTAATAGTAGTTTTCGCCTTTTTTCTCTATCCGTAATTTAATTTTCGCAGCATTTCTTATAACAATTGACCACAAAAGTATCTGAGGTTTTAACAATCATTGAAAATATTAGAATGTGCGAGAGAGAGGAATGCGAAATGTAATAGTCGTCTTAACTGCACAAGCACAGACCGAGAACTGCGCAGTCCGCGCAGGATACTGTCTTGCCGTCCACACGCACGCGCTTAACTGCGCAAACTGGCTTGTGCAAGTAAGCGCTCAGGTAAAACGGAACATGTAGCCGGTACTTAACAATCACATGCCGCATACTTAAGGACTGCGATCGTCACAGTGTTGGCATTGACGCAGTGATTTTACGATTGATGCGGCTAATATATGCTCGTGAACGGGTGCCGCCGGCGGGAGTGGGGCTGATTCCTGTCTGCCCGTCTTAACATGAATTGTAGTACGTTTTTTTCTTGGAACTTCCCCTTATTGTGGAAATATTATATTCTATTCTAACAAAGATGCATGGGTTACATCAGCTTGGCATCCAGCTGCCCACAAGATAGTATGAAACTTATTACAATGTAATAGCTACTTATCAATATTGAAAAATGATTATTTTGATAAGAGCAACTGCTGAGCTTCTTGCCGGCTCTTCTCAGCAGAATCCACTTTTCCGAAACGGTGGTAGAGTTATGACGTGTCATAAAAGCCACAGGTTGGCCTACGTGAAATAAATAATTTTGAATTATTATTTTTTGATTAGTACACAATGTGTCAGCAGCTGTGGGATTGTCAAAAACTTATTAAATACAATTTTTTAATTCTCTTTCCTTGTTAATAATAATTTAATATAAAAAAATATTTTTAAAGAACCGACTTGTAACGCCCGTGCCACTATAAAGTATAATATAATTTATTGTTTATATTTTAAAAACCGTTCGACCGATTTCGATAAAATTTCAATAAGACCACCTGGGAAGTATACCCTTTCAAACAAAAAAAAGAATTTGCCAAATCGGTTCAGGCGTCTTCGAGTAATCAGTGAATATACCTACATAAAACATTAATAAAAAAAAGATTCCGATGAATTGATAACCTCCTCCTTTTTTGAATTCGGTTGAAAATAATAATGCAACGATAGTGTATATTGGGCATAATATTCTATAATTTATGAATATCCATGATATATTTTTTTTGTATTGACGCGGGTTCGTTATCCCCCACGCACCAGTTCTATACGGAAATTGTGTATAACCCTCCGAGAGGAGACCTGCGCTCACTAGTGAGACGTTAATGGGTTGCTCATGATTTTTTGTCGTTATTTACAGGTATAAAACCTTATGTCTGTAAGGTGTGCCAGAAAGCTTTTACGGGAAACAATAATCTTAAAGTACACATGAAAGTGCATGGAAAATTTCTTATTCAAAAGAAAGAACAGCCACTACACGAAGAAATTGAAAAAGTAACTCCTAACAGCGGCTGATGCTGATTGTTTTCGAATTTTTGGATATGAGCACCAGAGAGGGACGCGAAATGTAATTTAGCACTCTGAACAGGCAGCGGGCCTCGGCCGCTAGTTCGGCCAAAAGATAAATCATCGCGGAAATGACCTCCCCGCGCCCCACCTAAGTACGGAAGGTAAGGCGCGTCGCTCACACACAAGAGTCGAGGCGCGGGCACACAAGCGGCGCGCCGCATCTAAGTTTTCTTTAGAAATAAATGTCGGTGCGCTCATCTAAGGCGCGTCGCTCACTGATAAGTCGAGGCGGCGTCGCGGCGGAGTCTTATTTAAATGGAAAATGGCGACAGAGTTGCGGCGCGGCCACATTTAGCGACCCGCCGCTCCTGCACGGCGCAGCGGAGTCGAGGTGGAGGCGCGGCGGCGGGTCGCTAAATGTGGCCGCGCCGCAACTCTGTCGCCATTTTCCATTTAAATAAGACCCCGCCGCGACGCCGCCTCGACTTATCAGTGAGCGACGCGCCTAAGCAGTCGCGGCGGAATCGAGGTGCAGGCGCGGCGGAGTCGAGGTGCAAGCGCGGCGGAGTCGAGGTGCAGGCGCGGCGGGGGCGCTACATGTGCCCGCGCCGCCACGCTGCGCTGTCGCCATTTTCCATATACATAAGACCACGCCTCAACTCTGCCGCGAACTCGCCTCGACTCTGCCGCGACGTCGCCTCCACTTAGCAGTAAGCGACGCGCCTAAGGAGGCCACGCCTCGACGCCCATACTACCCAAGAGCGTCGCCAGCCGATGGCCAAGGGGGGGGCAAGTTGACAGGGTTCCCACTGAATTTTTAAAAACCCAATATGGGGTAACCCATGCAGACGAAGTCGGGGCAAAAGCTAGTTAAGTATAAGTTTTTCAGCTTCACAGTTGAAGATTTGGCAGCGGTATCTGGATTTCAATGATGTAGTATCTACTAGTCCTTTATTTTTCAAATGTCTAGGGGGGGGGCAGCTGCCGCCCCCCCCCCCCTGGCGACGCCCATGCACCCCCGTTGGCTTCTCGGCCAGTGGCGATAACCCCCTTATCGATATCGATCGCCTTAACTTTTACTAACTTCGGAGTGCAGCAAACATTATTGAATAACAAGTAGGTACCTAAATATTAAGCTAAAAATGTATTTTTAATATTTTTAACCATATTTTTAAAATTGTCATTGATACTATTTTAATTAATTGGTTATGTAATGGTCGTTATTAATAAAGAAATAATATTTAAAATTTAATGTATGTATTTTAATTTTAATTTACCTGCCTCGCAAATGAAGCTCGTAAATACTGGGACCATGATACCTACCTACCATAGTTTGCTCTCAGTCAATCTGGATCGTGATCCGCGATCACAATTATATTACGTAAAACTCAGACTAGTCCGGGAGGAATCGGCGCATGCGTACCGAAAACTATTCCACCTCAATTTTTTTATGCGATCCTCTTCAAATGGCCCTCCTAATTATATAAATGCATGTTGCCAGGGCGCCACCTGGTGCCATATTGTTTAAACCGAAATTGTTTAAACAATTGCAAGGAATTGTTATTTTTCAACCGGACAAATTTTTTTTATATTCTTTATTGAAATACCAATAAAAAAGGTCCTATAACTTTTCACGATAAAGTTAATATTTTTAAAGATATGAATTTTTAAAGGTTCGAAAAATCTCAAATTTGGGTACTTTCGACCAATGAAAAATATATTTAAAAAAAAACATAATGTTTTAGTAATATTTTTTTTTAATTCTCTATACAATAGTTAATAATATTGTTAATAGAGATTTAAAAAAATTTCATTGTTTATATCTTTTTTTTAATTGTTAATTTCGCGCGCTCACCAGTATGCGTCGCTTACCTTTAAGTATCGCTGTCTCTCTCTGACTCATGCGTTGCATCGGCCTCTGTGTCTTGAATCATTATTTATCAATTATCTTAAAAACTATCAACTTTATCAAGATTGTTAAAGAGATAAATGTTATTAATAATTAAATTGTTCTCTGTTCATTGCTCTCTTTAACAATCTTGATAAAGTTGATAGTTTTTAAGATAATTGATAAATAATGATTCAAGACACAGAGGCCGATGCAACGCATGAGTCAGAGAGAGACAGCGATACCTAAAAGGTAAGCGACGCATACTGGTGAGCGCGCGAAATTAACAATTAAAAAAAAGATATAAACAATGAAATTTTTTTAAATCTCTATTAACAGTATTATTAACTATTGTATATAGAATTAAAAAAAAATATTACTAAAACATTATGTTTTTTTTTTAATATATTTTTCATGGGTCGAAAGTACCCAAATTTGAGATTTTTCGAACCTTTAAAAATTCATATCTTTAAAAATATTAACTTTATCGTGAAAAGTTATAGGACCTTTTTTATTGGTATTTCAATAAAGAATATAAAAAAAATTTGTCCGGTTGAAAAATAACAATTCCTTGCAGTTGTTTAAACAATTTCGGTTTAAACAATATGGCACCAGGTGGCGCCCTGGCAACATGCATTTATATAATTAAGAGGGCCATTTGAAGAGGATCGCATAAAAAAATTGAGGTGGAATAGTTTTCGGTACGCATGCGCCGATTCCTCCCGGACTAGACTAGTAGAACGCCTTCTATAAAAGTATTTAGTTGGCTGGCCATCTCGTGTATCGTACGGCCAATTAAAATTAACCGCAGACCCGATCTTGGCAAAACTGGCTTGGCTACCTTTACATGCCGAGAAATTCAGAGTTCCACGGGAAATAAAAAAAATAATACACGCGAAGTCGCTGAGCGGTTAATTACCATCTAGTATCTAATAAGGAAGATTAAAACACGTTTAATTTATATAAATTATTATAATACGAAATACAGTTAACAACTAAGTAAAAAAGTAAATAAATGTATCACATACAAAAAAGTCTTTGGCAAGTACAGAAATAGTGTACTGGATATATTTTCTATAAAAGAAAAGTAAACAAATATAAAAGTAACCAATCTTAGTGTTTATTACAAATGCTAAATTATGCTATTCTTAAATCTACAGTGTGTTATAGGAATACAAAAAGTAAATTTTATTACATAGAATTAATATTTATGTACTTACCTATTTTTTTCATATAATTTGGGTAGGCAGGTACACCAAAACAAGGGACGCTGGGACCTAAGGTACACTTCAAATGCACCGCACCTCAAATTGATTAATCAATAATAATTAAATCTTGCATGAGAAAAATAAAAAATAGTTTTATTGCAACTTTCGAAAAATTTGGAACCTACGATTTTTTGATAAAAAAACACATACCATTATTGAAACAGAAAAGTATTAATAAATACTAGCAGTAAAAAACTACAAGGCTCAAGACATATTGCGGCATATCTTTTAAGGTGTTACCAAGTATGTAAAATTAAAGCGAACATGCATGTTTTTTGTTTTGTTGAATTTGTTCACAAATGTGTAGTAAGTTTAATTTACTTGCAAAATTTTAGGAAAGATGCGTTGTGTTGTGCCTCTTTTACTATTGCACCTTGGACCCTAGATAACTTTATCGCTGAAATTGGCAGTGTGAATTTCGAGTTTATTGATAAAAACTACACATTTCCTCGACTCGTCCGGATTAAATCACTAAAATTATCTTACTTATTATTATAGTCTTTTACAATACTGCAATGATTTCAGTGAAATCAGAAATATAGGTAGGTTTGTAATGATTGGTTAAACTTCTAGTGGTGCAGTGACAGACAGACGGACTCTGCAAATCACGCCAGTTTGAATGTGGGCACTGCCCAGTGGGCAGAAATGTCGCTGCGGATCTTTTTATAATATTGGTAAGTATATTACATAAGTACAATTTTTATCAAAATTTTTCATAGTTATTAGGTAGAAGCTTTATTCTGTTAAGAAAACAATTTTGATATTCCTTTTCTTATTACGTATGCACGTGAATAAATTAACGAGTAAACGTGTCAGTATTCATAGTTCAGATTTGTCACATGAGAGTAGAAAACTTAAGATTTTTTGAGCAAATAGATCTGGATATTATATCTGTACAAGTTAGTTTTGTATTCATTGTAATATTATTAATCATCAGCTGCTGCAGTTAACATAATTTCAGCTATTTCTGAAATATATTTATATCTGGTACGTGACCTAAACCCGCACTTAAGAATTAAGCGTTAATAATATGCGGGTTTATAACTCTTGCTAAAAAATAAATTATGGTACTAGTGACTTAAGTAATAATGCACGACTAATGTATTAATGTACGGCGTGACTTCAGTCACACGTTTTATAATGTAATAAATTAAATAATAACTATTGTCTTTTAGATAATAATAATAAATAATAGGTAAGGCGGAGGGTAAACTTACTGTAAACTTACCACTATCATGTAGGTTGCTTATTCTACGTAGCAATGCTAATAATAATTTAGGTACTTAGGAATTAGAATTTTAAGCCTATATTTACGAGCACAAAATTTTACTATAATCATTTACATGTCTAATAAAAATAATATCTAAGCAGCAGCTATATCTCATTGCCATAATGTTTGTTAGGTAATCGGACGACCGTTTCCTTGGTGCCGATTTTGTCTGTATCTATGAGAGATCCTGAACTAAACTTTTTAGTTTTTGGTGCTAAAGGGGGCACTTCACTGCAGGTGGAGAAGTTATCGTCCCCTACTTTAGAACTGGAACCGACTGTACTGAATTTCTTCAAACTCCCCGTGGCCAGGGAGCCATTGGAGGAGGAACAATGAGGGGGTAAAAGTGGAACTCGCTCTTGCAACTCCTTAGTCGACGTCGAGGGTCGATGTCCACAGATGCTACCCGATTCGGACGTCGCGATGTCTGGACAACCGCCCATTTGAATCCACTCTTGTATCCTAAACATCAATAAAAAAAACTTATTAGCGACTTAGCTAGGAATTCAATAGACTCGGGGTTTCTAAATCATTGAATAATTTTTAATTATATTTCTTTGCTTCATCCTTCAATATAATTATTACAAAGGTAGTCACTCTTTACTCACCAGAGATAAGTCCGCGTATTTTACAGTTATACCCTATTTTAAAAATAAATCACCTTGGCAGTACCGTCTTAAGTTTGCTCATTACTTTTTCGCGCGAGATAAGGACCGCACGCGCTCAGCGCGTCGCACTTAATAATTTAACCAGAAGTGCAGAAGATCGAGTGATTTTGTAGGATAGTGTGATTGCAGTATTGTTCATCGGCTGAAATCATCATCATCGTCATCATCGAAGGAAAAAGGTACGAGCTCTTTTCTGTTTTCAAACGATCTCTTGTTCTACCGCCACATAGCCTATACTATATTATTGTTTTTGCATTAACATAAAAACGGTACACTTTTCGTATCGAGGTTTACTGTGAGTCTTCATCGATTACGAGGTATCAGAGAAAACGTAAATATTCTGAATTAAATATTACGTTACCTATTCTGCAAATACTTGCGGAAGTGTTTTTATTATGAAAATTAATAAAAATTAAAACACAACTATAACGATTTTTATGGTAACACTATTGTTACAACTTGTCATCAATCACGATTAAATTAACTTAGTACCTACCCCCCAAGTGTCTCGGATTTATTTAGGTTAGGAGACATTTATCATTATTATTTCTACATATCATATTATACATTCGAAAAATGTAATAAAATTCAAGAATTCACTCAACTATGCTCGTAAAATTCGCTCAACGGGGCTTTAGTAGCTTGCCCAGCCGTTAACTGTATTCGAGTACCTACTTGTAAACAAAAATATAATATTATTTATCTGGAGAGTCGGTAGTGTCCCTGCCACGACGAGCCAAGCGAAGCGTAAGGGAACTCACTACCCACCTTTTTTTCGATTTGTCTGAAAACACTAATTGTTACGAAACACTTAAAATTAAAAGCAATGGTAGATGAACAAGCAGAGCAAGTACATGAACAAGCAGAGCAAGTAGCATATTATTAGATATTATAGAAGATATTAAATATTTGGAAGAAATAATGGCCATTTTCCTCGGTTTTAAAGTCTTGCTCGTAACTTAAACAACTGTGTAATGTTCGTGTCGACACCACGACGGTAATGAGTTATATTAATTGAAAGAGAGGCATTCAATACCCTCACTTAAATAAGTTAACTAGAACCAGTTGGCATTGGTGTGAACAATGTGAGCTTTGTTTTTTTTTTTTGCGTCATACGTAAACACCGAAGAAAATCAAGCCGACGCCGAGTCTAGTAGTTAATCCAGATACTGAATGGTCATTTTGACAAAGGATTCAAAGTTACTTTATAAAAGGTCGGTCAACTCGAAATTGACTCAAAATTACACTCGGCGCTTGGGAAATCGACGCATGTTTCCCCGAAGTATGGTGAAAATATTCATGCCAAGCATATGGCTCTTTATATTCAAAAGGGGATGCGACAAAGACTACTCGTCCTGAGTATCACGGCCGTTAGTAACGGAATGGGCCTACTATTAAAAGAGAGTGAAAACAGGGTGCAGGCCATGAAACACCTAAGCAGGAAGATGGCTGCAGGATCCTATGTGATTCAAACTTCGGAATCACTCAAAGCAGCATTAAACTCTTAATGCCTCAACTCAACAAGAAGTGCTATAAGATTCGGAAGGAGACAAAACTTTATTTGGATTGGCTTTAACCGAGAAACTAAAAAACAACAAACAGGGATTGACTGCTAATCATCAGTCATATACTAAAGCCATGACTCCACAAACAAATTGGAATTGGCTGCGAGTCAATTGCGATAATATAACTAGCTGCGAGCCACTCATGAGTCATATTCTAAAGCTGTGACTCCACAAACAAATCAGGATTGACTGCGAGTCAATTGCGATAACATAACTAGCTGTGAGCGAGCTACTCATGAGTCAAATCCTAAAACTGTGGACTCCACAAAAAAAATCGGGATTGACTGCGAGTCAATTGCGATAACATAACTAGCTGCGAGCTACTTATGGTTCATATCCTAAAGATGTGACTTCCTAACTGCGAGCTACTCATGAGTCAAATCCTACAGCTGTGACTCCACAAACAAATCGGGGTTGACTGCGAGTCAATTGCGATAACATAACTAGCTGCGAGCTACTTATGGTTCATATCCTAAAGATGTGACTTCCTAGCTGCGAGCTACTCATGAGTCAAATCCTACAGCTGTGACTCCACAAACAAATCGGGATTGACTGCGAGTCAATTGCGATAACATAACTAGCTGCGAGCTACTTATGGTTCATATCCTAAAGATGTGACTTCTTAGCTGCGAGCTACTCATGAGTCAAATCCTAAAGCTGTAACACCACAATAAAAAGGGATTAATTGCGAATCAATTGCGATAACATAACTTGCTGCGAGCTATTCATAAATCACATACTAAAGCTGTGATTCCTTAAACAAATCGGTATTGACTGCGAGTCGATTGCGATTACATAACTAGTTGCGAGCTACTCATGAGCTATATCCTAAAGCTGCTAAAGCTGTGACTCCACAAAAGGAAATTGGTAATTGTGATAACCATACTAGCTGCGAGCTAGTTATGAGCCATATCCTTATGACAATTTTGTAGAAAATATGTAATCGTGAATATGATATATGTACAGTAACTAAAAATTATTGTCTGCGAGACAATATATTACGTTATGTTCTTACCTAACTATATACGGGTACTCGACCAGCCGGCAACCAGGAAAACTGGCGAGCGCCTCGTCGGTACTCGTCGTCGTAACTGGGGGGGGCGGGGGGGGGGGGCGTAACACTGCGGCGCAGGATAACAGCTTACCAACTTAATATGTGGGTTGCTATTAATAATAATTTATTACAAATAGGAGCTATTAGTTCCGAGTTTTATTTTCTTGATGCCTAAACCTAATGTTAGGCTGTTCGGCTTATCAGTGACTCCAGGTGTTTTAATCAAGGTCATAAAAGAAGTTATAACCTATTTGAGATACCTAGGCTTTAAGTCCGTTTTTGCTTGAATAACAATACTAAATTTAAAAAATCCGTGCCTTGATAACAAGATCCGGACGCTTTATCTGTCGTTTCATTTAGGCTATGTGGGGCTTTTATGTTTTTCTATGATTTTTGTTTCCTCCTTTTTCTTTAATTTTAAAGTGTCTGAGGAAAATCATTGATAACGAGGCAAACGGAATCCTAGTTTTTTCAAATTGGTTACCACAAGCGTGGTACTCTCTCCTACAAAGCTTGGTAGTTTCGGATATTACTTAATGTTAATCCTCATTAATACTTATTGCAATCTCATTTCACCATTCCTTGCACAAGAAACTTACCCTGGGTGTCGCGATACTCTCCGGACTCTCTCTCTCTCTCTCCCTTAAAACAAGGCGCCAACCCAGACTCAGCGTCACTAATGTTAACATCATTCTCTGACAGTATTTTAAAACAATATAATACCACACTCAAGCTTCGGTGGCAGTTTTGTAAATTAAATAATAAAAATGTATTTAAACCGTCAAATACCAGTATTAGGTATCTTCTCTTACAGCGTTTGTTACGGAGTATGAACCCTTATCGAATTGCAATATAATTTATGCTAAGAAACAGCATTGTTTCTGGAGCGAACGTAAAACGTCTCCTCAAAGGTGTCTATAAGTTAAGATCAACCAAACCCTATTACTCCCGTACTTGGGTCCCTCAACTTGTTTTAAACTATAATTTAAAAATTGGTTCCCTTATAGTCACCCATCTTTAGAAAAAATCACTAAGAAACCTTTCAGTATACTAGCAATTTGCACTGCTCATAGACTACAAACTCTTCCATCAATTAAATTGGAAAGCAATATTACTTTCGAAATCGGGGTTTAAATTAGAATAACGGTAAATTAAAAAAAAAAAAAAAAAAAAAAACACGCTGCGGGCAGATACCAAGCCTATTCTCTTTCTCTCTTCCTACTTTACTTTCAAGAAAATCTGAGCATCTGCCCTGCTACACCCCTCCACACACTATATTTCCAGAACTAAAATTATAAGATCTGAGGGGACAAATAACCTGCTATTTACCTACAAGAAGCCTTACAAAAAGGCCGAACCTCAATCGATCAGCAGGTGGATTAAGTAAACGCTATCAGGGAGCAGCGTTGACACAAGCACACAGCACCTCACGCTCAGGCGAGCGTTGAGGCAATTAGAAAAACGGCAGGCTGGACTAACACATCGAACTCATTCTTTCGCTGCTTAGATGTTAGATCCATGGCGGATGAGGGAGATTATGCCAGACCCTGCCAAGACAGGTCTTAATAATAATTGCGTTAACACATCTAATAGTGAATGAATTTATGAATTATACCTAATCATAAAAATAAATATATTCTAATTTATAGTATTAAATAATATTATAATAATAATATCATAAATAAATTTTAATATTGTTAAAGTGTATGCAAGCAAATTAATTAGTATTTCCGTAAGAAAGTGATTAAGAATACACGATTTACAAAATCTGTATTGCGTACATGTTTTTCAAAACTTTTTACTCTAAACAACTACCTTTGTAATAATTTTATAGAAGGATGAAGCAAAGAAATATAATAAGTGATCAAACGAACTTACCTCAAGTGAAGTTTGATCATTATTATATGAGTTGCTTCATCCGAAGATATGATTACCCACCCTCCCTGACTGCCCAAATAAAAAAGTTTTGAACCGTATACATCTCTAAAAATAATGAGCAAACTTAAGACGGTACTGCCAAGGTGATTTATTTTTAAAATAGGGTATAACTGTAAAATACGCGGACTTATCTCTGGTGAGTAAAGAGTGACTACCTTTGTAATAATTATATCTTCGGATGAAGCAACTCATATAATAATGATCGAACTTCACTTCAGGTAAGTTCGTTTGATCACTTATAATTTTTTATTTTATAATTGATATTTATTCAGAATGCTGATGCCCGCGACTTCGTTCGCGTGGATTTAGTTTTTAAAATCCCGCGGGAACTCTTTGATTTTCCGGGATAAAAAGTAGCGTATGTCATTCTCCAGGACCTCAACTATATCCATGCGGAAAATCACGTCGATCCGTAGCTCTGTTGCAGCGTGATTGAAGGACAAACCAACAAACAAACACACTTTCGCATTATAATATTAGTAAAATAGTAAGATAACTAAAAGAAATGCATCACTTTTTCTGAAGGGTCTTTTCAAAAGGATTTTATAAACGATTACAGTTCGTTCACTCAAATGGTGGACGCGCTTTGTAAAGCCGACGCAAATCAGCCACCGGTTCAGCCCGAAAGGCGGATTTTTCAAACGCGTAAAAAAATTTAAATACAATAATGTATAACAAAGACATTGAATATCACAATATAAGCAATTAAATATCATAAGCTTCAATGGGTGAAGAAGGAAAACATCGTAAGCAAACCTACACACCTGACAGTTCTTCATCATATTCTCAAAGGTGAATGAACTCTGCCAATTTGCATTGGGCCAGCATGGCGGACTATGGCCTATAACCCTTCTCTGAGAGGAGACCTGCGCTCAGTAGTGAGCCGATGATGGGTTGCTGGTGATAACGACTAACCTGTTGACAATCTCCTCAAAATTGGGTCGTCTCTGGGGTGCGTGTCTCCAGCACTCCCGCATGAGCGCGTACAGTGGTGCGGGGCAGCCGGCCGGCGCCGCCAGCAGCTCCCCGCCGCGCACCATCGATATCACCTCCTGGTTGCTGTACCTTAACAATAAATCGAGGGTACCTTAACAATAAATTAAGGGTACCTTCACAATAATTTAAGGGTACCTTAACAATAAATTAAGGAAGTTCTTTTTCGTACGGTTTAGGGGATGGGAGCTAGACGAAAAAATGTGTAATGTTCCGTCATGACCCGTCTCTAAGCGTAAGTTTTCCGTGACGGCCCTTGTTGCCTTCGTTTATTATACACGTTTCATCAATGCTTTGATGACGCATCGGTAAAACGAAGGAGTGAAACTATCGGTTCGAGGGTTCGAATCCGCACTTCAGATTCAGTTCTTTTTTTTTTAATTTTTGGAACGAAGTTTTATAGCGGAGAAATTCCGGACAAAATATTTGCGTCAAAATTTACTAACGCCATCTATTGTGGGCAGCATGAACTTGCTTTAATGTATGTTTTTTTTACGAGATGGTTCTAACATGTGGCGAGAGATGGCATTCAGCCAAGTGTTCCACGACACTGAAGCACTTTTTTTATTTAATAAGGTGTTATTGTATTTAATTACAATATTGTGTTGTGTTACGATACAATACAAGGGGGGTTAACTCCAATGCGTTAACAAAAACCTTCATAAACAATTGATGTAATTGACACTGTTCTTACAGTAATACATCTTAAACATCAAGTTGTTAGTTATTAGTTTTATATTTATATTATACTAGCTGACCCAGCGAACTTCGTACCGCCAACTTATCTATATAAATAAAACAAATAAACTATCCCAATCCAAAAAAACTATCCTATCTTTTAAGTTGTGCCAAATTACAGATAGTTACGAAGTTTGATAAAAATCGGTTCAGTAGTTTAGGAGTCCATCGCGGAAAACAACGTGACACGTAATTTATATATTTATATTATATAAATATAACACTATAATCTACAATTATTTATATATTTACTTTATTTTATATTTGTTATCAATATCAATAGTATAAATATTGATATATATGTATCACAATAGCATGTTTTTAACTTTCCTCAATCTCAGCTTGCACTACTTATCCCATTTTCATCTTTGACGTTTTCCACTCCAGACAAGGGTTGCCTGGAAGAGATTGCTTTGCGATAAGGCCGCCTATGCACCTTGTATTTATTTTCTCTTTCTTGTGTATCAACCTTTATTTCTTTTTGTGCAATAAAGAATTTTCTATTCTATTCAATTCTATTCATTTCAAGTCTGTAGAGAACAATGTGAAAGACCAGTGTGAATGTGTTATTTTTAGACCTGTCAATTTAGTTTATCTTACTTATTTGATTTTTACCAAAACTTAAATTAAAATACAAACATATATACACGATCTGTATGAGGACAGCTTATCTCTAAGGAAGATATGCCTTCCAGACATGAGGACCTGTAAAATAAAATGTCCATCAAAAGGCTTATTTTTTTATTTATTCGATGACAAGCTAGTCCTTGACTGCGATCTCACCTGATGGTAAGTGACGATGCAGTCTAAGATGGTAGCGGGCTAACTTGGAAGGAGTATGGTAGTGAACATCCAACCCATACTCCTAATTGGTTTCTACACGCCACCGTGCCGGAACGCTAAATCGCTTGGCGGCACGTCTTTGACGGTAGGGTGGTAACTAGCCGCGGCCAAAGCCTCCCACCAGACCAGACCAGAGACAATTCAGAAACCATAAGTTCCCAAATTGACCCCGCCGGGAATCGAACCCGAGACCTCCCAGTTCTAAGGCAACAGCGCTCACCACTGAGCCAGGGAGGTCGTCAAAATATAAAAACAAGTCAAGACCAATATATTACCCATAATAAGGTTGTAATCCATAGCTATAAACTTCCCATAACACAACTCCATAAGACCATATGTCACTTTCAGTAGTGAATTTGCCATACAGAATTGATTCCGGCGGCATCCATCTCACTGGCAATAGACTTTTGGATTGCACCTAAAAAGGAAATAAATAATAATAAACTGCACATTTTGATAATAGACTTACTTATTTCACAAGTATCGTATGCGAGAGCGCTAAACACCGGGAATTACTGGACTAATTTCTTCTTCTTCTTCTTTATCAACCTATAGACGTCCACTGCTGGACAAAGGCCTCCTGCATGGACTTCCACAGGCTTCGGTCTTGCGCCGCTTGAATCCAGCGGCTCCCTGCGACTCGTTTGATGTCGTCGGTCCACCTGGTGGGGCGCCTGCCAACACTGCGTTTCCCGGTGCGGGGTCGCCACTCCAACACCTTGGGACCCCAACGACCATCAGCTCTTCGAACTATGTGCCCCGCCCATATCCACTTCAGTTTCGCGACACGCTGAGCTATGTCGGTGACTTTGGTTCTCCTACGAATCTCCACATTTCTGATTTGATCTCGCAGGGATATACCGAGTATAGCTCTCTCCATCGCTCCCTGAGTGACCTTGAGCCTTCTTATGAGGCCCATAGTTAGCGACCATGTCTCGGATCCGTAAGTCATCACTGGCAACACGCACTGTTCGAAGACTTTAGTCTTCAGGCACTGAGGCACTTATTTATGTCACGAGAATTATATGCGAGAGCCCTGAATGCCATGCATTACTGGACTTACTTAAGTCATAAGTATGTAATGCAAATTGCACAACTCTAAACGCCGTGCATTACTGGACTTAAGTCACGAGAATTTATTGTAGGTACTGTATGGTAGGTATAGGTCGCGGCACGAAAGTTTAGCGCTGAACAAAATAGCTGCGCATGGGGTACTGTCGCGCAACCAATGACGACGGCCGGAATGTGACTGGAGAGAAAATCAGAGCCATGATATTTACGACTTCTTCGCAATAACGGTCACCGCTAGACTTTCGTCCCACTACCTATACTAAGCCCACAATGAAATAAAGCTTTCCTGAGTACAAATGGACTACTTAAGTCAGGGATGAGCATTATGAACTGCAGGATAAGGTCACAAAGTAGTCCAATAGTATATTATATTTAATATTAAAAAGGTGTGGGGACACTTACTCTGTAGTAATCTGAACTATAGATATCCCTGGAGAGTCCAAAATCTGAAATTTTTACTATAAAGTCGTCTGACACTAAACAATTCCTCGCAGCCAAGTCTCGATGTACATAGTGATGTGAAGCTAAGTACTGCATTCCAGATGCAATATTTTCTGCTATATTTAATAACCTCAGAGAAGGCAACCCCTTGCCTGAAGGTGGTGCACGGCCCATCAGAAACTCGTGCAAGTCTCCTCTCGCCATGAACTCAAACAACATACATAAGGGTTCTTCCCTGAGAGCTACCCCAACAATACACACAATGTTTTCATGAGTCAATTCCGATATTAAATCAATTTCTCTTCTAAAATCAGCCTTAGTTTTCGCAGATGCATTCTCTTTTAAAGCTTTCACTGCAACATATTGAGTTTCGCCGTTCTTTTTCAGAGCCCCCTTGTATACTTTCCCAAACGCACCTTCACCTAACACCTCCAAAAATTTAATTTGTGACAGAGAGAATTGCGGTACGCGTAAAACACCATTGCCACGAGAAGTATTTATAGTCAAATGTGGTTGACTACCACTATTTTGATTGGTCAGCAGTTCGTTCATTTCTATGGGTGAATTAAGTCTAGAATTACCATAAATATTTTTGTCAGCGTTCGGGAGATTAATATCCCTGATTGTAGCTGCATTATTTTTATTTTTGTGTCGATAAAAGAGGCAAACTATGAAAGCCACAATGATTAAGGTGACAAAGAGAAAAATAGCCACAATGTATATCCATATTTTGTGAGCACATTTTGGAATATCACACAGCTGATCAGTTTTCCCATCATTGTCTATGATACACCATGGCTGGGACTTGATACCGCCAGGGTTTCTGCAGTAGCTGTGTCTGCCACTGAGCTCTGGGTAGTCAGAAACTTTGACATACAGCTGCTTAGACCATTCAATGCAAGGCATCCCGTTACTCGACACATTTACCCTGCCAAGATATCCACTGCCGTTCTCCCAGTAACACTCATCATCTGAAACCATCAGTGTACCGATGCCAATCTTGAGACAGTCTGGGTCGTCTTCCGGTAGATCTTGGCATTCTTCTAAAGTTAATTGCTGTCCAATATGGGGATGTCTCTTAGCTATGGCATATTCAGTTTGACAAAGTTCATTTTCTAGTATTTCACAATCTCGCTTACACACCCTTCTCAGTACTGTTGAATTATAACGATAATTAAATGGATCTGTTATATTTTTATTCAATTCGAAATGTGATTGTAGATCTTGCAGCATATTTTGAAATACAACAATGGGCAGGCCTTCACTGGCAGTGTTTATGGGCAATTTATCAGCTTTCTGAAGAATATTATAAACCTCTTTGGCTACCTTAAAAAAGTTTTCATTGGTTACAATTGGGTTTCTACAAATGGGAAAAGTGGAGTAGCATAGACTAGGTCGGGCATATTGTTCACAATGAGAGCTTATATCATTTGAATACTTAGTAACCTGAAAAGCTTTTAACAGTTTCTCTTCAAGTGCAGTTTGTGATGTGTTGTAGGGAATGTAAACGAATTGTCCTTTGAGGTGTGAGCTGCAAATGGTGCCCACATACTCTTGACATATAGGCTGTAACTTTTGTGAGGAAGAAGTATTCTTTGACACTTCCTTACTCATGTTCTCCAATGTCATACCTTCCGATACCAAATTTGGGGTAGTTCGGATACTTATCGCCATTTCCATTTCACTACCTACGCTTGGAAACATGGGGCTGAATGTGGGGAGCTCAAAAGTGTCAATATTGTTCATATCATTTTCAATAACAAGCCTTGTTGTCATCTTTTTCTCATAATTCTGTTTTAGAACACAGGTGTAGTTTCCTTCATCACCGCTAGTCAATTCTTTTAATTTCAGGTATGTGCCAATAGTGCCATTAGCTTTATCAATTTTGGTGGAGATTTTAATTTTAGTGGCTTCAGTCAACATCTTATTATTTTTCAACCAATAAACTTTAACATTCTTCATTAAAGCTTGTTGAATGTGATCAGGAGGAAATTCTTTTAAAGAGGTCTCAACACCTTCCTTGTTTTTTGTATATCTTTCCACTTTAGTAAAATTCATTATAGCCTCACATTTAAAGCGGACGTCGGATCCTGTGGATTTTCTAAGCACTGAAGGTAGAGTTTTAGCGAAATTTATATCTAGTTTTATATTCCATACCTTTTGTTCGGACGTCGAATTCGGTTTCAGGAGTGACAATGAATCACTTTTGATCAAAATCGACGAGTAACTTGAATGTAAGATGACAAAAACAATAAATATACAGAAGCAATTCATGACTGATGTTTTCCATAACACCTCACTTTCAACCTTCGTTCAATGTTTCCTTGTATTTCGATCACATTTTATCTCAGTATGAAACATCCATAAAGGTTTATAAATTACCTATATATATATAATGTATATTTTGTAAATTCCGATAGGAGTAATAGTGTTCTGTGATTCCGATTGTATGTATTCGCATTTATATTAAGTGTAATGATCAATTGATCACTCTTCCCTTCAGTAAATAATTAAAATTAAATATGTTTAATGTTCCTTGACGGTTCCTTGATCATCAGACATTCACAGCACAGTTTACACAGAGAGTAAACCTAGCGATGCGCGACTGCGAATGATTCCAGTCGAATTATTCGACTCTATGAATCATTCGAATCATTCGAATGATTTACCAAAATTAGTAACTAATTTGAACTGAGCTCCACTAAAATCTATATTGAGTCGACTGTCGATTCGGATTAGTAGTTGATACTCCGATTCGATTAGTTGTTACTTGTTAGTACACCGAAGTCCGACTCCGTTAGTATTAGTAGTTTTTGTTGAGTCGACTTGTGCATAAGTTTAGCTTTAGCGGTTAACGGACGAACATTGGTCATTGAGTTGTTGTAATAATGAAAGCAGCAGATCGCAAAACTTTTGTTGCTTATTTTAGTTCCAACGTACTAAGGAGAAAATATTGCAAGTGCATTTTTTTTCTATACTCATAATATTAAGTACTTATGCATATTGAAAATAATATGTATGGTACCTTTACCTATATCTACGGAAGACAATAAAAACATCGTACCTACCTACCTACCGTAGCGTATTCAGCTGGCAAAAAATGTAGATGTAAAAACTTTGTCCCTATCTATCGCACATATTCTAACAATTTCAATCCGAATATTTTGATCTAACTACTTGGTACATTATTATCCTACACAACACACACATTAAAATAATGACAGTAAAATTAATGAGAATGAGAGTAAATTTATGGACAGGTGTTTTAGAAAAATTATATTTTTATCATATATAACTATTTTTGATAAAGAGAAATGGCGATAAAAGTTACTATGTAGTTACTTTCGTAATTTTTTATATTATTATAAACTAGCCATAGGACATTAGAAATATGTCTAAAATATCCGTAATTTTACTGTCAAGTATAACAATATAGGTACCACTTTGGTCAAAAGTATTCTGTGACTTTTACAATCATTGAAAATGTTAGAATGTTAGAGAGAGAGGAAATGAAAAACGTTAACTAGCTCTTAAAAAACATAACTTATGTTAAGATAAGTGATGAATCATCAAATGGTTAACACAGTTTGAATGATGTAATTCAACTGGTGGTAAAATCAAAAATGTAAATACTAACAACACCAAAAAAGCGCTTTCTAGCTTCTATTAAAAAGTAATATGTGTCAGAATTTTGAAATTAAGTCTTATTTTGCCAGCAATAAAAGGTTACATTCAATCCTTACCTTCGTTACTCTGTGATTCAATACTCTAAAAAATTTATTGTATTAAAACCCTATTGAAAACCCCTTGAAAATTTTGAAATTGAGTCTTATCACTATAGAATATGGTTAACATTCCAATCATACAGTTGAAACCATAAGTCATTTATAACGTAGCGGCGAGAGCGAACCCGATTTCCAAGAATCTAAGTCGCGAAATAATCCAGTCGAAAAACGCCCTTAAAGTATTAGTATACTGAACAGCATTTAGTCAAACTCGAGTGCAGCGCGCGCCGAACAAAGCAGTCGAAACGTGACGCGGTTAGTAGTTACTAATTAGTAGTCGTCATTCGAATAAGAGCATTAGTATATTACTAATTTTCAATTCGAATGTGTTCATTAGTAGTTGTAGATTATTCGAATGGTCAGATCATTCGCAGTCGCGCATCGCTAAGTAAACCTTACCTTCGTTACTCTGTGGTAATAAGTTCCTTGAAAAATTGATTTCAGAAAAAAAATTATTTAAAACAAATTGTAGACAATTTAATTGTTATTAATAACATTGCTACTTAAAGGTCCTTTAAGACTTAAAGGACCTTTAAGTACTTAAAGAAAGTATCGCTGTCTCTCTCTGACCCATGCGTTGCATCGGCCTCTCTGTGTCTTGTATCATTATTTATCATTTATCTTAAAAACTATCAACTTTATCAAGATTGTTAAAGAGAGCAATGTTATTAATAATTAAATTGTCTACAATTTGTTTTTAATAAATTTTTTTCTGAAATCAATTTTTCAAAAGTTATTTAAGCATAAATCGGAACATGTCATTAAAATTACTTTTTTATCAGTTTATATTACTTTTTTGTTATTAAAACGGAAAGTAAAGTAAAAACCCAGATATTGACACTGGCCTAGTTATTAGGTCAATAAAATTTTCTTAAAAATTTTCTTAAAGGTAAGCGTAATACTTGTGAGCGCGCGAAATTAACAATTAAAAAAAAGATATAAACAATGAAATTTTTTAAAATCTCTATTAACAATATTATTAACTATTGTATAGAGAATTAAAACAAAAATTACTTAAACATTATGTTTTTTTTTAATATATTTTTCATGGGTCGAAAGTACCCAAATTTGAGATTTCTCGAAACTTTAAAAATTCATATCTTTAAAAATATTAACTTTATCTTGAAAAGTCATAGGACCTTTTTTATTGGTATTTCAATAAAGAATATAAAAAAATTTGTTCGGTTGAAAAATAAAAATTCCTTGCAATTGTTTAAAAAATTTCGGTTTAAGCAATATGGCACCGGGTTGCGCCCTGGCAACATGCATTACACTAGCGGCACGCTATGATGGCCGGTTTGACACATTACAATATGATGTAGTGATGTGGAATGTCAATTTATTCTCGAACAAAAAACAATTAAGTTTTGTTTTTGTACCTGATTAAATAGGTTTAATAAAACAAAAATGTATATGTTTATTTAATTTATTTGAACGAACTGAATATTTGAATGAAAATGAATATACATACTTTATATGCACACAAGAAACATATGAATACAAAAGATACCAAAAAAGGTGCCACAAAAGGCCATAATTAATCAGATTCGTCCATACTACTATTTTCACTGTCGTCACTGCTATCATCACCTACATTAATAATTATATGTTCGTTTTCTATAATATTATCTATTTTCACATCTCTTTCATAATCTTCCCTTATTAATTTAACAGTTCTATTCACAACCTTTTCCCAGTCTCCTTTAGTCACATGTTCACAAGCTTCTTCTAATAATTTTAGCATTTTTTTTGTGGTAAATGGGGGTTCTGTATTGTGTCTTGCAGCATATCCCTTAATTTGAGCCCACACCAACTCAATCGCATTATACTCACAATGGTAAGGCGGTAACCGTATAACTCTGTGCCCATGTTCTAATGCTATTTCGTCAATGACGTATCGGATCTTGGTTGGTTTGTTTTCTTTTAAAAGACGTACTAATTCCGCTTTTAACATATTCATGTTTGCATCTACGCCATTTTTACGAAGCCATGCGACGATATCAGCTTTCTTTTGGGATTGGGCAGGTGGCTTGTCAATTTGCATCGAGTGGTATGGGGCGTTGTCCATAATTATAATAGATGGTTCAGGGAGGCTACACAACATTGAGGTAAACCATTCAGTAAACTTTTCTCCATTCATGTCTTCATGATAGTCTCCAGTGGTTTTTGACGCAAAAGCCATGAGAGAACCTTCGACAAACCCGTTGATGGTTCCGGCGTGACAAATTATAAGTCGCGATCCTTTTCCTACAGGAACTTTGGAAGTAGATGCTGCTGTGTCATCGTTCCAAGAACGGCCTACAGTATGGTTAGCATTAAGCCATGTTTCATCCAAGAACACAACATTTTGCCAATTTTTGATTTCTTTCACTTGCCGTAAAAAAGTATACCTTGCCATCCCTATATCAAATCTTTCCATCAATATTTTGCGTTTGTTACATTTTTTGTATCGAAATCCAATGGTCTTCAAAATCTTCGTTAAAGAACTTTCCCCACCGAAGAATAATCCAGCTTCCTTCAGTGAATGCACCAACTTTTTTCTTGTTGGATACTCCTTCTGTAAATAGTAGCCGTAAACATGTCTTCGGATAGCATCGGCATCAAAGCTATCGATGCCTACGACTGGTTTTGCTCGTTTTCTCTTTTTTGGTGTGTGAAGTTTATTTTCTTCTGTGCCAGTCTCGCCATATTTTTTTTTAGTTATCCGTCTAACAGTTCGTTGTCCAATATTAAGCGCATCAGCTACGCGTTCAACCACTGACGTTATAGGTAAAATTGGCCCTCCATTTTGAGCTTCACGATCGAAATAGTTACGAAGGCGTATTACGAACTCACGTGTCTGACTATTTAGAACAGTTCTCTGCGTACGTTCGGTCATATCGACGAAATCCACAACAAAGGGCTTGAACAGAGTCCAAATTAACGAGCAAGGGTCAACAGTAATGCAGTATCAATATTTGAAATCCAAAGCCAGGTCAAAACTATATCACAATCGCATTGCACTGACAGTTTATACTTTTCGAAGCAACGTCAATTCGAAACTGCTTTGTTTTGCATTGAGCATTGACGCGAGTTTGCCGGAGGTAGTAGTTGTGCTAGCCAGCGATCCTATGTGACGATCGTATTAGATTCCATTTTTAAAAATTTTCAATTTAGAAAACCAAATGCCGAGTTGTGGTATATATCATATAAAAATAAAAATTTTACCTTTTGTATGAAACAGCTGATATTTTTTTGCGATTTCAGAGGTTTGTCCACATAGTGAAAATTGTTCATATTCACAAGTACATTCACCCCTTAAATGGTGCAAACTGATTTTTCTACACTTGTATACATTTTAGAAATCAATTTAATAAATAAATTTTGAGTCCTAAACCTAAAACTACATTCGATAAAATTTATGAATCTCTGCACATCACTATCGTCAATAAAGTAATACAATTATTTCCTTCAAAGTCGTTATCAATTAATACTGAACTTCATGAGCGGACAAACGTCAAACCGGCCATCATAGCGTGCCGCTAGTGTAATATATCATTTGGAGGGCAATTTGAAGAGGATCGCATAAAAAAATTGAGGTGGAATAGTTTTCGGTACTCATGCGCCGATTCCTCCCGGACTAATAAGTCTACTTTGTCGCACTAGTTTCAGGGCCAGATTAACCCTTAGGCTAATTAGGCTGCAGCCTAGGGGCGAGGATCGGGGGGGCGCGCTGAAATCATGTCTTCACATGCACTAATCTAGCATGATTGCATATACCTACATATTTCAACTTAACCGAGAAAAACACTAAAAATAAATGCGCTTGAGTCCCTGATTTTAACAATAAATTTTGAAATTTTAAAAAGCGCGCGTAAAACAAACACTGTCGAGGGAATGGGTGAGCTGACAACAGAGTGCCTAGTGCGAGTTTTGTTTAATCCGCCCGCATTAATAACGGGCGTAAATTTTAACTTCATTTTTTATGGGAAATTCGGAATTTAAACTGTGCAACCTAGTTCTCTCTAGTAGTAGTTCTTGTAGTAGTAGTTTATGTAGTGATAGCAGTGATAGCCTAGTGGTTACGACTGTGGTCTTCCGGTGAAGGAAAACATCGTGAGGAAACCTTCACACCTGAGAGTTCTCCATAATGTTCTCGAAGGTGTGTGAAGTCCGCCAATTCGCATTGGGCCAGCGTGGTGGACTACGGCCTATAAACCTTCTCTGAAAGGAGACCTCGCTCAGTAGTGAGCCGATGATGGCTTGCTAATAATGATGATGATGATGATGATAAACCTAGTTCTTGCGTTTGCCGCTAGACGACTCTGTATCGATTGTTTCGTATTCTATTCTTTATCGTCTAGGTTGCACTGTTTAAATTCCCAACTCGCACTAGGCACTCAGCGCAGCTTGCCGCGCCACAGAATATAATAATAGTGGCCGCAACCGAAACACATCTACGATATCCATGTGCGGGGACTCCCCTGTGTGGTTAATAGTTAATATAGAGTCCAGAGGAAAATTAAATAATTACACTTTTTGCGAAATCCAATTGAAAGAAATTGCATTTCCAGAAAGTCCAATTAATCCATCCATTAAGTAGTCCATCTTTCTGTATTTCTAATTTTTCTTAGATAAAATAAAATAAAAAAGCCCTTTATTTCTAATACGTTACAGAATTACAATTAGATCTTTTCGCTTAGAGTTACATTATTCTTTAATTTATTAATATAATCATTTTAACTTTCACAATTTGACAAAATAAAGATTTATTAATTTAATACTACAAATTACATCATTCATATCAATATTTAAGATAATAAAATAATCAGGTCAAATATATACATTAATTAAAAGTAAAATAGTTGAATTATCAGGTCAAATATACATTAAAATACAATTCTATGTCAATAATTAATATGTAAATTAGCGAAAATACTTAATTAAAAAATATCATATTTCACGCCTCTACGGCGTAGGCCTCCCCCAAATCTTTCCAGAGCTTCCTGTCTCTAGCCTGTCGCATCCAGTCTGGCCCGCATTTTTCCAAAAATATGTCCCGCCACCTCTTCCTTTGGCGGCCTCTTTTCCTTTTCCTTCCTCTTGGTATCCATTCGGTAACTCTTTTCGTCCATCTCATATTGTCTAATCTACAAACGTGTCCAGCCCACTTCCATTTTAATGTCCTCATTATTTTCCTTATGTCCATCAGTTTAGTTCTCTTACGAATGTTTTTGTTACTTATTCTGTCTTTCAGCCTAACACCGAGCATGCTTCTCTCCATCTTCCTCTGGCAGATAGCTAATTTTTCTTCTTCTTGCTTCCGTAGTGACCATGTCTGACATCAATATGTCAGACATGGCAATATCGCGACTTCGTACAGCTTCTTTTTAGGGTTCCATACCAAAATGGTAAAAATGGAACCCTTATGGTGAGACTTTCTCCGTCCGTCTATCCGTCCGTCTGTCACAGTCGATTATTTCAGTAACTATTAAAGCTATCGACATGAAATTTGGCATAGTTGTGTAGAATAGTGGCCCAACATCATTGGAATAAAGAAAAATCGAAAATTATTTTTATTTTTATTAAAAAAGGGGGAAAATCGGGGGTTTGAAATTTCAAAGTAAAATAACTATATCGAGTGGGGTATCATATGAAAGGCCTTTACTTGTGCATTCTAAAACAGTTTTTTATTTATTTTTATATATAATACTTTTTGAGTAATCGGCCAAAATGTCGAAAAAAATACCGTTCCCCCCCCTTATCTCCGAAGTTTACTAATCGAAAAATCTGAAATAATTATGGTCAATAGAGGTTTATGTATATTTTACAGGAAAAATAAAAGCAATGCGAACATTATTTTAGTTTGATTAAAAAAGGGGGAAAATCGGAGGTTTGAAATTTCAAAGTAAAATAACTATATCGAGTGGGGTATCATATGAAAGGCCTTTACTTGTGCATTCTTAAACAGTTTTTTATTTATTTCTATATATAATAGTTTTTGAGTAATCGGCCAAAATGTCGAAAAAAATACCGTTCCCCCCCCCTTATCTCCGAAGTTTACTAATCAAAAAATCTGAAATAATTATGGTCAATAGAGGTTTATGTATATTTTACAGGAAAAATAAAAGCAACACGAAAATTATTTTAGTTTGATTAAAAAAGGGGGAAAATCGGGGGTTTGAAATTTCAAAGTAAGATAACTATACCGAGTTGGGTATCATATGAAAGGCCTTTACTTGTGCATTCTAAAATAGTTTTTTATTTATTTCTATATATAATAGTTTTTGAGTAATTGGCCAAAATGTCGAAAAAAATACCGTTCCCCCCCCCCCCCCCCCTTATCTCCGAAGTTTACCAATCGAAAAATCTGAAATAAACAAAGTTAACGATACATAAGCAAATTAATATTACGGTTTTACATAACAATAAAACCGATATTATGTGCCGAGAGGGAAAACATACAGCATTGAATATTGAAGAAGCTATTTGTACTTTACCGGATATCCGCGATCGATCTATATACAAAGTAGTTCATCTTACCGGATATAGGGGGCGCTAGTGTCTCACCCAGCAAGGCAGTTGGAAACAGCTGCCATTTTGAGTCATAGTCTTCCTGCAATGCTGTATGTTTTCCCTCTCGGCACATAATATCGGTTTTATTGTTATGTAAAACCGTAATATTGATGTGCCTCCGGAAAACATACAGCATTGAATATTGAAGACGTGTTTGTTATCTGCTGGTGAAAAGTATTAAACAACGCTATGATGAATCACAGGGAGTTAATCTGTGAAATAAATTTTCTTTTGATCTATTTTCTTTTGATCATGCATATTGCAAATAATGTTATTTTCCACCAAAATTAGTAATTTCATAGTTATTTTTTATACTTTTGAAGAGGAAAAAATTAAATAATTAAAAATTAAGTAATTCTTAATTTAAGTGTCTTGACAATTAAGGAACTTTAGTATGGATTGAAAATCAAACCGGACTAAATGAATAAATGTATCGAGATATAAGCTTCGGTTATTTGTAGATATCTTACGACAGTAGTATTAAAATATATATAATATGTCACGATTTTCTGTTATCGTGAGATAATAATATTGATGGTCTAATGGTTGGTTATCTGACCAGAGTGAAGACTACTGCTGATCTGCAACTCCCTGGGTATGCACGAATTTACCGAAGAAAATTAACTTTACTCATGTATTTTGGGAGTCTAATGTAATAAAGGAACATTTGTTATAGACAATCATAATGATTTCTATATTCAGATCTCTTTGACCTATTTTCCTCTCACGAAACCCTAACTAATGTTACTGATCATAATATCCCAGCAACATAATCGTATTTTATTATTATTTTTAAAGTTTAGATTTCCCATAAGAGAGTGATTAGTGTTTGAGTCAAATGCCTGTATCAGATACTAATATATTTTTCCCTATATTACAGGAATAATCATTAGCTTTAGGTCATGACCCCTACGTTCCGAGGCTTATAGAAGCCTTTTTAGGTTTGTCTAGATATTTTATCATTTAATCAATTAGATTGCAAAGTGTGTCAAGTACGTATAGGTTAGATGAAAACGATTGTTGTCCTAGGTGGGGACCACAGAAAGCATAGAAACTGCATATTTACTTGTATGTACAAGAATGATTAGGTATGTCAAAAAATTTGCTTTGCAAGAAGAGAAGATTTTGAATTTATTTGGGAAGTTTCGCGCCATTTTAGTCATCTTTTGATGGCTGGTAAGTACAGACAAGTTTAATTGTAGACCCCCTTTATATTTTTCCCAAACTTTCAGTATCAAATGTCTGCACTTGAGGTGAACGCTTTTCCATCGTGGCATCTGTCAGAGTCTCTGATAGGTTCTGTTTTTAATGTGGGTGATCCGTTCAGATCTTAACACCAAAAAAAAAATGCTGAGGCCATTTGGGCTTCACTATAAGGTATGCTCCTGTCGCACTGTTTTAATGTGTCAGTTGAGGAAATCCCAATGCTAATGATGCCTTCATAGTCAGCTGAAGGCATCTATATGACTTATTGATTGATTTTTTCAATTTATCGAGACATAGTACTTTACTACACCGGTTTGATGTGTCTCAAACAAGTTGATGTCAAATTGTTCCATCCCCTAAAACAAACTATGACGTCATTTGAGGGACATGATGCCACTCTATGGGAGGTTTTTCACATGACCGTTTGTCCCTGTTGTTGTATCGCCCTGAAAGCTATTTGAGCAGATTATAAATGACATAAAAAATCCAGTCTGGTGTAGGAATTCGGTCAGAGTTAGTAAAGTCACTACTTTACATTTCAACATAGTATGGATGTTGGCTCTCATTGGACACCCTTAAATTTTAGATTTATTGGGACATGAGGCTCTCGCCACCCTCAATTCCTGTTCCACGCTTCTGGAGCGAGATACAGATGTTTCCTATCGAAACTTTTCGGAATATTTGAGGAATCCCCAGGGAATCACAAAGTCCTCTGAGGGTTGAAGCCTCAGTAGTCCAAAGGTTAAGGGCGCGGGATAGAAACTGTACTGTACTTAATATACTCGTCATAGACAAGTTTTACGTTTATTTGAAGAGGGGTGGGGAGAGTTAATAAGGTTCAGCATGGCTAATATTACTTATTACTTAACTGTCCCAGCAACCCTTGCAATTCACAAGAGCTAATGCTACTTTACAGCAATGATTATCTCAAGGACTCGATGAGAATATTTATCCTTTTTAAGGGAAAGGAAATTGAATTTGCTGTAGTTGGCAACGATTACCCCTTCATGGGTGTTATTGATTTAACAGCTTAGATGTTCCAAGTGTCTCGTGGCTTCCGCAGCCCGAAGACTTAACTTGGATTGGTCGTGATTGACCAGAAGGAGATGTTCCAAGTGCCTCTCGGCTTCCGCAGCCTAAAGACTACTTGGATTGGTCGTGATTGACCCGAAGGAAGTCGTCTAGGTTAGACTAGCACTCGACTTACCTTCGCACAGAGGGTTTCCGCAACCCAGCGTGTTACATGAGAAAAAAGGCGCCAGCCCAATAGATTAGGACGTAAATCGATTGATCCTGCTTGGCCAGAAGGAAGTCGTCTAGGTAAACTAGCACTCGACATCCCTTCGCATAGAGGGTTTACGCAACCCAGTATGTACACCGAAAGGTAGAAAAGAGGCGCCAGACCGAAAGATTAGGCCGTAACTCGATTGATCTTGCTTGGCCAGAAGGAAGTCGTCTAGGTAAACTAGCATTCGACATCCTTTCGCACAGAGGGTTTCCGCAACCCAGTATGTACACAGAAAGGTAGGTCATCGAGTAAGATTGATCTTTGCATTAGATTCTCAGACATGGTTGATGAGATTTTGTGGTCGAGCTGAGGAAGAATTTTGAGAAAATTCCAGTTTTATCATCCAGTCTCTGGTTATAGAGAGCTGGAAACTGAAATATCAGACGGAACTCTTATTTTCACAAATTCGATTTGTTTTCGAAAGTTGAAAATGGAACGCATATCCATATATATATAGGAATATCCATAGCTTTTCTTGCGCAGAAAAACATTAGAGATAAAAGTAAGCGTTTTGTTGTCAACCACTTGTTAAAGATTAGTCTAGTAATATAAATGAAACATTATTAGTTTTGTGGTCATATCAGAGATTTCTTGCGTGAGGGTAATCGAAATCCCGTTATCATCCAAGGAACTTTTACAAAGCGCTTTTGAAACATCAATTAGTGAATCTCTGGTTCCGAACCAGAGTGCTGTTGGTAACCAAAACTGCCTATGTACCAAAATTTTTGTATCACTTTTTTGTTCGATTGTTGCAAAGTCAAAAGGAAGAACTACACTCTAGAGTGTCCGGCTGACAAGGCTACATTTTACACGATCGATACATACGATGGATGTTACAATATCCAATTTCCGCAGTCAAGTCTCAGTTTCAATAATACAAACGGACTTAATAAATGCGGTGAATGTTGCTTTGACAATGAATTCTTTACTGGGAGATACATTGTTTATGAGTAGCTTGAAACTTTATGTGTTGCTACTCACATTTTAATTCAATAAGTTAAACTCTTTAACGAAAACTATTAGTGAAGTTTGTTCTGATAACTATCGTTACACATATTATCTGAAATAGACAAAGGCGATTTACCGAATGCTTCAGTAATTTATTAGAGAGGGTATTTGGAATTAGCTCAGCTTTTTATGTGGGTCGAACCCACTGCAATGCCGAGCCTACCTACCCCTGACGAGAGTGGAGTCTGCCCCGAATATCCCGTCAAGTCGCAAAAATCAGCTTAATATATTCCCGCAGTCCCGCAGTGTGGGAACTTTCAAATATTACTCTAAAAAGAACAGATACTGCACTTTGTTCTTAGGAAAAATGTCGAGAAGCGGTGCAATAAAAAATGTGAGAAAACTCACCTGGTGGTAACGTGTCGATCCGAGGATCGACCGTTACCTGTGAACCTTGTTATAGTTTCTTTCGTCGAAGTCCCTCTCGCTGCTCGAAACCGCTGCTGGAACTTGTCCTCCCGTTCATTGTACCTCTCAGGCACACACAACACCAGATCGATTGACTTTTGAAGCCGAATCGACATTGTTCGTACACGTGGTTTTTACATTACGCGATTTTCCCGATCCGCGATCGGTTCGTACACGTGGTTTTTACATTACGCGATTTTCCCGATCCGCGATCGGTTCGTACACGTGGTTTTTACATTACGCGATTTTCCCGATCCGCGATCGGTTCGTACACGTGGTTTTTACATTACGCGATTTTCCCGATCCGTGATCGAAAATATGGATTATAATCACTGTATCACTATATTTAATAACAGCCTTTGATAATATTTTTTTCAAAGGAAGACGGATTAACGATATAATTTTAGATTCGATGCGCACGCGGCGAAAGTACACAACGCTATGACTCAAAATGGCAGCTGTTTCCAACTGCCTTGCTGGGTGAGACACTAGCGCCCCCTTTATCCGGTAAGATGAACTACTTTGTATATAGATCGATCGCGGATATCCGGTAAAGTACAAATAGCTTCTTCAATATTCAATGCTGTATGTTTTCCGGAGGCACATCAATATAATATTATCGTTTTACTTTTACTTTTGGAGTATGGAACCCTCGGTGCGTGAGTCCGACTCGCACTTGGCCGGCTTTTTATTTTTATATTAATCTCGCTGCTTTTCATTACCTCCTTAAAACTCCAAAACTTTCTCCACGCCATGGCGATTCTTCTATGTATTTCCTTCTCAGTACAGTTTTCAAAGGAGACGGATAGATATTTTCTTAGATAGTTTTAATTAAAAAGATATATGAAAATTAATCTTACAAGACGCCATAGGTGGAAAAATAAATATTGAAAAATTAATAAAAAAGTAGCGAAAGAAAAGTAGATAACTTATCAAGAAATAAATAATTTCTCTCACGCATCACTTCGTGAGCGAATAAAATACATAAAGTTCGTTATTTACTTTTCCCTCGACGCTTTTCTGCTTTACAGGGCCAATACAGTCCAGAAAAATTAAATAAAATCAGTTATTTCATTTTGCGTGTGTCATGTTTGCAATGTAAGAGTACCTACTTTTAAAAAGACAATGTCCATGGATGTATGGAATTCTGCCTATAATATGTGGGCTCAAATCCAAACTTGTTTTTTGTATACTACGCTTCCTATATTATTAATAATTAAAGGATAATTGATTTTTTTTTTATTAAAATCCGGATTCCGAAGTAATGGATAACTAATTCGTTTCGTTTGACTTGAAAAAAAAATCCCTTTTTGAAAAGGGGCGCGTCCTCATAATTAGCCTAGGGCGGTCAGAACTCTTGATCAGTCGTTTACAAATTGCGATAAACCAAATTAAATTTGAATTTCGCGGGCAGACCCTTGTCTTCAACCTAAAAGGACTATTTCAATGTCAAATCATGGTTTTGGCCAAGAGAAGCCCAAAATCATATTTTGACATTGATGCAATCCTTTAAGGACTGAGAAAACATATAATAGGCTATTTGACTACTTTTAGAAAATCATCTTAAATTGTTAATAATGCTATGCTGAAGCTAACAAAACATATATTTCGGCATAATTTTCATTATTTTTCATAAAAATCGAGAAATAAATTCAAATAAATAAATTGCCGCCGAAACGTTCCATTTGCTCTCATGACGTAACAGTTCACATTTCAAACAATGACAATTTTATAATATGTGTTTAGGCCGCGTGTCGCATACTATTTGGTATTTAATAAAATAGTAACGATGAAAAACAGACGAAATTAGCCTATTACGCCGCACAAACACGTCGAAATGTATTGACAAAATGAGAATTCCATAGGTGGTGTGGACTGTGACGTCATTCGAGATCACGGAACGTTTTCGATCACGTGACCATGGCCAGAATTATAGCAATTTTATTTAATGTTTTCTAATCAACGCCGGAAGCATGGCACAGGAGCGTGGTGGTTCTGTTCTTCAAAAAGGGTGATAATACCTTGTTGAAGAATTATAGACCCATCTCGTTGTTGAGTCATGTTTATAAGTTGTTCTCGAGAGTCATTACGAATCGTCTCGCTCGTAGGTTCGACGACTTCCAGCCTCCCGAACAAGCCGGATTCCGAAAAGGCTTTGGTACCATAGATCACATCCATACGCTGCGGCAGGTTGTACAAAAGACGGAAGAGTATAACCAGCCACTTTGCTTAGCGTTTGTGGACTATGAGAAAGCCTTCGATTCGGTGGAAACTTGGGCTGTGTTGAGGTCGCTGCAGAGATGCCGGATTGACTACCGGTATATCCAAGTGTTGAAGTGCTTGTATGAAAACGCCACAATGTCAGTACGTATACAGGACCAGACTACGAGGCCAATCCACTTGCGGCGTGGAGTGCGACAGGGAGACGTTATCTCCCCGAAGCTCTTTACCGCTGCGTTGGAGGACGTCTTTAAGCTTCTGGATTGGAACGGGCTTGGCATCAACATAAACGGCGAGTACATCACTCACCTGCGATTTGCCGATGACATAGTAGTCATGGCAGAGACTCTGAGAGACCTCAATACAATGCTCAACGATCTCAGCAGGGTTTCTCAACAGGTGGGCCTGAAAATGAACATGAGCAAGACGAAAATCATGTCCAATGCTCATGCACCGCTCCACCCAGTAATTGTTGAGAACTCTGCACTCGAAATTGTCGACGAGTATATTTACCTGGGACACACAGTCCAGCTAGGTAGGTCCAATTTCGAGAAAGAGATCAGCCGCCGAATCCAACTCGGCTGGGCTGCGTTCGGGAAGCTCCGAGATGTCTTCTCGTCCAAAATTCCTCAGTGCCTGAAGACTCAAGTCTTCGAACAGTGCGTGTTGCCAGTGATGACTTACGGATCCGAGACATGGTCGCTAACTAAGGGCCTCATAAGTAGGCTCAGGACCGCTCAGCGGGCGATGGAGAGAGCTATGCTCGGAGTGTCCCTGCGGGATCGAATCAGAAATGAGGAGATCCGTAGGAGAACCAGAGTCACCGACATAGCTAAGCGAGTCGCGATACTGAAGTGGAAATGGGCGGGGCACATAGTTCGAAGAGCTGATGGTCGTTGGGGTCCCAAGGTGCTGGAGTGGCGACCCCGCACCGGGAAGCGCAGTGTTGGCAGACCCCCCACCAGGTGGACCGACGACATCAAACGAGTCGCAGGGAGCCGCTGGATTCAGGCGGCGCAAGACCGAGGCCTGTGGAAGTCCATGCAAGAGACCTTTGTCCAGCAGTGGACGTCTATCGGTTGATAAAGAAGAAGAAGAAGAAGAATTAAATAAAGCTTTATTTTTTAGTTTTGTCGTATGGAATAATGTTTTTAGATAATAATCTTTTAGGATGACACCAGTTGAAACGATATTTTTATTATAGTCAAATACCCTATTATACCTGATTATACCCCCTGGGGGTCTATCGTGTAATTTTTTGTCTGTCCGTAGAGGACTGCATCAATGTCAAAATATGATTTTGGGCCACAGATTAGGTACTAAAGTCGGAATTTTAATTCGATTCCAGATTTGATAATTTCAGTGTTGCAACGTTATGACAAGTACTAAATAGTGACGTTACGAAATAATTCGATACGGAAATGGAATATTTCCGAATCGATTCCTCTCGTATAAAGTAGTATATCTAAACAACTACTACTTTAATAGAAACTAAGTATATCAGGAAATTAAATATTTCTGAACGGATAATTTAGTTATGACGATTAATTTTATTAAGGATCTGAGAGTTTTCTTTAATAATTGTGTGTGAAATAAATAAAAAAATGTGATCATGAAGGAACATGAGAAATAAAACAAATAGATGTATTATGGTAATATTTTATTTTATAAATCGTCGCCGTCTTCGCTATCGCTATCGCTGTCACTTTCTGTAACATGTATTATAAATGTGTCTGTGATATTGTCAATTAAAATATCTAGCCTACTCATTTTTTCCTCTTCTTTGACAACATGGGATACGCATTTAGACCATTCGGTAGCCGTAATTTTTTGAATGCCTTCCTCAAATAAATTTCTCACGTCTGTCAATTTGAAGGTTTTATTATTTTGAGCGACATGCCCCTTTACCTGCGCCCATATCAATTCGATAGGGTTCAGCTCGCAATGGTAAGGGGGCAGTCTTAAAACCGTGATCCCATGTTGTGCTGCCATTTCGTCTACAGCGTACTTATTAAAAGACTCGTTATGTGGAATCAGTTCTAAAAGCGTAGCTTTAACCATATCTGGTTCGTAATGAATATTTTTATTTAAAAGCCAGTCTTGAATGGCAGCTTTTTTCCAGCTCATTTTTGGTGCCGTTTCCAATTTTCGGGAGTGGTAAGGTGCATTATCCATCACCACAATTGAGTTTGGTCTTAATTTTGGTAAGACTCCAGCGAACCACTCCTCAAAACAAACTGCGTTCATCTCATCATGGTAATCTTCACAATTTTTCTTTGATTCAAAAATCAATTCAAAAAACAAAAATATTAACTTTTTATAAAATAAAGCAGCGGTTACTAATTAATAAATAATTATTATGAGTAATTATGTATTTATTTAAATAAAAATCAATAATTTAGTCTTTAATTGGCACACCAATATTATGATTACATAAACATAAATCGCGATTGTTTATCGATTTTTGTGTTCATCACTACACTATTATATGTGGTATCATTATTTTACAAAATGACAGTAGTTAATGTCAAACGTGGAATCGAATTATAATTCCGACGTTAGTTACGCTTCTCATGGTCAATAAGTAATACTGTATGTATCGATAAATCGATGTTTCAGAACAAACATCGAATGATCGATGTACACAAAACATCTAAAAAATGAAACATCGATGTTTTTTTTAATTTTTTTAATGATCTATCAAATAGTAAAATTTTGTATATTCTCTATTAATTATAACAAAACAGACTTTACAGACAACCACTTTTTCTAAAAAGATTATTAAATAATTATCGAGTGACGTCACGCCACTTAATACTTTTAGCAGAGCCTGCCTAGATGGCAGGCAAAACATCGATGTAAAACATCGTATAAGAAAACATCGATAAATCGATGTTTTGCAATAGTGAACATCGATGGCAAACATCGATGTTTTTTTATTGAAACATCGATGGTTCAGAAACATCGATGTATCGTTTGCATCCCTATCTGTTTCTGTGGTTTCTACTTTCTGTTTCTGTGGCGTGGCGTCAACTATTACAAGCTAGAGGTGGGTCGTAATCGCTTTTACACGTAATCGGTTGTACGTAGTTTCGCGGGTACGCGTAATCTGTTTCAGTAACGATTATTTTCGTAACTAGTTACATCTATAAACAAAGCGGCGATTTGTACACCTACTACTTACATGATCGTTACGCTTACGACTATAGAGACGATATATCATCTACAAGATATAAACTGTTACGTGAATGATCAATTTTATTTATTATTTTAAATTTTAAATAATTTTGTCCAATCGGGCAATATAGTAAATAAACGAATGAAAAATTTAGTAAGTGAATGAACTTTCCTCCTCTATCCAGGCTTAGAACTGGCAAATCTATGGATTAGTTTGAGTATTTTATATATTTTTTTATTGTTTACGTTATGCAGGCGTATTTAGAAGTTAATATTTTAGATTTTAGAAATTTAATGTATATTTATGAGTTATTTTTTACAGAACACTTTTTAAAGTAGGTCTATTATGTATACTTATACAATATAGGTACATAAATATGCAATTTTTAGTTAATTTTAAATCAATTTGGATCTAGTTTTACATTTAAATATTACTAGCTGATGCCCGCGACTTCGTCCGCGTGGATTAAGTTTTTAAAATCCATGGTATACCAACCATACCATATAACCATGCAAAAATCACGTCGATCCGTAGCCGTGTTGCGGCGTGATTGAAGGACAAACCAAAAAACCAACAAACCAAAACACCAACAAAAAATCAACAAACAAACACATTTACCTAAGCATTTATAATACTAGTAAGAATGTTAACTGTGTGTTAGATATGCACGTGACGCAACGTGCATCAATAGTCCATTACTCAGGTAAACTAATAAAATAAGTCTAAAATTCAGGTCAAGTTTTCTCGCGACAACTATTATTAAAGAAACATACCTACATACTTAAGAAACATAATGAACTTTGTCGCAAGCACATAACGCACAAGTCAAAGTTTGTAGTAAAACAAACTATAACTCATTATTTTTATTGTACGGATTATGTACCAGCCGACCTACCTGCTCGCTAGCTCAAATATCCCGAGACGTCGGCGAAATATGTTAAGTGTGTCATACGCATACAATGAATTGAAGTGGTTGTAACTTGTAACTTGTTTAAGTGGATGTGATAAGTGATGTGAGTTGAAGTACCCAGTGTCTGTGATTCGGTTACGCGCCGCGTCACCTCAACGCGTTGTTTATGAAGTGCTTACGTAAAATAATCGTTACATTCTGCGGGGCGACCGGCTAAGAAATATATCAATCATTAAAGGACAGCATCAATGTCAAAACATGGTTTTGGCTCCACGTATCATTGATACAGTCCTTAAAGGATCGTTGAGGACAAAAAATGTTTTGACATTGATGCAGTACACTATCGATACAATTTTTTGCTGAAAATTGGTTCCACGTAAGACTTTTGAAGTAAGATGTCGTTAAGGACTACGACAAAAGTTACGTCAAACTAGGCTTTCATTGATACAAGCCGTGAGGTGTTCTTATCGGTGACATAAGGTGTCCACTAATCGTTTTACTACCTACTTATATTTTCTGTTAAAGTGTTTTAAAAAGCTTTATTAAATAATTTGTCAAATCAGCAAAGCAATTAGTAGTATTTTAAGAAGTATGTTTAATATTAAAATCATTGAAGAATAATTTTTAGATTTAAAGGTTACTTTTTGACACTTGCGTATGTATAAGGATAGTGGGATAGTTTAAAGAGCATGGAACTAGGAATTACGACTACGTCTAATTAAAGAGTAATCTCTGGTTTGCCGTCTTTAAGTTTGTAACGAAGTATAAAGTTAAAAAATCTGAAATCATAAAAATAGTTTGGTGTTTGGGTGGCATCAAACTCGCAGTTGTTATCATTGTTGGATTAATTAACGTAGTCGTAATTCCTAGTTCCATGAACTAGCCGCATAGGTTAGGTAGGTACTTAACGTATTACGTATGATTTATGTATACCTATACCTACATAATCTATATAATTAATAAAAATGAATGTTGGTAAGCGCATAACTCAAGAATGGATGGACCAATTCGGTTAATTGATTTTTTTGTATGTTCCATAAGGTCCACGGAAGGTTTTAATACTTAATAAAAAAAAAAACAAACAAAAAAAAAATTATAATAGATAAGTTGGCGGTACGAAGTTCGCCGTGTCAGCTAGTATTCAATAATAATTTGCGCCTGGGTAAATTCTGTCTGTGATGCGGGAATAAGTTTTAGTTTTCGAAATAGAAATAGAAATGTTTTTTATTCTAATAAACTTTTTTACAAGTGCTTTTGAATTGTCAATGAATCTACCAAGTTTTATATGTGTTTATGTGTAAGAAGTACCATCCTATTTAAATACTTAAATATTGCATAAATTATTTGCAGATATTAAATATTTAATTCAAAAGCAATTATTATTGGCAGTTAATTATTTCAATTGGTATAACGCAGAAAAATTTGGAAGACTGCTATGGCCGTATAGATTGTTAGATTATCATAGATGTTCAAATTAGTCGGATTATAACGTATGACCCACCACTAAAATATCGATAGTCACGTGATAGTCACCTGATTGCGACCTATTGCTATACTCCTGAAAAATCTTACGCGGTACCGGTTATAAGGACTGTAACGATAACGATCCTTATGGATATTTTTGGATGTGAGATGTGAGACAATAGTTACGTGGTCGACCTGCTGAACCACGAAACTACGTATTCGATTATCAGTCCCACAACTAGTTTTTCGAACCGATTACGTTACAAAACGCCCACTACTATTACAAGCTGATATCGTCGCATGGCTTCGTAAAAATGGCGTAGATGCAAACATGAATATGTTAAAAGCGGAATTAGTACGTCTTTTAAAAGAAAACAAACCAACCAAGATCCGATACGTCATTGACGAAATAGCATTAGAACATGGGCACAGAGTTATACGGTTACCGCCTTACCATTGTGAGTATAATGCGATTGAGTTGGTGTGGGCTCAAATTAAGGGATATGCTGCAAGACACAATACAGAACCCCCATTTACCACAAAAAAAATGCTAAAATTATTAGAAGAAGCTTGTGAACATGTGACTAAAGGAGACTGGGAAAAGGTTGTGAATAGAACTGTTAAATTAATAAGGGAAGATTATGAAAGAGATGTGAAAATAGATAATATTATAGAAAACGAACATATAATTATTAATGTAGGTGATGATAGCAGTGACGACAGTGAAAATAGTAGTATGGACGAATCTGATTAATTATGGCCTTTTGTGGCACCTTTTTTGGTATCTTTTGTATTCATATGTTTCTTGTGTGCATATAAAGTATGTATATTCATTTTCATTCAAATATTCAGTTCGTTCAAATAAATTAAATAAACATATACATTTTTGTTTTATTAAACCTATTTAATCAGGTACAAAAACAAAACTTAATTGTTTTTTGTTCGAGAATAAATTGACATTCCACATCACTATTGTAATGTGTCAAACCGGCCATCATAGCGTGCCGCTAGTGTAGGTAATAATTGTTTTGTTGTGTTATTTTGAAGTACCTATTTTTGGGTGAAAACTGTAAAAGTAAGTAAAGTGCATAAGTTATACGAATTATTTATACGGTAGGTCATGCGTATTTACTCGATATTTGCATTTATGTTTTCTACTATAGAGGTGAACTAACCTAGTACTGTGTAATCATTTTGTTTTTTCTATGGCACATAAATTTTATTATTTTCTGGTGAAAACTGTTGCATTGTAGGACCAATAGGATATAATATTATGTTAGCTCTACTAGTTAGCTCATCAAATGGTCGACGCGATGGGTTTGCCCGTTGGCGACATTGTTTCAAACAATTTGTTTGGAGTTTAAACAAGATGGACGTGGATGCTGTCGCCGCTGCAACAAGCCTTACTAATATTATAAATGCGAAAGTGTGTTTGTTTGTTGGTTTGTCCTTGAATCACGCCGCAACAGGGCTACGGATAGACGTGAATTTTTGCATGGGTAAGTAAAGTTGAGAACCTGGAGAGTGACATAGGCTACTTTTTATCCCGGAAAATCAAAGAGTTCCCGAGGGATTTTAAAAACTAAATCCACGCGGATGAAGTCGCGGGCATCAGCTAGCATATTATATTTATTTAGCGCGTACTATTTTTAACAGACTGGAAGTCTACAAGCTATAAATTTAGGAAAAATACTTCAATATAGTGAAATAAACAATACCTAACTGTAAAGGGAAAAGTGCCCCTATCTTGAAAACTACTGAACCGATTTTGATAAAACATTTACTGTTCCCTAAGTGGTAGTAAATGTAAGCAAATAAAAAGAATGATCAAAATCGGATTAATAGTTTCGGAGAAATGCGTGGACAAACATACATACATACATACATCTATAAAGTTTTGTACTTATATTTGTTTGGAAGCCTTATAGATTATTTATCATATGTGAATATTTCGCAGTCCCAATAATATTGCATACATATGTGTCAACCCTAATGAAATGAAATGAAATGAAATGTATTTATTTGCAAGAAACATTGTACGTAATAGATGTTAACATAATATTCAATGTCCAGTATGTTTTGTCAATTGACATGCAAAATATAATTATTTTTGATACTTTAGTTTTATACAGTTTTATACAGTTCTGGTTATTTTTATTAGGCTCAAGTACACATAATAGTCATACATAGAAAATAAAATTAGATTTCTTATTACCTACCATTAGCTTATTTTATAGTACCCAAAATGAAATTCAAAGCAATTAAAATATAAGAAATACAATAAATATAAAAAGTATGTAATTTAATTATCTGTATGATGTCAATAAATTAATAAATTCAATGTCAAAAAAGAAACTAATTTGTTTTGAAAAATTCTTTTAAACTATAAAAGCATTTATTCATTAACCATTGATGCAGTCTCCTTTTAAATACTTTTAATGGTAAATCTTTCAAATCATTAGGCAATTTGTTATATATTTTAACAGACATGCTATAACAACTTTTGCTAAAAGATGCAGTTCTAGAGGAGGGAAATATGAGTCTGTTAGGATACCTTGTATTGAAATTTACCTGTTGGCTTATTTTTGGGTAGAAATCAGACATATGTTTTTGAACAAATAGGCTTATCTCAAAAATGTACAGGCATGGCAGCGAGAGAATTTTCAATTTTTTGAATAAAGGGCGACAAGAATCAAGGGGGCCGGCTCCACAGATTGCCCTGATACACTTCTTCTGTCCAATAAATAAACGACCTATGTTTACAGAGTTGCCCCATACGACTAGTCCATAGCGTAAGGCTGAAACCACAAATGCGTGATATGCCATCAGCGCCGTTTTCTCTCCTACTGTTTTTGATAGGCGCCTGAGGGCATATACATGTTGGTTAATTTTTTTGCCAATTTTTTCAACATGCGACTTAAAGGACAAGTTGTTATCTATAGTCTAGATTTCCTTACTTGAGTATTCGAGTAAACAATAATGGCTGAATCTTAACCAAAGACAATTTGTAGGGTTGGGAAGTTATCGCATGAGCGATTGAACGAATGTAAAAGCATTATACAACTGAATGATTTTTATCCCAACTGATCATTACTACAAATACCATATATGTGTACCATTACTATAAATTTGACGTAAAAAGTAACTAAACAATATTTTTTTCGTAATTATATTAAAAAGAGGAATATACAAGAAAAAAATAACGTAGATTTAGTACAAATCAGATTTTTGTCCTATTCGAAAGTATCCCCCATTTGTGGGTAATATTGTGATACAAACAATTTTCTTGAAAAAAAAAAACAGTAATGTATTTTTGTTTACCTTTTCTCTTTAGTAAATAATAATGGAGGAATGATAACGAGAAAATGAATAGGTTTGGCAATTTATTACATCAATGACTTCATCAACAGACAACAACTCAACATCAACAGTATATAACTCAATTATAGTGTTTATAATGTTAAAAATAATTTTAACGTTATCATCAACGTTATTGGCACATTTATTGTATTATATACACACTTAACGTCGCCTAGATATCGTTAAAGGCATAAGGGTGATAGTAAAATATGATTTCCTTAAAAAGATTGATTATTTTTAACGCTTTTTTTAAAACTATCGGTAATTCATATATAACGTATGGTAAGAGTATTGTTTCGATACCGGTATGGGTATTGTAATTTTCTAATCCCTGGCAGTCTGAAAATATAGTAAGTTGACAATACTACTACAGGGGAGGTGGGTAACATTGGTATCACAGAGGTCGTTTTTAGGATGCCAAAAATTTGCGTAAGTATGGTGTGCAATTGTGCAATTGGGTATTCCAAGATGTTATTAGGCAATTTAAAGGATTAAAATTACCTAGACAATTTTTAAGCAAATTTATATTATATAGGAATCTTCATTTGTTAAAGTTAACCCTACTGTGGGTAACATTGTGATATAAATAATTATTTAAAAAAAATCAGTAGTTATAATACTTTGTATAAAATTAGTGTCTAAAAGATGTTGTTTAGATTTCCAAACTATGAAGAAAACAAAATATCAATCAATCAATTTCTTTATATATGGGTAATTCCTAGTTCCATGGATTCAATCCATTCATATAAGGTCACTCATTCGCCTGTACCCACCTCAACGATTCATAGACAATCTAGGGTTACGAAATGTCACTTTCTCCTAATCTGTGCAAATGAGTTCTGCTATTATTTCGTTTTTGAGAAAATAAATATCTTTTAATTGTAAATTAGAAGCAATTTTTGGTGTAAATCGTAATGAATGTGTTTAATGAACAGATCTAGACAGTTATACGTAGTTCAAAATGTGTGGTTGGCGTGTAAATAAGTGATATTCATATCAAGAGGTGTTTGTTTACTCGAATACTCAAGTAAGGAAATCTAGACTATATAGTGATTCCTAGAAAATTGACAAATTGTGCTTCTTTAATATTCTCATTATGATAATGAACCTTAATATCTTGCCCTTTCCCATTTTTGTTATAATACTGCATATACATTGTTTTTTTAATATTTACAGCCAAGTTATTTTCGGTAAGCCATTCAATTGTGTCATTTATTGTTTTATTAATTTCTAAATTGTATGTCAAATCATTGTTACATTTAATTACAATAGATATGTCATCAGCAAAGAGTGTACAGTTGTATGTAGTAATGCTCGGTAAGTCGTTTATGTAAATAATGAATAGAAGTGGACCTAGTACACTTCCTTGTGGTACACCTTTGATATTAGGTCTAAGTTCTGATCGATAAGATATTACTTCTTGTTACCTACCTGTAATGCCTTCTTTTTTTGAAGTCTAGTAAAAAGGGGGAGGTTCTCACATAGACGAATGATATTTAGGGTTCTCAATTCGGCCGGTATCTTTTTTTCTATGTATGCCAACTGATTTCTGCAGTTTCTGAACTGATACCTGTGATTTTTTATCTTGATTAAGTAAACCGTAAAGAAAGAATTGTAACGTCGTGTCAGCACTCAATCACAATCGAGCAAACACTGAGTTGTGGGACACGTGTAGATGCGTGCCGCCATCTCTGGCCCATTACCCTTTCATGTGCGGCCGAAAAACCGACACCAACGCCATCCCAAGACCATCGCACATGCCACTAGCCATTAGCGACACTAGCCATCAGACGCCACTAACCATCCGCGCCACTAGCCATCAGACGCCACTAACAATCTGCGCCACTAGCCATCAGACGTCACTAACCATCAGCGCCACTAGCCATCAGACGCCACTAACCATCAGCGCCACTAGCCATCAGACGCCACTAGCCATCAGACGCCACTAGCCATCAGACGCCACTAGCCATCAGACGCCACTAGCCATCAGCGCCACTAGCCATCAGACGCCACTAGCCATCAGACGCCACTAGCCATCAGACGCCACTAGCCATCAGACGCCACTAGCCATCAGACGCCACTAGCCATCAGCGCCACTAGCCATCAGACGCCACTAGCCATCAGACGCCACTAGCCATCAGACGCCACTAGCCATCAGACGCCACTAGCCATCAGACGCCACTAGCCATCAGCGCCACTAGCCATCAGACGCCACTAGCCATCAGACGCCACTAGCCATCAGACGCCACTAGCCATCAGACGCCACTAGCCATCAGACGCCACTAGCCATCAGACGCCACTAGCCATCAGACGCCACTAGCCATCAGACGCCACTAGCCATCAGCGCCACTAGCCATCAGACGCCACTAGCCATCAGACGCCACTAACCATCAGCGCCACTAGCCATCAGGCGCCACTAACCATCAGCGCCACTAGCCATCAGACGCCACTAGCCATCAGACGCCACTAGCCATCAGACGCCATCAGACGCCATCAGACGCCACTAGCCATCAGACGCCACTAGCCATCAGACGCCACTAGCCAACAGACGCCACTAGCCATCAGACGCCACTAGCCATCAGACGCCACTAGCCATCAGACGCCACTAGCCATCAGACGCCACTAGCCATCAGACGCCACTAGCCATCAGACGCCACTAGCCATCAGACGCCACTAGCCATCAGCGCCACTAGCCATCAGACGCCACTAGCCATCAGACGCCACTAACCATCAGCGCCACTAGCCATCAGGCGCCACTAACCATCAGCGCCACTAGCCATCAGACGCCACTAGCCATCAGACGCCACTAGCCATCAGACGCCACTAGCCATCAGACGCCACTAGCCATCAGACGCCACTAGCCATCAGACGCCACTAGCCATCAGATGCCTCTAGCCATCAGCGCCACTAGCCATCAGACGCCACTAACCATCAGATGCCACTAGCGATCAGCGCCACTAGCCATCAGATGCCACTAGCCATCAGCGCCACTAGCCATCAGACGCCACTATGTCCTCTACACGATGGCCCATCAATAATGTAATAGGGCCATTACAATGGGCCAATTACATATACCTTAGCTTTAGCCTAAGCCTACCATAGCTTTTCTGTAGATAATGGCACCCTGATTATGGAAGTGAAAACCATTTTCATCTATCTGTTTTAGTTTTTGAGATATGGCATATTATGTATATTTTTAAAGAAAAACATATTATGAGATGTAATTTAAAAAAAATTTGATTTTCAAAAATGATATTTTTACAGTGTGTTTTGATATACACTGCGAGCAATGCTCAGTGCAGTGAAAAATTCAATCCATTATAGACTGCCAGTACAATGCTGCAGTACCCTAGGGAAATATATGACGTCATAACTCACCACTATTTTTGTACTGTGAGCACTGGTTTGGTGGAGGGAGGCCGTTGCCCAGTCGTGGGACAGCTCAGGCTAATTTAGATTAGATTAGATAAGCATTGGTGCTTTCGAGGTAAGGTGCTCTCAGTATTTTGATCACGGGTTCAAAAAATAGAACAGCACCTAGAGATTTTGAGATAGGTCTCTTTGCAAATTCCAACAGTAATCTGCCATCATATGCAAGTCCCATCTACCTTTAGTATGAATTGTTTGGTGGAATCTCTCTCTTTGTTTATTACTATAGTGTCTTAAGATTTTCGGGAAAATGGTCCAGATTAAAGTTTTAATAATTAAATTTTTCACTCATATTGCAACCAAGATCTTTCCGACATGTTGGACCAAGACTTGCTAGTTTGGTGCTTCAAGTATTACCAAGAAAGTTTTTTGCTATAGTTTGAGCGGAAGACCTAGTTACTGCCTGAGGTATGTAGGCGGTGAGACGGGGGAGGGCGCGATTGACAAGACGTTGGCTAGAAGCACATGAGATATTTTAGGGCAGATAAATCTCAGGATAACATGTCGGAAAATGTCTTAAAAATTCAAAATTCAAAATTCAAAATTATTTATTTCATGTAGGCCAACCTGTGGCTCTTATGACACGTCAGGATTCTACCACCGGTTCGGAAAGCGGATTCTGCTGAAAAGAGCCGGCAAGAAACTCAGCAGTTGCTCTTTTCAAAATAATCATTTTACAATATTAATAAGTAGCTATTACATTGTAATAAGTTTTTATACTATCTTGTGGGCAGCTGGATGGCAAGCTGATTTAACCCGTGCATCTTTGTTAGAATAGAATATGACATTTCCACAAAACGTACTACAATTCAATTCATGTCAAAGACGGGCAGACAGAAAGTAGCCCCATTCCCGCCGGCGGAACCCGTTCACGAGCATGACGCATGATCCAGCCATTGCTTCGCTCGACCATATTTGAGGGAACGTAACAACCCGCACCACACGACACCACCACAGAAATGTTTAAAGAGAGCGTGACATACTTAGTCTACCCGTATCAAAGCATCGAATTGAATAATATTATTCAAACACTAATTTTAAGATCCCATGCAACTTTGTCATTAAGAAAATTATTAACTTTGTAATAAGCGCGACTCAGTAAGTGAGTTTTTACGCATTGTTTAAATTTGTGCAGTGGCAAATCTAGCAATTCTTTCGGAATCATATTATATAAGCGTACGCTCAACCCCACAAAGGATTTTTGCACTTTGCGCAGGCGACATGATGGAATTTCTAGTTTATGACGATTTCTAATGAGTCGATTGTGTGTATTGCCTCTTTGTTTATGCAGATGAATATTTTGTCTCACAAAGACTATATTATTATAAATGTACTGTGAAGCTACCGTAAGAATACCAATCTCTTTAAACTTTTCACGAAGAGATACGCGCGAACCGAGTTTATAGATAAATCGAATGGCTCTTTTCTGTAATATAAAAATAGTTTCAATATGAGCTGCTCCGCCCCACAATAAGATTCCATAGGACATTACACTATGGAAGTAGGCAAAGTAGACCAGCCTAGCCGTTTCTACATCGGTAAACTGTCTGATTTTTCTGACAGCATAGGCAGCTGAGCTGAGTTTACCCGCTAATGTCTCTATGTGAGCGTCCCACTGAAGCTTACTATCCAAGGTCACCCCCAGAAAAACTGTGGAGTTCTCAATTATAAGGTTTTCCCCGTTTATTTTTATTGTTTTGTCAATTTTCTTAACATTTGGTACAATAAATTCTAAACACTTAGTTTTTTTAGCGTTCAAGAGCAAATTATTAACAGTAAACCAACGCGATATCTGAGATAAGGTATTGTTTACATCGTCAAAATTTACTTTGTTTCTGTCAGTTTTGAATATTAGAGATGTATCATCTGCAAACACCACAATATTGCAAGCATCGCGGACATGATATGGTAAGTCATTAATATACACCAAAAATAGAAAAGGACCCAGGATAGAGCCCTGTGGGACACCCAACAGAGTAGATGAACCCCGCGACTTCACGTCACCTACGCATACACTTTGTGTTCGATCACTAAGGTAAGAGGCAATGAGATCAAGTGCAACGCTTCTTATGCCATAATGACTAAGTTTGAGTAAAAGAGTTTGGTGATCAACGCAATCAAACGCATTAGATAGGTCACAAAAAACCCCAATAGCATTCTGCGAACGCTTCCAGGCATCGAAAATATGTTCAAGTAGCTTTGCACCAGCATCAGTCGTGCTTCGACCCTTCGTGAAGCCGTACTGTTCGGGGTGTAGCAAGTTATTAACATTAAAATGCTTCATTAGTTGAGCAAGTATAATTTTTTCAAATATCTTACTAAGTGTTGGAAGGATTGATACAGGTCTGTAATTATTGAGGTCAGTTCTGTTGCCTGATTTAAACAGGGGGATGAGTTTGCTATGTTTCATCAAATTTGGAAAGATACCCATAGCAACACATTCATTAAAAATTACGGCTAAATAAGGAGCAATGTCATTTATTATGTCAGATATAATTTTTACAGACATACCCCATAAATCACCAGTTTTTTACATTTTCAACATCTTAAAATTTTTTATTACCTCAGCTGCAGTGATAAATTTGAATTCAAATAAAACATTGCACTCATTGACGTTGCCTCTCAATAAACTCTGAGCTGCAGTAGGTGAGGAATTCAGAGAGTCAGTCAGCAGAACAGGAATGTTCTGAAAAAAATTCTCGAAAGTATTTGCAACCTCCACGTCAGAAGTTATTTTATCATTATTAACAATAATTTCAAAGTTAACATCACGTGATTTACTTTTACCCGTTTCTTCATTAACTATATTCCACGTGGTTTTTATTTTATTATCGGATTTCACGATTCTCTCTTTAATATGTATTGCTTTTGCGTGAATGCATACGTTTTTAAATATCTTAGAGTATGTTTTCACGCTTTCAAGAAAACTTGAAGACCGCTTAAATTGTTTTTCTTCATATAACTCATACAGTCTATCTCTACTTTTGTAAATACCTACGGTAGCCCACTCACTGAATTTTAATTTACCATTTACATTTATTTGTTTAAAATTAAATATTTTATTAAATTCAGTGTCTATTGTCTTGAAGAGACCAGTCAAAAGTTTATCTGGGTTACCATTTACATACCTAAGAGTTCGAAGTTTGTCAGAAATGTGACATTTAAACCGCGCCAATTTACTTTCTGTTATTGGTCTACACTTAACAATCCTTTTGTTGTTGCTTACATTGTTTGAAATTGTAATTTGTTGCCCGCAGTGATCTGACCTCAAATTGTTAATTATTGATTTATCCGTAACGATATCACTGCTGCAAAAAATGTTATCCAAACAAGTGGCCGAAACTTCTGTGATCCTAGTTGGTTCACAAAAAGCGTTATTTAGATTAAAACATTTAAATAAGTTTAGAAAACTGACAGTGATCGAGTTCTCCACTAGAATATTTACATTGAAATCACCGCAGACTATAACCTTTTTTGTGGACACACACAATCGCTTCAGTACGTCCTCCATTATATCTTCAAATTGTTTATAATCACCTGAGGGGGGCCGGTACACACAGACTATAATAAAACGCTCCAGCTCCACACAAGAAAGTTCAATAGTGCGTTCAACAGAGAGGCCAGCTATATCCTTACGTTCTTTACTAATTAAACTTTCATGTACCATAATTAAAGATCCGCTATGGATTGCAGACCTTCTAGTGAACGCACTTGACAGTTTAAAATTTTTTATTAACACTGGTAACTGTTGACTAACAAGCCAGTGTTCGGTGAAACATAAAACATGTGTATCACATTTTCCTAGAAATAGTTCAATTTCCAGTTCTTTGCCAGTGAGGCTCTGTATATTTTGATGTACAATGTTCAATTCACAGGGCCTCTCTGTTGTCTTATTATCTAGTTTAAACAAGCAATAGGTTTGCTATTACTTGAGTCAACAATAGTAATATTATTAGTACTTAAAGTACTGTTTGTATATGAGTCAAAAGACTTTGTTACAACACTTGTAACTGAATCATGTATATTATATGCTAATAGAGAAGCTATGAGCAGCTTGCATCTTTTCGGAAGATACATACTCTCACTGGTCAATGTAAACTTAGATGTAAATTTATTTATGTCAAAATAAAAAATAGCATCGCTATGATGGTATGTCAAGTTGTACATAGTCAGGTTTAACATATGTATATGCTGGTTTTGTTTTTGAGTAAGTGTGCTGGAATAAGGAAAGGCACACATATAGAACTTACATTTAGTTTTGTTATTTAATAATATTAACTTTTCTATACATTTAATAATCTGGGACCTTTTTACTTTCAGACTGTCCCCAAACAAAATGATAACATTTTTATTACAATCTAAACTTTCTTCACTTAAGGTATTAAGTAGATAGTCCAAGCTAGCACCCGGTGAACATCTATTAATCACAGAGTGTTGTACGTAATTGCTAATATATGAGCCAAAATCTCTACCTAATAAATGTAATGGGTAATTATAACAAAAAAAAATTATTTCCTGGTTAAACAAGAATAAACGCATATCTAAAATGAGTACATTTTATTATTTACGATACAAAACAGTTGCATATTACCATTTCTCACTAAGCAAATAAAATATCATATTTGTGTTCTATACTTTCCTTGTCACCCTTTCGTTTGAGAAAAAAACTGTGCACAGTGTAAATAACATTTTTCACATTACGTGGAATTGGCGGACCCATCTCAGGATATTTTATCTCGTGTGTGTTTGGGACAAAGGGGCGCAAACAACTGACTACCTCTTGCAGAACTCTGCTAACCCAGAGTTAGCCGCTAACTCTGGATTAAAATGATAGATTTGAAAGATTTCGTATACAGTATCTGTCAAAATAACAAAGGAGAATGGGCACCTTTGTATGAGTTGCGTCCCCAGACTGTATCAAGTTGTGATATATGTCATTTTAAAGGTCATGATAATAGCTTCATTTTCTTATATGACACCAATTATGAGACACGTGCAGGGAAAGAACTAGAAATCATTTAATTTTTTTAAGCCCGTGAAAGTCGACATTGTTTTTTAGATTATACGGTTTTTTTATTCCTTATGTCGACCAAGCGGCATATATTCAACTAGCTGATGCCCGTGACTTCGGCCGCGTGGATTGAGTTTTTAAAATCCCGGGGGAACTCTTTGATTTTCCGGGTATAAAAAGTAGCCTATGTCACTCTCCAGGTCCTCAACTATACCCATGCAAAAAATCACGTCAAAACGTAGCTCTGTTGCGGCGTGATTGAAGAACAAACCAACAATCACACTTTCGCATTTATAATATTAGTATGATGATGTCCCTGTGATCAATAGGGTGAAAACCGGGAGCGATCGCCGGATGGTAAGAGGCACGTTGAATATTAATGTAAAGCTGGAAAGGCCAAGACCGGTGAAGTCAACTCTCCGACCTCCTCGTGCTCATATCCAATCCCCGAAACCTTAACTCGAACTGCAGAACCGATTCGATTGCCTAGCAGATTGGGTTTCTGGGGCCGATCTAAACAACAGGGTCATGGAAACTGTCCATAATCTGGGTCTAAATTCTTTAAGACTCATCGGAGGAAAAGAACCGAAAAGTTCTCTGAGCATATTCTCAAGCTCATGGAGGAGAGACAAGAGATAAGGCTGCAGTCATCGGTAGACGTGGCTGCCTACCAGAGGATTAAAAGCAGATCTCTACGGCACAAACTCGTGACCTCCGTGTCTTTAATACCAAGTGTATTAAAGATACCATCGAGCGGAACAGAGGCTAAGTGTTCGCGAGAGATCGGTTTATCGGACAGTCGTCTCGTCTCTTCTCGACCAAAGATCTTGGGAGAGGTTGAGAAGTTCTATGAAAAGTTATATACCACGATACAAAAACCAGTTGAAGATTTGGCAAAAGATCCCAGAGCCAAACTGGCCCGACCCGAAGATATCCCGGACGTCAGCCTATACGAGATTAGTATGGTTCTCAAGCAGCTCAAGGAATCACTGCGGAACTCCTGAAAGCGGGTAGAAAACCAGTACAAGATTTTAAGCGATTGTTCAATGCCGTCATTCACGAGGGCATAACGGTTCTTCAAAAAAGTGATAATACCTTGTTGAAGAATTATAGACCCATCTCGTTGCTGAGTCAGGTTTATGAGTTGTTCTTGAGAGTCATTACGAATCGCCTTGCTCGTAGGTTTGAAGACTTCCAGCCTCCCGAACAAGCCGGATTCCGAAAAGGCTTTGGTACCATAGATCACATTCATACGCTGCGGTAGGTTATATATAAAAGACGGAAGAGCATAACCGGCCACTTTGCTTAGCGTTTGTGGACTATGAGAAAGCCTTCGATTCGGTGGAAACTTGGGATGTATTGCGGTCGCTGCAGAGATGCCGGTTTGACTGCCGGTATATCCAAGTGTTGAAGTGCTTGTATGAAAACGCAACTATGTCAGTACGTATCCTGGTCCTGGTGGTCCTGTGGACCAGACTACGAGGCCAATCCACTCACAGCGTGGAGTTGGACAGAGAGAAGTGATCTCCCTGAAGCTCTTTACCGCTGCGTTGAAGGACGTCTTTTTTGAAGATTCTGGATTGAAACAGACTTGGCATCAACATAAACGGCGAGTACATCACTCACCTGCGATTTACCGATGACATAGTAGTCATAGCAGAGACTCTGAGAGACCTCAATACTATGCTCAACGATCTCAGCAGGGTTTCTCAACAGGTGGGCCTGAAAATGAACATGAGCAAGACGAAAATCATGTCCAATGCTCATGCTCCGCTCCAGCCAGTATTCGTTGAGAATTCTGCAATCGAAATTGTGGACGAGTTTATATACCTCGGACACACAATCCAGCTAGGTAGGTCCAATTTCGAAATAGAGATCAACCGCCGAATCCAACTCGGCTGGGCAGCGTTGGGGAAGCTCCGAGATGTCTTCTAGTTCAAAATTCCTGAATGCCTGATGACTTACGGATCAGAGACATGGTCGCTAACTGTGGCCTTCATAAGAAGGCTCAGGGTCACTCAGCGGGCGATGGAGAGAGCTAGGATCGGAGTATCCTCGAGAGATCAAATCAGAAATGAGGAGATCCGTGGGAGAACGAAAGTCACCGACATAGCACAGCGAGTCGCGAAACTGAAGCGGAAATGGGCAGAACACATCGTCGGAAAAGAGCTGATGGTCGTTGGGGCCCCAAGGTGCTGGAGTGGCAACCCCGCACCAGGAAGTGCAGTGTGGGCAGAATCCCATCAATTAGTCGTAGGGAGCCGCTGGATTCAGGCGGCGCTAGACCAAGGCCTGTGAAAGTCCATGCAAGAGACCTTTGTCCAGCAGTGGACGTCTATCGGTTGATAAAGAAGAAGATAATAAAAAATTAAAAAATAACATAGTTCTTTCCCTGCACGAGTCTCACAGTTGGTGTCATACAGTAAAATGAAGCTATTGTCATGACCTTTCAAATGACATATATCACAACTTGATACACCACTGGGGACGAAACCGCCCATTCTCCTTTAATCCTGAGTTAGCTAGCTAACTCGGCGTTTCTGCAAGTGGGCCTAAGACGTGTAACAGTCGCCGTGGTCGACGGCAAACTGAGTTAGCTACAAGATTGTTTACCTCTCCCGTCCTGCCGCTCACATACCTCAGGCGGTGACTAGATCTTGCGCTCAAACTATACTGAGACATGATTTCAGAGCAATGAACTTGTGTTTATTCATTGTGTTAACAAAATTTTGATCATTAACTAGCAGTATTTGTGATCCATAAAATATTCCTTCTGTACTAAAGCCAGGGAATTTCTATGCAATATACTCAAAACATCACTATTCAAGTGCCTTAACAAACTGCTTCATTGTTCCAACTTTTATATGCAATGGTGGCAAACTACTAAATGGTGGTAAAACTGGTGGTACAGTACCCGGCGATATAAATGGTGGGCCAGGCCAGGTGGATATAATTTTTTTTTAGATTGTTCACTTAGGGGCCTACCAGGACCCGTAAGGAAAAAAATCGGTTCCCACCCGATTACGAGAAAAAAAAAATTATTTAAAATTTTGGAAAATCATTGCCTTGACGAACTTTTAAATTTTTTTAAATTTTTCAGTGACAATTTCCGCAATTTTTTTATGGAATATCTTTACCTAATAAAGTTATAACTGTGCTCTCTTAGCAAAAAATTCCAGTCTGGTTAGGCGGTTTTAAGAGCATTAAATTTTAAATTATTTCAAAAAAATTAAGTTCATCCAAAATCTACAGAAAACTTTAAAATTCCATTAAAAATAAAAGAAGAGGTTCATAGCACTGGTGATTTTTTCAACTGTAACAACTTATGTTCTTTTGATTGCCAAAAGAAAAATTGTATGTCAATGTGCCGGATAAAAAGTTATGATTTTTCAAAAGTCTTCGTTCCGCATTCGTGTAAATAACGACCTTATTGAAAAAAATGTTAATTGTTTGTGGAGACTGCAGTATGTCCTTTAATTTTAACTGCCTCGTTGGTCTCGTGTTTGACTGCGGCCGACGAGGTCCCTGGTTCGAGTCCCGGGTCGGACCATATCAAGTATTGGGGTTTTCCGTAAGAAATTCTCAGTACTACTACTACTAGCCCGGAGTTAGGAAGTGGGCGTTGTTTCACCCCCGTGCCTTGGAGAGCACGTAAAGCCGTTGGTCGTGCGCCTGATATCTGTCCGCCTACGCCTAATCTCTCTCAGGTCGTGTCGAATTTTCCGTCCCATCGGGCTATGAGAGTAAAGAAACAGAGAGTGCACCTATGTTCGCGCATACACTTGTGTACTTTAATATCTCCCGCACAGATGGTTAATCTCTCTGGAGATAGGTCACAGTGGTCGAAATTTGGTCGGGAGGACATTAATCCGTTAATGATGACTGACGGTATCTACATTTTTAAGAGAAAGACAAATAAAACAATGTTTTATTTTTCCGAATTTCTGCTACAACGGCGGACTATCTTATGCCGATGTGCAATATCAGTATATATATATATATATATATATATATATATATATATATATATATATATATATATATATATATATATATATATATATATATAGTATAATTTCGTAGTACTCATGTACACTCTTGAGTTGGGCTACATAACAAAAGCAGGATAAAGCCATTGCAATTATTTGATTTAATGCTATTTACATTTAACAAGGAAAAATAAAACCCTCATGGGTGGTGTTTTGAATTTTGGAGAACTTCTTTTGGGCTTGACTTGTCACAAACTAACAAAACAACTTTGACGAACAGTTTTAGGCAAACAACGGCGTGTCCAAATTACACAGTTGTACTTTAAAGTAGGCGAATTTTACGAAATCTTTCACTGATTTTTCATAGTTTTAAAAAACATATTCACCTTGAATCAAACAAAAGCACTGCAGATTGTTAAGGCTACATCTTCATCCAAAAATCGTGATAATTTTATATTTTAACTGATATCATCACTGTGCTAAACTGATAAATATGTGCACCCTCATGTAAAATACAAATAAGTTGTGTACGAAAAACATATAGATAAAAACGGCTGGTAGATTTTTTTACTGTAAATATCTTTGAGTATTAAAGGTAAGGATCGAAATATAAAGGAAAAGTGAAGAAAACTTCCGGATAATTTCAAGAAGTAACTATGTGCTATCATTTAAAAAAAAATCGGCAAAGTGCGAGTCGGGCCTCGCTCTTTTAGGGTTCCTATTTAGATATTTCAGTTCTCAGTAAGTAGGTACTAAATTAGCATAATATGGGGAAAAATTTCCCGTTTGTTTTGGTCACAACTTATAAATCGGTGTTTTCAGTATTTGTTGTTTAATTATACTATAGTACATAATATACAGAAATTTCAAATTCCTAAGTAGTTTACTTTTTGAGATGGTCTAAAACCGACAACTTTGATGGCCCCCCATTTCTTCATTTTTGAAGCTAAAAAATAATACAAAATATATTTGAACTCTACTTAATGAGCTCTAGACAATGACACCCCACATGCCAGGGTAAAAAAATTAAATATTGTTTCGACTCCTTTTCCATGGCTTTAGTGCCCGTTATGCCCCCGGAGCCCGGTTTATTTTTTAATTTAATTTTATTTTTATTATTTGTTGTTATAGCGGCAAATGAAATACCCAATATGTGAAAATTTCAACTGTCTATCTACTACGGTTTACGAGATACAGCCCGCTGACAGACGGACGGACGGACAGCGGCGGCTCCCAATGAAACCGACGGATTTGCCTATATCTTTTAAAATAGGTTACAGTTTCCTGTAAAGATATCCCTATAAAGTGCCCTTACTGTAATTAATAAATCCCAGGGACATACTTTCTCGAAGTGACCAACCCTATTGCTTCAATGGAGCGTAGGTAATTATTTTATCAACTAGGCTTAGTTTCCATACTGTTCATATTTCTACTGTGCCTTCAATACGGAATTAACTCTCATACAGCCAGTTCATTATAACTTGACCTTTGCCGTCACGTCGGCACCTCTGCTTCACATAATAAAAACCCTATATGATAAGCAGTGGTGCTAACATGATGGCAAGGGAACACTGTAAATAATAATGAAAAATATGAAAATAAATGGAACCATACAGTGTACACCATACCATACAGGTTCATTTATTGAGCCTTCATGGCACCATTTAATGAGCCTAGCAAAGACCTTTGTCATAATTTTGATCTCAGTACTTATAATGGCCAATACTTTTGATAGTTCTTCTGCCTTACATATTCACTTTTCAAATGTTTTTTTTTTAGGATAATAAATCCTTGAATTGAAATGAAAAAATTATTAGAAATGAAATTAATTATTAGCGCTTTATTTTGATTTTGTTGGCAGGATGAGTGGAAGAGGTGGTTCAGTTAAGAGGGGAGGCAGGGGAAGAGGGGCACATGGTAGAGGACGGGGAGGAAGGCGCGGGTCCCGAGGGGGCAGCGGGGGGAGCCGAGGTGCAGGGAACGAGGTGCCTCAAAGGTATATATTTTTTTCAATGATGTTTGATTTGACCTTGTCATGAGAGCCACAAGTCAGCCAACATTAAATAAATAATTTTGAATTTTTTTGAACAATCGATCGATTTCTTTTTAACCCCCGACGCAAAAAGAGAGGGGTGTTATAAGTTTAACGTGTCTGTCTGTGTATCTGTGTATCTGTCTGTGGTATCGTAGCTGCCAAACGGATGAACCAATTTTCGTTTAGATTTTTTGTGTCATAGATAATTTAATTCCGAGTGTTCTTAGCCATGTTTCATGAAAATCTGTTCAGCCCTTTGAAGATTATCATTTATCAGCTCTTTTCTAGTTGATGAGGGGATCTGACTAACTTCCTTATGTCCGATCGATTCAAAATTTGGTACCGTGTTACTTCAATGATACTGATAGTATATGGTAAGGTAACCATGACCTGATCAGCCGTTTGAAGATCATCAACTCTTTAATAGTTGATGAGGGGATCTGACTACCTTCCATATGTCCTGTCGATTCGAAATTTGGTACCGTGTTACTTCAATGATATTGAAAGTATATGGTAAGGTAACTATGACTTTAAATATGACATGTTAGAGTAAGGTTTAGATTTCGAAGGTGGGTAATTAAATGGGATCAATTAGGCTCAATTACCACTGCGCTAACTAATCGCTATAAATACCTTCCTAATATTTATATCTACTTTAAAAAGGACTAAATAAAAGTAAAATTAAAAATTTTAAAAACCCCCCGACACAAAAAATAAACTCTAAAAACTAACAAATTGTATTTTCAACCTATATATAATTATTATCGTCACATATATTATGTAAGTTCAAATATTTTTATTTTCCAAGCGTCATCGTCGCGTCGGGGGACCGCTAAGTGAGAAAACCGGTGTAGTCGCAGATTGCAACAAAAGAATTTACTCCGAAAAATTCGCAAAATCGACACAACCGTCAACGTCGTCTGCCCTCACGTGCCGCGCGCGGCATTACGTAGAGCGTACTCTATGCATGAAACTTAAGATCGCTCGTACCTAAATTTAATTCGTAATATTTAATTAGCTGTTGGAAAAATACTTTATAAACTTTAGCGGTCCCCCGACGCGACGACGACGTTTGGAAAATAAAAATATTTGAACTTAAATAATATATGTGACGATAATAGTTATATATAGGTTGAAAATATTATTTGTTAGTTTTTAGAGTTTATTTTTTGTGTCGGGGGGGTTTTTAAAATTTTTAATTTTTTCATTATTTTTATTCAAGACTAGCTGTTGCCCTCGCGACTTCGTCCGCGTGGAATTAGGTTCTTTGAAAATCCCGTGGGAACTACTGGCTCTATCGGTATAAAAGTAACCAGTAGCACTGCAGGTCTACAACCATACCCATGAAAGAATCACGTAGATCCGTTACTCGATGTAACTAACTCGAAAAATTTTCGACTTTCATATTATAAACATTCAACCGCCTATTTAACCCCTTTGGGGGTAGAATTTTCAAAAACTGTGAAAGACGTCGTTCTTTGTTTTTAATCGAAAGCCCAAATAAAAATTTTCATCGATAAAACTTAAAAAATGACGGACTTTCATACAAACTAACAACCCCTATTTTACCCCTTCAGGGGAGGAATTTTCAAAAAATGAAAAATACGTACTTCTTTATTTTTAATCAAGAGCCAAAATACCAAGTTTCGTGGATATAACTTGAAAAATGAAAAACTATCATACAAATTTTCAACCCCTATTTAACCCCTTTGGGGGTAGAATTTTCAAAAACTGTGAAACACGTAATTCTTTATTTTTAATGTAAAGTCTAAATACCGAGTTTCATGGGTATAACTTGAAAAATTACGGACTTTCATACAAACTTTAATCCCCTATTTAACCCCCTTGGGGGTGGAATTTCAAAAAATCCTTTCTTAGTGCTCGCCTACATCATAAAAGGAACCTGTCACTGTCAAAAGTCAAAATTTCAAGTTTCTAGCTTCAGTGGTTTAGGCTGTGCGTTGATAGATCAGTCAGTCAGTCAGGACAAGTCTTTTTATAAGTATAGACATAGATAAATTATATAAAGGAAAGATCGTCAACTCCCTTATAAAAACTGAACTAGGCTTATACCATCGCTAGGTGTCGCTACTAGGCTCGCTCGACATTTGATTAAACTAAAATCTGTAGGCTATCGTATTTTATTGGTACAATAGGTACTATTTATATAAAATATAGTATCAAAATACAAAAATTTCATAAAATCAGACATGTAAAGAGCAAATTTACAATCAATTATTTTAACGAAACCAACTGACCTGCAACAGTAATGAAATTTGTTTTCAAGTGATAAGGTTCTGGTTTTTTATTTCGTTATCGAACAAGTTTTGCTGAATCTCGATAGATGGCATAACAAAGCAATTACTATGGACATTTGAAAATACCTTTATCTTTCTCTTTTGTTTTGTTTTGATGCCGGCTGAGCACGGAATAGAAAAAACCAGCGGCTGAGTGTGAGTAAACGTCTAAGAATGCATACACGAAATTGAGCTCTAATTCAATGGCGCTATGGAGCCTGGCCGCTTCCGCGGCCAGGCTCGCAGTCGCAGAGGCGGAACGGTGTGCGGGGCGCTGGAGGCATATTAGGTATAATATTATGAATATCGAGTTATCGCAAAATAAAAAATCGGCCAAGTGTGAGTCGGGCATCGCTCTTTTAGGGTTCCGTTAAAAAAAATTAAATTAAAATATTTTCATGTACCCATGGAAATATTTTTATTTAATTTTTTTAATTTAATTTAATTTTTATTATTTGTTGTTATAGCAGCAATAGAAATACATAATATGTGAAAATTTCATCTGTCTATCTATTACGGCTTTCGAGATACAGCCCGCTGACAGACGGACGGACGGACGGACGGACGGACGGACGGACAGCGTAGGCTTAGTAATAAATAGGGTTCCGTTGGTACCCTTTGGGTACGGAACCCTAAAAACGAACGCAGTCCAAAATAAATTCAAGTGCCGTGGGTTCGATCTGAATGGTGATGACGGGACTCGCTGCTGCTATAATGAGCCGAGCGATACTTCTTTATAAGCCTATTAGTCCAGGGTAGATAATTTTTGAAAACAAAAAAAATTATAGTAGGATGAAACCCATTGGAAAAGGAAGAGAATGCAACAAAAATGAAAGGAAAAATAAATTACGGGCGATCTGAGGTCGGGAAGTGGGGGGAGGGGGGGGGTTCAAGGGTAAAAAACGGTTTATCTCAATTTCCGGAAAAACTACAAGTCCTATGGAAAAAAGTTGAATGGCAAAGTTGTAGGTAATAAAAAGATCTACAACTTTTGTATTACGACTTTTTCAGATAACCTCAAAATGTAAGTGTAAAATTCAAATAACCAAGTTTTTGGTTTTTTATTTATATCTTTTACAAAAAAAAATATTTTTTCACGAAATTTGGTGAAAACTTATCTTTTTATGTCCCAAACACATTGTAATTTTTCTGATTTAAAATATTTATTTTTTCACCTTTATTTTTGACTTAATATTGAAAAAGCACCTAATTTTCAATCGAAAATTCTCCCGTCAAAATATCTGCTTTTTTAAAAAAGTCGGTGAGCTTTTTGTTCGTTGAAATCTCTACTTTCTGATGGTGTAAAAAAAAATATACTTTACTATGGTAAATGCTCTCAAAAAATGCAGAAACGAAATACGAAATAACAGGTAGTAAGGCCCAGACCCTCCTAGCCCCTATGAAATACCTTTTAAATTACATGCGTTGATGGCTATTTATTGCTATTTTAAGATAACTTATATACCTGAGTGACCTACGGAAAATTTTAGCCCATCAAAAGGTATTTCATAGAGAAGTGGGGAAGGGGCTAGGAGGGTCTGGGCCTTACTACCTGTTATTTCGTATTTCGTTTCTGCATTTTCTGAGAGCATTTACCATAGTAATGTATATTTTTTTTACACCATCAGAAAGTAGAGATTTCAATGAACAAAAAGCTCACCGACTTTTTTAAAAAAGCAGATATTTTGACGGGAGAATTTTCGATTGAAAATTAGGTGCGTTTTCAATATTAAGTCAAAAAAAAGGTGAAAAAATAAATATTTTAAATCAGAAAAATTACAGTGTGTTTGGGACATAAAAAGATAAGTTTTCACCAAATTTCGTGAAAAAATATTTTTTTTGTTAAATATAAAAATAAAAACCAAAAACTTGGTTATTTGAATTTTTCACATACATTTTGAGGTTATGTGAAAAAAGTTTCAATACAAAAGTTGTAGATCTTTTTATTACCTACAACTTTGCAATTTAACTTTTTTCCATAGGACTTGTAGTTTTTCCGGAAATCGAGATAAACCGTTTTTTACCCTTAAACCCCCCCCTCCCCCCACTTCCCGACCTCAGATCGCCCGTAATTTATTTTTCCTTTCATTTTTGTTGCATTCTCTTCCTTTTCCAATGAGTTTCATCCTACTATTATTTTTTTTCACTTTTTATCATTTTTTAAGGCTTCTACCCTGGTCTATATGTAATATTCAAGATTGAAAACTAGCTGATACCCTCGACTTCCTCCGCGTGGATTTAGTTTTTAAAATCCCTCGGGAACTTTTTGATTAAAAAGTAGCCTATGTCACTCTCCAGGTCCTCAACTATATCATGTAAAAATCACGTTCTGTCCGTAGCTCTGTTGCGGCATGATTGAAGGACAAACCAACAAACAAACATTTTCGCATTTATAGTAGGTATTTATTTATTATTATTATTTAATATTTATTAGTATTTATTATTAGTATGATTACAAGGAGTTTTGCATAGGTGTAAATTAATATGCTCTACTAGCAGTGGCTAGTATGCGATAAAACTTTCTAGCTAAAATACCTAATTGTGAATTGAAAAGCCAACTATGCCTATATTCAAGTATGTACCTAACAAAAAAGTATAGTTATTACAGTGAATAATTAATTAATTAGATAACAACATCGTAAATCGTAACACCTGGATACGAAATAAAAATTATTTCTTGATTTATTCAAATACTTTTAGGTATAATACGAACGAGCGCCCGAGCGTTATAATAATAAAGATTTTAATTTCGTTAAATATTTTTGTCTACCATTCGTTAGATGGCACTAGATAAGTTTGATGATGTTGGTGATTCAACAACTACTCGTTAGATGGCAATAGCTACGTTCGATTATTTTATTTTTTAGCTTGCACAGTAACGCCGCCACAGATAATGCGCGGAACTACAAGGTACCGGCGACTTTAATGCGCATTACAGGAGCTTTGATTGAATGTATGGAGTGAGCAATCTTACCTTTTTTATTTTATCTATGGTATAGATTGATTCCAGACCTTGTCATGAGAGCCACAAGTTAGCCTACATGAAATAAACTAGTGGTTCGCCCCGAACTGAGACCTCACGGTAACGGTATTCCGTAATTATTCATTCAATCGATACATGACGACCAAAACTGACATTATTATTATGCCCTTTTTCACCAAACATACCTACCCCTAAGTAGGAATCTCTTTACGTAGGTAACCCTAAATACAATGCTAAGTCCTAACATCCGTCCCAATGTCCTTTTAGATGCCCCGTACAGGTTCGTGATAACGAAGTTGACTGAATGCATCACCTAACTTATCATAGATAGCCTGGAAAGGTTAGGAACGTTAGTGAAAACATTGAATTATTATGTACTAACGAGTGAGAACGGGCATCTGTACAAATCGTGATCTATCGACACGAATAGAAAATATACAAAATGTAGTAATTAATTTAGTAGTAATTATTGGTTTGATATTTAACTAAAGAGTAATTTTAATTGAATAATATGTTATTATATGTACCTATTAGTACTTGCAATAATACTTGTAATACAAAATAATAATGGTCGACGCAAAACTGTTTTTTGGGATAGATATAGACGTAGTCGTAATTCCAAGTTCCATGGAATAGTAGTGACAGCGGGAAAAATTAAAACAAAAAGAATATTTTTATACTCGGTTCCAAATTATTTTTAAAATGATATACCTTAATCTTATGTAATTAAATAAAAATATTTTACTTCGCATTCGCTTCTATGAGAGCCCCCCTCAAATAAAGATTTTTATAACTTTTTAAGCAATATTCAGCTGAAGGCCATCGGTTTACATATTATGTTTAAATTTGAAGTAATTACGTTCAGTAATTCAGAAGTTATAAGGCTCTGATAGACGGACATACAGACGGACGGAAGGACAAGTGCAAATTCACTCAAGTAGACTCAGAGACCTCGCTTCGCTCGGCCAATAATTTTGAATTTTTTTGAACAATCGATCAATTTCTTTTTCATTATTTTTATTCTAAGTATTAATTGGAATAAAAATAATGAAATCAATCTGCAGTGATTTAACCAAAGGTAATATCTTCAATGTACAGAATTGGGCCTGTACAGTTTTATTATAAGTAAAGATAGGTATATACTTATAGCCCGGTCAATTTAGACATCCAAGGTAACAATAATTCCCACTTGACTGAAAATTGGTAGGATTGTTCAAAACACTATTTATAAATGAAATGTGAAAAGTCCTCATCGATCCGACACCTGGAAAAAAATTTACGCGGGTCAAAGGTCACAAAAACGGGTTTTTTTTCGCGATTTTCAGCAAAACGGTAAGTTTTATCATAAAATTAGGCTTGACAAATTAATAAAAAATGGTTGACGATTACCACTCTTTCAAATTTTTGAATTGTTATATCTCAAAAACGGTGGCTCTTAGGAAAAAAGTATTTAGACATTTTTTATAAATAATCATCTGATCTACAATTTTTGTCTTACTTACTACTTATCCGTTTTACAATTATAGCATTTTGCGTGTTTTACTAAGAAATATATTAATAAAGTAATTTCAAAAAGTGGGCATCTATCCCAGTTTTACCCTAAATCTTTTTGAGGGTTCAGACATCAGACATACTGTTACCATGAGAAGTACAAATGTTGCTATATAAAAATATTCTAACGCAGCAGGAGACATCCTGCTGCATTAGTATAGTTTTATCTTAATTAATTTACATCATTAACAGTCACTGTTATACTTGTGTGTATCTTAGACCGAGCGAAGCGAAGGTCTCTGAGTCTACTTATATGAATTTGCACTTGTCCGTCCGTCCGTCTGTCAGAGCCTTATAACTTCTTAATTACTGAACGTAATTATTTCAAATTTAGATATAATATATAAACCGATGGCCTCCAGCCGAAAATGGCTTAAAAAGTTATAAAAATCTTTATTTCAGGGGGCTCTCATAGAAGCGAATGCGAAGTAAAATATTTTTTTGCGATTCATAGGGTTGCTGTGTATCATTTTATAGATAATTTGGAACAGAGTACAAAAGTATTTTTTTCATTTTTTTTCCTAAAATTGACGTAATGGGAGGCTCTCAAAGTAGAGATTATATTTGACCTCAGAAGTCACGATCGCTTGAACAGCCGTGCTTGAAAGTTTTATAATTATTATCGATAGATCATGTACTTGAACAACAAATCCTAAAATTAGATAAATAACAATGCACAATGGTGTCAATTGATGGCGCTCTCATCTCATATTGCAAACGCAGCAGAAGTACTAAATACATTAACATAATTATTTAAAATTACTATAAAATTAATTAAAATTATTATATACTAGATGCCCGGACAGACTTCGTTCTGTCAAAAGTTAAAAGTAAAAATTAAATTTTTTTTGTTTGTTTTTTTTATTAAAACCTTCCGTGGACCTTAAAGAACATACAAAAAAATAAATTAACCGAATTGGTCCATCCATTCTTGAGTTATGCGCTTACCAACATTCATTTTTATTTATATAGAAGATTTAAATATCAAACATCACTAAAACTTCACGTCGCGACGTGAAGTTTTATGCATTGTTGTTTTTGCATGTTTTCTGATCGTGTCGATAGAACAAATAATTAAATTTGAATGTTACAAAAAACTATGCCTAGGTACCTATTGATGCTGATTTCACTACAGTTCCCTTACCTTTATGGGCTACCTATGTTAAGTTAGGTGACTCTTTCTGTCAACTTTGATATTACGAACCTCTACGGGACAACTAAAGGTGAAAATGACATTGGGATGTTACTTAAAAATAGAAAGGACGTGTACAAGGACATCTTATCGCTACAAAAGAGGATCTCTTCCAGATGCCCTAGATAATTAATAATAATGTCAATTTTGATCGTCATGTGTCTATTGAATGAATAAGTAATTATGGGAAACCGTTACCGCGAGGTCTCAGTTCGGGGCGAACCACTAGTTATTTTTTGTTAATTTGTTCAGGTTTGAAACTTGTGGTGGTAGCAGAAACTAATGCATTGTTTTGTTTCTGTAATTATGTTTTTTTAAACTAGCGGCACGCTATGATGGCCGGTTTGACGTTTGTCCGCTCATGAAGTTCCGTATTAATTGATAACGACTTTGAAGGAAATAATTGTATTACTTTATTGACGATAGTGATGTGCAGAGATTCATAAATTTTATCGAATGTAGTTTTAGGTTTAGGACTCAAAATTTATTTATTAAATTGATTTCTAAAATGTATACAAGTGTAGAAAAATCAGTTTGCACCATTTAAGGGGTGAATGTACTTGTGAATATGAACAATTTTCACTATGTGGACAAACCTCTGAAATCGCAAAAAAATATCAGCTGTTTCATACAAAAGGTAAAATTTTTATTTTTATATGATATATACCACAACTCGGCATTTGGTTTTCTAAATTGAAAATTTTTAAAAATGGAATCTAATACGATCGTCACATAGGATCGCTGGCTAGCACAACTACTACCTCCGGCAAACTCGCGTCAATGCTCAATGCAAAACAAAGCAGTTTCGAATTGACGTTGCTTCGAAAAGTATAAACTGTCAGTGCAATGCGATTGTGATATAGTTTTGACCTGGCTTTGGATTTCAAATATTGATACTGCATTACTGTTGACCCTTGCTCGTTAATTTGGACTCTGTTCAAGCCCTTTGTTGTGGATTTCGTCGATATGACCGAACGTACGCAGAGAACTGTAAACCTATTTAATCAGGTACAAAAACAAAACTTAATTGTTTTTTGTTCGAGAATAAATTGACATTCCACATCACTATTGTAATGTGTCAAACCGGCCATCATAGCGTGCCGCTAGTGTAGTTTCCTTGTCGGCTACATCCCGGAAGAGGGGAGCGGTACCCTCCTCCAAGGCCTACCTCTGGAGGTACCATTAACTCCTCCTAAGCGCCGCTGCCGCGTTTACCAGGCGCCCACCGAGTAAGTTTATTTTGGCACAGGTATATTAAGGGTATATGTATTACATATGTTTTATTTGAGGATATAGGTCAGTGTTTTATTTTCTTTTTCAGTTTAACTGTTGAAGGCAATACATCAACTGAAAGGAGAGGGGAGGGAGACAACGCGATGGCCGTCGATACGTAAGTCTTTATTCTTCGTTGCATTGCTTTTGATATATTTAATAAGACATATTATTTGTCTTATATATAAAAATCTCGTGTCACGATGGATGTTCGGCATAAACTCTGAAACTACTGAACTGATTTTGATCAAACTTCATAACTGTCTGTATTTTGGTCTAACTTGAAAGATAGGATAGTTTATTTGTTTATTTTATATAGATATAATTAGGCGGTACGAAGTTCGCCGGGTCAGCTAGTATTACATAAAAATCTCGTGTCACGATGTACATGTTCGGGATAAACTCTGAAACTACTGAACTGATTTTGATCAAACTTCGTAACTATCTGTAATTTGGTCCAACTTGAATGATAGGATAGTTTTTTTTTGTTTAGATAAGTTGACGATTTGTTTTATTTACCTATATACTTAGATAAGTTGGCGGTACGAAGTTCGCCGGGTCAGCTAGTATCATATAGGGTAAAACCAGGACAGTTGCCCCAGTGGTATAGTTGCCTCGATTGTAATTACTCTAGTTTACCAGAAGAATCACAAGTTATTTTATTTATTTACCAAGAGAATCTACCCTAAGTTGGCCGTGCTGCAAGTCTCAGTGCGATTGCATAGAGGCAAGGTGCGATCAAAGTTCTTGCGGGGTAAATTTCCTCTTTCTCTGCGGAGCATCTATCCCAAACGTCATTTATATGGGTTAGGCAACTATCCCCTATATCGAATAGTTGTCCAAAATTTAGAGGTCCGCAAAAATCACCAATACTCTGGAAATATCGAAGAATGTTTTTTTACTTTCATAAATTTGAATATAATAAACCAAAGTACTTTAAATCCGTTTTATAATTATAGTATTTTGCGTGTTTTACTAATAAATATAAAGTAATTTCAAAAAGTGGGCATCTATCCCAGTTTTACCCTAAATCTTTTTGAGGGTTCAGACATCAGACATACTGTTACCATCAGAAGTACAAATGTTGCTATATAAAAATATTCTAACGCAGCAGGAGACGCCCTGCTGCATTAGTATAGTTGTATCTTAATTAATTTACCTCATTAACAGTCACTGTTATACTTGTGTGTATCTTTGTTTTTGGTTAATTAGTTCAGGTTTGAAACTTGTGGTGGTAGCAGAAACTAATGCATTGTTTTGTTTCTGTAATAATTATGTTTTTTTTAGTTTCCTTGTCGGCTACATCTCGGAAGAGGGGAGCGGTACCCCCCTCCAAGGCCTACCTCTGGAGGTACCATTAACTCCTCCTAAGCGCCGCTGCCGCGTTTACCAGGCGCCCACCGAGTAAGTTTAGTTTGGCACAGGTATATTAAGGGTATATGTATTATACATATGATTTGTTTGAGATAAAGGTCAGTGTTTTCATTTTCTTTTTCAGTTTAACTGTTGAGGACAATACATCAACTGAAAGGGGAGGGGAGGGAGACAACGCGATGGCCGTCGATACGTAAGTCTTTATTCTTCGTTGCATTGCTTTTGATATATTTAATAAGACTTATATTATTTGTCTTATATATAAAAATCTCGTGTCACGATGTATGTTCGGCATAAACTCTGAAACTACTGAACCGATTTTGATCAAACTTCGTAACTATCCGTAATTTGGTCCAACTTGAAAGATAGGATAGTTAATAATAAAATAATCAGTAGGTTAATTTTAAGAATTTGCCACCTTGCTGTCTTTGAAGACCGATTTTAGCCAAATTCTCCCTATTAAGTACCACGTTATTATTATTATTATGAAAGCTGATAGCCTGGCGCACTTTTAAGACTAACTAAGAAATCATAAGGTCACCTGTTTTGATTTTTAATTTAAAGTTGAAAATTTTAGTCATAATTCACGGAACGTAAATTTTTAACTTTAGACCAACATTTTCATAACTTTCATCAAAGTTACGAAGCTGATTATTTTATGCATAAAAGTACAACTCATGAAAATTCAGTTGCAAAAAAAAATCTCTAAAAAGTCTTTTGCTTTTTTTTTTAGGATTTTTTTAATATGGTCATGTCGAAAGTCCTCAAAAAATCGAAAAAAAAATCATAACTCAAAAACTATAAACAATCGCAGAACATACATGGGGGTGATTCGGATACCCCACAACATACCGGACCTAAATTTTTTTTTGTGACGTCAATTGACCGGCCACCCTGTAGATAAGTTGGCGGTACGAAGTTCGCCGGGTCAGCTAGTATCATATAGGGTAAAACCAGGACAGTTGCCCCAGTGGTATAGTTGCCTCGATTGTAATATTACTCTAGTTTACCGGAAGAATCACAAGTTATTTTATTTATTTACCAAGAGAATCTACCACTGTCACTAAGTTGGCCGTGCTGCATGTCTTGGTGCGATTGCATAGAGAGGCAAGGTGCGATCAAAGTTTTTGCGGGGTAAATTTCCTCTTTCTCTGCGGGGCATCTATCCCAAACGTAATTTATATGGATTAGGCAACTATCCCCTATATCGGATAGTTGTCCCAAAATTTAGAGGTCCCCAAAAATCGCCAATACTCTGGAAATATCGAAGATAATGTTTTTTTACTTTCATAATGGAGAATGGCCGAATTTTGACCAGTACTTTTAAAAACCGTTCAGATTCAGAAATCATTTCATTTTAATTAATATTTTTCAAAGTATTTTTCTGTGTAAACCCCATATTTTTAGAAGATGCGGATCAAAAATATAATTTTCACAATTACACATTTTATATAACCGTTCTAATGGCAATACATATCATTTTATGGAGTAAGGGTGGAACCACATTTGTGAGGATCGTTTCGGATTTCACCCATACAAAACTGACAAATTCCATAGAATCGTGTACGGATCAAATCGGCTTTTCGATGGGTACACGAATGTATGGAAAATGACAGTTTTGTATAGGCAAAATCCGAATCGATCCTCACAAATGTGGTTCCACCCTAAAGAGTAAAAACTAACTTGTCAAAATAATAAAGTCAACGTCAATTGCCAACTCAATCAAATGTCATTCGTTCATTTCCCATGGAACTAGAAGGAAGGAAGACTACGTAGTCGTAATTCCTAGTTCCATCTTATTTCCATAGAAGTAGGGGACGTTGTCGTAATTCCATGGTCATTTCATTTGTATTGCATTTGTGCGTTTATTTCATTTTTTCTTATTTCGTTCGTTTTGTGTTCGTTGTACAACGATTTGGTGTGATTTTGGACTTACGATTTCTTCAAAACAATACACGATTTTGGCGTTCACAGACACAGCATTTTTTTCTGGACTTTTTGATTACAAGCAATTTGGAGTTGGTGTTGACTGTTGAATAAGGCTTATGGTATCGCTCTTAATAAGACGACATCGTTTATCAGACGAAAGTGATGAGGTAATGGAAAGTGTCCTCACTTTCCATTACCTCATCACTTTCGTCGATGTGAATTAAACTTTAAAATAAAACATTTTCAAAGCTACCATATGATAATCATAATGGTAAATTGCCTTAAAAATATTAAATGGAAACAACCTCATTTTTAACAGTTTACTATTGACTTTGATAACTTTTTTGTTAGACTGGTTTACTAGAACATGTATCGTTTGATTCGTGAACGTGAGCCATAAGTCTGGGTCAGAAACTATATGGGCGCTCGCCAATCTCCTTTGAATATAATAAACCAAAGTACTTATCCGTTTAACAATTATAATATTTTGCGTGTTTTACTAAGTAATATATAGTAATTTCAAAAAGTGGGGCATCCTTCCCAGTTTAACCCTTAATCTTTTTGAGGGTTCAGACGTCAGACATACTGTTACCATCAGAAGTACAAATGTTGCTATATAAAAATATTCTAACGCAGCAGGAGACGTCCTGCTGCATTAGTATAGTTGTATCTTAATTAGTTTACATCATTAACAGTCACTGTTATACTTGTGTGTATCTTTGTTTTTGGTTCATTTGTTCAGGTTTGAAACTTGTTGTGGTAGCAGAAACTAATGCATTGTTTTGTTTCTGTAATAATTATGTTTTTTTAGTTTCCTTGTCGGCTACATCCCGGAAGAGGGGAGCGGTACCCTCCTCCAAGGCCTACCTCTGGAGGTACCATTAACTCCTCCTAAGCGCCGCTGCCGCGTTTACCAGGCGCCCACCGAGTATGTTTAGTTTTGCTAACTACTGAGGTATATTATACAAATTTGTTTAAGAATATAGGTCAGTGTTTTCATTTTCTTTTTCAGTTTAACAGTTGAGGACAATACATCAACTGAAAGCGGAGGAGGGGGAGACAACGCGGTGGTCGTCGATACGTAAGTCTTTATTTTTCGTTGCATTGCTTTTGATATATTTAATAAGATCTATATTATACTAGTTGACCCAGCCACGCGTTGCTGTGACCCAGAGGTATAAAATATTAAATTAATATTAAGATAAAAACTATCCTTTCTTTCAAGTTTGACCGAATTACAGATAGTTACGAAGTTTTATCAAAATCGGTTCAGTAGTTTAGGAGTCCATCGCGGACAAACAACGTGACACGTAATTTATATATATTAAGATAAATCTTTTTTAGGGTTAAGACATCAGACATACAGTTACCACCAGAGCAGGATATGTCGCCATATAGAAATATATTAACGCAGCAGGAGGCGTTAGTATACTTTTATCTTAATTAATTTACATCTTTCACATCTCCCTGTTATACTTGTGTGTGTATATGTATTTTTCATTTAATTGTTCAGGTTTGAAACTTGTGGTGGTAGCAGAAACCATTTCATTGCTTTTGATTTAATTAGTAAGATCTATAATTTATATGATATAAATTGTTTTCAGGATTCAGACATCAGACGTGCAGTTAACACCAGAGGTGGAAACGGCGGCGCCACCGTCTCCTGCTGCGTTAGTATATTTTTTATCATAATTAATTTAAGTACATCATTCTCACTGTCATAATTGTGTGTATATTTTTTTATTTATTTGTGCAGGTTCGAATCTTATGGTGGTGGCAGAGACGACTGCGAAGTATACTGCCTCAACTATGGTATTTAATTCAAATATATTTCTAGTGGTTCTGGTTAGTGGTTTTTCGTCTAATCTATGTTTTCTTATTATAGGAAGTGACGACGACAGCGCGAGCGACGCAGACCCCAACGACGACGACGTTGGAGCGCCTCTTCCAATGTTTGTACCGAGAGCGGATCGTATATTGCTCTTCAATGATGATGATGATGATGATGATGATGATGACCATCCGCATGTACAAACGCCGGAACCTGCACCGCTGGCTCCAGTTGAGCCCTTAGAGTATGGACCGAAGGACCTATTTCACTTTGACTGGGTTAATTTCCCTTCTGTTCCTGTGGCTCCGACAGAGAGAAGGGAAAGATTCCGGGCAGGTGAAGTGGGTCCGCTTGCAGTATACCCGAGTCCATATGAAGCATTTACCGCTATATGGACTCCGGAATTCATGCAAACAATTGTAGTAGAGACCAACAGATATGCGCAACAGATTACAGAGCAGAAGATCCGTGATGGTAGCCTTGGACCAGCGAGCCGTATGACTCGTTGGCAAGATACCAATGTCGACGAGTTATACGTTTACTTTGCATTGATTTTTGCAACAGGAGAATGCATCAAGGGACATGCAAAGGAGTATTGGTCCAAGGGTAGAATCACGTCGACTCCGGGGTTTGGGGAATATATGACGTTTAACAGGATGACATTATTGAACTCTTGTCTCCATTTTGCAGACAACACGACAAACCTACGGACATTGACAAAGTCGCAGGCCAGAATATTTAAAATCAAACCTGTCATTCAGCATTTGAATGACAGGTTCCAAACATTGTACAGGTTAGGCAGAAACATTGCCATTGATGAGTCTCTCACTCAATGGAAGGGCTTGCTTGCGTTCAAGCAATTTTGTAAGACTAAAGCTGCAGAACAGGGTATCAAAACTTTCGACCTCTGCGAGTCCCAAACAGGGTACTTGTGGAAGTTTGAGGTTTATTCGGGACAAGAAGAAGGTACGGAGCTGGAAAGACCTGCATCCGGATACATAGTGAACCTTGTCCTTAAGCTCCTCAAGGGACTCGAGGACAAAGGGTACACAGTGTGGATGGATAACTATTACAACAGCCCCGCACTTGCCCGAGTCCTGAAGTCTTTGGGTTTTGATTGTGTGGGTACACTGCGGACTGGCCGCCAAGGTGTACCACCACAAATCAAAAACTTAAAGAAGGAAGACATGGCAATGGGCCAGATTTCCGGCTGCACCAGTGGGGACGTCGACATTTTGGTATGGCGAGATGTAAATCGTGTTTCGTTGATCTCTACATACCATGGTGCCGCCGTCCATACATCGCGAGGGAAAACTAAGCCAGTTGTTGTGCACGACTACAACGTGTGCATGGGCGGGGTTGACAAGAAGGACCAGTTGCTGAGTGCATATCCGATTGAACGGAAACGTACTCGGGTTTGGTACAAAAAGTTTTTTAGGCGCCTTCTGAATGTGAGTGGTTTGAACGCGTTCTTACTGCACCGTGAGCGCGCACTACCAGACACTCGGCCACATATACGCGACCATCGCGTTTTCAGGAAGGTGTTGGTGGATCAGTTGCTTGAGAGACATCACGAGCGTATCCGAACCTTATCTCCAGTGATGGCAGTTCAGTCCAAACATAAGTCCAAAGTGATATTGTCTCGGGAAATGGTACAGCACTTTCCGAGAGTATATGAGTTCTGTCCAAACAAAAAGGGAAAGATTCGGCGTCGTTGTATTTTGTGTCACAGGCGACAGAGCACTTACTGTCCAGCCTGTAACGTGCCCCTCTGCGTGGACAAATGCATTATAACTTACCACAGTTCGTTGTAATGTAAGCGTTCGACGTGGGATGCTTGCGATATATCTGGTTTGCTGCCAATTCTAGGCGCCATTTCTTCATGACTCAGGTTTCTGTTAGATAAATGAAACTGACTTACGCCGCCATGTTATTCATTCCTACTGATCCGATTAATTGTCTTTCTGGTGTGTTTGGCGGTCTGGTTTTCCATGCTCCTGCTCTGAATCTCGTCCCTAATCTCGAGAACCCTGAACCGATTTAGGGGAGCTTCTGTCAGTCTATCTGTCTCGAGAACCACTGAACTGATTTAAGTAAGCTTCTGTCTGACTAATCTCAAAAACGGTTGAATCGATTTTTTTTTTTGCGGTATTTTCTATTTTTGTTCTTTGATATATGCATATCTGTTGGCAACTATACAATTTTCGGTCTCACGTATTTTACCTAAATTAATTTTCTATTTTTGTATTTTGAGGTTAACTGTAATATATCTAGTAGCAGTAGTTCGACCCCCTGGGGTCTAAATCGGTTTCCCAGGGGTCAACATAAAGGAAAACTGATTTTGGGGGCCGACGAGGTCTAAAAATCGACCCCTATTCTTATTTGAAACTTTCACTGATACTGTAAAAAATGTGTTACCTACTTAAGTGTATCAACTTTGTAATTAATTATACCTAGGTACTTATTGTTTGATGAATTTTATTTCTATTTATTTTGTTGAGATTTGGTGAAAAAATGATGTCCAACCGCAAAGTTTTTAAATTGGTAAGTATTTGTTTCAGTAGGAAAAAACTAGATAGGATTTTTAAACTAATTTTTGTCTTTGGGGGTCTGAGGTATCAGTTCATTTTGGAAAAGGGAGTCTCTTGCCCAAAATAGTTTGGAAGGGCAATGCCAATGGCAGTATCATCTTCACAGGCACAGGTTTGTATAAAAATCTTTACTTGACATTTTCCAGTTTAAGAAATTAGTCAGAATATTTAGTTGGACATCAGTTGCAAAAGAAAATTAATATATTGTAGCACAAATGATTTTTTACAATTCTATAAATCCTCATTGACGGTCCCAACTCGTGAGAGTTAAGCTTGTTTCCTGAAGCACCCATTTGATTCGCTTAACCTGAGTAGTGGAGATTTTAAATACAGTCTCAAAATCACCACCAGTAGGTTGGTGATTGGTCAGTCAGTGGGGATTGATCATTTTCTTATATTTTGTGAAATATGTTTACCAATACTTTCCAATGCCTTCATTTTTTATTATTTATATTAATTTAATCTGTAAAATGTTGGACATAGATAATATTCAGTCTATGAAAGAATACATCAGTATTCTATAACAATGGAAAAGATTAAATTTAATTAACAATGTCTTAACATGGATTGAATTGTAGTACCTACGCTTTTGTTGGAACTTCACCTCATTGTGGAAATAAATTGCATGGGTTAAATCGACATGGCATCCGGCTACCCACAAGATAGTATAAAAAACTTAATGTAAAAGCTGTACCTATAATAATATTGTAAAATGATTATTTTGAAAAGAGCAACTGCTGAGTTTCTTGCCGGCTTGGTTTCTTCTTCATCAGGTGATATTGCAGTCAAGCGCTAGTATTAAAAAAAAACTTTTTCTTTGTCTGTTTATGTATCATCGCCCTGTACTTTCTTGCGGTCGGTGCAGCATCTCTTTACAAGTCTTTCATACATCTTTAACAACTATGATTTCAAGTATTCACTCACTTTTTACTTTCTAGCCATTTATCTTTAATAGGAGAATTATTGTTAATATACTATGATGATTGTTCGCGCCATGTACCTGTCCATAATTCCTAGTTCCATGGTCGCGACGCTGGCAATCTCTTTGGCTCGCAATGAAGTTGACAGATGCGAGTTTTTAACTTCCCGCCGTTTTGGGGCGTGGTTTTTGCAAGTTCCTTTTGGTTTTTGACAGCTAACACGTATTCACGAAAAATTCAGAAAGGAGATGTTGACTCTACAACGATGCATTGTCTAAAGTCAACATCTCCTGAGGATGCTCCGGTGTCGGGGCGAAACGTGCGTCGAGAGTAGTGTAAAAATTATACAGATTTTTTCTGTTGGCGGATTATAGCAAAATAATTCTAACCTTTTCTTGCTAATCATGGACTTCCGCAAAGTAACGCTTGCTTCTATCCAATAATTAATTAAATTGGAAAAATGGTGATTAATATCGCGTATTTCCTCCACGTGCTCTTATGAAAGTTTCTACCCGTCTAGGCATACTGAGAATGATGTTATCGATGGTCTCCTGGGATAGTCTCCGCCATTCCTCAACGTTTTCTTGCTAATTTAATTAATTGTTATTTTAATATTAAATTTCACTTTTCCACCTTACATGAAAAGTTCAAAAATGCACAATTTTTCACAAATAGCCTTTACTCGCAAAATCTGTTCTTAATGTGTTCTCATTTTAAGTAAAACAAATGAAACTTTAAATAACAAAAGAAGTGTAGTAGGGCAGGTGACCCGGTTTTGGCCATTTTAAGAATTTTGTCGACTTTGAGGCTTTCTTAACTTATAGTTTTTGTTATTACGAACATATTTCTTGTAAAAAGTCATTTAACATATATTAACCTTGCCTATAAGGAAACCCTTTTTTTAAAGAACATCCAATAGAAAAATAATTGTTTAAAAAAGAAAAAAAAAAGGGAGTTTGTGCCATTTTTGGCCAGATTCATGCCATTTCTGGCCACGGTCGTGTGCCAGTTCTGGCCATCAAAAAATAAAATCAGATGAAATCAAAGTAATCAAAATTTATTAATTAAATTGCACATTTTACAAACAATGGTTTTTATTTAGTTAGGAAAATATGAAATATTATAACTTCACTTGAATTTAACTTACAAATAAAGAGATCAACATTTATATGAGGTTGGTAAAAGCTGCAAAGTAAACTGACCTCCCCTTTGTGTTAAAAATTGAGTTTTTTCATGATTTATTGGATATTTTTGTTTCGTATTTTAGTATAATTATTGCAGACTTATTATCTAATTCCAAAATTTTATTTAAATGACACAAACAATTTTTCAAAAAACTCAATCCTTACCAATAAAGAGGGGTCTGTTTACTCTGCAGCTGACTTGTACTTTTGATGACATTTTTTTTAAATATTATCATCTACTTAATTATTTCTTATTACTAGCAATAAATCTATATATATATAAAAGAAAGTGGTGTTAGTTACACTATTTATAACTCAAGAACGGATGAACCGATTTGGCTGAAAATTTGTGGAGAGGTAGCTTAGAACCAGTCGACGGACATAGGATACTTTTTATCCCGTTCGACCGCGTTTCCGTCATGTCACTATAAAACGTGGTATAAGAAAAACGCATCTGACATGGAATAACAAAACGCAAATGACAGTGGAATAACAAAACGTAAATGACAGCTAAACGTAATTTTGTCAAAAATTTGACAATTATAAAAAGTGTTATAATAAAGCATTACTGATATTATAAATGCGAAAGTGTGTTTGTTTGTTGGTTTGTCCTTCAATCACGTCGCAACAGAACAGCGGATTGATGCGATTTTTTGCATGGGTATAGTAATGGATGTAGTAGTGGTTCCTCAGACCGGGAGAGCTACTTTTTATCTCGGATAATGAAAGAGTTCCCGCGGGATTTTTAAAAACTAAATCCATGCGGACGAAGTCACGGGCATCAGCTAGTATTATATATTTATTTATTCAAAAATAGGAACTAGGTAGTTGTAGCTACCTAGGTACAGTCATTGCTTAACATTAAAGAATACTTTCAGTACCCAATTTGCAAACTATCTATGCAATAAAATAGAAAATTAAACTTCTGCTTATCAATTTAATAAAACTATTCTTCTTATTAACTTTATCTTTGGATTAGGTGCATTTATAATAATAATTGTAGGTAATCATTTTTACTTTTTCTTTCTCCTAACTAATCATCATCATCATCAACCAGTCATCAAAATCTACAACTTTGCAGTAGTCTCACCCATCATTATAATTTGTAGGTACTTAAAACTAATTCAGTCACAAAATACAGACCTAGACAACGAAATATATAATTGTTAGGTATTCGGCCGTAAAGTCTTAGGTTCAGTCTTAAGAAAATAAATATTGAGGTTTTATATATATGTCGAAGATTAAAATTAGTGATTATTAATTAAAGCGCCATCTATTATGAAACAGTCGTACTACACAATATTGTAAAGCGCCATCTATCGGGCATTCATTGTACTAAGTTTATTCAATCACTCAATTGATTCTAAAGCGCCCTCTATATGAGGTATTGTTTTACTAAGTTTATTGAGTCACTCAATTGACTCAACAGCGCCCTCTATAAGCAAACTAAGCTATTGTTTGTACTAAGTATTCAATCAGTCAATTGACTCGACAGCGCCCTCTATAGCGAACTCAGGTATTGTTTGTGCACTTTATTTAATTGCTCAATTGACTCAATAGTCAACTGACATCCTTTCAAACCTGGATGGAGTTGGTGGGCCGGTGGTGATGGTTTATAAGTAGGGCTGGTGCCCAACAGACAGTTCAGTTATCATTTAGTCATCAGACAGTTATAGTACAGTGCAGTTATCGTTGAGAATTTGGTAGAGCATGGTCTCCCAGTCACGCCGCGCCGCGCCAAACCCATCGTTCGCTATATAGTGCTTCTATTTACTTAGTTATTTACAAAGTGTTTAAAGTGATATCTGTGTGACCCACTGTGTGTTAATTTAATTCTACAAAGTGTAAATATTGTGATTTGTGTGCAATATATTATGTGATCTGCTTCTTGTGTTTATTTGCCCGAGTACCCACAACTATGAATTCAGATCAAGAGGAAGAACATGCCCACGATAATGAGGTGCCTCCTCGGCCTCCGTTATCAGAAGTGGGATCGCCTCGGGCTCCAGAGAAGCCTAATGATTTACTGAGTGGATTACTAGAGTTACAAAATCAAAACATGAAACAGTTAATCGAGGCGATCAAACTACCCTCCGAACCGAAATTATCGCTGCCTGAATTTAATCCTGAACACAAAGATACGGATCCACGAGCATGGTGCTCCACGGTAGACCTTTGTATGTCTGAGAAGCCTCTACAGGGCGGCGCGCTTGTGATTGCTTTGAGTAAGGCGATGAAAGGAACTGCATCTACGTGGTTATCGCAAGTATCTTACGCAGGTATTACTTGGGACCAGTTTAAGGACATTTTCTTAGCGAGATTCGACATTAGTGAAACAAAAGCTGCAACCTTAATTAATTTGAATAATACTCGTCCAAAAGAAAACGAGTGTCTAGCTGCATACGGAAGTCGTTTGATGTCGACAATTATGACTACATGGAAAAATCTTAACACTGAGGAGATAGCGGTGTCATATGTTCTCGCCCATTTAGCGCGATTTGATACTCGCTTGCAGAGACTGGCCTTCACTACCGATATCACCACTCGTAACAAGTTACAACAAGAATTGATGGCGTTTTCTATTTTAAAACGAAAAAGTAACGAAAATGAAGTACCCTCATGTTCTGAGAATAAAAGATTCAAACCTACAACATCAAAAGACTTCCGCTGTAATTTCTGCGGGATCCTGGGCCATAAGGCAGCATTTTGTAGAAAGAAGAAATATCGAGAAAATCTGGCAAAGAAATTTCAACCCAACTCTGACAAGATTTCCAAATTAAACAAATCAGTGGTTTGTTTCCGATGTGGCCAGCGGGGCCACGTATCAACCTTATGTGACCTTCCTTCATCAAGCGGCGGCGGCGCCGGCCGATTCAGCGGCAGCGCGCGCGGCGCAGCGGGCGGCGACGCAGCGGGCGGCGGCAGCGGTCCTGGGGCGTCCGAGCGGCGACGCGTGGATACATGCGAGATTCGCCCGGTCACTGGTCGGTTAAATCAATCAGGTCAGTCGTTTTTATTTTGTTATGATTCTGGTGCCGAATGCTCTCTCGTCAAAGAAAGTGTTGCGAATAAATTATCGGGTGTGCGTCATAATAAAGTCGTTAACATTACCGGTATTGGAAATTCAAGTGTTGATTGTAAATTGCAAATTTTAAGTAAGGTTACGATTGATGGACACAGTTTAGAAATTTTATTTCACGTTATATCAGATGAATCTTTACATTTTGATATTATGATAGGTCGTGATATTTTAAAGCTAGGGTTTTCAATTACGATGACTGAGGATAGTTTTTCTATTTCAAAGAGTAAGATTGTTGATGAATGTAGTATTTCTAATCCGGATACTGATTTTACGAATATTGATACGGATATACCAGCTGAGGATAGACCGCGACTTCTATCATTGCTTAAAGAATATTCAAATGCTTTTATTAACGGATTACCGCGTTCAAGAATCACAACCGGAGAACTAAAGATTCGTTTAGTAGATCCTAGTAAAACGGTTCAACGTCGTCCTTACCGCCTTTCGCCTGATGAGCGGCAAGTAGTTCGTGATAAAATTAATGAAATGTTAGATGCGGGTATTATCCAACCTAGTTGTTCACCTTTTTCGAGTCCTATAATATTAGTTAAAAAACGAGACGGTACAGAGCGATTATGTGTGGATTATCGAGAACTAAATAGCAACACCGTTCCTGATCGCTTTCCTTTACCTATTATTTCAGATCAAATCGCACGCTTATGTGGTGCTAATTATTTTACGTGTCTAGACTGTGCTAGTGGGTTTAACCAAATTAAAGTCCATCCAGATAGCGTTGAGCTTACTGCATTTGTAACACCGGACGGTCAATTTGAATATCTTACAATGCCGTTTGGTTTACGCAATGCACCCAGCGTTTTCCAACGTTCAGTCACTCAGGCACTTGGTGACTTAGTTCATTCGTATGTTATAATTTACATCGATGATGTTATGATCCCATCACAAGACGTTGATCAGGGTCTCGAAAGATTACGTACAGTTCTTGACATTTTAACCAAATGTGGGTTTTCTCTAAAACTTTCGAAGTGTTCTTTTCTCAAACGTAAGGTCGAATATCTTGGCTATGAGATATCTGCAGGACAAGTTAAGCCAAATCCTGGTAAAGTTAAAGCGCTTACAGATTTATCTCCCCCTGAAACTGTCCAACAATTAAAGCAATTTATTGGACTTGCTTCTTATTTTCGAAAATTTATTCCAAATTTTTCGAAAGTAATGAAACCTCTTTTCTCTTTGACGACTGGTAAAGGTAAACTTAATTGGAAACCAGAGCATGAAAAGATTCGCCAGCAAATTATCGCGATTTTAAGCGACAAACCCGTACTGATGATTTTTAACCCTGACTATCCCATAGAGTTGCACACGGACGCCAGCGCTGATGGCTACGGTGCCATTCTTTTTCAAAAAGTCGACGGTGTCTTGCGTGTAGTAGAATACTTTAGCAAACGTACCACCAGTCCAGAGTCTAGATACCACTCTTATGAGCTGGAGACTCTAGCGGTCGTTAATGCCATAAAACATTTTAGGCATTACTTGCAAGGTCGCAAGTTCACTGTGTTCACAGATTGTCAATCCTTAAAAATGTCTCGTAACAAGATAGATTTAACCCCCCGAGTCCACAGGTGGTGGGCTTTCTTACAGGCTTTTGAGTTCGATATTGTGTATAGAGAAGGCAAAAGGATGAACCATGTAGATTTTCTGTCTAGAAATCACCTTCACGAGCCTTCTGCTCCAGTTAAGCCGGTTACGTTAAATAAGGTAGAACAGAAACGTGTAGACATAGCGACTCTGTCCGATAATTGGTTACTTGCAGAGCAAGAACGCGATCCCGAAATTCAAATGCTCGTTAATAAGATTAAAACCGACGAACTACCTAAAGAGATAGCTAAAACCTACGAACTGCGTTCAGGTGTTTTGTTTCGTAAAGTACAACGAAATGGTCGTACTCGTTGTTTACCGATAGTGCCTAGGGCGTTCCGCTGGTCTGTTGTTAATCAGGTGCACGAGTCTATCGTACACTTAGGCTGGGAGAAGACACTTGAGAAGGTCTTTGAACACTATTGGTTTGAAAAGATGTCTAAATTTGTTCGAAAATTTGTTGAAAATTGTATGACGTGTAGACTTTCGAAAACTAGTTCCGGAAAAGTACAGGCAGAGTTACACCCTATACCAAAAATAAGTGTCCCCTGGCACACGGTCCACGTGGACATTACAGGAAAATTAAGCGGCAAAAGTGACCGAAAAGAGTATGTGATAGTACACATTGACGCGTTTACTAAATTTGTTCTTTTGAACCACACCGTGCGTATCGACGCTAAAAATGCGATCGAAGCTCTTAAAGCAAGTGTTTCGTTGTTCGGGTCGCCAGTTCGTGTCATTGCAGACCAGGGTAGATGTTTCTCTAGTAAAGAGTATAGGGAGTTTTGCGATTCGCACAATATTAAATTACACCTCATAGCTACTGGCTCCAGCAGAGCCAATGGCCAAGTAGAGCGTGTGATGAGTACTTTAAAAGGAATGCTTACTGCGGTAGAGACAAGTGAGCGTTCGTGGCAAGACGCACTTGGTGAAGTACAACTTGCTATCAATTGTACAATCAATCGTGTGACAAAGTCGAGTCCTTTAGAACTTCTAATAGGGCGTGTAGCAAGACCGTTGTCATTATTGAGTCCTGATGATAACGAGGTTGAAATAGATCTTTCTGACGTAAGAGAGCAGGCGGTCCAGAACATAACTAAAAATTCAAATTATGATAAAGTTAGGTTTGATGCAACTAAAGCTAAAGTTGTAAGGTTTAATGTTGACGATTATGTTTTGTTGAAAAATGAAGAACGCAACCAGACTAAACTTGATCCTAAGTTTAAGGGACCTTTTAAGGTTATTGAAATTCTTGATGGTGACAGATATGTTTTGAAATCTTTAACTGGTAACCGTACTTACAAGTACGCGCACGACAGGCTCCGAAGGTTGCCTGAATGTGAAGTTCCCTTAGAGTTGGATAACGATAGTGACGAGTATGTTGATGATGAAGCTTAAACGTACACATTGGCTAGGCGTAGCTGCAGACATCGGACGTGTCGCTTCCAAACTTTGTATTGGTGTAATGAGCGTCCGACTATGTGGTGAAACCTGGGTCTCAGTGGAGACTACTTTTGGCAACTTGGTGTTGCTTGGGTCTCAGTGGAGACTACTTTTGGCAACTTGGTGTTGCTTGGGTCTCAGTGGAGACTACTTTTGGCAACTTGGTGTTGCTTGGGTCTCAGTGGAGACTACTTTTGGCAACTTGGTGTTGCTTGGGTCTCAGTGGAGACTACTTTTGGCAACTTGGTGTTGCTTGGGTCTCAGTGGAGACTACGTTTGGCAACTTGGTGTTGCTTGGGTCTCAGTGGAGACTACGATTGGCAACTTGGTGTTGCTCGGGTCTCGTGGAGACTACGGTGTTGGGCCTTTGTGGCCGGGGCCTTTGTGGCCGGGGTCTCTGATGAGACTACTGTGTTGGCCTTTGTGGCCGGGGTCTCTGATGAGACTACTGTGTTGGCCTAGGGTGGCCGGGGTCTCTGATGAGACTACAGTTTTTGGTTGAATCACACATTGTGGTGTTAACCTGGGTGACCAATGGTCGCTACTTATGCGCTGCATGTGGCAGTTGGGCCAAGATGTACGATTAAGCAATTTTTGATTCCTTTAATGGATGGTATAGTACTATGGTGTACTGATATGCAACTGTTACTTTGATCGATTTTGATTAATTTTGATTAATGGGAACTTTTCATTTGGTCAAATGATTTTGATTACAATTAATTGTGTACAGATGAGTGACATTGCTTTATTTTAAATAACATGTCAGGTAGGCCGAACCTTGTAGCTAAGGTGCCTCAAAGGTTTCTTTTCGTTGTCGACAGATACGCTGCCACACGGGGACGTGTGATTGTCAGTTCTGGCCGTGTCGAAGATTAAAATTAGTGATTATTAATTAAAGCGCCATCTATTATGAAACAGTCGTACTACACAATATTGTAAAGCGCCATCTATCGGGCATTCATTGTACTAAGTTTATTCAATCACTCAATTGATTCTAAAGCGCCCTCTATATGAGGTATTGTTTTACTAAGTTTATTGAGTCACTCAATTGACTCAACAGCGCCCTCTATAAGCAAACTAAGCTATTGTTTGTACTAAGTATTCAATCAGTCAATTGACTCGACAGCGCCCTCTATAGCGAACTCAGGTATTGTTTGTGCACTTTATTTAATTGCTCAATTGACTCAATAGTCAACTGACATCCTTTCAAACCTGGATGGAGTTGGTGGGCCGGTGGTGATGGTTTATAAGTAGGGCTGGTGCCCAACAGACAGTTCAGTTATCATTTAGTCATCAGACAGTTATAGTACAGTGCAGTTATCGTTGAGAATTTGGTAGAGCATGGTCTCCCAGTCACGCCGCGCCGCGCCAAACCCATCGTTCGCTATATAGTGCTTCTATTTACTTAGTTATTTACAAAGTGTTTAAAGTGATATCTGTGTGACCCACTGTGTGTTAATTTAATTCTACAAAGTGTAAATATTGTGATTTGTGTGCAATATATTATGTGATCTGCTTCTTGTGTTTATTTGCCCGAGTACCCACAACTATGAATTCAGATCAAGAGGAAGAACATGCCCACGATAATGAGGTGCCTCCTCGGCCTCCGTTATATAAATGTTAGGCAAAAACTTTTCCATTTCAGTGACTTTGAAAAAGCCTCTCTTATTAAGCTTAGCAGGTGAATTTATAATTTCCACAATATCATTTATTTTATACCAAATTTTATCTGCTTTTTCTGGCCATCGGAAAGTATTCTTTGTAGATAACACCATTGTGCTAATTTCAAGAGCCTCGATCTTTATTTTCGACTCTTCCAGGAAAGTATTCTCCTTCATATTTAATAATAACATAGGATCCTACTTTTAAGTTCTCATCACACTTTTTAGTATTCACTGAGTTTGCTAACTGATTTAGAGGTAATTCTGACTCGGAAATTGTGTTAGTCTCAGATCTTTTCCTTTTTCTTTGTTTCAGATCTTTTTTTAGCATTTTATTTCCTTTTTTCATTTTTTCACTATTCGAATCACTCAAGTCATTCCATTCACTTTCAGTGTGGCCGCCCTCACTGCTATCTTCAGAAGATGAAATTATTCTAGACACTTTTTTCTTTTTTGGCTTGCTTACTTTTCTTAGATTTTTTTTCTGTCTTTTCTTTCTCAGCTGCCTTCATAATATCCCTCCATTTATCCGACGTAATAACTGAAGGGACATATATTGCCTTTCTAGTATTTTTAGGTATTACTTTAGCTGGGTATAATACACAATCTTTCACTAAATCTCTCGCTGTTTGAGGGACAACATGTGTTGATGTTGATTTACATTTGTTTTCGTCAGTGTCAACTGCTGTGATATCCTGTTGATTACAGATTGCTACATTTGTCGTCGCCTCTGTTGGGGATTAAGACGGACAACTAAGTCTTAAGACGGCGATGCGGAATGCCCGTGTTCTATATTAATTATTATGAATACGTTATTGCAACATGTTATTCTCACCTCCAATCCTGTCACTAGGGAGTGAACAGTGTACCAGCAGCTCCAAGCCACTGCCCTCAACTGTCCGACAAGCTATAGCTTCACCATCTGTAATATTTAATTTCAGCTATGATTCCCACTGAAATCATTAAGTGCCTAAAGCTTGTCCCTGTATAAAACACTTGTACTTTTGTGTTGTTTACTTTACTGTCATAGGTATAATCTATATACCGTTAAGAGCATAAGAGCGATCGTTCACTGTTGTCTCAGTAACTGGTGTCAGAACCCTCGATCCTGACCCACCAGCACCGAATCAAGGACTTAGTATGTTCGTTACCACGGCAAGTCACCCTCGGGTACAATACCGCCCTTGCGATGCAGGTTTACCTCTACACCGCCTGAGGTCGTCCTAAACTACCGGTAGTTGTCCAAGCGTCTGGTTGGACGAGCTCACGCCTGTTGCGGCTGAGGAATAGTCATGATCAGCTCACATGGCACTGCGGTACGCAGTACGTCAGTTCGTAAATCTCATTATATAAAGAAGCTTTCGACATTAACAAGCAAACTTTGGGCACTTAACTTATTATCATTGGCCTGGATGTTACTGCCCGTTGACCACCGTTCAGCTTCTAGCACTATTCACTGACTTTATAATTTACTAAGATACTAATTGAACCATTTGGCGCATTTGGCTGCCATATATTTTACAAGTTCAAACCTGACTTCAAAGAAGAAACCAAAGACTAATACTCACTATAGATCATAGATAATATCAGTGTTGTTATGTACAATATTTACATTCGCGGACGTGCCGCGACACACCCGCCGGGAACGATGCATTACATCAAGGTAAACAAATTGCGCGTCCATTCCCTTATCTTTTCAAGGGCTCGGACCGCTGCAATCCGCTTGTATCCAGTTTCTTCGGACTCTGTCGGTTCTTCAACAGTATCATCGTTCGTTGTCATCGAATGTTTGTCACCAGAATCATCTCTCAGATCATTTACAACTCTATCCTTTTCAATGCTCTCAATCTCTATGTTTGTTTCATTATTTGTAACATCTACCGTATTTTCTGTCTTATCTATGTTTTCAACTTGTCTCATTTCAATATCATTTTCATTTAATGTTTCCTTTTGTGTGTTCTCCGTTTCTATTGTAACAGCATCTGGTGAAGTTACTGACTCTTTAGAAGCTTCATTAGATAATTTTTGTATTTCAGAATGCTGTTTTGCATCTTGAGGTATCGGTTCCCATTGGACATCGTCTTCTACTTCAAGCAGATATAAATGAGCAATAGAACGAGTAAATATAGTGTCTCCTACTTTCACTTGACCACTCTCGTTAAACCATCAGAACTCTTAACTAAAGAAACTATTTTGCCTACTTTCCAGCCTTCACGATTCTTATCTCCTTTTATCTGAACCAACTGGCCTTCTTTTGGGATCAGCTTTGCAGTCACACGTGGTTGTTTGTGCGAGTGACTATATGTCTCACGTAAACTCGGTAAGTAGCGATTACGAAACATTTCTTTAAATTCTTCTAGTAATATACGAGCTTTTCTCCAGCCCTGGACTAAGTTGATCTTTGTCGATGTACCTTACAATGGAATGTTATCTTGTGCTGTTTCCACACTGATACATCTATCCATTTGTAGAAAATCAGCCGGTGTCAGAACATGTTCTAGTTCAGAATCTACGGATGTCAATGGTCTAGTGTTTATTATTGCTTCTATTTCTTTAACTATTGTTGTGAGTTGATTATCCTTTAAAAGATGTTTATGAAGTGATCTTCGCATGCAATGTTTTACGAGTCCTACAAGCCTCTCATAGAACCCTCCAAACCAAGGTGCAAGTTCAGGTATGAAACGCCATTTTATTTTATTTTCAACACAGTATGCGTTGGAAACTACGTCAGCTATTAGTTTGAAATGTAAAGCATTGTCCGATGTAATTAGCGTTGGTACTCCTCTTGTCGCAATCATTCGCCTCAAAGCAAGTAAACCTTCTTCAGCTGACAAGTCTTCAACGACTTCTAAGTGTACCGCTCTGACTGCCAAACATGTTAATAAGCATATCCATCTTTTGCTCGTTCCTCTTTCTGTTCTAACTAATACTGGTCCAAGATAGTCAATTCCCGTAAATGTAAATGGCTTGCTATAATTTACCCTTTCGTGTGGTAGTGCAGGTGTGAGTGGTGTTTTGAATGATCCACCTCCATGTTTCACACAACGTGGACATTTTTGCAATTTCTTTTGAACTTCACGTTTGCCTTGTGGTATCCAATACTTCTGACGAATCAGGCTCAAAGTATGATTGACACCCACATGATAGTTCTTTTCATGTATTTTTGTGATAATTTTACTAGTAAACTCACAGTCTCAGGTATAAGTATAGGGTACCTTTTGTCGAAAGGCCATTCAGCATACTGAAGTCTACCCTTACATCGTAAAATTCCGTCAACGTCCTTGAACAGTCCCAAATTACGACTGAGACTTGTTTCTTTACCATTTACTTCTTCTTTGAAGTATGCAGCTTGTATTCTCTTAATTTCATTTAAGGTGTTATCCAAACATTCAACGTCTACTTCTCGTTCTGTAGATGTACTTTCTTGAATATTGTCATCTATAAAATCTTCTGATTCCATTACCTCTGGAACCTGTTCTTTAACCTCATTGGTGTTAACCTGATCTTCTAATACCGTTTGTTGACAACCTTGCGTATCACTGGTCTTCGTCAGACCCTCCCCAACTAAAAAAGTATTTACACTGAATGTCCCTGGCCAACTAACAGGCTTCTGAAGCAAAAAGTTTGGTCCATTCAACCACCTCTCCTTATCTTCCTTCGCGCTTGTTGGTCTGGTAGCAACATCAGCAGGATTCAGCTCTGACGGTACATATCTGACGACTAAGCTTTTATTTTGTTTGATTTCATTGATTCTTCTGGCAACAAATGGTGTTAGTAATTTAGTTGAGTTAATCCAATCAATCACGATCTGACTGTCTGTCCATAATATTTGTTTAGTTATATTCAAATTTATGAATTTAAGAACATATTTTATTAATCGGCTTCCAATTAATACACCCAACAGTTCTAAGCGAGGAATTTTCAGATCTTCTTGATCTTTTATTGGTACCAATCTCGATTTTCCAATAACAAAGCATTTTTGATCATTTCCGACGATATAGACTACTGCTGCGTAGGCTTTTGTTGAAGAGTCCGTGAAACAATGAATTTCAAAGTCGTTACATTGAGGATTCTTCATATAGCATCTAGCTAAACTTATTTCCTTGACTCTTTCTAAGTCTTCTTGAATGTCTTTCCATTTTTCGACGATATTCTTGGGTAATGGTGAGTCCCATTTTATTTTCATTTTCCACAGGTCCTGCAATAAGAGCTTTGCAGCTAACATAGTTGGTACTATAAATCCACATGGATCGTTATAAGACGCAACGCTTTTCAGAATACCTCTTTTGGTATTAGCATTGTTCGTGAGTTTATTTGTCCTCAAGTGTAATGTGTCATTCTTTATGTGCCAGTCTAGACCCAATACTTTTACTATCTCATCTACACAACCATCAGGAATTTGTTGCATGAACTCCGTTGAATTAGAACTCCACTGTCTCAAATTCATTGAGATTTCTTGGAATGTCTCCTTTGAGTTTCTATATAAATCTTCGACTTCCTTTGCAGTATTGGCTCCAGTCACAACGTTGTCTACATAGGTATATGTCATTTGCTAATTTTCTAACGCTTTTATTTTTAGCGTTCATCAGATGATGTTTGACTGTAGCATTTAATATAAATGGGCTTGATATTATTCCAAATGGAACACGAGTAAATCTGAGGTAAAGAAGATTATCTTCTGTTACTGGTTTCTTGGTATCTTTTAACCAGAGAAATCTTGTGACATCCCTGTCTTGTTCTTTAAGTCCAATCTGTAGAAATGCCTTTTCAACATCAGCTGTTATTCCAATACTATAACATCTGAATTTAATTAGTAATCCAGTTAAATCTTCTAATAATAGTGGTCCACTATAAAGATATTGATTTAAACTTTTGTGATCTTTGGTTTTTGTTGAAGCGTCGTATACAATTCTCAACGGTTTCCCTGGTGTTGACACTCCATGATGCGGTATGTAGTGTATTGGATGATCATTTTCCTCTGCGTTTGGGACTTCTTCAATGATTTCATTTTCCAGTTGTTCTCTTAATGTTTGATCATACATTGTTAGAGTATCAGAGTCTAGTCTTTTAACTAAACTTACTAGACGTCCGAACGCTAATCCAAAGTTAGATGATAAGTCTGTTGGATAGTTGTTCCATGGCCAACTAATGTAATATCTGTTATTTCTATATTCAGTTGTTTCATTGAAGTGATTGATAGCTTCTTCATCACGACTTAATTTTGGTGAATCAGTGATCCCTATTGATTCCAGATCCCATAAACGTCTTACGTCTCCGGTGTCTATTGGTGGATCTGGTTGATTTAGTCTGACTTCACATGAAGATTGACAATATGTCAATACTGACAGTTGTTCAACTGTGTTGTTATTCTCTGACAATTTGCCCGAGAGTATCCATCCGAATTCCGATTCGACGAGGTATAAGTCTTCTCCAAGACGAATCTTCTTCGTTGACATAATCGTGTAATAGTAGTCATTTCCTAGTAAAATGTCTACTCTGTCTGACAATGTACCATCATCGCTAAGATGTAATTTTCTCTGATCTTGCAGTCAAGTAGGTCCTTTTCTGGATGTGGAACTCCGTGAGATATTGAAGGTACCACGTTAGCACGTACGGTCTTAATCGCTTTATTCTGTGTAACTAACATTAGTTTAACTAGTGGACTTTCTATTTCCTTAGGCTTCTGTGCTCCAAACGTAAATATAGAAAGATTGTTTTGTTCTTCAACTTGAAGATTTAAATCCTTGGCAATCCTTTCAGTGACATAGCTCCGTTGGCTACCACAATCCATTAGAATTCGACATATCTTTGTATTATTACCACATCCTCGGACTTCAACTACAGCAGTCAGCAATAAAGTAGATCCCCTTTTGCTTATGTGCATTACACTAGTGCTAGTGGATTCCTTTTGTTCCTGTTTTTGTTGAAATTTGTTAGGACATAATGATCGGTGATGAGATCCTCGTTTCTCACAGAAATCACATTTCCTTTTTATTGTGCATGTACGCATTATGTGTCCTATTCTAAAACAATTAAAACATCTTCCTCTCAAATATCGCACAATCACAATTTCGCTTTCCTTTCTTCAATGGTTTTTACTTTGGTACAATCTTTATTGCTATGGTGCTCCCCACAGAAAATACATGACCATTTTCTTCTTTTTTCTTTACTAAATTTGCCATAACCATTTCTCTGTGGTTCAAATTTTCTTTTAGTTGGTAAGGTTTTCTCTCTTTGATTCCTATCGTTGAATCTAGGTTTAAAATTGTTCCAACGACTTTTATTTTGGTTTGATCCATTAGTATTATTCATCTTAGAAGAATGCCTTTTGTTTTGAAGAGCAGTTTCTTTTACATGTAAAGTTTCCACAGTATACTGTGAAGCTCCGTCGATGTTACTTTCTTGAGTTATCATCTGTGCTTCTTCTTTAACTGAGATCACTCGTGAGAGTTGCTTCAGTATTTCTTCGACTGACTCTGTCTGTTCCGGAGTCCAATCTTATTTTCATTTCATAGATAATCTTCGTTGGAAACTTTTCCATAATAAGAAATCGCATTTGATTGGAATTTGTATTTTCCCCCATGGATTGAAGTACTCGGAGATGTCGTTCTATTTCATCCAAAGTTCCTTTACAATCTTCCATCTTTTCCGCTCGCTTGATTTTCTTTAGAGCGTTATGATGCGCATATACAATTTCATTTTCTTTCCCATATCTTGCTTTTAAAGTGTTGACAGCAATCTGATAATTTCGGTTTGTTGTATCGAGTCCATCTACAAGTCTAGCAGCATCTCCTTTGAGAGAACTCTTAAGATAAAGCAGCTTATCAACATCATTCAATTTTCTTCGGTTTATGTTTGATGTGAACTGGTCCCAGAATTGATGCCATTCAAGCAAATTACCTAGTGGTAATTTGCATTTACCCGAGTTTAGTAACTCGGGTAAATGCAAATCTGGTAGTTTGCTATATGATGAATAGTCACTTTGCTGAGGTACCATCGCTGACTTCTCACTCCTCATGGCTAATCTTGCTTCTAGCTCTGCTAAATTTTCTTCACCTCGAAGTTGATCATTAGTCAAATCTGATATCTCGTCTGGATTAGGATCGTTACAAATTTTGAAATAACTAGTGGTTCGCCCCGAACTGAGACCTCGCGGTAACGGTATCCCATGATTATTCATTCAATCGATACATGATAACCAAAACTGACATTATTATTATGCCCGTTTTCACCAAACATACCTAAATCATCCCCTAAGTAGGAGTCTCTTAACGTAGGTAGCTCCTAAATACAATCCTAAGTCCTAACATCCGTCCCAATATCCTTTTAGGTGTCCCGTACAGGATCGTGATAAATAAGTTGACAGAAAACATCAATCACCTAACTTATAGGTAGCCCGTAAAGGTTAGGGAACGTTAGTGAAAACATTGAATTATTTATCAAACATTGAATTTAACTCGTAGTTCCATGGGAATAGTTACTGACTGCGCCATCTATTAGCATTATTGTGAAGCTATGTTGATGCTATATGAATTACTGACGCCCATTAAAAATTAAATAATCTCGTTTCTTTATAATATTCATATAATTTTAGTATTTGTTGTTCAAGTACAGGATATAAGTGACCTAAAAACATAAAATCAGTTTGAAAATCCATAGCGGATTTTTCTAGAGAGCGTCTTCAAGCGAGCGTATAAAATCGCCACTTTGAAAGCCCCCCATTTCGTCAATTTTAAGGGAAAAATTAAAAAAAAAATATTTTTGTACTCAGTTCAAAATTATCTTTAAAATGATACGTAACAATTTTATGTAACGCGATTTTTTTTTTTTTTACTTCGCATTCGCTTCTATGAGAGCCCCCCTGAAATAAAGATTTTTATAACTTTTTAAGCCATTTTCGGCTGGAGGCCATCGGTTTACATATTATATCTAAATTTGAAGTAATTACGTTCAGTAATTCAAAAGTTATAAGGCTCTGACAGACGGACGGACGGACGGACGGACAAGTGCAAATCGCCCTAGTTAACTCAAAGACCTTCGCTTCGCTCGGTCGACTATATAATTCCGTGGTAAACCGAGACAATATTGCTTTCAATTTAGACTTCACAATCTTTGCTGATTCCAAATTCTCATCATTTTCATGAAGGGTTTGACATAAATTGAGAGCTTGATCCGAGACAGATTTCACTTCTTTGACAAATGTGGACAAACGACTTAAGAGTATTTCATCCATTTTGCAGTCAAATATTCTGGAAATACAATTTAGACTAGGTATGACAACCTACAACAAACATAGATACATAATAACCTATCATCAGGTATACCCACTTACTCACATTTTAAATAAGTCGCATGAGCCACACGACTTTCAACCTTATGCCAATGGCACAAGTACGATAAGTAAAAATATTTCTCATACATGAGCAACACAAAATTCTACTCTATGTCAATGGCACAAATGCTATGTCAGGTAAGAATGCTTAAAACCTTAACTACAGCAGTTGTTACCATTAACTTAATTTATCAATAAAGAATTAAATTATTTCCCTATTATTGAAAGTTTAAGCAACAAGTACCTTAATTTTATCACAACACCTAAGATATATTATAGGTACAATGTACCTAAACATCTTTCACCATTACATTTTTATAAATGACAACTACAAATCCATTCAGGTATGTATCCATCTAATTATAATCAAAACAATGAAAAACAAAATATAGAAATATTTTAAGAATTTGTTTGAATATTAATATCTTATGCCAACTGTACACTATATAGCATTAAACTTTGATTTAAATCATTTTGGAAAATGTTACTTTTAAAATATTGATTCACTTATTGCACGGAATCTGAGAGCAATAATAATAAACAATATCTGCCATTGTTTATTATTTAAAATCATTACTGGACATTTTATCTCTAAACACAAAACTTCAAATAAATTCTACAAGTTAACTTGAAACTATATTTTAAATCAAATAAAATTGTTCTTGCAAACATAACATAAAGATAATAAAATTTTGTAATTAGGTATCTGACTTTGATAAATAAAGTATGTACATACATACATACAATTATTCTTCCAGTACTGTGGGTCAAAGTTATACATCTGAATATTATCAACATAGATAATTAGGTTTAGGTTATATACCCTACTACGCTAGAATATAGGTAATAGGAATTTTTTACTTGAAAGTACTACTGTCTCTATAATTATAACTAGTAGGGCGCGTGACTAGTAGTATTTTAGGTAGTAGACTTTTAGGTCTTGATCATTTTCTATCAAAAAACCACTCTTCCATCTTTTATACTCTCCGAGATAGACACCGTTTAAGTTTGTATGGCCGCCATCTTGAATCCGCCATTTTGGATTTTTTTTCAGCTCACTGCCAATTGGATGAGGTTTTGAGTGACTTTAGTTCGAGCACCCCCAACTATCTTCATTACCATGGCCGTGCTCCTCACCCACCTTCCAAACCCTCGATCATCATAATATGTCATCATTTGTCATAATGAAAATTCTTCAATAAAAACAAATCTTGAAAAGGAACCGTATCAAAGTCTTGCATGACTCCCGGCTACTCTTCAATATTCGCCATATATTTTGTATGAAAAAAAAAAAATTCCGCCATCTTGGATTTTTTTCTATTCATCAAATAGACCTTTGGGTCCTGATCATCTTTTGCCAAGGAACCACTCTTCCATCTTTTATACTCCCCGAGAGAGACACCGACGAAATTTGTATGGCGGCCATCTTTTTTCCGCCATTTTGAATTTATTTTCAGCTCACTGCGAATTGGATGAGGTTTCGAGTGACATTTGTTCGAGCACACCCCACCTATCTTCAATACCCTGGCCGTGCTCCTCACCCGTCTCCGAAATCCTCAATCATCAGCTCTCTCCATATTTTTCCTCCGAATGAATTTTTGTCTTCTATACGAAACCATTGGTGAAAAAAAAATTTTTCATACAAAATTTTACAGGAGAGGTGATCAATGAGTCAGTGAATCAGTGAATCAGCCCCAGCAGCTATATATATATACTAGTAGGGCGCGTGGGTGCGCGGCCCGCAAGCGGACCGCGGTTTTTCTACTCATCAAGTAGATCTTCGGGTCCTGATCATTTTCTATCAAATAACCACTCTTCCATCTTTTATACTCCCCGAAATAGACACCGACGAAATTTGTATGGCGGCCATCTTTTTTCCGCCATTTTGAATTTTTTTTCAGCTCACTGCGAATTGGATGGGATTTCGAGTGACATTTGTTCGAGCACACCCCACCTATCTTCAATACCCTGGCCGTGCTCCTCACCCACCTTCCAAATCCTCGATCAGCATATCTCATCATTTGTCAGAATAAGAATTCTTCTATAAAAACAAATTTTGAAAAGGAACCGTATCAAAGTGTTGCATAGTTCTCAGCTTCTAGTCCCTTCAATATTCGCCATATATTTTGTATGAAGAAAAAAAAAATCCGCCATCTTGGATTTTTTTCTATTCATCAAATAGACCTTTGGGTCCTGATCATCTTTTGCCAAGAAACCATTCTTCCATGTTTTATACTCCCCGAGATAGACACCGACGAAATTTGTATGGCGGCCATCTTTTTTCCGCCATTTTGAATTTTTTTTCAGCTCACTGCGAATTGGATGAGGTTTCGAATGACATTTGTTCGAGCACCCCCCACCTATCTTCGATACCCTGGCCGTGCTCTTCACCCGTCTCCGAAATCCTCAATCATCAGCTCTCTCCATATTTTTCCTCCGAATGAATTTTTTTCCTCTATACGAAACCATCAGTGAAAAAAAATTTTTTCATACAAAATTTTACAGGAGAGGTGATCAATGAGTGAGTGAATCAGTGAATCAGTGAATCAGTCAGTGAATCAGCCCCAGCAGCTATATATATATTAACTAGCGTTTGCTCGGTGCGCGAGCTGCTAAAGCAGCTCGCGGGAAGTGTTTTACTAAAAGTAAGGCGCGTGGGTGCGCGGCCCGCTAAAGCGGACCGCGATTGTTCGGCTTTATTTATTTCGCTCGGTGCGCGAGCTGCTAAAGCAGCTCGCGGGAAGTGTTATTGCTACAAGTAGGGCGCGTGGGTGCGCGGCCCGCTAAAGCGGACCGCGATTGTTCGGCTTTATTTATTTCGCTCGGTGCGCGAGCTGCTAAAGCAGCTCGCGGGAAGTGTTGTTACTACAAGTAGGGCGCGTGGGTGCGCGGCCCGCTAAAGCGGACCGCGATTTTATTACTCATCAAGTAGACCTTCGGATTCTGGTCATCTTTTGCCAAAAAATTTGTTCGAGCACACCCCACCTATCTGCAATAACCTGGCCGTGCTCCTCATTCACAAAAGAAAAAGAAAAAAAAAGAAAAAAAGCAAATGTAAAATGAAAAAAAAGAAAAAGAAAAAAGCCCTATGAACCTATCAAAATCAATGTCTTGCATAGTTCCCAACTTCTAGTCCCTTCAATATTCCCCATACATTTTGTATGTAAAAAAAAAAATCCGCCATCTTGAATTTTTTTCCTACTCACCAGGTAGACCTCCGGGTTGTGATCATCTTTTGTCGAGAAACCGCCCCTCCATCTTTTATAGTCTCCGAGAGAGAGACGGACAAAATTTGCCGCCATTTTTTTTCCGCCATTTTGGATTTTTTTTTCAACTCACTGGCAACTGCTCGAGGTTTCGAATGACATTTGGTCGAGCACCCTCCACCTATCTTGTATACCCTGCCCGTGCCTCTCGCCCGTCTCCGAACTCCTCACTCATCAGCTCTCTCCACCTTTCTCCGAGTCACATTCTTTGAGCTCTATACGACACCATGGGTGAAAAAAATTTTTTTCATACAAAATTTTACAGGAGAGGGGTCGGAAATTTGAGACGTCACAGCTCGGCCGCCATCTTGTTTTTTTAATTTTTTTCACTTTTTCTGTTAATCGTTTACTAATTTCTACAATAATCCAAAATTTCAAAGAAATCGGTTGGAAAACAAAAGAGTTGCAAGATTCACGTCGGCCGCCATCTTGTTTTTCCGAAATGTCATAATTTTCCCAAACTCGAATCCCCCCCCCAAACACATCTCCCGAACATCATTATATCGATTTCCGTCTCCTTCTAGGAGAACAACCCTGTCAATCAGTGAGTGAGTGAGTCAGTGAGTGTGTCAGTGGTAATCGAGCTATATATATTATAACTAGTATTTCGCTCGGTGCGCGAGCTGCTAAAGCAGCTCGCGGGAAGTGTTATTACTACAAGTAGGGCGCGTGGGTGCGCGGCCCGCTAAAGCGGACCGCGATTGTTCGGCTTTATTTATTTCGCTCGGTGCGCGAGCTGCTAAAGCAGCTCGCGGGAAGTGTTATTACTACAAGTAGGGCGCGTGGGTACTCATCAAGTAGCCCTTCGGATTCTGGTCATCTTTTGCCAAAAAATTTGTTCGAGCACACCCCACCTATCTGCAATAACCTGGCCGTGCTCCTCATTCACAAAAGAAAAAGAAAAAAAAAGAAAAAAAAAAAGAAAAAAAAGAAAAAAAGCAAATGTAAAATGAAGAAAAAGAAAAATAAAAAAGCCCTATGAACCTATCAAAATCAATGTCTTGCATAGTTCCCAACTTCTAGTCCCTTCAATATTCCCCATACATTTTGTATGTAAAAAAAAAAATCCGCCATCTTGAATTTTTTTCCTACTCACCAGGTAGACCTCCGGGTTGTGATCACCTTTTGTCGAGAAACCGCTCCTCCATCTTTTATAGTCTCCGAGAGAGAGACGGACAAAATTTGCCGCCATTTTTTTTCCGCCATTTTGGATTTTTTTTTCAACTCACTGGCAACTGCTCGAGGTTTCGAATGACATTTGGTCGAGCACCCTCCACCTATCTACTATACCCTGGCCGTGCCCCTCGCCCGTCTCCGAACTCCTCACTCATCAGCTCTCTCCACCTTTCTCCGAGTCACATTCTTTGAGCTCTATACGACACCATGGGTGAAAAAAATTTTTTTCATACAAAATTTTACAGGAGAGGGGTGGAAATTTGAGACGTCACAGCTCGGCCGCCATCTTGTTTTTTTAATTTTTTTCACTTTTTCTGTTAATCGTTTACTAATTTTTACAATAATCCAAAATTTCAAAGAAATCGGTTGGAAAACAAAAGAGTTGCAAGATTCACGTCGGCCGCCATCTTGTTTTTCCGAAATGTCATAATTTTTCCCCACTCGAATCCCCCACCCGAACATATCTCCCGTACATCATTTTATCGTTTTTTGTCTCTTTCTAGGAGAACAATTGTGTCAATCAGTGAGTCAGTCAGTCAGTGGTAATCGAGCTATATATATTATAATAACTAGTATTTCGCTCGGTGCGCGAGCTGCTAAAGCAGCTCGCGGGAAGTGTTGTTACTACAAGTAGGGCGCGTGGGTGCGCGGCCCGCTAAAGCGGACCGCGATTGTTCGGCTTTATTTATTTCGCTCGGTGCGGTGCTGCTAAAGCAGCTCGCGGGAAGTGTTATTACTACAAGTAGGGCGCGTGGGTGCGCGGCCCGCTAAAGCGGACCGCGATTGTTCGGCTTTCTTTATTTCGCTCGGTGCGCGAGCTGCTAAAGCAGCTCGCGGGGAGTGTTATTGCTACAAGTAGGGCGCGTGGGTGCGCGGCCCGCTAAAGCGGACCGCGATTGTTCGGCTTTCTTTATTTCGCTCGGTGCGCGAGCTGCTAAAGCAGCTCGCGGGAAGTGTTATTACTACAAGTAGGGCGCGTGGGTGCGCGGCCCGCTAAAGCGGACCGCGATTTTTTTACTCATCAAGTAGACCTTCGGATTCTGGTCATCTTTTGCCAAAAAATTTGTTTGAGCACACCCCACCTATCTGCAATAACCTGGCCGTGCTCCTCATTCACAAAAGAAAAAGAAAAAAAAAGAAAAAAAAAAAAGAAAAAAAAGAAAAAAAGCAAATGTAAAATGAAAAAAAAGAAAAAGAAAAAAAGCCCTATGAACCTATCAAAATCAATGTCTTGCATAGTTCCCAACTTCTAGTCCCTTCAATATTCCCCATACATTTTGTATGGGGGGGGAAAAAAAATCCGCCATCTTGAATTTGTTTCCTACTCACCAGGTAGACCTCCGGGTTGTGATCATCTTTTGTCGAGAAACCGCTCCTCCATCTTTTATAGTCTCCGAGAGAGAGACGGACAAAATTTACCGCCATTTTTTTTCCGCCATTTTGGATTTTTTTTTCAACTCACTGGCAACTGCTCGAGGTTTCGAATGACATTTGGTCGAGCACCCTCCACCTATCTTCTATACCCTGGCCGTGCCCCTCGCCCGTCTCCGAACTCCTCACTCATCAGCTCTCTCCACCTTTCTCCGAGTCACATTCTTTGAGCTCTATACGACACCAAGGGTGAAAAAAATTTTTTTCATACAAAATTTTACAGGAGAGGGGTCGGAAATTTGAGACGTCACAGCTCGGCCGCGATCTTGTTTTTTTAATTTTTTTCACTTTTTCTGTTAATCGTTTACTAATTTCTACAATAATCCAAAATTTCAAAGAAATCGGTTGGAAAACAAAAGAGTTGCAAGATTCACGTCGGCCGCCATCTTGTTTTTCCGAAATGTCATAATTTTTCCCCACTCGAATCCCCCACCCCAACATATCTTCCCTACATCATTGTATCGTTTTCCGTCTCTTTCTAGGAGAACAATCGTGTCAATCAGTCAGTGAGTGAGTGAATCAGTCAGTGGTAATCGAGCTATATATATTATAACTAGTATTTCGCTCGGTGCGCGAGCTGCTAAAGCAGCTCGCGGGAAGTGTTTTACTAAAAGTAAGGCGCGTGGGTGCGCGGCCCGCTAAAGCGGACCGCGATTGTTCGGCTTTATTTATTTCGCTCGGTGCGCGAGCTGCTAAAGCAGCTCGCGGGAAGTGTTATTACTACAAGTAGGGCGCGTGGGTGCGCGGCCCGCTAAAGCGGACCGCGATTTTTTTACTCAAAAAGTAGACCTACAGATTCTGGTCATCTTTTGGCAAAAAATTTGTTCGAGCACACCCCACCTATCTGCAATAACCTGGCCGTGCTCCTCATTCACAAAAGAAAAAGAAAAAAAAAGAAAAAAAGAAAAAAGAAAAAAAGAAAAATCAATATTCGCCATATAATTCGCATGGGAAAAAAATCCGCCATCTTGTTTTTTTTCCTGATCATCAAGTAGACCTTTGGGTCTTGATCATCTGTTGCCAAGAAACTACTCTTCCATCTTTTATACTCTCCGAGATAGACACCAGAGAAAGTTTCTATGGCCGCCATCTTGAATCCGCCATTTTGGAGTTTTTTTTTCAACTCCCTGCTAATTGGATGTGGTTTCGAGTAATTTTTGATGGAACAAAATCAATGTCTTGCATAGTTCCCAACTTCTAGTCCCTTCAATATTCCCCATACACTTTGTATGGGGGGAAAAAAAAATCCGCCATCTTGAATTTTTTTCCTACTCACCAGGTAGACCTCCGGGTTTTGATCAACTTTTGTCGAGAAACCGCTCCTCCATCTTTTATAGTCTCCGAGAGAGAGACGGACAAAATTTGCCGCCATTTTTTTTCCGCCATTTTGGAATTTTTTTTCAACTCACTGGCAACTGCTCGAGGTTTCGAATGACATTTGGTCGAGCACCCTCCACCTATCTTCTATACCCTGGCCGTGCCCCTCGCCCGTCTCCGAACTCCTCACTCATCAGCTCTCTCCACCTTTCTCCGAGTCACGTTCTTTGAGCTCTATACGACACCATGGGTGAAAAAAAATTTTTTCATACAAAATTTTACAGGAGAGGGTCGGAAATTTGAGACGTCACAGCTCGGCCGCCATCTTGATTTTTAAATTTTTTTCACTTTTTCTGTTAATCGTTTACTAATTTCTACGATAATCCAAAATTTCAAAGAAATCGGTTGGAAAACAAAAGAGTTGCAAGAATCACGTCGGCCGCCATCTTGTTTTTCCGAAATGTCATAATTTTTCCCCACTCGAATCCCCCACCCGGACATATCTCCCGTACATCATTATATCGTTTTTTGTCTCTTTCTAGGAGAACAATTATGTCAATCAGTGAGTCAGTCAGTCAGTGGTAATCGAGCTATATATATTATAACTAGCGTTTGCTCGGTGCGCGAGCTGCTAAAGCAGCTCGCGGGAAGTGTTTTACTAAAAGTAAGGCGCGTGGGTGCGCGGCCCGCTAAAGCGGACCGCGATTGTTCGGCTTTATTTATTGCGCTCGGTGCGCGAGCTGCTAAAGCAGCTCGCGGAAAGTGTTATTGCTACAAGTAGGGCGCGTGGGTGCGCGGCCCGCTAAAGCGGACCGCGATTGTTCGGCTTTATTTATTTCGCTCGGTGCGCGAGCTGCTAAAGCAGCTCGCGGGAAGTGTTGTTACTACAAGTCGGGCGCGTGGGTGCGCGGCCCGCTAAAGCGGACCGTGATTTTTTTACTCATCAAGTAGACCTTCGGATTCTGGTCATCTTTTGCCAAAAAATTTGTTCGAGCACACCCCACCTATCTGCAATAACCTGGCCGTGCTCCTCATTCACAAAAGAAAAAGAAAAAAAAACAAAAAAAAAAGAAAAAAAAGAAAAAAAACAAATGTAAAATGAAAAAAAGAAAAAGAAAAAAAGCCCTATGAACCTATCAAAATCAATGTCTTGCATAGTTCCCAACTTCTAGTCCCTTCAATATTCCCCATACATTTTGTATGGGGGGAAAAAAAAATCCGCCATCTTGAATTTTTTTCCTACTCACCAGGTAGACCTCCGGGTTGTGATCATCTTTTGTCGAGAAACCGCTCCTCCATCTTTTATAGTCTCCGAGAGAGAGACGGACAAAATTTGCCGCCATTTTTTTTCCGCCATTTTGGAATTTTTTTTCAACTCACTGGCAACTGCTCGAGGTTTCGAATGACATTTGGTCGAGCACCCTCCACCTATCTTCTATACCCTGGCCGTGCCCCTCGCCCGTCTCCGAACTCCTCACTCATCAGCTCTCTCCACCTTTCTCCGAGTCACATTCTTTGAGCTCTATACGACACCATGGGTGAAAAAAATTTTTTTCATACAAAATTTTACAGGAGAGGGGTCGGAAATTTGAGACGTCACAGCTCGGCCGCCATCTTGTTTTTTTAATTTTTTTCACTTTTTCTGTTAATCGTTTACTAATTTCTACAATAATCCAAAATTTCAAAGAAATCGGTTGGAAAACAAAAGAGTTGCAAGATTCACGTCGGCCGCCATCTTGTTTTTCTGAAATGTCATAATTTTCCCCAACTCGAATCGAAACCCCAAACACATCTCCCGAACATCATTATATCGATTTCCGTCTCCTTCTAGGAGAACAATTATGTCAATGAGTCAGTGAGTGAGTGGTAATCGAGCTATATATATTATAAAACTAGTAGGGCGCGTGGGTGCGCGGCCCGCAAGCGGACCGCGGTTTTTCTATCGTCAAGTGGACTTTCAGGTCCTGATCATTTTCTATCAAATAACCACTCTTCCATCTTTTATACTCTCCGAGATAGACGCCTATGAAATTGGTATGGCCGCCATCTTGAATCCGCCATTTTGAATTTTTTTTCAGCTAATTGCCAATTGGATGAGGTTTCGAGTATTTTTTGTTTGAGCACCTCCCACCTGTCTTCAATACCCTGGCCGTGCTCCTCACCCACCTTCCGAACCCTCGATCATTATATCTCATCATTTGTCAGAATGAGAATTCTTTTATAAAAACAAATTTTGAAAAGGAACCGTATCAAAGTCTTGCATAGTTCTCAGCTTCTAGTCTATTCAATATTCGCCATATATTTTGTATGGAGAAAAAACATTCCGCCATCTTGGATTTTTTTCTATTCATCAAATAGACCTTTGGGTCCTGATCATCTTTTGCCGAGAAACCACTCTTCCATCTTTTATACTCCCCGAGATAGACACCGAAGAAATTTGTATGGCGGCCATCTTTTTTCCGCCATTTTGAATTTTTTTTCAGCTCACTGCGAATTGGATGAGGTTTCGAGTGACATTTGTTCGAGCACACCCCACCTATCTTCGATACCCTAGCCGTGCTCTTCACCCGTCTCCGAAATCCTCAATCATCAGCTTTCTCCATATTTTTCCTCCGAATGAATTTTTTTCCTCTATACGAAACCATCAGTGAAAAAAAAATTTTCATACAAAATTTTACAGGAGAGGTGATCAATGAGTCAGTCAGTGAATCAGTCAATCAGCCCCAGCAGCTATATATATATTAACTAGCATTTTCTCGGTGCGCGAGCTGCTAAAGCAGCTCGCGGGAAGTGTTTTACTAAAAGTAAGGCGCGTGGATGCGCGGCCCGCTAAAGCGGACCGCGATTGTTCGGCTTTATTTATTTCGCTCGGTGCGCGAGCTGCTAAAGCAGCTCGCGGGAAGTGTTATTACTACAAGTAGGGCGCGTGGGTGCGCGGCCCGCTAAAGCGGACCGCGATTTTTTTACTCATCAAGTAGACCTTCGGATTCTGGTCATCTTTTGCCAAAAAATTTGTTCGAGCACACCCCACCTATCTGCAATAACCTGGCCGTGCTCCTCATTCACAAAAGAAAAAGAAAAAAAAGAAAAAAAAAAAGAAAAAAAAGAAAAAAAGCAAATGTAAAATGAAAAAAAAGAAAAAGAAAAAAAGCCCTATGAACCTATCAAAATCAATGTCTTGCATAGTTCCCAACTTCTAGTCCCTTCAATATTCCCCATACATTTTGTATGGAAAAAAAAAAATCCGCCATCTTGAATTTTTTTCCTACTCACCAGGTAGACCTCCGGGTTTTGATCATCTTTTGTCGAGAAACCGCTCCTCCATCTTTTATAGTCTCCGAGAGAGAGACGGACAAAATTTGCCGCCATTTTTTTTCCGCCATTTTGGAATTTTTTTTCAACTCACTGGCAACTGCTTGAGGTTTCAAGTGACATTTGGTCGAGCACCCTCCACCTATCTACTATACCCTGGCCGTGCCCCTCGCCCGTCTCCGAACTCCTCACTCATCAGCTCTCTCCACCTTTCTCCGAGTCACATTCTTTGAGCTCTATACGACACCATGGGTGAAAAAAATTTTTTTCATACAAAATTTTACAGGAGAGGGGTCGGAAATTTGAGACGTCACAGCTCGGCCGCCATCTTGTTTTTTTAATTTTTTTCACTTTTTCTGTTAATCGTTTACTAATTTCTACAAAAATCCAAAATTTCAAAGAAATCGGTTGGAAAACAAAAGAGTTGCAAGAATCACGTCGGCCGCCATCTTGTTTTTCTGAAATGTCATAATTTTTCCCTACTCGAATCCCCCCCCCAAACACATCTCCCGAACATCATTATATCGATTTCCGTCTCCTTCTAGGAGAACAATCGTGTCAATCAGTCAGTCAGTGAGTCAGTGGTAATCGAGCTATATATATTATAACTAGCATTTGCTCGGTGCGCGAGCTGCTAAAGCAGCTCGCGGGAAGTGTTTTACTAAAAGTAAGGCGCGTGGGTGCGCGGCCCGCTAAAGCGGACCGCGATTGTTCGGCATTATTTATTTCGCTCGGTGCGCGAGCTGCTAAAGCAGCTCGCGGGAAGTGTTTTACTAAAAGTAAGGCGCGTGGGTGCGCGGCCCGCTAAAGCGGACCGCGATTGTTCGGCTTTATTTATTTCGCTCGGTGCGCGAGCTGCTAAAGCAGCTCGCGGGAAGTGTTATTACTACAAGTAGGGCGCGTGGGTGCGCGGCCCGCTAAAGCGGACCGCGATAGTTCGGCTTTAGTTATTTCGCTCGGTGCGCGAGCTGCTAAAGCAGCTCGCGGGAAGTGTTATTACTACAAGTAGGGCGCGTGGGTGAGCGGCCCGCTAAAGCGGACCGCGATTTTTTTACTCACCGAGTAGACCTTCGGATTCTGGTCATCTTTTGCCAAAAAATTTGTTCGAGCACACCCCACCTATCTGCAATAACCTGGCCGTGCTCCTCATTCACAAAATAAAAAGAAAAAAAAATAAAAAAAATGAAAAAAAAAGAAAAAAACAAATGTCAAATGAAAAAAAGAAAAAGAAAAAAAGCCCTATGAACCTATCAAAATCAATGTCTTGCATAGTTCCCAACTTCTAGTCCCATCAATATTCCCCATACATTTTGTATGGAGAAAAAAAAATCCGCCATCTTGAATTTTTTTCCTACTCACCAGGTAGACCTCCGGGTTTTGATCATCTTTTGTCGAGAAACCGCTCCTCCATCTTTTATAGTCTCCGAGAGAGAGACGGACAAAATTTGCCGCCATTTTTTTTCCGCCATTTTGGAATTTTTTTTCAACTCACTGGCAACTGCTCGAGGTTTCGAATGACATTTGGTCGAGCACCCTCCACCTATCTTCTATACCCTGGCCGTGCCCCTCGCCCGTCTCCGAACTCCTCACTCATCAGCTCTCTCCACCTTTCTCCGAGTCACATTCTTTGAGCTCTACACGACACCATGGGTGAAAAAAATTTTTTTCATACAAAATTTTACAGGAGAGGGGTCGGAAATTTGAGACGTCACAGCTCGGCCGCCATCTTGTTTTTTTTATTTTTTTCACTTTTTCTGTTAATCGTTTACTAATTTCTACAATAATCCAAAACTTCAAAGAAATCGGTTGGAAAACAAAAGAGTTGCAAGATTCACGTCGGCCGCCATCTTGTTTTTCCGAAATGTCATAATTTTTCCCAACTCGAATCCCCCACCCCAACATATCTCCCGAACATCATTATATCGATTTCCGTCTCCTTCTAGGAGAACAACCCTGTCAATCAGTGAGTGAGTCAGTGAGTGTGTCAGTGGTAATCGAGCTATATATATTATAACTAGCGTTTGCTCGGTGCGCGAGCTGCTAAAGCAGCTCGCGGGAAGTGTTGTTACTACAAGTAGGGCGCGTGGGTGCGCGGCCCGCTAAAGCGGACCGCGATTGTTCGGCTTTATTTATTTCGCTCGGTGCGCGAGCTGCTAAAGCAGCTCGCGGGAAGTGTTATTACTACAAGTAGGGCGCGTGGGTGCGCGGCCCGCTAAAGCGGACCGCGATTTTTTTACTCATCAAGTAGACCTTAGGATTCTGGTCATCTTTTGCCAAAAAATTTGTTCGAGCACACCCCACCTATCTGCAATAACCTGGCCGTGTTCCTCATTCACAAAAGAAAAAGAAAAAAAAAGAAAGAAAAAAAGAAAAAAAGCAAATGTAAAATGAAAAAAAAGAAAAAGAAAAAAAGCCCTATGAACCTATCAAAATCAATGTCTTGCATAGTTCCCAACTTCTAGTCCCTTCAATATTCCCCATACATTTTGTATGGGGGGAAAAAAAAATCCGCCATCTTGATTTTTTTTCCTACTCATCAGGTAGACCTCCGGGTTGTGATCATCTTTTATCGAGAAACCGCTCCTCCATCTTTTATAGTCTCCGAGAGAGAGACGGACAAAATTTGCCGCCATTTTTTTTCCGCCATTTTGGAATTTTTTTTCAACTCACTGGCAACTGCTCGAGGTTTCGAATGACATTTGGTCGAGCACCCTCCACCTATCTTCTATACCCTGGCCGTGCCCCTCGCCCGTCTCCGAACTCCTCACTCATCAGCTCTCTTCACCTTTCTCCGAGTCACATTCTTTGAGCTCTATACGACACCATGGGTGAAAAAAATTTTTTTCATACAAAATTTTACAGGAGAGGGGTGGAAATTTGAGACGTCATAGCTCGGCCGCCATCTTGTTTTTTTAATTTTTTTCACTTTTTCTGTTAATCGTTTACTAATTTCTACAATAATCCAAAACTTCAAAGAAATCGGTTGGAAAACAAAAGAGTTGCAAGATTCACGTCGGCCGCCATCTTGTTTTTCCGAAATGTCATAATTTTTCCCCACTCGAATCCCCCACCCGAACATATGTCCCCTACATCATTGTATCGTTTTTTGTCTCTTTCTAGGAGAACAATTATGTCAATGAGTGAGTGAGTCAGTGGTAATCGAGCTATATATATTACTAGCATTTGCTCGTTGCGCGAGCTGCTAAAGCAGCTCGCGGGAAGTGTACTCTTTTTTTGTAGCTCGCGGGAAGTGTACTAAAAGTAGGGCGCGTGGGTGCGCGGCCCGCTAAAGCGGACCGCGATTTTTTTACTCATCAAGTAGACCTTCGGATTCTGGTCATCTTTTGCCAAAAAATTTGTTCGAGCACACCCCACCTATCTGCAATAACCTGGCCGTGCTCCTCATTCACAAAAGAAAAAGAAAAAAAAGAAAAAAAGAAAAGAAAAAAAGAAGAAAAAAAGAAAATGAAAAATGAAAAAAAAGAAAAATAATAAAAAAAAGGAAAAAAGAAAGAAAAAAGAAAAAAAAAGAAAAAAGAAAAAGGAAAAAAGCAAATGAAAAATGAAAAAAAATAAAAAAAAATAAAAAAAAGAAAAAAGAAAAGAAAAAATAAGAAAATGAAAATGAAAAATGAAAAAAAAGGAAAAAAGAAAAAAACGAAAAAGAAAAGAAAAAAGTAAAAGCAAAAGAAAAAGAAAAAAAGAAAAGAGAAAAAAAAGAAAAAAAAAGAAAAATGAAGAAAAAGAAAAAAAAAGAAAAAAGAAACAAAAAGAAGAAAAAAAAACAATATTCGCCATATATTTCGCATGGAAAAAAAATCCGCCATCTTGTTTTTTTTCCTGATCATCAAGTAGACCTTTGGGTCTTCATCATCTGTTGCCAAGAAACTACTCTTCAATCTTGTATACTCTCCGAGATAGACACCAGAGAAAGTTTCTATGGCCGCCATCTTGAATCCGCCATTTTGGAGTTTTTTTTTTCAACTCCCTGCTAATTGGATGTGGTTTCCAGTAATTTTTGTTGGAGCACACCCCACCTAGTTGGTCGCGTGGATAGTTGGCAAAAAAACCACTCTTTCACCTTTTTTAACCCATTTCCAAAAAGGAGGAGGTTCTCAATTCGGCCAGTATATTTTTCTTTTTTAATTCTCCGAGATCTAAGACACCTATGAACCTATCAAAATCAATGTCTTGCATAGTTCCCAACTTCTAGTCCCTTCAATATTCCCCATACATTTCGTATGGGAAAAAAAAATCCGCCATCTTGAATTTTTTTCCTACTCACCAGGTAGACCTCCGGGTTTTGATCATCTTTTGTCGAGAAACCGCTCCTCCATCTTTTATAGTCTCCGAGAGAGAGACGGACAAAATTTGCCGCCATTTTTTTCCGCCATTTTGGAATTTTTTTTCAACTCACTGGCAACTGCTCGAGGTTTCGAATGACATTTGGTCGAGCACCCTCCACCTATCTACTATACCCTGGCCGTGCCCCTCGCCCGTCTCCGAACTCCTCACTCATCAGCTCTCTCCACCTTTCTCCGAGTCACATTCTTTGAGCTCTATACGACACCATGGGTGAAAAAAAATTTTTTCATACAAAATTTTACAGGAGAGGGGTCGAAAATTTGAGACGTCACAGCTCGGCCGCCATCTTGTTTTTTTAATTTTTTTCACTTTTTCTGTTAATCGTTTACTAATTTCTACAATAATCCAAAATTTCAAAGAAATCGGTTGGAAAACAAAAGAGTTGCAAGATTCACGTCGGCCGCCATCTTGTTTTTCCGAAATGTCATAATTTTCCCCAACTCGAATCCCCCGCCCAAACACATCTCCCGAACATCATTATATCGATTTCCGTCTCCTTCTAGGAGAACAACCCTGTCAATGAGTCAATCAGTCAGTGAATCAGTGAGTGGTAATCGAGCTATATATATTTTAATAACTAGTAGGGCGCGTGGGTGCGCGGCCCGCAAGCGGACCGCGGTTTTTCTATCGTCAAGTGGACTTTCAGGTCCTGATCATTTTCTATCAAATAACCACTCTTCCATCTTTTATACTCCGAGATAGATGTCGATGAAATTGGTATGGCCGCCATCTTGAATCCGCCATTTTGAATTTTTTTCAGCTCATTGCCAATTGGATGAGGTTTCGAATATTTTTTGTTTGAGCACCTCCCACCTATCTTCAATACACTGGCCGTGCTCCTCACCCACCTTCCAAACCCTCGATCATCATATCACATCATTTGTCAGAATGAGAATTCTTCTATAAAAACAAATTTTCAAAAGGAACCGTATCAATTTCTTGCTTAGTTCCCAACTTCTAGTCTCTTCGATATTCGCCATAATATATTTTGAAAAATAAATAAAAATTCGCCATAATAAATTGAGAAAAAAAAATTCCGCCATCTTGATTTCTTTTTCTGTTCATCAAGTAGACCTTCGGGTCTTGATCATCATTTGCCAAGAACCCACTCTTCCATCTTTTATACTCTCCGAGATAGACACCGACGAAATTTGTATGGCCGCCATCTTGAATCCGCCATTTTGGAATTTTTTTTCAACCCACTGGCAATTGGATGAGGTTTCGAGTGACTTTTGTTCGAGCACACCCCACCTATCTTCAATACCCTGGCCGTGCTCCTCACCCGTCTCCGAAATCCTCAAGCATCAGCTCTCTCCATATTTTTCCTCCGAATGAATTTTTGTCCTCTATACGAAACCATCAGTGAAAAAAAAATTTTTCATACAAAATTTTACAGGAGAGGTGATCAATCAGTGAGTCAGTGAGTGAATCAGCACGAGCAGCTATATATATATTAACTAGCGTTTGCTCGGTGCGCGAGCTGCTAAAGCAGCTCGCGGGAAGTGTTATTGCTCCAAGTAGGGCGCGTGGGTGGGTGCGCGGCCCGCTAAAGCGGACCGCGATTGTTCGGCATAATTTATTTCGCTCGGTGCGCGAGCTGCTAAAGCAGCTCGCGGGAAGTGTTATTACTACAAGTAGGGCGCGTGGGTGCGCGGCCCGCTAAAGCGGACCGCGATTTTTTTACTCATCAAGTAGCCCTTCGGATTCTGGTCATCTTTTGCCAAAAAATTTGTTCGAGCACACCCCACCTATCTGCAATAACCTGGCCGTGCTCCTCATTCACAAAAGAAAAAGAAAAAAAAATGAAAAAAAAGAAAAAAAAAATGAAAAATGAAAAAAAAGAAAAAGAAAAAAAGCCCTATGAACCTATCAAAATCAATGTCTTGCATAGTTCCCAACTTCTAGTCCCTTCAATATTCCCCATACATTTTGTATGTAAAAAAAAAAAATCCGCCATCTTGAATGTTTTTCCTACTCACCAGGTAGACCTCCGGGTTGTGATCACCTTTTGTCGAGAAACCGCTCCTCCATCTTTTATAGTCTCCGAGAGAGAGACGGACAAAATTTGCCGCCATTTTTTTTCCGCCATTTTGGAATTTTTTTTCAACTCACTGGCAACTGCTCGAGGTTTCGAATGACATTTGGTCGAGCACCCTCCACCTATCTTCTATACCCTGGCCGTGCCCCTCGCCCGTCTCCGAACTCCTCACTCATCAGCTCTCTCCACCTTTCTCCGAGTCACATTCTTTGAGCTCTATACGACACCATGGGTGAAAAAAATTTTTTTCATACAAAATTTTACAGGAGGGGTGGAAATTTGAGACGTCACAGCTCGGCCGCCATCTTGTTTTTTTTTAATTTTTTTCACTTTTTCTGTTAATCGTTTACTAATTTCTACAATAATCCAAAATTTCAAAGAAATCGGTTGGAAAACAAAAGAGTTGCAAGAATCACTTCGGCCGCCATCTTGTTTTTCCGAAATGTCATAATTTTTCCCCACTCGAATCCCCCACCCGGACATATCTCCCCTACATCATTGTATCGTTTTCTGTCTCTTTCTAGGAGAACAATCATGTCAATCAGTGAGTGAGTCAGTGAGTCAGTGGTAATCGAGCTATATATATTATAACTAGCATTTGCTCGGTGCGCGAGCTGCTAAAGCAGCTCGCGGGAAGTGTTATTGCTACAAGTAGGGCGCGTGGGTGCGCGGCCCGCTAAAGCGGACCGCGATTGTTCGGCTTTATTTATTTCGCTCGGTGCGCGAGCTGCTAAAGCAGCTCGCGGGAAGTGTTATTACTACAAGTACGGCGCGTGGGTGCGCGGCCCGCTAAAGCGGACCGCGATTTTTTTACTCATCAAGTAGCCCTTCGGATTCTGGTCATCTTTTGGCAAAAAATTTGTTCGAGCACACCCCACCTATCTGCAATAACCTGGCCGTGCTCCTCATTCACAAAAGAAAAAGAAAAAAAATGAAAAAAAAATGAAAAAAAAGAAAAAAAAGCAAATGTAAAATGAAAAAAAAGAAAAAGAAAAAAAGCCCTATGAACCTATCAAAATCAATGTCTTGCATAGTTCCCAACTTCTAGTCCCTTCAATATTCCCCATACATTTTGTATGGGGAAAAAAAAATCCGCCATCTTGAATTTTTTTCCTACGCACCAGGTAGACCTCCGGGTTTTGATCATCTTTTGTCGAGAAACCGCTCCTCCATCTTTTATAGTCTCCGAGAGAGAGACGGACAAAATTTGCCGCCATTTTTTTTCCGCCATTTTGGAATTTTTTTTCAACTCACTGGCAACTGCTCGAGGTTTCGAATGACATTTGGTCGAGCACCCTCCACCTATCTTCTATACCCTGGCCGTGCCCCTCACCCGTCTCCGAACTCCTCACTCATCAGCTCTCTCCACCTTTCTCCGAGTCACATTCTTTGAGCTCTATACGACACCATGGGTGAAAAAATTTTTTTCCATACAAAATTTTACAGGAGGGGTCGGAAATTTGAGACGTCACAGCTCGGCCGCCATCTTGTTTTTTTAATTTTTGTCACTTTTTCTGTTAATCGTTTACTAATTTCTACAATAATCCAAAACTTCAAAGAAATCGGTCGGAAAACAAAAGAGTTGCAAGATTCACGTCGGCCGCCATCTTGTTTTTCCGAAATGTCATAATTTTCCCCAACTCGAATCCCCCACCCGGACATATCTCCCCTACATCATTGTATCGTTTTTTGTCTCTTTCTAGGAGAACAATTGTGTCAATGAGTGAATCAGTCAGTGAGTCAGTGGTAATCGAGCTATATATATTATAACTAGCGTTTGCTCGGTGCGCGAGCTGCTAAAGCAGCTCGCGGGAAGTGTTTTACTAAAAGTAAGGCGCTTGGGTGCGCGGCCCGCTAAAGCGGACCGCGATTGTTCGGCTTTATTTATTTCGCTCGGTGCGCGAGCTGCTAAAGCAGCTCGCGGGAAGTGTTATTGCTACAAGTAGGGCGCGTGGGTGCGCGGCCCGCTAAAGCGGACCGCGATTGTTCGGCTTTATTTATTTCGCTCGGTGCGCGAGCTGCTAAAGCAGCTCGCGGGAAGGGTTATTACTACAAGTAGGGCGCGTGGTTGCGCGGCCCGCTAAAGCGGACCGCGATTTTTTTAACTCAACAAGTAGACCTTCGGATTCTGGTCATCTTTTGCCAAAAAATTTGTTCGAGCACACCCCACCTATCTGCAATAACCTGGCCGTGCTCCTCATTCACAAAAGAAAAAGAAAAAAAAAGAAAAAAAAAAAGAAAAAAAAAGAAAAAAAGCAAATGTAAAATGAAAAAAAAGAAAAAGAAAAAAGCCCTATGAACCTATCAAAATCAATGTCTTGCATAGTTCCCAACTACTAGTCCCTTCAATATTCCCCATACATTTTGTATGGGGGGGAAAAAAAATCCGCCATCTTGAATTTTTTTCCTACTCACCAGGTAGACCTCCGGGTTGTGATCATCTTTTGTCGAGAAACCGCTCCTCCATCTTTTATAGTCTCCGAGAGAGAGACGGACAAAATTTGCCGCCATTTTTTTTTCGCCATTTTGGAATTTTTTTTCAACTCACTGGCAACTGCTCGAGGTTTCGAATGACATTTGGTCGAGCACCCTCCACCTATCTTCTATACCCTGGCCGTGCCCCTCGCCCGTCTCCGAACTCCTCACTCATCAGCTCTCTCCACCTTTCTCCGAGTCACATTGTTTGAGCTCTATACGACACCATGGGTGAAAAAAATTTTTTTCATACAAAATTTTACAGGAGAGGGGTCGGAAATTTGAGACGTCACAGCTCGGCCGCCATCTTGTTTTTTTAATTTTTTTCACTTTTTCTGTTAATCGTTTACTAATTTCTACAATAATCCAAAATTTCAAAGAAATCGGTTGGAAAACAAAAGAGTTGCAAGAATCACGTCGGCCGCCATCTTGTTTTTCCGAAATGTCATAATTTTTCCCCACTCGAATCCCCCACCCGGACATATCTCCCCTACATCATTGTATCGTTTTTTGTCTCTTTCTAGGAGAACAACCCTGTCAATGAGTGAATCAGTCAGTGAGTGAATCAGTGGTAATCGAGCTATATATATTATAACTAGCGTTTGCTCGGTGCGCGAGCTGCTAAAGCAGCTCGCGGGAAGTGTTGTTACTACAAGTAGGGCGCGTGGGTGCGCGGCCCGCTAAAGCGGACCGCGATTGTTCGGCTATATTTATTCCGCTCGTTGCGCGAGCTGCTAAAGCAGCTCGCGGGAAGTGTTATTACTACAAGTAGGGCGCGTGGGTGCGCGGCCCGCTAAAGCGGACCGCGATTTTTTTACTCATCAAGTAGCCCTTCGGATTCTGGTCATCTTTTGCCAAAAAATTTGTTCGAGCACACCCCACCTATCTGCAATAACCTGGCCGTGCTCCTCATTCACAAAAGAAAAAAAAAAGAAAAAAAAGAAAAAAAGCAAATGTAAAATGAAAAAAAAGAAAAAGAAAAAAAGCCCTATGAACCTATCAAAATCAATGTCTTGCATAGTTCCCAACTTCTAGTCCCTTCAATATTCCCCATACATTTTGTATGTAAAAAAAAAAATCCGCCATCTTGAATTTTTTTCCTACTCACCAGGTAGACCTCCGGGTTTTGATCATCTTTTGTCGAGAAACCGCTCCTCCATCTTTTATAGTCTCCGAGAGAGAGACGGACAAAATTTGCCGCCATTTTTTTTCCGCCATTTTGGATTTTTTTTTCAACTCACTGGCAACTGCTCGAGGTTTCGAATGACATTTGGTCGAGCACCCTCCACCTATCTTCTATACCCTGGCCGTGCCCCTCGCCCGTCTCCGAACTCCTCACTCATCAGCTCTCTCCACCTTTCTCCGAGTCACATTCTTTGAGCTCTATACGACACCATGGGTGAAAAAAATTTTTTTCATACAAAATTATACAGGAGAGGGGTGGAAATTTGAGACGTCACAGCTCGGCCGCCATCTTGTTTTTTTAATTTTTTTCACTTTTTCTTTTAATCGTTTACTAATTTTTACAATAATCCAAAATTTCAAAGAAATCCGTTGGAAAACAAAAGAGTTGCAAGATTCACGTCGGCCGCCATCTTGTTTTTCCGAAATGTCATAATTTTTCCCCACTCGAATCCCCCACCCGAACATATCTCCCGAACATCATTGTATCGTTTTCTGTCTCTTTCTAGGAGAACAATCGTGTCAATCAGTCAGTGAGTCAGTGAGTGAGTGGTAATCGAGCTATATATATTATAACTAGTATTTCGCTCGGTGCGCGAGCTGCTAAAGCAGCTCGCGGGAAGTGTTTTACTAAAAGTAAGGCGCGTGGGTGCGCGGCCCGCTAAAGCGGACCGCGATTGTTCGGCTTTATTTATTTCGCTCGGTGCGCGAGCTGCTAAAGCAGCTCGCGGGAAGTGTTATTGCTACAAGTAGGGCGCGTGGGTGCGCGGCCCGCTAAAGCGGACCGCGATTGTACGGCTTTATTTATTTCGCTCGGTGCGCGAGCTGCTAAAGCAGCTCGCGGGAAGTGTTATTACTACAAGTAGGGCGCGTGGGTGCGCGGCCCACTAAAGCGGACCGCGATTTTTTTACTCATCAAGTAGACCTTCGGATTCTGGTCATCTTTTGCCAAAAAATTTGTTCGAGCACACCCCACCTATCTGCAATAACCTGGCCGTGCTCCTCATTCACAAAAGAAAAAGAAAAAAAAAGAAAAAAAATAAAAAAAGCAAATATAAAATGAAAAAAACGAAAAAGAAAAAAGCCCTATGAACCTATCAAAATCAATGTCTTGCATAGTTCCCAACTTCTAGTCCCTTCAATATTCCCCATACATTTTGTATGGGGGGAAAAAAAATCCGCCATCTTGAATTTTTTTCCTACTCACCAGGTAGACCTCCGGGTTGTGATCATCTTTTGTCGAGAAACCGCTCCTCCATCTCTTATAGTCTCCGAGAGAGAGACAGACAAAATTTGCCACCATTTTTTTCCGCCATTTTGGATTTTTTTTCAACTCACTGGCAACTGCTCGAGGTTTCGAATGACATTTGGTCGAGCACCCTCCACCTATCTTCTATACCCTGGCCGTGCCCCTCGCCCGTCTCCGAACTCCTCACTCATCAGCTCTCTCCACCTTTCTCCGAGTCACATTCTTTGAGCTCTATACGACACCATGGGTGAAAAAATTTTTTTCATACAAAATTTTACAGGAGAGGGGTGGAAATTTGAGACGTCACAGCTCGGCCGCCATCTTGTTTTTTTTAATTTTTTTCACTTTTTCTGTTAATCGTTTACTAATTTCTACAATAATCCAAAATTTCAAAGAAATCGGTTGGAAAACAAAAGAGTTGCAAGATTCACGTCGGAGCTGCTAAAGCAGCTCGCGGGAAGTGTTATTACTACAAGTAGGGCGCGTGGGTGCGCGGCCCGCTAAAGCGGACCGCGATTTTTTTACTCATCAAGTAGACCTTCGGATTCTGGTCATATTTTGCCAAAAAATTTGTTCGAGCACACCCCACCTATCTGCAATAACCTGGCCGTGCTCCTCATTCACAAAAGAAAAAGAAAAAAAAAGAAAAAAAAGAAAAAAAGCAAATGTAAAATGAAAAAAAGAAAAAGAAAAAAGCCCTATGAACCTATCAAAATCAATGTCTTGCATAGTTCCCAACTTCTAGTCCCTTCAATATTCACCATACATTTTGTATGGGGGAAAAAAAAAATCCGCCATCTTGAATTTTTTTCTACTCACCAGGTAGACCTCCGGGTTTTGATCATCTTTTGTGGACAAACCGCTCCTCCATCTTTTATAGTCTCCGAGAGAGAGGCGGACAAAATTTGCCGCCATTTTTTTTCCGCCATTTTGGAATTTTTTTTCAACTCACTGGCAACTGCTCGAAGTTTAGAATGACATTTGGTCGAGCACCCTCCACCTATCTTCTATACCCTGGCCGTGCCCCTCGCCCGTCTCCGAACTCCTCACTCATCAGCTCTCTCCACCTTTCTCCGAGTCACATTCTTTGAGCTCTATACGACACCATGGGTGAAAAAAATTTTTTTCATACAAAATTTTACAGGAGAGGGGTGGAAATTTGAGACGTCACAGCTCGGCCGCCATCTTGTTTTTTTAATTTTTTTCACTTTTTCTGTTAATCGTTTACTAATTTCTACAATAATCCAAAATTTCAAAGAAATCGGTTGGAAAACAAAAGAGTTGCAAGATTCACGTCGGCCGCCATCTTGTTTTTCCGAAATGTCATAATTTTTCCCTACTCGAATCCCCCACCCGGACATATCTCCCCTACATCATTGTATCGTTTTCTGTCTCTTTCTAGGAGAACAATCGTGTCAATCAGTGAGTGAGTCAGTGAGTGGTAATCGAGCTATATATATTATAACTAGCGTTTGCTCGGTGCGCGAGCTGCTAAAGCAGCTCGCGGGAAGTGTTATTACTAAAAGTAAGGCGCGTGGGTGCGCGGCCCACTAAAGCGGACCGCGATTTTTTTACTCATCAAGTAGACCTTCGGATTCTGGTCATCTTTTGGCAAAAAATTTGTTCGAGCACACCCCACCTATCTGCAATAACCTGGCCGTGCTCCTCATTCACAAAAGAAAAAGAAAAAAAAAGAAAAAAGAAAAAAAAAGAAGAAAGAAAAAAGAAAATGAAAAACGAAAAAAAAAAGAAAAATAATAAAAAAAAGGAAAAAAGAAAGAAAAAAAGAAAAAAAAGAAAAAAAAGAAAAACGAAAAAGAAAAAAAAGCAAATAAATGAAAAATGAAAAAAAGAAAAATGAAGAAAAATGAAGAAAAGAAAAAAGAAACAAAAAGAAGAAAAAAAAAGAAAAGAAAAATCAATATTCGCCATATATTTCGCATGGGGAAAAAAATCCGCCATCTTGAATTTTTTTTCCTACTCACCAGGTAGACCTCCGGGTTTTGATCATCTTTTGTCAAAAAACCGCTCCTCCATCTTTTATAGTCTCCGAGAGAGAGATGGACGAAATTTGCCGCCATCTTTTTTCCGCCATTTTGGAATTTTTTTTCAACTCACTGGCAACTGCTCGAGGTTTCGAATGACATTTGGTCGAGCACCCTCCACCTATCTTCTATACCCTGGCCGTGCCCCTCGCCCGTCTCCGAACTCCTCACTCATCAGCTCTCTCCACCTTTCTCCGAGTCACATTCTTTGAGCTCTATACGACACCATGGTACAAGTAGGGCGCGTGGGTGCGCGGCCCGCTAAAGCGGACCGCGATTGTTCGGCTTTATTTATTTCGCTCGGTGCGAATCGCGGCCCGCTAAAGCGGACCGCGATTTTTTTACTCATCAAGTAGACCTTCGGATTCTGGTCATCTTTTGGCAAAAAATTTGTTCGAGCACACCCCACCTATCTGCAATAACCTGGCCGTGCTCCTCATTCACAAAAGAAAAAGAAAAAAAAAAGAAAAAAGAAAAAAAAAGAAGAAAGAAAAAAGAAAATGAAAAACGAAAAAAAAAAGAAAAATAATAAAAAAAAGGAAAAAAGAAAGAAAAAAGAAAAAAAAGAAAAACGAAAAAGAAAAAAAAGCAAATAAATGAAAAATGAAAAAAAGAAAAATGAAGAAAAATGAAGAAAAGAAAAAAGAAACAAAAAGAAGAAAAAAAAAGAAGAGAAAAATCAATATTCGCCATATATTTCGCATGGGGAAAAAAATCCGCCATCTTGAATTTTTATCTGTTCATCAGGTGGACCTTCGGTTCTTTATCATCTGTCGCCAAGAAACCACTCTTCCATCTTTTATACTCTCCGAGATAGACACCCAGAGAAAGTTTCTATGGCCGCCATCTTGAATCCGCCATTTTGGAGTTTTTTTTTCAACTCCCTGCTAATTGGATGTGGTTTCGAGTAATTTTTGTTGGAGCACACCCCACCTAGTTGGTCGCGTGGATAGTTGGCAGAAGAACCACTCTTTCACCTTTTTTAACCCATTTCCAAAAAGGAGGAGGTTCTCAATTCGGCCAGTATATTTTTCTTTTTTAATTCTCCGAGATCTAAGACACCTATGAACCTATCAAAATCAATGTCTTGCATAGTTCCCAACTTCTAGTCCCTTCAATATTCCCCATACATTTTGTATGGAAAAAAAAAATCCGCCATCTTGAATTTTTTTCCTACTCACCAGGTAGACCTCCGGGTTTTGATCATCTTTTGTCGAGAAACCGCTCCTCCATCTTTTATAGTCTCCGAGAGAGAGACGGACAAAATTTGCCGCCATTTTTTTTCCGCCATTTTGGAATTTTTTTTCAACTCACTGGCAACTGCTCGAGGTTTCGAATGACATTTGGTCGAGCACCCTCCACCTATCTTCTATACCCTGGCCCTGCCCCTCGCCCGTCTCCGAACTCCTCACTCATCAGCTCTCTCCACCTTTCTCCGAGTCACATTCTTTGAGCTCTATACGACACCATGGGTGAAAAAAATTTTTTTCATACAAAATTTTACAGGGAGGGGTCGGAAATTTGAGACGTCACAGCTCGGCCGCCATCTTGTTTTTTTAATTTTTTTCACTTTTTCTGTTAATCGTTTACTAATTTCTACAATAATCCAAAATTTCAAAGAAATCGGTTGGAAAACAAAAGAGTTGCAAGAATCACGTTGGCCGCCATCTTGTTTTTTCGAAATATCATAATTTTTCCCCACTCGAATTCCCCACCCGAACATATCTCCCGTACATCATTGTATCGTTTTTTGTCTCTTTCTAGGAGAACAATTATGTCAATCAGTCAGTGAGTCAGTGGTAATCGAGCTATATATATTATAATTAATAATTAATATATCCAAAAAATACCTTCTACTAATTTCGGTAAGTACTTAGGAGTAAAATACTGAACGTGATCTTGTGTGGTTGCGTGCTTATTATTTCACTTTACTCCACTTTAACACCTTTTCAACATTTTACCCAAGGTTTACCACCGAACTCGTTTTTATTTTGCTTGTAAGTAAAATCAAAAATGACCGATGTCCGGCACAGAGTTGAACTTGACGTGCGTGTTTACGCGGCAAGTTTGAAATATGATACTTTATTCTTTTATCTTATCGTACGGACCCCGAAATTTATTTTAAAATTAATCTTATAATTAATCATTTATATTAAACTAAATTGCTTGAACATTTAAACATTTTACCACATAAATTAGCAAATGCAACGACTACAGTCTATATTATGTAAATTCAATATACTCTATGACCATAGATCACTATATTAGTTAGTAGTCTATGCTCTATGACCAAATAAAGCTTTAGCGTCAAAGTTTCAAACATTCATAAACACACCATAGACACCATTTTCTAATTTTTACGTCCGGTTCAACTAATTAATAACTCAATTGATCAACTTTCATTTATCTAAAAATAGCATTAAAATGATTTTGCATTCGTAATATCTGTGTAAAAGTTCAAAATATTCCCATCATAATATTATTACGTGACCAATATCAATTTTATAAGAAAATAGCTCATTTTACTATAAAATAGTTATAATTTGACGATATTAGTTTCGTTAGTGAATGATAGATGGCGTTGAGAGTAACAAGTTGCAACAAACATAAATTATATTTTGAGTTCTTTAAATTGGCAAATATTTGATTTGTAACTATCCCAGCATCTCCACCATGTCGTCGCCTCTGTTGGGGATTAAGACTGACAACTAAGTCTTAAGACGGCGATGCGGAATGCCCGTGTTCTATATTAATTATTATGAATACGTTATTGCAACATGTTATTCTCACCTCCAATCCTGTCACTAGGGAGTGAACAGTGTACCAGCAGCTCCAAGCCACTGCCCTCAACTGTCCGACAAGCTATAGCTTCACCATCTGTAATATTTAATTTCAGCTATGATTCCCACTGAAATCATTAAGTGCCTAAAGCTTGTCCCTGTATAACACCATTGTACTTTTGTGTTGTTTACTTTACTGTCATAGGTATAATCTATATACCGTTAAGAGCATAAGAGCGATCGTTCACTGTTGTCTCAGTAACTGGTGTCAGAACCCTCGATCCTGACCCACCAGCACCGAATCAAGGACTTAGTATGTTCGTTACCACGGCAAGTCACCCTCGGGTACAATACCGCCCTCGCGATGCAGGTTTACCTCTACACCGCCTGAGGTCGTCCTAAACTACCGGTAGTTGTCCAAGCGTCTGGTTGGACGAGCTCACGCCTGTTGCGGCTGAGGAATAGTCATGATCAGCTCACATGGCACTGCGGTACGCAGTAAGTCAGTTCGTAAATCTCATTATATAAAGAAGCTTTCGACATTAACAAGCAAACTTTGGGCACTTAACTTATTATCATTGGCCTGGATGTTACTGCCCGTTGACCACCGTTCAGCTTCTAGCACTATTCACTGACTTTATAATTTACTAAGATACTAATTGAACCATTTGGCGCATTTGGCTGCCATATATTTTACAAGTTCAAACCTGACTTCAAAGGAGAAACCAAAGACTAATACTCACTATAGATCATAGATAATATCAGTGTTGTTATGTACAATATTTACATTCGCGGACGTGCCGCGACAACATTCTTTGAAGACATGTTTTTATTTAGTGTATCTTTATGATGACCACAACGCGGAGAGTCTTGAATACAGGTAACAGGATGGGCGGAAGATGGACCAGGCTCTTCTAATATCTCTCTTTCCACAAGAGAAGTATTGCATGAGTTGTCTTCAATGTCAGTTACGTTATCAATATACGTTTGATCCCTTGATATATCGAAGTTCCGAATTTTTTCCTCAGTAATTAAGGCACGAGCTTTATTAATATATTCGGCATGTTTTTGCCTCAAATCAGGATGCTTTGCCATAAATCCGTCAAACCAGGATCTTGAAGGTCTATTATTTATAAACGGTGTGTTAATTTGGCCTTTTACTACTATTTTCTTTACAGAATCTAGTAAACCTTCCTTGTTGATAGGAAACCCAGCACGAGCGCAATCTTTGATCCATACGACAAGTTCATTCTCTATTTCACTTCCAAAAACTGCCTGGGGTCCTGTCCAGAAGTTTCAGGTGCTTTTCCAGAAATTTTATGTCGCAAAGTCGTTCGAGGTACATTAAAATCTCTACTAGCAGTGGAAACGGGCATCCCATTCTTAATTGCGTTCAACGCTAAAGTAATTTTATGCGGTGAGTACTGAAATAATTTTCTTTTCGCGACATCTATTTTGTTACTATTTGATTTTGGTGAAGGCATTTTATTGCATCTCTGAAAATGAAAAAAAAGCCGCGATAAAATATAAATGGCCAGAAGTGGGGTGTCTATGTACACCAGTTTTGGCCAGCCATGTGGCCAAAGATGGAGGAATTCATAATTTTGTCTTCATTAGTGGCCACCTTCTCATAACCTCACTTCAGAAACATATGGCGACAAAATAACTTTAGTTCCACTTAGACAATATATTCTTCATGTAGTATTAACATAAACATCCAAAAAATAAGCAAAGATTTAAAAAATAAAAACTGATTACTCACCCGCTCGCCTTAGCCTTTTTGTTAAGATCTTAACAATTTCACGCTCAACTAAAAAGAATGACTTGTTGCATCGAAGTGAAGTTTGACACATCAAAGTTGTCAACGGTATCAGTGTTGCCAATATTCAATATTTTAAATACTGTACATCACAGAGTAATTTATTTGTCTATGCCTTAGTTATAAAATATTTGAAGGCCCCAATGGCCACAAAGGGGTCGATGGCCACAACCGGGTCACCTGTCCTAAGTAGATTTTAAAATAAAACCATATTTTTTAAATTATGGACCTTTTTTTTATGTTCCGCTAAATATGCCGGCGAGTTTAGTTTGTTTTGTTAGTCAATAGATAATTTGTAGGGTAAGGTGTCCAACAGTGAACCATAAAAAAGTTAAACACTCATAACTCTAAAGTTTATTAATATAACATTGTGTTTTTTGGTTCAGCTGTTGCGTAATATATTTGACTGTTACTCTTTTTATCTATTTATGAAAAAAGATTGACAAGAAAAGTCTAACAAAGAGTATTTTAAAAAATGGGAATTGGCTCACTGTGTCCACTTGTTGGGACACACTGAACCAGGGTGTTGGTGAACATTGAACCGGGGAGTACACAGTGAACCCGACCAATGAACTCACTAATATGAATCTTTGATTTAGGTATTTATTAGCGTAGCTATGTAAGATAAATAAAAATACAATATTTTTATATAAGTATGTTAATATTATCTTTTATCAACAAAGTTATCATTTGTGGTAACATATATTAATTAATAGAGATCAGACGTCAAATCAACATTACCTACTTTATAATAAAATTTTAAAATTATGTTAAAATAAAATAAGAGACAACACTTCGTTCATAACTAATTATTGAGATCTGTTAATAAGCCTCTACACATTACCTTACAGGATATTAGGCAAATATTCAGTCTTAATCACTGTAACATTTAATAGAATTAAGTAACAACAATTACATGACAATCAAAAGGGGAAACGTAAATTCGACAGGTTCACGGGGAATTTATACGTCGCTTTACGACGTCTACTACCTTGAACCTTCGGATTAGGTAAAATGTATTTTATTTCTGTGGCTGATACTCCAGCTAGATCTGGCTCAATTGGCTCAGCAAATTTATTTTGAACTTTGCTTTTTAATTTAAGATATGAAACGAAATAATCGTAGTCAGGTTCATTGGATATTTCCAATATTTTAGCAACATAGTAGCATTTATTATTCTTCTTTTGAGTTTTCAGCATCACGATCACGTAATCTCCTACGTTGGGATTGCGAGGCAGAGGTAAAGTCATCGTCCAAAATAATTTCGTCATCTTCGCTGTCAGAGAGAAATTGATCACCTCCAGAGGATGAGCCACTAGCGTGAAAAGACTCGTGGACACTATCTTCGTCCTCTGAATCTATTTTCGCTTTCACAGGTTTCCTTTTTTGGGTAAATAAATCTGCTTTTTTAACTTTCTTTACGCCTTTCAATTTCTTCTCTGCTATTATCTGTTTTTCCGGCGTATCTGTGGCAATCATACTTCTGCCTAAGATTCTACGTCTTTTTATCTTTCTCGGACCAGCTTTCAGAGGGGGACGAAATACTTTTGGCGAAACAAAACTATCCATTTCCTTAGAAGTCGACGGTTTTTGTGACATGTGTTTCAACGTTTGGTTTGAAGAAAACATTCGTCGAACTTCTGGCGATGAGATCTTTTCACTGGATAATTGATCGCAATTCCGTAAAGTTGAATCTGGATTTTGAATTTGCTGCGATGACGAATCTATCAAAATAGAAGGTGAGACAGGATCTTCTTCTAGATCAGTCTCGACGTCTGTTTCATGGTTTGGGTTTTCATTTTCATTTAATTCTGGTTTTATGTTGTCATTTCTAATGTCTGGTTCTGGTCGATCCGATACGGAACTTGGCAAGAAATCTTGCTCTGAGAATACGTCCTCATTATATGGTAAGATACCGCATTTCCTAAAAGCATTGGTGATGTTGACTGGAGTCATTGCTTTTAAATATGCTTGGCCAACACATTCAGCAACCTGATAGATAGTGAGCGCATGACCTGGGTTTCTAAGAAGCCAAGAGTCAACAGCAGAGTTGTAGTAGGTTTTAAATGGACCGTTCAAGCCTACATCTAATGGCTGAAGTCTCCCTGTGGTGTGCGGTGGCAAAGTAAGTATAGTGACTCCGTTTGATTTTGCCAAGTCTAAGGCCTCTAACGATAAATGGCTCTCGTGATTATCTAGAATCATCAAAGCTGGGTTGTCTTTTGAGGCAGCAGTGTTTTTAATGAAGTGTCTTATAACTTCAACAAAGATTTCCGAATTCATCCACCCTGAAGGGGTTGCTAACCCAAGGGTACCAGGGTACAAGGTACAAGGGTACCAAAAATATCAGCCTCATATGATTAATGGTGCTCCCATTAATCATATGAGGCTGATATTTTTTTCTTGGAAAAACCAGGACTGGTGGTAATGCTACGCCAGCAGCCGAAATTATGCAGCATGTGGTTACTAATACTCCTCTCTCACCACTTGTTACTTTGCAAACATTTGATCCTTTTAGAGCCAAGACTTTTTGCGGTCGTTTGACAGTCGTAGTCGATGTTTCATCGAGATTGTAGACACGAGTTCCGTTACCAAAATCAGGACAGCGCTGCATGGCTTCCTTTAACTTATTAAAAAATGTTTGGATATTTGTTTTATTAAATGCAGATGCGCGAGCAAGGCTGCAAACTTCTGGTTTTTTTAATGTTAGTTCCGGGTGTCTATTTCTAAACGACCTTAACCACTCTTTTCCAGCTATATTGTTCTCCTTCCAACTCTCAGGCATTTTCAAATTATTAATCGCAGCCGTTTGGTAAGCCACTCGACGAACCTCTTTAGCAGACAGACCGTAAAACAAGTTGGCACATTCTAAAATATATTGTTTCAACACATTTTCCTGATTCGGGGTAAAAACTGCATTAACTTCATATTTAGGGATCAAGTTTGTAAATATTTTTTTTTATATTTCTCTATATAACGGCGAAGAGTTGGATAGGGTATATTCGTTAGCTTCGCTGTCTTACGAATTGTCTCTCCATCGAGGACAAGTTTAATAGCTTTTAACATATCGTCTTCGGTATGACGTCCAATTGATCTTATAGATTTTTTAGTTCGACCCATTCTGGAAAAAATAATACAATTCTGATTTTAAGTGCGAATATAAAATAAACCTTAGGCACCGGTTCAGTGCGTACATACGTCTTTTAGAGGTCGGACACAGTGAATCAGTGGCTCACTGTGCATGCCGAGTTGGTGGATCACTGTGTACCACACGCACTTCAAATGATTTTAGGTTTTGTAAAATAAAACCTAACAAGTTACAGTTGTGAGTGTTAATCTAACTAAACGATGCAAAGATATCAGTATAGGATTAAAACAAAATATGACGCTGAAATGTTCTAATAGTATAATTTAAACAAAAATTTACTAGCCGGCTCACAGTTGGACACACACTACAAAATAAATAAGTAGAATTTTTTGTTGGTTGTTATGAAAAGGATGTGAAGAGAGATAGAATAGCTGCATCAACCACAAATAAAATAATTTCAGTATTAAAATGTATCCTTATTATAATATAATTTGAATAAAGGTGGAAACTTTAAAAGGTTTAGTTTTTTAGTTTTAATTCAGTCCCTAACCCTCAAAATAAGTAACGCGAGTTTCCTTGCGAAATAAATTGCCAATTTGTATTATTTTCGAAGACTAGTTAATAATTGACGGAGCGAAGCGAAGGTCTCCGAGTCTACTTGAGTGAATTTGGACTTGTCCGTCCGTCCGTCCGTCCGTCCGTCCGTCTGTCACAGCCTTATAACTTCTGAATTACTGAACGTAATTACTTCAAATTTAGATATAATGTGTAAACCGATGGCCTCCAGCTGAAAATGGCTTAAAAAGCTATAAAAATCTTTATTTTAAGGGGGCTCTCACAGAAACGAATGCGAAGTAAAATATTTTTTTTTTCATAGGGTTGCTGTATATCATTTTAAAGATAATTTGGAACAGAGTATAAAAGTATTTTTTTTTATTTTTTTTCCTAAAATTTACGTAATGGGAGGCTCTCAAAGTGGAGATTATATTTGACCTCAGAAGTCACGATCGCTTGAAACTTTTATAATTATTAGCGTTATATCATGTACTTGAACAACAAATACTAAAATTAGATAAATAGGAAACTAAATTATATTTAATTTTTAATGAGCTGCAGTATTTTTATCAGAACTTCACAATGATGTCAATAGATGGCGCTCTCATCTCATTGCAAACGCAGCAGAAGTAATAATCATCATCATTAGCAACCCATCAACGGCTCACTACTGAGCGCAGGTCTCCTCTCAGAGAAGGGTTATAGGCCATAGTCCACCACGCGGGCCCAATGCGAATTGGCGGACTTCACACACCTTCAAGAACATTATGAAGAACTCTCAGGTGTGCAGGTTTCCTCACGATGTTTTCCTTCACCGTTGAAGCAAGTGATATTTAATTGCTTAAACGCACTTGGCTCCGAAAAGTCAGAGGTGCGTACCCGGGATCGAACTTGCGACCCCCCGAATAATAGGAGACCACAGTCCTAACCACTAGGCTATCACTGCTTCTACTACGAATTACGCTTCTTCTACGAAGTACTAATACATTAACTTAATAATCAATTAATTAAAATTATTATATATTTAAATATCAAACATCAATAAAACTGAAGTTTTGTGCATTTGTTGTTTTTGCATGTTTTCTGATCGTGTCGATAGACGACGCTGTGAACAAATAATTTTTGAATGTTCCAAAAAGCTATACCTAGGTACCTACCTATTGATGCCTGATTTCACTACAGTTCCCTAACCTTTATGGGCTGCCTAAGTTAAGTTAGGTGTCGCTTTCTGTCAACTTTATTATTACGAACCTCTACGAGACAACTAATAGTCCATTGATAAGTTACATTTGGGGTTGCGTTTTTTAGAGGACGCAATTTTATTTTTTTGATGTGTAGGGAGGGTCAGAGTAAAGCTAAAACCAAGTTTGTGGGGTCGCCACCCTTGTACCACGGCCGCCATCCTGAAAATAGGGGTTGAAATGGTTTTTACGATATATCTCTTAAACTATTAATCTGATAAAAGAATTTGCTAATATTTTTTGTTGCAAATTAAATTCTCTACAACTTTGGTCCAGTAGGTATCTTTTTGCCGTAGAACTTTATATAAAAAAGTTATAAGCGAGAATGTTCAGAATTTCGAGAAACAATAACATTACGGTAGTAAATATCATTCGTCTATGACAATATCTGATGACACATTATTAGTACACACGTATAATATAATTACCTATGTATAGTTAAGAGTACTGAAAAATAGTACTCACTTTGGAGCGCTGTAAAACCGTAGCTATTGACTTAATGAAAAAATGTTGCGTATAAAAGTTGTTCCTCAAAAAACGATCTACAAAAATGGTCTGACATCATTTTTTCTTAAAATGATTAAAAAAAAGTTATATCGAAAAATATAAATTTTTTCTCGAATTTCTGAACATTTTCGCTTACTTATAACTTTTTTATTTATAGTTCTACGACAAAAAGTTACTGGACCAAAGTTGTAGAGAATTTAATTTGCAACAGTTTAAGAGATATAGGTATCGTAAAAATCATTTCAACCCCTATTTTCAAGATGGCGGCCGTGGGACAAGGGTGGCGACCCCACAAACTTGGTTTTAGCTTTACACTGGCCCCCCCCCCTACACATCAAAAAATAAAATTGCGTCCTCTAAAAAACGCAAGGTAAGGCCTAAAAAATGTAACAGTTAACATTTCCAATGGACTATAAAGGTGAAAATGACATTGGGATGTAAGGATTGTATTTAGGGGCTACCTACGTTAAGAGACTTCTACTTAGGGGGATAATTTAGGTATGGTATATAATAATGTCAATTTTGATCGTCATGTGTCTATTGAATGAATAAGTAATAACATAACCGTAACCGCGAGGTCTCAGTTCGGGGCGAACCACTACACTAGTATAAATTGGTGATTTATTTTGGAAGGAGCTCGAATTTATTAATTTCCTGTTTTTAGAGACCTTTCAAAACTTCGCGCCAAAATGAAATTACCAAAGGGTCCCACAAGCAGCGCTAGTAGTCTTTGTAACCACCTTTTTAGGGTTCCGTACCAAAATGGTAAAAATGGAACCCTTATGGTGAGACTTTCTCCGTCCGTCCGTCCGTCTGTCACAGTATATTATTTCAGTAACTATTAAGCTATCGACATGAAATTTTACCGAGTGGGGTATCATATGAAAGGCCTTTACTTGTGCATTCTAAAACTTTTTTATTTATTTCTATATATAATAGTTTTTGATTAATCGGCCAAAATGTCGAAAAAAATACCGTTCCCCCCCCCCTTATCTCCGAAGTTTACCAATCGAAAAATTTAAAATAATTATGGTCAATAGAGGTTTATGTATATTTTACATGAAAAATAAAATCAACGTGAAAATTATTTTAGTTTAATTAAAAAAGGGGGAAAATCAGGGGTTTGAAATTTCAAAGTAAGATAATTATACCGAGTGGGGTATCATATTATGAAAGGCCTTTACTTGTGCATTCTAAAGCAGTTTTTTATTTATTTCTATATATAATAGCTTTTGAGTAATCGGCCAAAATGTCGAACAAAATACCGTTCCCCCCCTTATCTCCAGCACGGGTCGTCTTCGCTGGCCGTGGCCAGCGGAGGGTGCGGGCTTCGAGGCAGGGCCTCATTACCCGGGCGGGGCGCGGGGAAGAGCACTTCCCCGGTGATGGTTTTTCAGCCGTCTGGGCAATTAGGTCCATGGCGGCTGAGACTCCTTTTCCGTTATGGGTAGGGGCCTTGCGGTTGAGTGTAAGTCCAGTGGCTCCGCTCGCTGGCGGGCAAGATTGCCGCCGCGAGCGGAGCGGTGTCGGGTCCAGTGGGTGGTCCCGCGCTACGGGCGATAGAGTCGCTGCCGTGCGCGGGACCGGTGTTGGTCCGGGGGCCCCGCGTCGCAGGCGGGCAAGTCGCCGCCGCGAGCGGAGCGGTGTCGTGTTCGGTGTGGGGCCCCGCGCTACTGACGAAAGGGTCGTCATCGAGCGCGGGGCCAGTGTATCGCCAGGGGCCTCGCGTCGCTGGCGGGCAGATAGCCGCCGCGAGCGGGGCGATGTCAAGTCCGGTGGTAGGCTCCGCGCTACGGGCGAGTGAGTCGCCGTCGTGCGCGGAGCAGGTGTCAGGTCCGATGGGTCTCGCGTCGTCGTCGTCACCGTCGTCGTCGCTATGGTCGCCTGCGTGCCTCCTCGGTGATGGCGATCGCAGGAGCTCTCGAGGTAATGGACGCCCGGTCGATGGTCGGCTGGCTAGCGGTGCGATGCCGTGGAGGTGCTCGTACGGTCCGTTGTCGGCGCTGGCGAACATGCGCCGCGCCAGTGTACGGACGTACTCCTCCACGGTGGGCGTCTTGAGGTCGCGATGGATGACGTCGTTCCTCACGTACCTCGGAGCTCCAACGATCAGACGGAGGCACTTGTTTTGTTGGACCTGTAGGCGGCGCTTCTGGTATGCTGAGCAGAACGCATACCAGGCTGGGGCCGCGTACGTCAGTCTAGAGCGGACATAGGCTCCATAGATGAGGAGCTTGGTCTTCGGCGATAAGCTTGAGGTGAAGACTTGGTGTAGCATCGACAGTGCCGCCTTAGCCTGACTCACCACGTGATTGACCATGGGAATCAGGTTCAGGCTGAGGTCGATGCGGCACCCCAAGTAGCACACCGAAGTTTGCCACTCTATGTCCTGCCCTCGGAGTCAGAGCTGACGTATAGGCTTCCGGATGCCGAACAGGATCGCGGCCGTCTTCCCCACGTTGACGGCCATCCTCCACTTGTCCAGCCACTCCGGAAGCAGGTCCAACAGGCGCTGCATCTTGTTGCAGGCGACGATCTGGTGGTGCGACGACGCGAGATACGCGCTGTCGTCGGCGTAGAGCGACAACAGCACGTCTTCCTCCCCCTCGCGCAGGTGTCCGGCGAGGGTAGGGATGTCGTCGGTGTACAACGCGTCCAGGCACGGAGAGAGGCAGCTGCCTTGAGGCACTCCGGCACGGATGGGGCGCGGCTGGGAGTCCGCGCCCTCCACGGAGACGTGGAAGGACCGCCTGTCCAGGAAGGAAGCCACCAGCCGCACGATCGCTGGTGGTAGGTCGGTTGAGAGGAGCTTCGCCAGGAGTCCGGTGTGCCATACACGGTCGAAGGCCTTCTCGATATCGAGAAAGACCCCGACGGTGCAATGGCCCTTGTTCTTCTCACTGGCGATGTGGTGAAGTCCTCTCGCCAACTGGAGCGTCGTGGAGTGGTTGCTGCGAAAGCCGAACTGCTCATCCCGCATACGGATGTACGGGGTGAGCCTTCGCAGCAACAGACGCTCGAACAGCTTGGCGATGTGCGGCAGTAAGGTGATGGGGCGGTAGCTTCCTGGGAGGCGGCGGTTTCCTGGGAGGCGGCGGTCCTTGCCCGGTTTGGGGATGGTGATGACCTTCCCCCTCTTCCAGGTCTCCGGAAAGTGTGCCGTGCGGAGTATGCCATTGAAGAGCCTCGCTAGCGCGAGGGCTCTCTTGGCAGCTGCTGAAGTGCGGCGATCGGAATTCCGTCGTAGCCTGCCGCCTTCCGTTTGGGGAGACGGATGACGGATTTCCTCAGCTCAGACGGGGAGATGAACTCGTCCCCCCGGAGCGGAGGAGTCTGGGCCGACAGGAATTCCCGCACTTGATGGTCGAGCTCTGTGTGGTGCCTGTGCGCGTTGTCGTTGGCCGGTGGGTTGGGGGTGAACTGCACCTCCATATACTCCGCCATGATCTCAGCTCGGTCATGCGCGGAGTATCTTCGCCTACCCTGGTTGTCTAGCAGAGGGTAGACGGGTGAGTCTGATCCGGTGAGGGTCTTGCACAGGTGGTACAGCGTTGTTTCGGACTCGGCTGCCGCGTCGATGGTCTTCTCCCAGTCATCATCTTCGCGGGCGCCGAGTGCTAGCCTCACTTCCTGTACAAGGCGGTTGAGGTCACGCTTGACAGTCGGACAGCGAGTGCGCGCCCATAGCTTGCGCAGGGCGCGCTTCCTCCTCAGCATGTCGCGGAGCGAGCTCGAAAGCAGGTCTCGTCGCCCAGTGGGAGGCATGGTGGTGGTGGCCTCCTGTTTGGCCGTCTGGATGGCCGCCGTGATGGTGTTGGCGGCCCGGTCAACGTCCACTGGGTTCGAGATGGGGCCTGCGAGCTCCAGCTCCGACAGCGCGACAGCGAACTTCTCCCAGTTGGTTTTGGCTCTGGGAGGACGCGGTATGGTGAAGTCGCGCTGGAGGTTGAGCGTGACCAGGATCGGCAGGTGTTCAGTGTCGAGGTCATAGAGTGGCTCGACACTGATGGGGTGGTCAATCCGGTAGTGCAGCACGATGTCCAGGACGTCCGGGTGGTAGTGAGGGTTAGATGGTATATTGGTCGGTGCTCCTGGACCCAATATACCGTACTGGTGGCGCTCGCTGTCCTCGAGTAAAGCCCTTCCGGCCGGGGTGATGACGCGCGAGCCCCAGGCTTGGTGCTTCGCGTTAAGATCACCCACGACTAGTGTGGGGGCATGCGACTCGAGGAGTGTGTGGACGTCGGTGCTGCAGAAAGTCGTGGCAGGTGGTCGGTAGGCGGCATACAGGAGGAGCTCCTCTTCACCGGCGTGAACACGCACTCCCTGCGTACGCAGGGATGTGTATGGTGCGTGTTCAACTTCTTCATGTACTATGTCCCTCCGCACCAGGGCCGCCGTTCCTCTGAAGGCGTGACCCCGGGGAGAGACTTCGTCGCGCCGGTACACGAAGAAGTTCGGGATACGGAGCTCGACGTGTTCCGCGAGCTTGGTCTCGCCCAAGAGGATGACGTGGACATCCTGCGACTGGGCGAGCGTTGTGAGCTCGCGGATGTGGCCTCTGATGCCGCCAGGGTTCCAGTACAGGACCCTCAGCAGGATGGGAGTCGCGCTAAGACCGCCATCCCTGCTGCGATCGCCTGTACTGCGCCCTGTCCTTGTAGGTAGGTAGTCAGCCCGGTCGTTATTGCCTCTAACACAACCCGGACTATGGCCATGATGTCCGGGCTGTGTCTCGCTTCCCCCTGTTGAGGTGCGGGGGGAGGCGGTTGGGAGGCGGTGTGTTGCTCGGCAGGTGGGGCTGCGCGCCGGGCAGTGCGCGGCGCGGCGCGCGGTGCAGCGCGTGAAGGTGCAGGTTGTTGCTCGCGCGCTTGCTGCTGCACGCGAGCTTGCGCCTGCGCCCTCTCAGGAGCAATCCGCTGCGAGCGGCGAGTTTGCTCCCGAGAAGCGGCAGGCGTCGGCGAATGTGGCCGGGCTGTAGCGGCGGGGGCGGTCGGGGCCGATTGGGTCGGCGCCGGTTGGGTCGGCGCCGACTGAGTCGGCGCAGGTTGAGTCGGCGCAGGTCGTGTCGGCGCAGGCGCCTGGGATTGCACCTGCGCGGCCGGTTGTGTGGGCGCTTGCCTCGCTTGCCTCGGCTGAGGCGTGGAGGCGGCGGCTGGCTCGTTGCGAGCGGGACGGCGGCCGCGGTTGCGCTTCCTGCGCCTACCGCGCAGCGCCTGTCCCCGCTCGGTGGGTGGGTTGGCTGCCGCTGGGAGAGCGGTGGTGGAGCCCCCAGCGGCGTTAGGCGGGGCGGCTCTCGCGGGTGATGAGGGGCGCGGGGCGCGCGGCGCGGCGGTCGCCTGCGCGCCCTCTGCGCGTGGCTGCGGGCGGAGACGGCTGGGTGCCCGTGGCGGGGGCGGAGGCAAGGCGATGCCTCTGCTCCGCGCCTCTCGCTTGTATTGCGGGCACCGGCGGTCGTTGGCGGCATGACTTTGCCCGCAGTTCGCGCAGGTGGGCGTGCCATTGCGCGGGTGCGGGCAGACTTGCACCGAGTGGGCGCCTGCGCACCGGATGCATTTGAAGGGTCGGTGGCAGTTCAGGGACGAGTGTCCATATGCCTGGCACTGGTGGCCCTGGGACGGTTTGGTACCTCCGCGCCAGGCCTCGACGGTCACCATAGGCATGCACAACAGCTCCGTCACAGCGTACAGCTGGCGGAGCTCTTCGGAGGACATGTGCGCCAGCTGCACGAAGTAGGTGCAGCCGTGCTTGCCGACTTTCGGCGGGATGGCTCGGGCGCTCTCGGCGGGAAAGCCGATACGCTTGAGGGCCTCGACCACCTCTTCCGGCGGTGTGTCCATGGGTAGGCCTCTCACCGCCACCTTGGCGGGGCGTTCGGTGGCCGGGCTGTAACAGTACCATGAGATGGTACTGTCCTGGAGCGCCGCCTGGGTTAGGTAGCGCTGCACAGCCCGGAACTCGTCGGCGGATTGCGGCAGGAAGCGGACTCCCCTGCCTAGCGGCCTGGCGTTCGGCGCGAATCCCAGGTCGCGCCGGATGGCCTGGAAGTGCCTCGTCCAGTTGGGAAGGCACTCCACTACTAGCGGCGGGTATTGTGAGCGGGGGGGGTTACTGCGGCTGGCCGGCCGCTGGCGCAGCAGGCGGGGCCGCACGGCCCGCTTGCTGGGTCGAGCGGTGTTCGGCGGGCGGTGGAGTGCGGCGTGGCGCGGACGGCGCCGCGGCTGCCGCGGCGTAGGACGTGCTCGGCAGAGGGGAGTGCGGCCGAGTCAGGTCCATCGGCACTGGAGATGCGAGACCCGCATAGCTGGTCGAGTCTCGCGGCCAGCTTGCGGTCGCAGCCTGCGATGACGATGCGGCTGCGGATTCGGTTGAGATGGCGATATTTGCCGTCGCGTCGACTGGCGGTGGGTGTGCGATAGGGACGGCATGATGTGCCGTCTCACCTGCGGGCGCGGTGGCGGGGGGCGGGGGGAGCACCTCCGGTTGCGGGAGGGGGCTGCTCTGCGGGGGCGGGGGGAGCACCTCGATGAGAGGCCGGCGCGTGGGAGGGCTGGGCGACATCGGCGACTCATCTGAGAAGTCTTCCGGCGGTGGTAGAAGCGTGGAACGGGAGGAAAGCTTGGTCCGCTTGTCTTCCTGGCCGTCAGATGTCCCCGAGGAGGACGAGCTCGGGCGCGCACGTTTGGCTAATTCACCACCGTGCGAAGCCAATGTTCCGGCGGCAGTGATCGGCTGCGGTGCGGCGTCGTCTGAGCTGTCCTCGCTGCTCGAGGACGTGGGGTCCGAAAGGCGGCGTGGTGGCGCCGTCTGCATCTGCGTGGGGCGGCGTGTTTCAGCGGCGGCGAACGGTGCGATCGAATGATCGAAGATATCCCTACGCACTACTGAGCGCGGGATACCCGTTCGGCCGCGTCCCGAACGTTGCGGTCGGGGATGTTCGTCTGACATCGTTTAGTATGGCGGGTTGTTGTACGTTACGTACGTGCGTCCCTTGCAGGGCGACCGAGCGCAATCGCGTGCAACCCAGCCAGGCGAGACCCCTAAGGGAGACCTAGCTTAGGCGCCCGCGTACACACTCGATCAACCCCGCGCGGTATGAGGTATGACGGTACGTGTACGGTAATCCTGTGTCTTTGTCCACGAAAAAGAACGGGATTAGGGCCGCGCAGTTTTCGCGGGCGGGGCGCAGGGGCGCCGACGCGGGTCGAACCCGGCCGCTTCCTCAAGCCGCACGAGTGCGGCGAGTACAACTGGCACCGGGGAACGCGACGGGTGGCGGGAGACGCGAGCCGCGAAGACTGCGGGATATATCTCAATTTGCTTGCTCGACGAGGGCTCTACGAGACGGTCTCGGAGCACACTCGGAACAAAAGCAAACTCAACTCAACTAGCGAATTGCAATACCCCTTATCTCCGAAGTTTACCAATCGAATTGTTCACGACCGATCCTACCTTCTAGGATAGGCGCTGTCGGACTTTTACATCGTGCTAACACATTGTCGTAGCAGAAGCATATAGTCGGTTAATGTAAACGTAATGCGTTGTTGTTCGCATGTTCGCAATTGGACCACCAATAAATCTACCCTACCTTTTAGTTCAACGGGTGTTTTATTTGAACCCCGTCCCATAGTTCGCGAGTGCACCGGTGTGGGTTAGATGGTGGGATTGGGAACATAATTTGTTCCTAACGAATCGGATTTTTGGGAAGCAGTGGTCACCAACCAGGTGACCACCCGCCGTACTCGCAGTGGATTGCTGCAGACACAGAGTACGTGGTACCGGCAGCGCCACCAGAGGGCGCTAGCAGCGTGGACCTGCGAGCGAGCGGTGCAGAGCAGCCAGAGCAGGACATCCAGTGCAACAAGGACAACCCCGGAGGAGTTCGACAGATGTCAAAGTCAAAGTGACAAGTCATCTTGACGTGTGAGTGCAATAGTTCAAGTGAAGTGTCAAATCGTGAGTACAATTTTATTTAAACTTTTCAAGCAAAAATGAACTTTATTTCATTGGTTTCAATAACTTAGAAAATTCAACAGAATTAGAACATAGAATTTGAAAGACAAATTAAGGACTTGTAAAAATTTAGTGTTTCTTAACTTTAACTTAGAGTAAATTGCATGCTAGATAAGACTTAGAATAATTTCATTAAAAACGAGGGAACGGGGAACCTATGTCCGTTTTCCCTTAGAATTATTAAAGTTTCAAACACTTGTAAAATTTTCAACATATTTTTGGACTTAGAATTTTTTCGATAAAAATTGCAAACACTTATAAAAATTTTCAATAATTTAGGACTTAGAATTTTTGCAATCAGTTCAACACTTGTAATTTTTCAAGATACTTTTGTCACAAATATTGATACTTTGCCCATTTTTTACCGAGCTATTCAAAGATAAATCACTAACTGCCTGTCCACCGCTGTCGACCATCCGGCCCTCGCTTTCTCCCCCCCATTTTCCCCACTCTTTACGTAATTTTGTAGGGGCTACGCGTGCTTATTCCTGATTGGCCAACGCAACCATGTTTGCCAACAACTAACAAATTACCGACATAAAACAAGTGTTGCCACACTGAAAGAATTGCCACTTGAAAAATTCATTTAACACCGTAATTTTTATAAAATCATGACATTCGGCCATCCGATATCGTGCAGCCTCCGGCGCACGTACCCTACTAAAAATCTGGTAACCGCATACCTTACATACATAGATATAGATATATCTATATATCTATATCATACACACAATATAAACCGTTTTGCTGGAATGTTGCACTTCAACACTGTATTATCAACATGCATTAGCATAACAACATAAAATAATATCCATAATTTTTTTTGTTAATATACCCACACTACATTTCAAATAAATTGATTATCCTTTTGTATATGTATCAACTTAACCTTATTTTTGATCATGACATTCGGTCGTAATTCTCACTGGACTTATTTTATTGTGAATCAGATTCGAAACTCATTATCTTTACTAAGCTTGATCATTACTTTAATATGACGAACTACTCTAGCACTAACCAATTAATACCAATTTCATATTACACACTACACTTATAGTTATAGAAACTTTAGACCCATAGAACATAATACTCTCTAACCAGAGGATTAGACCTATCTAGGAACTATCACACAGCACTATAGCACAGTCTCTAAGATATTTTAGGAGCGAGGTTAACCTAACTCAAGCCTAACTCATTCAATCCTTATCATTTTATTATAAAAATGTCATTATCTCACTCAAAATCCAATCTTCAGACTAAATATCTCAAAAATAAAAATTCAATTTTAATTTATTCACAAATTCAACCCTAAACCTTTTCATTTCATTCAAATCTTCATTCGTTCTATTAACCTCAACATAATTTTTAGTTAAAGTTAACAATTACTTTTAACTATCTGTCAATTACAAACTAAACTCTGCATTCATAATCTCTGTCTAGTCAATTAGACAATAATATTAAGTACTTAAATTTTTAAGTTTTAAATTCAAAGTTCTGTACCGCAACCTAGCGGGAAGAACCGGTAAAAATACCGCAACAAATATTTACTAATTGTCATTTTTTTTTATTACTTTTACGCTATTTCTTAAGAAATCATGTTACTGAATATTGTATATTGACTATTCACTTAAATACCATCTTGAAATCGGAAATCAATTAAGTGACTAACTCACTTCGAAAGCAAACTTACTTCACCTTGGTTTGGTCTACTTTAAGCAAATTCCAATAATATCAAATTATCTCTTATTTATCCTAAACAAGTAGTTTATCCCACCACCACATTCGTGAATGCGGTGCGATCAGTTCTGTATTATCTAGTATTGCAGACTACGAATTTATAAAAAATATCACGCTATAATTTGTCTTTTCAAAAAATGTTTTATCTGACAGATCTACTGGCTATAACCCAGAACTTGTATCAAATAATAATTAATTATATCATTCATTTCTATAAGCAATGTTTTTATCTTGAAATCGCTTATTTATAAAACATTCATTATCATATATTTTGTAAAAAAAACATTCAGTCATCTAAATAGTAATTTCAATAATATAAAATTTATTATTCATCCAAAAAATATAGTCAACAAGAATAAATACTATATAAATCTAAAATGAACAATCACTAATTTGTATTAAAATAACTAAATAATCGTCAATCAAAACAATTAATTTGTTCATTAATGGTAAACGGTTCGAATTCTGAGAATCCATCCCTAACATTACTAATAACGTTCATCTCTGTTTCAAGCACTCGCAATATATATATTTTTTTCATTCGCAGGTGATCTCAAAATCTCTAGCTACTAGTCAACAATGAACTTGATTGCTAGATCCTTTAAAAATACCTAGAAAATCTAACTATATCCGTCCCTATCGAATTGTAATGTACGACGACCTCTCAAAATCACCATTCCTTCATTTCTATAATTTTATGCTTGTTGTCAACGAAACTCTTTTTACCATACCAACTAATAAATCAGATTGGAAATGTTCAGAAAAATCTTTCGTTCACCGCATTATTTATTGCCTATGAAACTCACTACCCAAGCACATTAAAGACAGTCAATACACACTTTCAAACCTAGAGTGAAGCAGCACCATCTTTCTTACTGTTCTGTATAGAATTATAATTTTTATATATTTTAATAAAAATGTTTATAAAAATATATAAATTTATTTTTGCGTATTTATGGTTTATTAGATAATTTAATTAAAAAAAAATTAACTTCATCCAAAAGAATCAATCCAAAAATCAAAATCAATCCATGAAAACCAAAGAGTCAACATCGCTACAACGGGACTTAACTCGTTAGAAAAACTACGCGAGCCCTCACAAAGCTCAGCTTTTTTGCTACTTAGTATATTATTATAGTATATAATTATATATGGATGTACATTTTATACCCATGCACCACTTTTTAATTTCACTTCTCACTTTTGAGCATGCTGAAAGAAATATTCACATAGAGACAAGCTTCACCTTTGTCCAATTCATCTGATAATAGATTTTAAGAGATTTTTTTTTCTTGTACATAAATAATGAAAATAATAAACATATTCAAATTAAATTCAAATCCAATTCAAATTCAATTCAAATCCAATTCGAATTCAATCCAAATCCAATTTAAATTCAATTCAAATTCAAATTACTTACAAAATTAATGATTATAATCGTTCAAAACTTCTATGAAGTTTATTTTTAAAATGTTATCGTTTAAATTTCTACTACAGGCGCAAGTTGACGTTCAATCTGCTTGCTGCCTAACTTTGTAGAACCAATGCTGGAAAATGTTTATATATGCGTCAACTTGTGGGCACTTACATTAAATAGTTCATAAACACACACATTAACTTTCTCTAAGAAAGGTTTAAGAATGCCACTAATAAAGTATTTTTTTTATGCCATTAGCACAGTTAAATACGAGTAGATCTAAATCAAAACAAGATAATTTTAAGAATAAGACAAAACAACATTAGATATAATTCCAAGTATTGCACAATATTTTGCTCCAGTTTACCTTCGTAAGTGTATTTTAACCTACTCATATGTTTCTTCAGTTTCTATCTGTCATTATACGTAAGTATACAACTGTTTATTTATTTTCCCTAATAATAATCGTAATTTTCATCGCAATAAATTGGTAAATCGATCACCAATTTGATTTACAAGAATTATAAATAATCAATAATTCATGATCAAAACCTCGTCAATATACCCCGCCTGTCGTACGCGTAATGAATAACCTCAAAACACAAATGTTTCATCAACTCACAAAGTAACAGTTCATTAGAATATATTTATTATAATATTCTTTATCAAAGAAAAGTTCATTTTCAACAACTTCAAATATTCATAATGATAATACTAGGTAATTCTCATAAGCACTATATGTTACTAATATAATTTATATTGCTACTGAAGCTATATAAAAAATAATAATAATATGTATTATTATTTAAAACACTCGCAAACACGTATTAATTGCGATTTCCCGTTCCTCAGTTCATCAAGTCAAGTTCTTATGAATAAAATATTGCATGTACCTACCACACTCTGTTATCAGGTAGGTACGCAATAAAATTTTCTAAAATGTCCCTGTTTATCATCAAAGGACAATCTTGCTAATCTGAGTAGTCTACTCTAATTCGTATCATTGGGCATTTTGCCCTAAATCGTGTCACAGGCTTTCTTACCTTCGTATCATTTAAATGGTTGCTAATAAAATTCACTGTTACACTTGGCCCACCTCTAAACCACTATTATTTATCCCAATTAGGTTTATTCAATTTTTTTTTTTCAGGCTAATTATGGTATTTAGGAAAATTAAGGTAATTTTAAAGTGTGGAAAAAATATATACTAAAAGAAGTTGGTTAAAAAAACCAGCAGAATCCTTCAAAAGAGATTCACTCATGCCCAATAATGATAATCATTCTCGATTTCGGCTTGGTTCTGATTTTATTCTACTAGGCGGGTAGATCCAAATTAAGAATTGAATCTTAGGAAGATAATGAAATCATGGCGGAAAACGTGTGGCATAGTTTGCATCACGTACACGATACTTAAATTTACCAATATTTCCTTAAATATTATAAAAATATAAAAATATTGAAATAAAGGTCTATAATATAAAAACTATTATAGTAGTAGTAGGTCTCCTTTTTTTTTACAGAAATATTGTTAATACCTACAATGTGCCAAGATAAATTTATTCCGTCAATAAAGTGGACCAAATAACTTTTTAGAATTAAATTTCTCAAATAGAGAACATATTTCAGTACTGTTTGAAATTATAGAACTTATCTTCCTGGGATGCACACTAGTATCGTGAACCGAGAAAAAAGTGGATATAAAACTCATGAATCATAAAGTTTAACTATCAAAATATTATGTATGACATATATTTTATTGTTTTTCAATTGAATGCAGATACTTAACTGAGAATTTGCACGCCATGCATAATATGGCAAAATATGAAAGAAAATATTATTACAATATATTACTATCGCTTTATTATTCACATTTAGCAAATAAACGATTTCATTTCATTTCATGTATAACTTGACACTCTCACTTATCTTTAGGACACCCGTAGTCCGCCAAATAAAATTTATCACTTCTTTGAAATCCACGGCACACTTGGCCACTGTTCGAATGTCTATGGACGAACTTGTCCAATACAGTAGGTAGCATACATAGTTACCATCAACAGACACACATGGTCCAATACAGTAGGTAAAATACTTATTTACCGCCTATAGACGCACTGGTCCAATACAGTAGGTAGCATACATAGTTACCATTAACAGACACACATGGTCCAATACAGTAGGTAAAATACTTATTTACCGCCTATAGACGCACTGGTCCAATACAGTAGGTAACATACATAGTTACCATCTACAGACACACATGGTCTAATACAGTAGGTAACATCATAGTTACCGTCTAAAACTAAAACTATCATTTTGACTCAACAGTTAGACTATGTCTAACTATGCCTTTCAAGTAAGAAGGCTTAGAATCAAACATGTCTATCAAACTTTGGCTGCCATCATTTTCACTCAACTCATTATTTCATTTTACCCTCCAAATAAAACATGACGAAAATTACAAATCTTGAATTTGATTGCACATTAAATTTTTAGTCAGTTGAAACTAATGGCATTAACACACATGGTTAAAACTTAAAATAAATAAATAAATTAAGGACCCACATAACCCCACTATTATAGCAACCTGGATACATATGAACACACTTACAATCATGTTGTACCTGCATTTTTGTGAGTAAAATTTCGTTCATTCATTCATTCACACTTAGTCCAATATAGAATAAACTTTGTTAAATCTCACAGATTTACATTCACCCGCCAGCCTTATCGACCCCACACTGTCCATAAACTGTTCATCGAGTTCGCAACTGTATTAATAAAATTATATAATGTGGGTACTATATAAATGATTCATAATTTGATGTCATACCTTCAACTTTTTAACATCTTCTAAATGTATCGAGTTCTCATAACATAAGAAAGACTATTTCTCCAAATGTTGAATATAGCAAGGATACATTATCAAAGAGTCGCTTTGACCAAATGATCCAAACTGATATGTCAACATAGCTTTTCGTCATGATCATACGGGATATAATCCTATATGAAAATTGACCTACCCGAAATTAATGATGGGTGTCGCAATGCTAACAATATCACAGGTAAACAGTACCAAAGAGTAGCCTTGGCCAAATGTTCCAAGTGATATGATAGAATCACTGTAGTCTTAAAATTATTGTAAAGGACAAAGCCTTTCAACAACTTATTACTAAATTAACACCATTAATTCCATATAAAATACTATAATCTTAGCTATTCGAAAAATAATTATTCACAACTATTTTGAAGGTATAACATTTCATACAAAGTAATCATTTCTTACATACCATTGGGTTCTTGTCACTTCTGAAGTTGTCACAAATATTGATACTTTGCCCATTTTTTACCGAGCTATTCAAAGATAAATCACTAACTGCCTGTCCACCGCTGTCGACCATCCGGCCCTCGCTTTCTCCCCCCCATTTTCCCCACTCTTTACGTAATTTTGTAGGGGCTACGCGTGCTTATTCCTGATTGGCCAACGCAACCATGTTTGCCAACAACTAACAAATTACCGACATAAAACAAGTGTTGCCACACTGAAAGAATTGCCACTTGAAAAATTCATTTAACACCGTCATTTTTATAAAATCATGACACTTTCATAACTTAGAAATATTTTTGGTTGAAACAACACTTACAAATTTTTCAAGAAATTTTGAAGGACATAGAATTAATATACACACATCAAAAGTGTCTAGGGATCAACATATATTTTTGCAATAACTTTTCTCCTGATTGATATTAATTAAAATTTTCTTTAAGGATTCATCAAATAAAGTGTTTTCGTTTGTCACAGTAACGATAAACCAATTCACCTTTGCATTAATAAAGAAATTTGCCATTTTCCTAATAAAGGGATTTTTGACATTTGAACCACTAACATTAAAGTTCGAAAAAAAGACTGAAATAACAGTTTTCTTTAAAATTTTATTGGGTAACTTAAACAATTAATAATCCGTGTTTCTGCCGCGAACACTAACAACACAAGAACATCGGTTTGGCATACTCAAAATGAGTTCATCCAAATCACGCTGTGGAATGGCCGCCCATGTTCGTTGCAACAACAAAAAAAGGTCTTCTTGCCACTGGATACCCTCCATATTCGGCAGAGCTCTTCTCTGTAGCATATCCCATGCATGCTCAATCGGGTTCAAGTCTGGCGACTGAGCAGGCCAGGGCAGGACATTGATGTTAGCTGCGGCGAGAGTCTGTCTTACAACTCTTGCGGTGTGCGGTCGTGCATTATCATGCATTAACTGAAATAAGGGACCGATTTGCACTTGTAGAGGAACGATGACGTCTGATACAATCGTCTCAGCATAAATTTGAGCGTTGAGGTTGCCTCTGATCCAAATCAACTCAGTTCTTCCGCCGATCCAAATACCCGCCCATACCATGATGGTTCCACCACTATAAGGATGGACTTCCTGGCAGCATTTTAATCGCTGTTGGCGTCCAGGGGTTCTCCAGTGTCGTATACGTCTTGTATCCGGTCTCATACCAAAACGAGACTCATCAGAAAAGCACACGAAACGCCATTGTTCTTCTGCCCAATTTCTGTGTTCAAGAGCCCATTGATATCGAATCCTACGATTGTGCATTGCTATAGGTGGTACCCGTAGCGGTCTTCGGGAATGAAGGTTCACTTCATGCAAGCGGTTTCTGACTGTTTGGTCGCTAATTAAGTTCCCTGAAGAGTGATGAAGCCTCACGGCTAACATCATGGCGGTTATTGTTGGAGCTCTTCGAGTTAAGATTTGAATGTATCGGTCTTGTCTCCGTGTGGTGCAGCGATACCGTCCTCCATGGCGCTCAGCCACGGCACCAGTGCTTCGGTAACGTGTCCAAAGTCGACTGATAACACTCTGACTTGTATTCAGAGCTAAAGCCACAGTACGTTGCCGGGAACCAGCTTCTATCATTCCCACGGCTCTGAGCATTTCTTCCCTGCTTAAATGACGTCGCCGCTCCATAATAACGTTGGTTTTAATCAGTAGTAGGGAAACAGTAGCACTAATAATGTCTTCAATGCGTTGTATGTTTTTATAGGGAAAATATTGACAGCTGATTTTCATCTTTTACTCGAATTTGATTGACAGTTCCTGATTCAAATTATGAAATGCACCAAAAAGGATCCATATAAATTTATAAAATCATAAATTTATTACAAAGCCACATCTCAATCTCAAGAAATCCGCATAAAAATGCTTGATCCCTAGACACTTTTGATGTGTGTATATATAGCTGCTCGTGCTGATTCACTGACTCATTGATCACCTCTCCTGAAAAATTTTGTATGAAAAATTTTTTTTTAACTGATTGTTTCGTATAGAGGACAAAAATTCATTAGGATGAAAAATATGGAGAGAGCTGATGATTGAGGATTTCGGAGACGGGTGAGGAGCACCGCCAGGGTATTGAAGATAGGTGGGGGGGTGCTCGAACAAATGTCACTCGAAACTTCATCCAATTGGCAGCGAGTTGAAAAAAAATTCAAAATGGCTAAAAAAAGATGGCGGCCATACAAATTTCGTCGGCGTCTATCTCAGAGAGTTTAAAAGATGCAAGAGTGCTTTTTTAGCAAAAGATGATCAGGACCCAAAGGTCTTCTTGATGAATAGAAAAAAAATTCAAGATGGCGGAATTTATTTTCCCATACAAAATATATGGCGAATATTGTAGAGACTAGAAGCTGAGAACTATGCAAGACTTTGAATTCGGTTCCTTTTCAAAATTTGTTTTCATAGAAGAATTCTCATTCTGACAAATTATGAAATATGATGATTGAGGGTTTGGAAGGTGGGTGAGGAGCACAGCCAGGTTATTAAAGATAGGTGGGATGTGCTAAAAGAAAAAATACTCGAAACCTCATCCAATTGGCAGTGAGTTTAAAAAAAATTCAAAATGGCGGATTCAAGATGGCGGCCATACCAATTTCATCGGCATCTATCTCGGAGAGTATAAAAGATGGAAGAGTGGTTTTTTGATAGAAAATGATCAAGACCTAAAAGTCCACTTGACGAGTAGAAAAACCGCGGTCCGCTTGCGGGCCGCGCACCCACGCGCCCTACTAGTTTTCTATAAACGTTTTTGTATTAGAACACTTGTAATTTCATATTAAATTAGAACACAGAACTATTTTGTCAATAGAACACTTGTTGAAATTTACTGAAAATAATTGTTTTGACTTTATTATTTTCCAAGTTGGAAACTAGTTCAAATAAATTGTTTAGAGCACTATTGAAATTCATTCGTAAATTCAAGCAAGGACAATAAGTATTAGGACAAAATAGTACAAATAGATTTCTTTTAAGTTATAATTTAGTTCAATTAGCTTAGTTCTTTAATTTCAATTAAAATAATATGCAATAAGTACCAAGGTCCATAAATAATTTTGTATTAACTTTTGTACAAAATGGAAGGTCTATTGAATGTACAGATAGATCTACACAATTCCATCAAAAAGAGTTTAGTAAATTTTAAAAAGAGTCCAAAAGAAAGATTAACTAAAGAATACGTAGAAGTTAGGTCAGAAAATTTAGAACGAGATTGGTTATTGTTTAGGGCAAACAACGCTAAGTTGTATGAAATATCAAATCCTGAAGTGTTAGCAAATACCTCTTATGTGATAAACGAAATTTATGATTTAACGGAAGAAAATTATTCAATGTGTAAATCAATTATGAAAGCATGTTTGAATCAATTTGTGTTGCCATTAGAAACTCAGCCACGAGCCGTCAAATCAAATGGAAATGACAACGATAAGGTCAGCCACCTTGTGAGGTTACCAAAAATTACTATTCCGACTTTTTCTGGTAGCTATTCCGAATGGACGACCTTTCGCGATCTTTTCACGTCTTTAGTTCATAATAACGATACGTTAGAAAATGTACAAAAGTTACATTATCTGAAAACTCACTTGACGGGCGAGGCTGAGCAGTTAATAAGGCATACACCGATCACAGGCGCAAACTATAGTCAATGCTGGTCCCTATTAGAACAAAGATACAACAATAGAAAATACTTAGCAAATTGCATTTTTAAGCGCTTGTTTAGCATTAAAAAGATGACTGCGGAATCAGCATCAGGTCTTAAAGAACTTATAGACACTACCATGGACTGTTTGAATGCCTTAAAAAATATTGATATCGAGGTGAGCACATGGGACATTATCATTATTCACATTGTTAGTTTTAAACTCGATCCCGAAACGCGCAAACAATGGGAACTACATATATCTAGTTCTGTAGATTCAAATGAATTGCCAAGCTTAGAACAATTTCAAAATTATATAGAAAGCCGTTTTCGTGCATTAGAATTCGTAGATTCGAAAAAACCTTCAGTACAGTATACCAGTGGCTCAAGTTCAAAACCAAAGTCTTTTATAGCTTCAAATGCCTCAGGTAGGCGCTGTGAATATTGTTCAGAGCAGCACAAATTGTGCTTTTGCAAAAAGTTTGCCGGTGAGGACATCGCAGTTAGGCGCGACTTTGTAACAAAGCATTCCATTTGCACAAATTGTTTGGGAAATAATCACAACTTTAATCAGTGCAGAAATCCTGGATTTTGTAGGATTTGTAAGAACCCTTCGAGACATCATTCTCTTTTACACGATGAGAGCGAGAGCACGGCTACCAGTTCAACGGCAGAAAAACCTGTTGAGCCTACTAGCACTTCAACTAGTAACCTAGCAATAGTTTCATGTCTTTCAACGCAAAGGATTTCCAGTTCAGGTCAGGTTTTACTTCCTACAGCATTAGTGAATACCAAGACTAAAACTGGTGAGAACCACATCCTCAGAGTTTTGTTAGATCAAGGATCGCAGGCCAGTTTTATAACTGAGGCTGTAGTCCAGCTGTTGCGTCTTAAGAAGACTCCTGTAAACGGAATGATTACTGGCATAGGAGGAAACGAATCTATTACATCCAAACATGTGGTCACAATCAAATTAAGATCGAGGACAAAACATAAAATCAATATACAGGTCACAGCCTACGTGTTGAAAAACATTACAACATACTTACCAGAACATCAAGTGCATAATACGGACTGGACAGATTTGCAGAACTTACAATTAGCAGATCCCCAATTCAGCACACCTAAGTCGGTTCATATGTTGTTAGGTGCTAATATCTACAGCCAAATATTACAAGACGGCATAAAGAAGAGCCAAAAAGGGAATATGATTGCACAAAGAACAACTTTAGGCTGGATTTTGTCTGGTACAATTAACGAAAATTTTAACAAGATCAACGAGAGCACTCCGAAAATATCAGTCATGCATACACAAGTCACTGAAACTGATAATTTAAAACAATCTTGGAAATTGGAAGAAAAATATAGTACAAAAGCAAGGTGCAGAGAAGAGAAGCAAAAACGGTCAAAAATATTCGCAAACAGAACAAAGAAGACTGCTGAAACTGACAATCAACTTATAAACAAATTTAAAACCTTAAACAGGAGACTATCGAAGAATTTAGATCTGAAACATACAAAACCTCAATTAAACAAACAGTTACAATTATTAGAACACATAAAACATGTAGACGTAGAGGACAGAAAAAAGATAAAAACCATCTACTTACCACATAACTCAGTCGTAAGACACGATCAGACTACATCCAAAGTGCGAGTTTTCAACGCTGCAAGCAAAATTAATTTAGGAGTCTCGTTGAAAATAGAACCTAAATTGCAAGCAGATTTAAACCATAAAGTACTAAGCCCAAGAGTACAACCAAACAACGTCATCCAAACTCTGTAAAAGAAATAAAAATTTGAATTACTAATAAGTACAATATCAAAATAATAATAAAAATAGGACACTAAGGAAAGAACAAACACGACAAAAAGATCAACTAGAACAAAATAATTACAAGAACAAAGAGAACAATAAGAACCAAATAGGACAACTAGTACATCGAGAACAAATAGAGCAACTAGTACATAAAGAACAACAGAAGTACATAAAGAAAAGGAGATAGAACACCACAAAGGAAAAGAACAAAAGGACAAAAAATATCAAGGGCAAAACTAGAATAAGGAATAACAACAAAAATATGAGAACAGCTAAGGTTTTAGGACTCACCTGCGACCGAAGCGAAGATCAGTTGAGATTCTCGATGAATCTCCCGAAGTCGACATCTGAACCTGAAACATAAAGAACAAGATTATCAGTTAAAGCACATTATATTAAAATTGAAGCATTGCACATCTATTTAAACTTCTGATTAGCAAAATTGTATCAACATCTTAGAAAATACTTTACTTACCGTTGAGAGCTGCAACAACTTACTAATGTTGACATCCAGGTATTTAATCACTTCGAAGACAAACGAGATGCATCAATTCAAAATTCATTTGGAAGAAGTTTACACGAAAGTGCAAATAAAATTAGTTAAAAAATATATAGTGAAGTACAAAAGTTGCTTACAATCTAAAATTAGTAAATTAATACAGCACATATCTGGAGACAGTTCAGATCCCAGTGACCCCCTGCCGTTTACACCGGTATTTGTAAGATCCGTAGGGCCGCTGATAGCTGTACCAAAGGTTAATTTCTTAACTTTTTGAGTCCAATGTAAGTATACTCACACTGTGGCAACTCATTCAAAGTGTGTAGTCACAAATCTAAAACGTCAATTATTTTTTGTAAATTTGAGAGATCAACATTTTACAATGTATGTATTTATAAATAAGTCAGTAAAGAACTGTGATAGTTTTAAGTTTATTTACTTTAAGTTCAAATTATGTTAGTACGTATAGTATTGTACAGATCATTATAGTACATTGATGTAAAGTAAGGTCATCAATTCAAAATTATTGTTATTCAATTTCAAAAGATCAAATTAATTGTTTTATACTTAAATTAGTGCAAAATTCCACTTGTAAGATCACCCACCAAGAACATAGTCACGGTGGGCGGTAGTATCAAATTATTAAGGACATTTCTCACTAAATGTCTAGTGAGTAAGTGAAATGTATGTTCACGACCGATCCTAGAAGGCGCTGTCGGACTTTTACATCGTGCTAACACATTGTCGTAGCAGAAGCATATAGTCGGTTAATGTAGCCGTAATGCGTTGTTGTTCGCATGTTCGCAATTGGACCACCAATAAATCTACCCTACCTTTTAGTTCAACGGGTGTTTTATTTGAACCCCGGCCCATAGTTCGCGAGTGCACCGGTGTGGGTTAGATGGTGGGATTGGGAACACGAATTATCTGAAATAATTATGTTCAATAGAGGTTTATGTATATTTTACAGGAAAAATAAAACCAACGCTCTAACTAGCATAGTTTTTTTTATATTAACAATAAACCTCTACAAACAAAGTTAACGATAAATAAGCAAATTAATATAATATTATCGTTTTACTTTTACTTTTAGAGTACGGAACCCTCGGTGCGCGAGTCCGACTCGCACTTAGCCGGTTTTTTGTAGGTCGTTGTCGTTCTCCGCTAGGAGTAGTATTCTGTTTCTGTGCCTATATACATAATCATTAATCTGTGGTGCCTACTTGCTAGTACCTAATTAGGGTGGAACCACATCTGTGAGGATCGATTCGCATTTATGCCGATGCTATAAGACACACTTGTAAGGATCGCGTCCTTACGGATCCGAAAGGATGCGTACGCGTCCTTACGGATCCGTAAGGATGCGTACGCGTCCTTACGGATCCGTAAGGATGCGTACGCATCCTTTCGGATCCGTAAGGAGGCGAAAGCCTATAAACATTGTTGTCTGCGTAGGGATGGTCGATGATGGCATCGATATTTTAATTGCTAGCTCAACCACGATATTAATCTTCTTCTACACAGAGGAAATGGATGCCAAAAATTGAAAAAGTCGCCGCCATATTGAAATTCTTTGTTTTTCGACCGATTTCGTTCAAAATCGATATTTAGGCTTCCCTTGGGTCAAGAAAGAGAAAATAGATGCCAAAATTTTAAAAAGTCACCGCCATATTGAAATTCTTTGTTTTTCGACCGATTTCGTTCAAAATCGATATTTAGGCTTCCCTTGGGTCAAGAAAGAGGAAATAGATGCCAAAATTTTAAAAAGTGACCGCCATATTGAAATTCTTTGTTATTGGACCGATTTCGTTCAAAATCGATATTTAGGCTTCCCTTGGGTCAAGAAAGAGGAAATAGATGCCAAAATTTTAAAAAGTGACCGCCATATTGAAATTCTTTGTTATTGGACCGATTTCGTTCAAAATCGATATTTAGGCTTCCCTTGGGTCAAGAAAGAGGAAATAGATGCCAAAATTTTAAAAAGTGACCGCCATATTGAAATTCTTTGTTATTGGACCGATTTCGTTCAAAATCGATATTTAGGCTTTCCTTGGGTCAAGAAAGAGGAAATAGATGCCAAAATTTTAAAAAGTGACCGCCATATTGAAATTCTTTGTTATTGGACCGATTTCGTTCAAAATCGATATTTGGGCTTCCCTGGGGTCAAATAAGAGGAAATGATTGGCAAAATTATAAAAAGTGACTGCCATATTGAAATTCTTTGTTATTGGACCGATTTCGTTCAAAATCGATATTTAGGCTTCCCTTGGGTCAAGAAAGAGGAAATAGATGCCAAAATTTTAAAAAGTGACCGCCATATTGAAATTCTTTGTTATTGGACCGATTTCGTTCAAAATCGATATTTGGGCTTCCCTGGGGCCAAATAAGAGGAAATGATTGGCAAAATTATTAAAAGTGACCGCCACATTGAAATTCTTTTTTATTGGACCGATTTAGTTCAAAATCGATATTTGGGCTTCCCTGGGGTCAAATAAGAGAAAATGATTGGCAAAATTATAAAAAGTCGCCGCCATATTGAAATTCTTTGTTATTGGACCGATTTTGTTCAAAATCGATATTTAGGCTTCCCTTGGGTCAAGAAAGAGGAAATAGATGCCAAAATTTTAAAAAGTGACCGCCATATTGAAATTCTTTGTTATTGGACCGATTTCGTTCAAAATCGATATTTGGGCTTCCCTGGGGTCAGATAAGAGGAAATGATTGGCAAAATTATAAAAAGTGACCGCCATATTGAAATTCTTTGTTATTGGACCGATTTCGTTCAAAATCGATATTTAGGCTTCCCTTGGGTCAAGAAAGAGGAAATAGATGCCAAAATTTTAAAAAGTGACCGCCATATTGAAATTCTTTGTTATTGGACCGATTTCGTTCAAAATCGATATTTAGGCTTCCCTTGGGTCAAGAAAGAGGAAATAGATGCCAAAATTTTAAAAAGTGACCGCCATATTGAAATTCTTTGTTATTGGACCGATTTCGTTCAAAATCGATATTTGGGCTTCCCTGGGGCCAAATAAGAGGAAATGATTGGCAAAATTATTAAAAGTGACCGCCACATTGAAATTCTTTTTTATTGGACCGATTTCGTTCAAAATCGATATTTGGGCTTCCCTGGGGTCAAATAAGAGAAAATGATTGGCAAAATTATAAAAAGTCGCCGCCATATTGAAATTCTTTGTTATTGGACCGATTTCGTTCAAAATCGATATTTAGGCTTCCCTTGGGTCAAGAAAGAGGAAATAGATGCCAAAATTTTAAAAAGTGACCGCCATATTGAAATTCTTTGTTATTGGACCGATTTATCATCTATTACAAGATGATCTCAACTCTATTGTAGACTGGTGTGCTAAAAATAGAATGACTCTTAACGTTTCCAAATGCGCGCACATAAAATTCACCCGTAAAAAGAACATACTAGGAACTGGCTACTTTATTCACAACCATCAGCTTGAGGAGGTTTCAGTCATCAGGGATCTCGGTATTATGATCGATAGTAAGCTTACATTCAAGGAACACATCAACCAAATAGTCTCCCGAGCGTGGAAGCTACTGGGTTTCATTAAACGTAACACGAGTGACTTTATGAGAACCGACTGCATTATAAAAATATTTAATGCACTAGTGCGTAGTATCCTGGAATACGCAGTCCCGGCATGGAACCCGCACTACAAAATCCTCACTTCAAGAATAGAGCGAGTTCAACGCTCCTTCACGAGGTACCTAGCCTTCAAAGACAACTCTTGTCCTTAAGAAGCTGACTATGACACACGCTTGAAACATTTTAAAATCCAATCCCTGGAAAAACGCAGGTTGGTGACTGACCTCATAACACTTTATAAAATAGTCCACAGCACCTTGGATTCCCCTGACCTGTTGTACCACGTCAGCATTCATGTCCCTCGACGACCCTCTAGATATCCTATCAAAAACATCTTCCAGCCCCACTTCTCTAAATCTAACCTAGGCAAATTCGCCCCAATAAATCGAATTATTAATGCATACAATAACTCGACGTGCCCTGACATTGACATATTCCATGATAGTTTGTTTAGCTTTAAGAAAAAATTGTACATATCAGCATGAATAATTTATGTTAATATCATCTAATTCAAATTAATAATATCTATTCCTTAGCTTTGACATTGTAAATATTTAATAACTGTATCTTGCTAGCTATGACATTGTTAATATTTATTGATTATTTAAAATTTTGATCGGTTTGTAATTGTAAATTGTAAATATTTAATAACTGTATCTTACTAGCTATGACATTGTTAATATTTATTAATTATTTAAAATTTTGATCGGAGTTACCCTGGCAATGTTGAATATGCCTATAATTGGTAATTTGTAACAGCATTAGAATTTATTAAGCACATTGTATTATTTAAAGTGTATATTGCAATTTATCGCTGGCATATCTATTAAATAAATAAATAAATAAATAGATTTCGTTCAAAATCGATATTTGGGCTTCCCTGGGGTCAAATAAGAGGAAATGATTGGCAAAATTATAAAAAGTGACCGCCATATTGAAATTCTTTGTTATTGGACCGATTTCGTTCAAAATCGATATTTAGGCTTCCCTTGGGTCAAGAAAGAGGAAATAGATGCCAAAATTTTAAAAAGTGACCGCCATATTGAAATTCTTTGTTATTGGACCGATTTCGTTCAAAATCGATATTTAGGCTTCCCTTGGGTCAAGAAAGAGGAAATAGATGCCAAAATTATAAAAAGTCGCCGCCATATTGAAATTCTTTGTTATTGGACCGATTTCGTTCAAAATCGATATTTAGGCTTCCCTTGGGTCAAGAAAGAGGAAATAGATGCCAAAATTTTAAAAAGTGACCGCCATATTGAAATTCTTTGTTATTGGACCGATTTCGTTCAAAATCGATATTTGGGCTTCCCTGGGGTCAAATAAGAGGAAATGATTGGCAAAATTATAAAAAGTGACCGCCATATTGAAATTCTTTGTTATTGCACCGATTTCGTTCAAAATCGATATTTGGGCTTCCCTGGGGTCAAATAAGAGGAAATGATTGGCAAAATTATAAAAAGTGACCGCCATATTGAAATTCTTTGTTATTGGACCGATTTCGTTCAAAATCGATATTTAGGCTTCCCTTGGGTCAAGAAAGAGGAAATAGATGCCAATATTTTAAAAAGTGACCGCCATATTGAAATTCTTTGTTATTGGACAGATTTCGTTCAAAATCAATATTTAGGCTTCTCTGGGTTCAAAGTTGTTCGTGGTTTAGATTTTTAGTTCGCGTACGTCGATGATATTTTAGTTTCTTCAAAAGATAGCGAACAGCATGCAAAACATTTACGTATTCTTTTCAAACGTTTTTGAAGGATACGGTATAGTTAATAACGAGAAGAATGGTATTTTAATGTTCCAGAGGTTCGTTTCCTTGGATACAAAATAAGCGCTCCCGGGATTGGCTCTCCTGCTGACCGCATTAAGAGTTTACAGGATTTTCCTCTACCTAAAACAGTACAGGGATTTAGAAGATATGATTAATTTTTATCGAAAATTTCTCCCTAGCATAGCGCGACTTCAAGCAACATTAATAGATGCTTTATCAAAACTTCAAGATAAAAGTGCTAAACCTTTTACTGGGACTCCCGATTTAGAGCGTATCCTACTTCCTACTAATATTATAAAGGCGAAAGTTTGTATGTATGTTTGTTCCTCTTTAACGCAAAAACTACTGGATGGATTTGGCTGAAATTTGGAATGGAGATAGATTATACCCTGGATAAACATATAGGCTACAAATTATTCCGGAAAAATCCAAGGTTCCCGCGGGATTTTGGAAAACCACTGATAGATGGCGCTGATTGTACTTAAATCACGCTTACATTATCCGCAGTATCGAGAATAAGTAAAAAATTCCAATTCAACAATCAAGTAGGATAACCACAGTTATTGAAGTTTTTCATTAGCAATAGAAAATTTCTTAGGGATTAGGGATTAGGGATGGATTACATCATGTGTAGATGTGTTATGGCAAATATTTCCTCTTTCTTGACCACAGGAAGCCGAAATATCGATTTTGAATATCGATTTTGAATTTCAATATGGCGGTGACTTTTTAAAATTTTGGCATCTATTTTCTCTTTCTTGTCTCAAGGGAAGCCTAAATATCGATTTTGAACGAAATCGGTCCAATAACAAAGAATTTCAATATGGCGGTCACTTTTTATAATTTTGCCAATCATTTCCTCTTATTTGACCCCAAGGAAGCCCAAACATCGATTTTGAACGAAATCTTTCCAATAAAAAAGAATTTCAATATGGCGGTCACTTTTTAAAATTTTGGAATCTATTTCCTCTTTCTTGACCCAAGGGAAGCCTAAATATCGATTTTGAACGAAACGGTCAAATAACAAAGAATTTCAATATGGCGGCGACTTTTTATAATTTTGCAAATCATTTCCTCTTATTTGACCCAAGGGAAGCCTAAATATCGATTTTGAACGAAATCGGTCCAATAACAAATAATTTCAATATGGCGGCGACTTTTTATAATTTTGCAAATCATTTCCTCTTATTTGAGCCCAGGGAAGCCCAAATATCGATTTTGAACGAAATCGGTCCAATAACAAAGAATTTCAATATGGCGGTCACTTTTTATAATGTTGCCAATCATTTCCTCTTATTTGACCCCAGGGAAGCCCAAATATCGATTTTGAACGAAATCGGTCCAATAACAAAGAATTTCAATATGGCGGTCACTTTTTAAAATTTTGCCATCTATTTCCTCTTTCTTGACCCAAGGGAAGCCTAAATATCGATTTTGAACGAAAACGGTCCAATAACAAAGAATTTCAATATGGCGGCGACTTTTTATAATTTTGCAAATCATTTCCTCTTATTTGAGCCCAGGGAAGCCCAAATATCGATTTTGAACGAAATCGGTCCAATAACAAAGAATTTCAATATGGCGGTCACTTTTTATAATGTTGCCAATCATTTCCTCTTATTTGACCCCAGGGAAGCCCAAATATCGATTTTGAACGAAATCGGTCCAATAACAAAGAATTTCAATATGGCGGTCACTTTTTAAAATTTTGCCATCTATTTCCTCTTTCTTGACCCAAGGGAAGCCTAAATATCGATTTTGAACGAAATCGGTCGAATAACAAAGAATTTCAATATGGCGGCCACTTTTTAAAATTTTGCCATCTATTTCCTCTTTCTTGACCCAAGGGAAGCCTAAATATCGAATTTGAACGAAATCGGTCCAATAACAAAGAATTTCAATATGGCGGCGACTTTTTATAATTTTGCCAATCATTTTCTCTTATTTGAGCCCAGGGAAGCCCAAATATCGATTTTGAACGAAATCGGTCCAATAACAAAGAATTTCAATATGGCGGTCACTTTTTAAAATTTTGCAAATCATTTCCTCTTATTTGACCCCAGGGAAGCCCAAATATCGATTTTGAACGAAATCGGTCCAATAACAAAGAATTTCAATATGGCGGTCACTTTTTAAAATTTTGGCATCTATTTCCTCTTTCTTGACCCAAGGGAAGCCTAAATATCGATTTTGAACGAAATCGGTCCAATAACAAAGAATTTCAATATGGCAGTCACTTTTTATAATTTTGCCAATCATTTCCTCTTATTTGACCCCAGGGAAGCCCAAATATCGATTTTGAACGAAATCGGTCCAATAACAAAGAATTTCAATATGGCGGTCACTTTTTAAAATTTTGGCATCTATTTCCTCTTTCTTGACCCAAGGAAAGCCTAAATATCGATTTTGAACGAAATCGGTCCAATAACAAAGAATTTCAATATGGCGGTCACTTTTTAAAATTTTGGCATCTATTTCCTCTTTCTTGACCCAAGGGAAGCCTAAATATCGAATTTGAACGAAATCGGTCCAATAACAAAGAATTTCAATATGGCGGCGACTTTTTATAATTTTGCCAATCATTTTCTCTTATTTGAGCCCAGGGAAGCCCAAATATCGATTTTGAACGAAATCGGTCCAATAACAAAGAATTTCAATATGGCGGTCACTTTTTAAAATTTTGGCATCTATTTCCTCTTTCTTGACCCAAGGGAAGCCTAAATATCGATTTTGAACGAAATCGGTCCAATAACAAAGAATTTCAATATGGCGGCGACTTTTTATAATTTTGGCATCTATTTCCTCTTTCTTGACCCAAGGGAAGCCTAAATATCGATTTTGAACGAAATCGGTCCAATAACAAAGAATTTCAATATGGCGGTCACTTTTTAAAATTTTGGCATCTATTTCCTCTTTCTTGACCCAAGGGAAGCCTAAATATCGAATTTGAACGAAATCGGTCCAATAACAAAGAATTTCAATATGGCGGCGACTTTTTATAATTTTGCCAATCATTTTCTCTTATTTGAGCCCAGGGAAGCCCAAATATCGATTTTGAACGAAATCGGTCCAATAACAAAGAATTTCAATATGGCGGTCACTTTTTAAAATTTTGGCATCTATTTCCTCTTTCTTGACCCAAGGGAAGCCTAAATATCGATTTTGAACGAAATCGGTCGAATAACAAAGAATTTCAATATGGCGGCCACTTTTTAAAATTTTGCCATCTATTTCCTCTTTCTTGACCCAAGGGAAGCCTAAATATCGAATTTGAACGAAATCGGTCCAATAACAAAGAATTTCAATATGGCGGCGACTTTTTATAATTTTGCCAATCATTTTCTCTTATTTGAGCCCAGGGAAGCCCAAATATCGATTTTGAACGAAATCGGTCCAATAACAAAGAATTTCAATATGGCGGTCACTTTTTAAAATTTTGGCATCTATTTCCTCTTTCTTGACCCAAGGGAAGCCTAAATATCGATTTTGAACGAAATCGGTCCAATAACAAAGAATTTCAATATGGCGGCGACTTTTTATAATTTTGGCATCTATTTCCTCTTTCTTGACCCAAGGGAAGCCTAAATATCGATTTTGAACGAAATCGGTCCAATAACAAAGAATTTCAATATGGCGGTCACTTTTTAAAATTTTGGCATCTATTTCCTCTTTCTTGACCCAAGGGAAGCCTTAATATCGATTTTGAACGAAATCGGTCCAATAACAAAGAATTTCAATATGGCGGCGACTTTTTATAATTTTGCAAATCATTTTCTCTTATTTGAGCCCAGGGAAGCCCAAATATCGATTTTGAACGAAATCGGTCCAATAACAAAGAATTTCAACATGGCGGAAAAGTGGCACCTGTGTTTGCATACATACTTGAGATAAAAACTAATTTCATCGATATATCGATACTTTTTGGCACTTCATGCATTTCCCTAGTTGCCGATGACGCTTTCGCACGCGTAAGGATCCTTACGGATCCCTAAGGATCCTTTCGGATCCGTTCGCGTCCGTAAGGATCCGTTCGCATCCTTACGGATCCGTAAGGATGCGAAAGGATCCTTTCGCATGCGAAACGTGAGCTACACTTGTAAGGATTTTAGGCACTTTTAGGTACAAAAAATGCGAAAGCCGAATCGATGCGAAAAGCCGAATTGATCCGTTCACGTTTCTATGGAATTTGACAGTTTTGTATGGGCGAAATCCGAAACGATCCTCACAGGTGTGGTTCCACCCTTATCCTAGTGTTTGTGGTCTATGGTACCTATTTCTGTGGTTGAACCATTACGGTAGTAAATATCATTCGTTTGGGTTGAACCATGAAAAATACAACCAAACACTGAAACAGAACCACAGTGGTTCTGTGAGATTTTGTTGTGTTCGTGGTCTATGATTTTTTTCCTGGATAGGAGTAATAGGTAATAGTGTTCTGTGGTTCCTACTTCCTGGCACCTTCCTGGTCTGTGGTGAGATTGGCGTCAACTTTATTGTTTGTTGTGTTATTTTGAAGTATTTTTGGGTGAAAACTGTATAAGTAAATAAAGTGCATTAGAACTCTATTACTCGATATTTGCATTTATGTTTAGTACTATAGAGGTGGACTAACCCAAAAGCTGCACTATTATCTACTGTGTACAATCATTGTGTTTTTGTAAGGTACATAAATTTTATCATTTTCTGGTGAAAAACTGTTGTAGCCTGTAGGAGCTAGGACCAATATGATATACTTAATATAATGTTAGCTCTACCTCTATTATTCCCAACCTTGTTGCAACGAGTCTACACGTTGGTGACGTTTTAGAATTTAGTTTGGAGATTAAGACGGGTTCCACGGCGCGGTTCGCACCCGCGCCCGCAGCGGTTGCGGTACCCCTAGTACAGTAATTGAAACTTCATTTTTCATACAAATCTGCATTCTACGGTGGCCGCTGGCCCGCAACCGTTGCGGGCGCGGGCGCCGTACCGCGCCGTGGAAACTCAGTCTTAACAAGATGGACGTGGATGCTGTCGCCGCTGAAACAATCCTTACTAATATCATAAATGCGAAAGTGAGTTTGTTTGTTGGTTTGTCCTTCAATCACGCCGCAACAGGGCTACGGATCGACGTGAATTTTTGCATGGGTATAGTTGAGAACCTGAAGAGTGCCTTTTAGAAGAAGCTACTTTTTAACCCTGGAAAATCAAAGAGTTCCCGAGGGATTTTAAAACTATATATACACGGATGAACTTGCGGGCATCGGGCTAGTCTATACTAATATTATAAAGAGGAAATTTTTTTTTTGTTTGTTTGTACTGAATAGGCTCTGGAACTACTGGACCGATTTTAACCATTTTTTCAGTTATGAGGAAGTAACATAGGCTATAATTTATTGTCAAAAAAATTCTTTTCAAAAAACCGACTTCTAACGCCACTACAAAGTATAAAAATAATTTTAGTTTGTCCACATTTGTTGAAGTCGGGCGGGCCTATATACAAACTATGAAACCGATGCACGACGCTACACAATATGAGAGACTCTTTTGTAGAAGTCGAGCGAGCATCGCGAATCGGTTTCATAGTTTGTATTTTAGGCCCGCCCGACTTCAACAAACGTGGACAAACTAAAATTATTTTTATACTTTGTAGTGGCGTTAGAAGTCGGTTTTTTGAAAAGAATTTTTATTTTAAGCTTTTAAGTGGAGGAGCTCCATGATGTAGTCCATACTTGTTACCTACAATATCAATTCGTAATCGAAATTTCCTAAATCTCTTTATTTTAGGTGAGCAATATCCCTGCAGCATCAGGCTTGAGGAGTTGAAGGTTAACATTTTTATGGGACCATTTCGCAAACATCCTCTGTCGATTAAAAAAAAATCACGCGAATCGGTCCAGTAACCCCGGAGAAATCGGTGGACATACATAGAAAAAAAAAAAAAATAAGATACCGGCCGAATTGAGAACCTCCTCCTTTTTGGAAGTCGGTTAAAAAGAGATCCTTAAGAAAAATTGCAGTAACCCAAAGTAGGAAAATTTTGCCTATAAAATGCATTATTTGGAGTACTCATTATTCTCTACAATACTTATTACTAAACTATCACTATTTAAGTCACAATAGTTGCTTTTGTTTTAAAATTTAATTAGATCGCCTCTATTATCGTGGTATTAATACTTCCTTACTAATACGTCATACTGATATTATAAATGCAAAAGTGTGTTTTTTTGTTTGTTTGTCCTTCAATCACGAACAGAGCTACAGTTCAACGTGATTTTTGCATGGGTGTAGTTGAGGACCTGGAGAGTGACATAGGCTCCTTTTTATCAATCGAAGTGTTTTTCTGAGGGATTTTAAAAGCTACATCCACGCGGACGAAGTCGCGGGCATCAGCTAGTATATTATATTTATTTAGCGCATACTATTTTTAATGGACTTCCAACAATCTATAAATTTAGGAAAAATAAAACCGACTTCAATATAGTGAAATAAACAATAGGGTATTTGACTACTTTTAGAAAATCATCTTAAATTGTTAATAATGCTATGCTGAAGCTAACAAAACGTATATTTCGGCATAATTTTCAGTATTTTTCATATAAATCGAGAAATAAATTCAAAAAAATAAATTGCCGCCGAAACGTTCCATTTGCTCTCATGACGTCACAGTTCACATTTCAAACAATGAAAATTCCACAGCCCATAGGTGGTGTGGACTGTGACGACATTCGAGATCGCGGAACGTTTTCGATCACGTGACCATGGCTGGAATTATAGCAATTCTATTTAATGTTTTCTAATTAAATAAAACTTTAGTTTTTAGTTTTGTCGTATGGAATAATGTTTTTAGATAGTAATCTTTTAGGATGACACCAAATGAAACGATATTTTTAATATAGTCAAATACCCTATTCCCAACTGAAAAGGGAAAAGTGTCCCTATCTTGAAAACTACTGAACCGATTTTGATGAAACATGTTCAACTGTTCCCTAAGTGGTAGTAAATGTAAGCAAATAAAAAGAATGATCAAAATTGGATGAATAGTTTCGGAGAAATGCGTGGACAAACAAACATACATATATAACATTACACACAATATGTGAAAATTTCAACTGTCTATCTACTACGGTTTACGAGATACAGCCCGCTGACAGACGGAGGGACGGACAGCGGAGGCTTAGTAATAGGGTCCCGTTGGCACAATTTGGGTACGGAACCCTAAAAACCAAAGAGCGAATTCTATAACATTACTGACCAAATTTTGAGTGTACTCATACTCCCCTATGTATGGCAGTGAGCCTTTAATGGGTTGCTGATGATGATGATGATGATGATGAATGAAATTGAATTAGTTTTCCAATCTTCGTCTCCGCCGACAATGACAACAACAATTACAATCACATTCACTGACAATGACAATGACAATGACAATGAAAATGACAATGACAATGACAATGAAAATGACAATGACAATGACAATCACTATGACAATGATACAGACAATGACGATGACTATGACAATGACTATGACAGTAACAATGACAATGACATTACAATGACAGTCACTATGGCAATGATACAGACAATGATAATGATAATAACAATTACAATGACAATCACAATGACAAATACTATGACAATGATACAGTGACAATGACAATGACAATCACAATGACAATCACTATAATAATCACTATGACAATCACTATGACAATCACTATGACAATGACAGTGACATTCACTATGACAATGCTACATACAATGATAATGACAATGACAATCACAATGACAATGCTCAGAGATTAACCATCTGCGCGGGAGATATTATAGTGCACAAGTGTGTGCGCAAACACAGGTGCACTCTCTATTCCCTCACTCTCATAGTCCGATGGGATGGAAAAACCGACACGACCAGAGAGAGATCAGGCGCAGGACCGACAGCTTTGCGTGCTCTCCCAGGCACGGGGGTGACTCACCGCCAACTTCCTAACTCCGGGCTAGTACTGAGAATTTCTTGACAGAAAAACCCAATACATTTTTTGGGCCGACCCGAGAATCGAACCCGGATCCTCGTGATCCGTAGTCGAATATGCTAACCACTAGACCAACGAGGCAGCTTACAAAATCTGAACGTAGTAGGAAGAATATTGTCAAGCAAACACCGGCTTCTAAGCAATGATTGCACAATGGCGCATCAATGATAGTTCAGTGGCGTTCCAGTGGTCATTAGAACTTTCAAAATATTAACAGACTACGCCTACATTCGATCATTGACTTGTCATTATGTACGGGACTACCAACTATTTACAATTGTGTCATTGGAGTGTCAGTGGTACCACGGTAATATTATGTATACAGTATTGTAACTCGGCCGTATCTTTGACATAAATGCCTATAGCCGCGCGGTACGTAAACATGCGATAGGGCTGCCCGCCTCCAGCATTTTAATTACATTTGCCTACTTTGTGTTTCCATTTAGTTTTGTGATTGTAAATATACTTTTTTGATTGGTAGATTTAATTTAAAAAAAAACCCCGAGGTTTTAACACAAGCGTACGTACCGTATCGTGATTCATGAACCGCCTATAACTACCTATTTCACTCGTGTCAATCACTTTCCTTTACTCTATTCACTTTATAGTTTATTTATTAATCCAGACATCTTTTTTTCGGAAGATAAAAGGAAATACCTTATCCATTAAAAATACACACATTTTGTACCTACCTACTAGTAAGTAAAATTATTTTAGAGTCTTACCTTTCAGAGTTTCCAGGTAATTTGAAAAAGTTATCTCTGGATGCGTTATTGACGAATTCATGCAACCAAAAACAGCACAATATATCCTCCTCGTCATATTAAATATGTACTTGAACTTATTTTTAGTTAAAAAATTGCGCAGTTATTGTTAAAAAACATAACACCGTCCGTTCGTCACTGCGGCACAGTCGCGACTGTCTGCGTACCGAGCGCTTACCGAGATCGAGGCGCGTAGGCATAGCTCGCGCTTCGTCCGTTTGTATGAAGTTGGAATACTGTATACATAATATTACCGTGGTGGTACACCATCGGAAAACCATTGAATTAGTAGACTACCAAAATTGCAAAAAGTAGCAATTACGATGTCATTGATAGACAACTGTGACACCATTGCAATAGCAGACTTGAGGCCCTGGACCAATTTCAAAAATTCTTTCACCATTAGAATGCTTCATTATCACTGAGTAACATTATATTTATCACAAGAAAAAATAGGGATCCGTAATAAAACTTTAATATTGTAGCCCAAGGTGTAAAAATAAAATAGCCATAAAATGTCTTTCATCGCATACGGCCATACGCTGTGTAAATTATTGATGATAGAACAAAGAAATGTTCTTACAATAATATAAAACGTATCAATATCTACAAAAACTTGGCGATACCATATATGTCCAACTATTGTAGTCATATTGTATCATAGTATGTCACTATAACAACTTTTTTATGTTTTAAAGGTTGATAGAAATGCAGACCAAATTCAGACCATGTTGTGCATACCTTTGTATTAATTCTTATCCAATTAAATTATTTCGTATTCAAGACTCTTTCAAAACCTGTAAATTACTTTTTGACTTATTTAATTCGGATATTCCATTCAAAAGATATTACGAATCTAAAAATTACAAACTACAGAAAATACCCCTGCGCGGCGGTATGTGAGCGAGTTGTCGGCGCGCTAAGAGACTCCCAATGAAACCGACCGATTTGCCTATATCTTTAAAAATAGGTTACAGTTTCCTGTAAAGATATCCCTATAAAGTGCCCTTGCTGTAATTAATAAATCCCAGGAACATACTTTCTCGAAATGACCAACCCTATGGCTTCAATGGAGCGTAGGTAATTATTTTATCAACTAGGCTTAGTTTCCACTTTCCATACTGTTCATATTTCTACTGTGCCTTCAATACGGAATTAACTCTCATACAGCCAGTTCATTATAACTTGTCCTTTGCCGTCACGTCGGCACCTCTGCTTCACATAATAAAAACCCTACATGATAAGCAGTGGTGCTAACATGACGGCAAGGAAACACTAAATAAAAATGAAAAATATGAAAATAAATGGAACCATAGAGTGTTCACCATATTTTTTATTAGAAATGAAATTTTTAATTATTAGTGCTTTATTTTGATTTTGTTGGCAGGATGAGTGGAAGATGTGGTTCAGTTAAGAGGGGAGGCAGGGGAAGAGGGGCACATGGTAGAGGACGGGGAGGAAGGCGCGGGTCCCGAGGGGGCAGCGGGGGGAGCCGAGGTGCAGGGAACGAGGTGCCTCAAAGGTATATATTTTTTTCAATGATGATTGATTTTAGACCTTGTCATAAGAGCCACAAGTTAGCCAACATGAAATAAATAATTTTGAATTTTTTTGAACAATCGATCGATTTCTTTTTCATTATTTTCATTTACCGAGCGAAGCGAGGTCTCTGAGTTTACTAGAGCGATTTGCACTTGTCCGTCCGTCCGTCTGTCCGTCCGTCTGTCTGTCAGAGCCTTATAACTTTTGAATTACTGAACGTAATTACTTCAAATTTAGATATAATATGTAAACCGACGGCCTCCAGCCGAAAATGGCTTAAAAAGTTATAAAAAATCTTTATTTCAGGGGGGCTCTCATAGAAGCGAATGCGAAGTAAAATTATTTTTTTTGCGATTCATAGGGTTTCTGTGTATCATTTTAAAGACAATTTGGAACAGAGTACATACGTATTTTTTTTAATTTTTTTCCTAAAATTGACGAAATGGGGGCTTTCAAAGTGGCGATTTAATACGCTCGCTTGAAGACGCTCTCTGGGAAAATTGGCTATATATTTTCAAGCTGTCCTTATTTTTTTACTTCACTTGTATCCTGTACTTGAACAACAAATACTAAAATTATATAAATATTATAAAGAAACGAGATTATTTAATTTTTAATGAGCATCAGTAAATTTCACATAGCTTCACAATAATGCTAATAGATGGCGCAGTCATTAACTATTCCATGGAACTGTGAGTTACGACTACGATCTATCCCAAAAACAGTTTTGCGTCGAGCATTATTATTTAGGTACATAATATAATAACATATATTCAATTAAAATTATTCTTTAGTTAAATATCAAACTTCAATAAACTATATTAATTGCTGCATTTTGTATATTTTCTATTCGCGTCGATAGATGACGATTTGTACAGATGCCCCTAACCCGTTTTCACTCGTTAGTACCTACATAATAATTCAATGTTTTCACTGACGTTCCCTAACCTTTACGCTACCTATGATAAGTTAGGTGATGATTACTGTCAACTTCTTTATCACGATCCTGTACGGGACACCTAAAAGGACATTGGGACGGATGTTAGGACTTAGGATTGTGTTTTGGAGCTACCTACATATAGAGACTCCTACATAGGGGATGATTTAGGTATGTTTGGTGAAAACGGGCATAATAATAATGTCTGTTTTGGTCGTCATGTATCGATTGAATGAATAATCATGGGATACCGTTACCGCGAGGTCTCAGTTCGGGGCGAACCACTAGTTTAAGATTGATTCCAGACCTTGTCATGAGAGCCACAAGTTAGCCTACATGAAATAAACTAGTGGTACGCCCCGAACTGAGACCTCGCGGTAACGGTATCCCGTAATTATTCATTCAATCGATATATGACGACCAAAACTGACATTATTATTATGCCCTTTTTCACCAAACATACCTACCCCTAAGTAGGAGTCTCTTTACGTAGGTAACCCTAAATACAATGCTAAGTCCTAACATCCATCCCAATGTCCTTTTAGTTGCCCCGTACAGGTTCGTGATAACGAAGTTGACTGAATGCATCACCTAACTTATCATGGGTAGCCTGGAAAGGTTAGGAACGTCAGTGAAAACATTGAATTATTATGTACTAACGATTGAGAACGGGCATCTGTACAAATCGTGATCTATCGACACGAATAGAAAATATATGTACAAAATGTAGTAATTAATAGTATATTGGTTTGATATTTAACTAAAGAATAATTTTAATTGAATAATATGTTATTAAAGTTCGGTCGTTCAGAGAATGCGTTCCTGACACATTTAGAAAAATATTGTTTACCAAGTTATTTGACACTCAGTTTGGCACAAAATTATAACATTAATTGACTATTGATATAATAATGTTGTTTTAATGCTCATCAATTGTTAAAACGGTAAACAACCAGCAATAATATTTTTATCGTAACTGCAACGCCATTACAAAGTTACGTCGTCAGTTCAATGGCGACGTGTCAGGAACGCATTCTCTGAACGGCCGTAGTTTATATGTACCTATTAGTACTTGCAATAATACTTGTAATACAAAGTAATAATGGTCGACGCAAAACTGTTTTTTGGGATAGATAGACATAGTTGTAATTCCAAGTTCCATGGAATAGTAGTGACAGCGGGAAAAATTAAAACAAAAAAAATATTTTTATACTCGGTTCCAAATTATTTTTAAAATGATATACCTTAATCTTATGTAATTAAATAAAAAATTTTTTACTTCGCATTCACTTCTATGAGAGCCCCCCTCAAATAAAGATTTTTATAACTTTTTAAGCAATATTCAGCTGAAGGAAATTGGTTTACATATTATGTTTAAATTTGAAGTAACTACGTTCAGTAATTCAGAAGCTATAAGGCTCTGATAGACGGACGGACATACGGACGGAAGGACAAGTGCAAATTCACTCAAGTAGACTCAGAGACCTCGCTTCGCTCGGTCAATAATTTTGAATTTTTTGAACAATCGATCGATTTCTTTTTCATTATTTTTATTCTAAGTATTAATTGGAATAAAAATAATGAAATCAATGTGCAGTGATTTAACTAAAGGTAATATCTTCAATGTACAGAATTGGACCTGTTACAGTTTTATTATAAGTAAAGATAGATACCTACTTATAGCCCGGTCAATTTAGACATCCAAGGTTACAATAATTCCCACTTGGCTGAAAATTGGTAGGATTGTTCAAAACACTATTTATAAATGAAATGTGAAAAGTCCTCATCGATCCGACACCTGGAAAAAAATTTACGCGGGTCAAAGGTCACAATAACGGGTTTTTTCGCGATTTCCACCAAAACGGTAAGTTTTATCATAAAATTAGCCTTGACAAAAATTGTAGATCAGATAATTATCTACAAAAAATGTCTGAATACTTTTTTTCCTATAGCCACCGTTTTTGAGATATAACGATTCAAAAATTTGAAAGAGTTGTAATCGTCATAATATGTATTGTGTACTATGGGCTCAGTACAAACGTGAAGTTTTATGCAATGTTGTTTTGCATGTTTTCTGATCGTGTCGATACAATAAATAATTAAATTTGAATGTTACAAAAAACTATACCTAGGTACCTATTGATGCTGATTTCACTACAGTTCCCTAACCTTTATGGGCTACCTATGTTAAGTTAGGTGACGCTTTCTGTCAACTTTGATATTACGAACCTCTACGGGACAACTAAAGGTGAAAATGACATCGGGAAGTTACTTAAAAATAGAAAGGACGTGTACAAGGACATCTTATCGCTACAAAAGAGGATATCTTCCAGATGCCCCAGATAATTTAGGTATGGTTGGTGAAAACGGGCATAATAATAATGTCAATTTTGATCGTCATGTGTCTATTGAATGAATAAGTAATTATGGGAAACCGTTACCGTGAGGTCTCATTTCGGGGCGAACCACTAGTTATTTTTAGGGTTCCGTACCAAAATGGTAAAAATGGAACCCTTATGGTGAGACTTTCTCCGTCCGTCCGTCTGTCACAGTCGATTATTTCAGTAACTGTTAAAGCTATCGACATGAAATTTGGCATAGTTGTGTATAATAGTGGCCCAACATCATTGGATTAAAGAAAAATCGAAAATTATTTTTAGTTTTATTAAAAAAGGGGGAAAATCGGGGGTTTGAAATTTCAAACTAAAATAACTATACCGAGTGGGGTATCATGTGAAAGGCCTTTACTTGTGCATTCTAAAACAGTTTTTTGTTTATCGGCCAAAATGTCGAAAAAAATAACCCCCCCCCCCCCCTTATCTCCGAACTTTACCAATCGAAAAATCTGAAATAATTATGGTCCATAGAGGTTTATGTATATTTTACAGGAAAAATAAAAGCAACGCGAAAATTATTTTAGTTTAATTAAAAAAGGGGGAAAATCAGTGGTTTGAAATTTCAAAGTAAGATAATTATACGGAGTGGGGTATCATATGAAAGGCCTTTACTTGGGCATTCTAAAACAGTTTTTTATTTATTTCTATACTAGCTGATGCCCGCGACTTCGTCTGCGTGGATTTAGTTCATAACATCCCGCGGGAAATCTTTGTCACCCTCCAGGTTCTCAACTATACCTATCCAATAAATCACGTCAATCCGTAGCTTTGTAGCAGGAAACATTTGATCGTCTTGCTCGCGGCATTGTTAATGATGATTCAAAGAGAAAACATATTACTGGATGATATTATCAATTACGTTTAGCTATCATTTTTATAATTGTCAAATTTTTTACCATACTTAACCAAAGACAAAATTGACTGTCATTTGCGTTTTGTTATTCCGTGTCAGATGGGTTTTTGTTATACCACGTTTTATAGTGACTTGACGGAAACGCGGTCGAACGGGATAAAAAGTATCCTATGTCCGTCTCCTGGTTCTAAGCTACCTCTCCACCAATTTTCAGCCAAATCGGTTCATCCGTTCTTGAGTTATAAATAGTGTAACTAACACCACTTTCTTTTATATATATACTAGCTGACACGGCGAACTTCGTACCGCCAACTTTTATTTTTGTTTTTTTTTTAATTAAAGTTAAAACCTTCCGTACACCTTAAGGAACATACAAAAAAATAAATTAACCGAATTGGTCCATCCATGCATGAGTTATGCGCTTACCAACATTCATTTTTATTTATATAGATAGATATATAGATACATATAATAGTTTTTGAGTAATCGGCCAAAATGTCGAAAAAAATACCGTTCCCCCCCCCTTATATCCGAAGTTTACCAATCGAAAAATCTGAAATAATTATGGTCAATAGAGGTTTATGTATATTTTACAGGAAAAATTAAACCAAATACCATTAGGCTGGTTGCCACAGATATTAATTGATTTTTATTGAAGCACATTTAATATTCAGTAGAAATAAGGCATTTCTGTTATGTTAGGAATGTAAATATACCGACAAAATTAAATTAAACAAAAGCCACCTATTTCAGTCCCATACAAAATGAAAGTGTCCTCTTGCGTCTGCGAATTTTCAAATTATAAAATAATCTACATGGCCGACAATTCTCGCTATATTGATTTAATAAGAATATAAAGCCACAATGAAACTATTCATTTATTATTTTATCTTGTCATTATTACGTCTATAATGATTTAATAATTAATTAAGTATAAACTTATGCGACAAAAATCGTTCCTGTGAATAACTCCAGGTAGGTAACGGTGATTGTGGACACTACTCAAAGAAATTCTACTATTTCGCAGTTCTATTCTATTCTAGCAATCCTCTGCTAGAAGTCACGTGATTTTCTGAACGCAATCTTATTGCGTCATTTAATTTTAGTTGAAAAAGAGCACGCACCCGAAAAAAATCTCCATATATATTCCTGTGAATAACGAGTGAATTCTGTGAATTCTAAAGTGATATAAGGTGGTTTGTATATACAGTTTGAAACAGTTTATCTTGATGAATATAAAACACAAGCAAATTTTTTCAAAGTAAGAATTTTGTGAGACTGACGACAAATTTTAGAGGTCAAAATGCATAAATTTCATTCCTGTAGATAATGTTTAATGCGACTTAGGACTTGTTCATATAGCTTATTGTTTTTACAATAATAATAATTCCAAATAATTCAATTATTTCAAGTAACCAAGACTTATTTCGGTATATATTTAACAAAACTTTCAGTTAAAAAAATAATAGTAAGTAATAAATCTATATATACAATATACTAGTATATAAAAATGAATCGCTATTTCCCGTTGTAGAAACATCACGCGTGAACGGCTGGACAGATTTAAGACATGACTTGCACTGACTCCCATAAAAGTTGTAGATGTTGTAGTAGTAGTTGTTGTAGTAGACGTTGTAGAAGTAGTTGTAGTAGTAGTTGTAGTAGTCGTTGTGGTAGTATTTGTAGTAGTAGTAGTAGTAGTAGTAGTAGTAGTAGTAGTAGACGTTGTAGAAGTAGTAGTAGTAGACTTGTAGAAGTAGTTGTAGTAGTTGTTGTAGTAGACTTGTAGAAGTAGTTGTAGAACTAGTTATAGTAGTAGTTGTTGTAGTAGATGTGTTGCTCCCATATAAGTTGTATTTGTTGTAGAAGTATTTGTAGTAGTAGTTGTATAAGTAGTTGTAGTAGTAGTCGTAGTAGTTGTTGTAGTAGTAAAAGTTGTAGTAATAGTTGTTGTAGTAGTAGAAGTAGTAGTTGTAGAAGTAGTTGCAGTAGTTGTTGTAGAAGTAGTTGTAGTAGACGTTGTATAAGAAGTTGTAGAAGTAGTTGTAGTAGACAGTGTAGAAGTAGTTGTAGAACTAGTTTCAGTAGTAGTTGTTGTAGTAGATGTAACTAGTTGTAGTAGTAGTTGCAGTAGAAGTAGTTGTAGTAGTAGTTTTAGAAGTACCCAGTTGCAGAAGTAGTTGTTGAAGTAGTTGTAGAAGAAGGTGTAGTAGTTGTAACAGTAGTTGCAGAAGTAGTTGTTGAAGTAGTTGTAGAAGAAGGTGTAGTAGTTCTAGAAGTAGTTGTAGAAGTAGTTGCAGAAGTAGTTGTAAAAGTAGTTGTAGAAGAAGGTGTAGTAGTTGTAGAAGAAGTTGTTGTAGTTGTTGTAGTAGGCGTAGTAGAAGTAGCGGTTGTAGTAGTTGTAGTACAAGTCGTAGTATAAGTAGTTGTATTAGTAGTTGTAATAGTAGTTTTAGTAGTAGTTGTAGAAATAGTTATAGTAGTAGTTATAGTAGTAGTTGTAGAAGTAGTTGTAGTAGTCGTTGTAGAAGTAGTTGTAGTATTAGTTGAAGTAGTAGTTGTAGTAGAAGTGGTACTAGTAGTTGTAGTAGTAGTTGTAGAAGTAGTTTCTGTCGATTAAAAATTTCAGGCAAATCGGATTAGAAATCACGGAGATATTGATATTTATAGGTAAAAAACACACTATTTTTTGAAAATCGGTTGAAAAGTTCCCTATGCTAGGCCTCATATCATCAGCTATCTGTCATTGAAAGTCCCGTCAAAATCAGTCCAGCCGTTCACGCGTGATGTTCTACTACGGGAAATAGGGATACATTTTTATATTTATGAGATAATAATTTATTTTTTGTATACAATCTGAATAAGTCCTATGTTCCTGTGAGTAACATTTTTTATCATGTGAGTAACGTTATTCACCGGAATTTTGTGAGTTACGTAAGATTATTTTGACTTCAACCCTTATTTGTTCAGTTTTGAAACTTGTGGTGGTAGCAGAAACTAATGCATTGTTTTGTTTCTGTAATAATTATGTTTTTTTTAGTTTCCTTGTCGGCTACATCCCGGAAGAGGGGAGCGGTACCCTCCTCCAAGGCCTACCTCTGGAGGTACCATTAACTCCTCCTAAGCGCCGCTGCCGCGCTTACCAGGCGCCCACCGAGTAAGTCTTGTTTGGCACAGGTATATTAAGGGTATATGTATTACATATGTTTTATTTGAGGATATAGGTCAGTTTTTTATTTTCTTTTTCAGTTTAACTGTTAAAGACAATACATTAACTGAAAGGGGAGGGGAGGGAGACAACGCGATGGCCGTCGATACGTAAGTCTTTATTCTTCGTTACATTGCTTTTGATATATTTAATAAGATATATTATTTGTCTTATATAAAAATCTCGTGTCACGATGGATGTTCGGCATAAACTCTGAAACTACTTAACCGATTTTGATCAAACTTCGTAACTGTCTGTATTTTGGTCCAACTTGAAAGATAGGATAGTTTATTTGTTTTTTTTTTATAGATATCAATTGGCGGTACGAAGTTCGCCGGGTCAGCTAGTATTACATAAAAATCTCGTGTCACGATGTACATGTTCGGGATAAACTCTAAAACTACTGAACTGATTTTGATCAAACTTCGTAACTATCTGTAATTTGGTCCAACTTGAAAGATAGGATAGTTTATTTGTTTTTTTTATATAGATATAAATTGGCGGTACGATGTTCGCCGGGTCAACTAGTATTACATAAAAATCTCGTGTCACGATGTACATGTTCGGGATAAACTCTGAAACTACTGAACTGATTTTGATCAAACTTCGTAACTAGGGTAAACCAGGCAAACGTGCCCCAGTCGAATACGTGCCCCACTCGCAAAACTCAAAGATGCATTTTAAATTTGGCGCTAATTTGATCGTAATAGGTCAGTGTCACAAATATGGCGGCGATGTGAACAACACAGTGCCGAGTTTTATTTCGTTTTAGTGAGAAAAAGTGAATAAAAGGTTTGTACGACTATGTGAATTTGTTTTGGACCTACTTTCACATTAAGTTAATACATTTTCTCGGTAAAATATAGTTAATTTAAAGTTTTATTCCAAAACTAACCTCTTTCAACTTGTGTTTGATAACAATTGAGTTTCGTTTTTCGTAAAAAAAACAGACGTCTTCATGTGGGGCACATTACACTGAAGTTTGGCTAATTTGCCCTGATTTTGTTCGGGTAATGTGCCCTACCTGGAGATTGTTTTTAAGATGTTATTTTTATGAGTTTCTAATTAAATTATGATGTTCCAGGAAATGGGGAAGGTTAAAGCTGTAGACCAAAGGAAATGGACGGAAGAAAATATGAAAAAAGCGGTGGAGGATGTAACAAGTAAGAAGATAGGAGTAAATGAGGCGAGTCGTCTTTATGAAATACCGTCACGAACACTTCGAAGACACATCCTCAGGGGTTGGAGGTGCAAGCAGAGCATTGGCAGGCCTTCAGAATTAGGGCATGAGAATGAAAGGAAACTTGTAGCTCACATTAAAAAGCTCGAGTCTATCGGATTTCCTTTGGAACAATCGAGACTGCAGTGTATTGCCTATGACTTTGCAGAGAAACTTGGATTGCCACATCGATTCAATAAAGAGAAGCAGCAAGCGGGCTGGGATTGGTTTCAAGGGTTTATGAAGCGACATCCTGATCTTAGTAAAAGGAAAGCGGAAGGGTTATCGCTGGCGAGAGCTAGTGGTATGAATCGACCGGATGTCGAAAAGTATTTTGAAGTTTTGTTGAAATTACTGACTGATAATGATTTGATTGGTAAACCAGATAGACTTTACAACATGGACGAGAGTGGAATTCAAGTTAATAATAAAACTGGACTTGTACTAGCTAGCAAGGGTGCAAAATGTGTGAATACTGTAACCAGCACTGAAAAAGGTGAAAATATATCTTTAATTGCATGTTGCAACGCAGAAGGTACATTTCTTCCTCCTGTTTTGATACTGAAGGGAAAATACAAAAAACCAGAATTTTCTGAGGGTTTACCGCCTGGATCAGATGTGTACATGAATCAGAAATCGTCTTACATCAACGCTGATCTGTTTTTCATTTGGATGAAGGACCATTTTATTCCACGAAAGCCAGAGGGTAAAGTTCTTCTGATTTTAGATGGCCATTCGTCTCATTCCAACTCATATAAAATGCTACAATTAGCTGCGGAAAATGATGTGATTATTCTTTGTCTACCAAGCCACACTACTCAGGCTCTTCAACCATTGGACAGAAGTTTTTTTAAGCCATTCAAAAGTTACCTGTTTAAAGAAGTAACCACGTGGTTTATTAACAACAAAGGAAGGCCTTTTAGTCGATATCAGATTTCAAAAATGATTGGTGATGCTTGGTACAAGTCCGCAATACCAGCAATCGGCGTTTCAGGATTTAAAGCGACAGGGATATATCCCTATGATCCTAATGCTGTTCCTGAATACTTTTTCAGAATATCTGATGCATCTGTTGGAATCGCACAGAATAATAATTCGAAAACAGTTAACGGTAATCCACAGGCAATTCAGAATACAAATGACCTTTCTTTGCCGAGTACTTCTACATCTTGTATGGAACAGATGCCCACATCACTTGCTTCTGTGGTTCCACAAAAAGAAACACCAACTAAGACATTGCAAATAGTTAGTCCATTGCCTATTGTTCAACAAAAAATAAGCAAAAGGAAACAAAATGTTAAGGTTTTGACATCAGAAACTCATTTGACAACTCGTAAATTGTTTGAAGAAAAGAAGAAGTCACAAGAGAAGAAGTTGATTACTGTGCCACCAAAGCGTAAGAAGAATTTTTTGAAGGATTTGTCTTCTTCATCAGAAAGTGAAGAAGAGTTGAAGCTTAGCGAATCTAGTGAAGAATGTACCGATGAAAATGAGAACACTTGTGTAGAATGTCTCGAGTCTTACTATCACACTAAGAAGAAGAGTGACTGGATTCAGTGTGTGCAGTGTTCTGGCTGGTTGCACGAAGACTGTACAAGTCATACAGAGAAATGCAATAAGTGCTGTGCAAAAAATAAAGGGAAAGGAAAAGGAAAAAAGACCTCAAAATGAGAGGCTTTGCTGGGGCACATTAGACTGATGTATCAGTCTAATGTGCCCTACCCTACATTTAAAAAAATACTTGATCTCAGTTATTTTTCATGATATTTTAGAAGATTTTTTTAGTTTTTGTTATGTAAATTGAGTCAGAGGTTAAGACTGATTACTTAAATATACACGTTCTGAATAAAAAAATCCTTTTTTTTCAATTCTTCGAATTGTGGGGCACGTTTGCCTGGTTTACCCTATCTGTAATTTGGTCCAACTTGAATGATAGGATAGTTTTTTTTTTATTTAGATAAGTTGACGATTTGTTTTATTTACCTATATAGATAAGTTGGCGGTCCGAAGTTCGCCGGGTCAGCTAGTATCATATAGGGTAAAACCAGGACAGTTGCCCCAGTGGTATAGTTGCCTCGATTGTAATTACTCTAGTTTACCAGAAGAATCACAAGTTATTTTATTTATTTACCAAGAAAATCTACCACTACCACTAAGTTGCCCGTGCTGCATGTCTTGGTGCGATTGCATAGAGAGGCAAGGTGCAATCAAAGTTTGCGGGGTAAATTTCCTCTTTCTCTGCGGGGCATCTATCCCAGTTTTACCCTGAATCTTTTTGAGGGTTCAGACATCAGACATACTGTTTCCATCAGAAGTACAAATGTTGCTATATAAAAATATTCTAACGCAGCAGGAGACGCCCTGCTGCATTAGTATAGTTTTATCTTAATTAATTTACCTCATTAACAGTCACTGTTATACTTGTGTGTAAATGTATTTTTGATTTATTTGTTCAGGTTTGAAACTTGTGGTGGTAGCAGAAACTAATGCATTGTTTTGTTTCTGTAGTAATTATGTTTTTTTTAGTTTCCTTGTCGGCTACATCCCGGAAGAGGGGAGCGGTACCCTCCTCCAAGGCCTACCTCTGGAGGTACCATTAACTCCTCCTAAGCGCCGCTGCCGCGTTTACCAGGCGCCCACCGAGTAAGTTTAGTTTTACTAACTATTGAGGTATATTATACAAATTTGTTTAAGAATTTGTTTAAGAAAGAATAAGTGTTGACCAATCCACTTGCAGCGTGGAGTGCGACAGGGAGATGTAATCTCCCCGAAGCTATTTACCGCTGCGTTGGAGGACGTCTTTAAGCTTCTGGATTGGAACGGACTTGGCATCAACATAAACGGCGAGTACATCACTCACCTGCGATTTGCCGATGACATAGTAGTCATGGCAGAGACTATGAGAGACCTCAATACAATGCTCAATGATCTCAGCAGGGTTTCTCAACAGGTGGGCCTGAAAATGAACATGAGCAAGACGAAAATCATGTCCAATGCTCATGCTCCGCTCCACCCAGTTATCGTTGAGAACTCTGCGCTCGAAATTGTGGACGAGTATATATACCTGGGACACACAGTCCAGCTAGGTAGGTCCAATTTCGAGAAAGAGATCAACCGCCGAATCCAACTCGGCTGGGCAGCGTTCGGGAAGCTCCGAAGTCCGAGATGTCTTCTCGTCCAAAATACCTCAGTGCCTGAAGACTAAAGTCTTCGAACAGTGCGTGTTGCCAGTGATGACTTATGGATCCGAGACATGGTCGCTAACTGTGGGCCTCATAAGAAGGCTCAGAGTCACTCAGCGAGCGATGGAGAGTGCTATGCTTGGGGTATCCCTGCGAGATCAAATCAGAAATGAAGAGATCCGCAGGAGAACTAAAGTCACCGACATAGCTCAGCGAGTCGCGAAACTGAAGTGGAAATGGGCGGGGCACATAGTTTGAAGAGCTGATGGTCGTTGGGGTCCCAAGGTGTTGGAGTGGCGACCCCGCACCGGTAAACGCAGTGTTGGCAGACCCCCCACTAGGTGGACCGACGACATCAAACGAGTCGCAGGGAGCCGCTGGATACAGGCGGCGCAAGACCGAAGCCTGTGGAGGTCCATGCAGGAGACCTATGTCCAGCAGTGGACATCTAAAGGTTGATAATGATGATGATAATGATGATGATGATGAATGATAGCTCAGTGTTTTCATTTTCTTTTTCAGTTTAACTTTTGAGGACAATACATTAACTGAAAGGGGAGGGGAGGGAGACAACGCGATGGCCGTCGATACGTAAGTCTTTATTCTTCGTTGCATTATGCTTTTGATATATTTAATAAGACATATTATTTGAAGTTCGCCGGGTCAGCTAGTATCATATAGGGTAAAACCAGGACAGTTGCCCCAGTGGTATAGTTGCCTCGATTGTAATTACTCTAGTTTACCAGAAGAATCACAAGTTATTTTATTTATTTACCAAGAAAATCTACCACTACCACTAAGTTGCCCGTGCTGCATGTCTTGGTGCGATTGCATAGAGAGGCAAGGTGCAATCAAAGTTTTTGCGGGGTAAATTTCCTCTTTCTCTGCGGGGCATCTATCCCATACGTCATTTATATGGGTTAGGCAACTATCCCCTATATCGAATAGTTGTCCAAAATTTAGAGGTCCGCAAAAATCGCCAATACTCTGGAAATATCGAAGAATGTTTTTTTACTTTCATAAATTTGAATATAATAAACCAAAGTACTTATCCGTTTTACAATTATAGTATTTTGCGTGTTTTACTAATAAATATAAAGTAATTTCAAAAAGTGGGCATCTATTTCAGTTTTACCCTAAATCTTTTTGAGGGTTCAGACATCAGACATACTGTTTCCATCAGAAGTACAAATGTTGCTATATAAAAATATTCTAACGCAGCAGGAGACGCCCTGCTGCATTAGTATAGTTTTATCTTAATTAATTTACCTCATTAACAGTCACTGTTATACTTGTGTGTAAATGTATTTTTGATTTATTTGTTCAGGTTTGAAACTTGTGGTGGTAGCAGAAACTAATGCATTGTTTTGTTTCTGTAGTAATTATGTTTTTTTTAGTTTCCTTGTCGGCTACATCCCGGAAGAGGGGAGCGGTACCCTCCTCCAAGGCCTACCTCTGGAGGTACCATTAACTCCTCCTAAGCGCCGCTGCCGCGCTTACCAGGCGCCCACCGAGTAAGTTTAGTTTTGCTAACTATTGAGGTATATTATACAAATTTGTTTAAGAATTTGTTTAAGAAAGAATAAGTGTTGACCAATCCACTTGCAGTGTGGAGTGCGACAGGGAGATGTAATCTCCCCGAAGCTATTTACCGCTGCGTTGGAGGACGTCTTTAAGCTTCTGGATTGGAACGGACTTGGCATCAACATAAACGGCGAGTACATCACTCACCTGCGATTTGCCGATGACATACAGGCGGCGCAAGACCGAAGCCTGTGGAAGTCCATGCAGGAGACCTATGTCCAGCAGTGGACATCTAAAGGTTGATAATGATGATGATAATGATGATGATGATGATGAATGATAGCTCAGTGTTTTCATTTTCTTTTTCAGTTTAACTTTTGAGGACAATACATTAACTGAAAGGGGAGGGGAGGGAGACAACGCGATGGCCGTCGATACGTAAGTCTTTATTCTTCGTTGCATTATGCTTTTGATATATTTAATAAGACATATTATTTGAAGTTCGCCGGGTCAGCTAGTATCATATAGGGTAAAACCAGGACAGTTGCCCCAGTGGTATAGTTGCTTAGATTTTATTTACTCTAGTTTACCGGAAGAATCACAAGTTATTTTATTTATTTACCAAGAGAATCTACCACTGTCACTAAGTTGGCCGTGCTGCATGTCTTGGTGCGATTGCATAGAGAGGCAAGGTGCGATCAAAGTTTTTGCGGGGTAAATTTCCTCTTTCTCTGCGGGGCATCTATCGCAAACGTAATTTATATGGGTTAGGCAACTATTCTCTATATCGGATCATCATCATCATTAACAACCCATCAACGGCTCACTACTGAGCGCAGGTCTCCTCTCAGAGAAGGGTTATAGGCCACCACGCTGGCCCAATGCGAATTGGCGGACTTCACACACCTTCGAGAAAATTATGAAGAACTCTCAGGTGTGCAGGTTTCCTCACGATGTTTTCCTTCACCGTTGAAGCAAGTGATATTTAACTGCTTAAACGCACTTAACTCCGAAAAGTCAGAGGTGCGTACCCGGGATCGAACCTGCGACCCCCTGAATAGGAGACCACAGTCCTAACCACTAGGCTATCACTGCTTAACGGATAGTTCTTTTATCCTATATCGGATAGTTGTCCCAAAATTTAGAGGTCCGCAAAAATCGCCAATACTCTGGAAATATCGAAGATAATGTTTTTTTACTTTCATAAAGGAGAATGGCCGAATTTTGACCAGTACTTTTAAAAACCGTTCAGATTCAGAAATTATTTCATTTTAATAGGATATTAATTTATTATTACAATTTGACTTTATACAGTATACTACATTAAACCTAAATTTACTCTAAAATGAAAACTACCTACTACATTAAAATTAAATGTATTCTAAAATTAAAACTAAAATAAAAATTAAATAAAATCTAAAACCCCATCGAAGTCACTGCAGTGTGGCATGGTACCCAAGATGCTGGCAGCATTACCCCTTTGGATGGCCAAGCTGCATGAACAGCTGCTTCACATCCCCCCTTTACCCTAAAGCCTAACTGAATTGGGACAAAATTAGAAGATATCAAAGGAAGAATTTTTTTACAGCAAATTTTGGAAACGACGCGCCGAATCGTTGAACCCACTGCTATGGGGCGAATACCACCATCCTTTTTTTTAGGGCACATAAATTTGCTCCATATAAGGTTTTAGTTATTTCATGGGGTACTCGTCCAGATAGCATCAGGTTCACCAGATCAGTGATGGATTTCAGAAGGGTACCACCTACGTCAACGTTTGCACCACAAACTAAGTCTCTAAAGTGTTGTGGTGACAAACCATCGAGCCCTGCAGCGGAACCACTTCTGAAAGACATCAGAGCTCCCAGCACGTCATTTGTAGTGGCCTGAAAAAGAAAATCGTTATTTGTCGGTGGGTCTGGAAAAGAGGAATCAGGAGAAGGAGATGGGTGTTTAGAACGCAGTGCTTCCAGAGTCTCCGCTGTATCAGGGGCAATTGTGTCACTGGAGAATAAAAGTCGAGCCGCTCCCTTAAGGTGGTTTGATACGGTCAGCTAGGCACATCAGCGCCAATAGATGGCATTGATTTTGTAATAAAACTATTTTATTTTTTTTATGAATGAAAATGTGCATATTTTTTTATAATAATGTGGTTCCCGATTATAGCGTTATATTTATAACTAGCGTTTGCTCGGTGCGCGAGCTGCTAAAGCAGCTCGCGGGAAGTGTTTTACTAAAAGTAAGGCGCGTGGGTGCGCGGCCCGCTAAAGCGGACTGCGATTGTTCGGCTTTATTTATTTCGCTCGGTGCGCGAGCTGCTAAAGCAGCTCGCGGGAAGTGTTATTACTACAAGTAGGGCGCGTGGGTGCGCGGCCCGCTAAAGCGGACCGCGATTGTTTTGCTCATCAAGTAGACCTTCGGATTCTGGTCATCTTTTGCCAAAAAATTTGTTCGAGCACACCCCACCTATCTGCAATAACCTGGCCGTGCTCCTCATTCACAAATGAAAAAGAAAAAAAAAGAAAAAAAAATGAAAAAAAGAAAAAAAGCTAATGTAAAAAGAAAAAGAAAAAGAAAAAAGCCCTATGAACCTATCAAAATCAATGTCTTCTTGCATAGTTCCCAACTTCTAGTCCCTTCAATATTCCCCTTTTAATCTCCCCTTCAATTTCCCGCGAGCTGCTAAAGCAGCTCGCGGGAAGTGTTATTGCTCCAAGTAGGGCGCGTGGGTGCGCGGCCCGCTAAAGCGGACCGCGATTGTTCGGCTTTATTTATTTCGCTCGGTGCGCGAGCTGCTAAAGCAGCTCGCGGGAAGTGTTATTACTACAAGTAGGGCGCGTGGGTGCGCGGCCCGCTAAAGCGGACCGCGATTTTTTTACTCATCAAGTAGCCCTTCGGATTCTGGTCATCTTTTGCCAAAAAATTTGTTCGAGCACACCCCACCTATCTGCAATAACCTGGCCGTGCTCCTCATTCACAAAAGAAAAAGAAAAAAAAATGAAAAATGAAAAAAAAGAAAAAGAAAAAAAGCCCTATGAACCTATCAAAATCAATGTCTTGCATAGTTCCCAACTTCTAGTCCCTTCAATATTCCCCATACATTTTGTATGTAAAAAAAAAAAATCCGCCATCTTGAATTTTTTTCCTACTCACCAGGTAGACCTCCGGGTTGTGATCACCTTTTGTCGAGAAACCGCTCCTCCATCTTTTATAGTCTCCGAGAGAGAGACGGACAAAATTTGCCGCCATTTTTTTTCCGCCATATTGGAATTTTTTTTCAACTCACTGGCAACTGCTCGAGGTTTCGAATGACATTTGGTCGAGCACCCTCCACCTATCTTCTATACCCTGGCCGTGCCCCTCGCCCGTCTCCGAACTCCTCACTCATCAGCTCTCTCCACCTTTCTCCGAGTCACATTCTTTGAGCTCTATACGACACCATGGGTGAAAAAAAATTTTTTCATACAAAATTTTACAGGAGAGGGTCGGAAATTTGAGACGTCACAGCTCGGCCGCCATCTTGATTTTTAAATTTTTTCACTTTTTCTGTTAATCGTTTACTAATTTCTACAATAATCCGAAAATTTCAAAGAAATCGGTTGGAAAACAAAAGAGTTGCAAGAATCACGTCGGCCGCCATCTTGTTTTTCCGAAATGTCATAATTTTTCCCCACTCGAATCCCCCACCCGGACATATCTCCCGTACATCATTATATCGTTTTTTGTCTCTTTCTAGGAGAACAATTATGTCAATGAGTCAGTGAGTGAATCAGTGAATCAGTGAGTGGTAATCGAGCTATATATATTATAACTAGCATTTGCTCGGTGCGCGAGCTGCTAAAGCAGCTCGCGGGAAGTGTTATTGCTACAAGTAGGGCGCGTGGGTGCGCGGCCCGCTAAAGCGGACCGCGATTGTTCGGATTTATTTATTTCGCTCGGTGCGCGAGCTGCTAAAGCAGCTCGCGGGAAGTGTTATTGCTCCAAGTAGGGCGCGTGGGTGCGCGGCCCGCTAAAGCGGACCGCGATTGTTCGGCTTTATTTATTTCGCTCGGTGCGCGAGCTGCTAAAGCAGCTCGCGGGAAGTGTTATTACTACAAGTAGGGCGCGTGGGTGCGCGGCCCGCTAAAGCGGACCGCGATTTTTTTACTCATCAAGTAGCCCTTCGGATTCTGGTCATCTTTTGCCAAAAAATTTGTTCGAGCACACCCCACCTATCTGCAATAACCTGGCCGTGCTCCTCATTCACAAAAGAAAAAGAAAAAAAAATGAAAAATGAAAAAAAAGAAAAAGAAAAAAAGCCCTATGAACCTATCAAAATCAATGTCTTGCATAGTTCCCAACTTCTAGTCCCTTCAATATTCCCCATACATTTTGTATGTAAAAAAAAAAATCCGCCATCTTGAATTTTTTTCCTACTCACCAGGTAGACCTCCGGGTTGTGATCACCTTTTGTCGAGAAACCGCTCCTCCATCTTTTATAGTCTCCGAGAGAGAGACGGACAAAATTTGCCGCCATTTTTTTTCCGCCATATTGGAATTTTTTTTCAACTCACTGGCAACTGCTCGAGGTTTCGAATGACATTTGGTCGAGCACCCTCCACCTATCTTCTATACCCTGGCCGTGCCCCTCGCCCGTCTCCGAACTCCTCACTCATCAGCTCTCTCCACCTTTCTCCGAGTCACATTCTTTGAGCTCTATACGACACCATGGGTGAAAAAAAATTTTTTCATACAAAATTTTACAGGAGAGGGTCGGAAATTTGAGACGTCACAGCTCGGCCGCCATCTTGATTTTTAAATTTTTTTCACTTTTTCTGTTAATCGTTTACTAATTTCTACAATAATCCGAAAATTTCAAAGAAATCGGTTGGAAAACAAAAGAGTTGCAAGAATCACGTCGGCCGCCATCTTGTTTTTCCGAAATGTCATAATTTTTCCCCACTCGAATCCCCCACCCGGACATATCTCCCGTACATCATTATATCGTTTTTTGTCTCTTTCTAGGAGAACAATTATGTCAATGAGTCAGTGAGTGAATCAGTGAATCAGTGAGTGGTAATCGAGCTATATATATTATTATAATATATATAGCTCGATTACCACTCACTCACTCACTCATTGACACAATTGTTCTCCTAGAAAGAGACAAAAAACGATACAATGATGTATGGGAGATATGTCCGGGTGGGGGATTCGAGTGGGGAAAAATTATGACATTTCGGAAAAACAAGATGGCGGCCGACGTGAATCTTGCAACTCTTTTGTTTTCCAACCGATTTCTTTGAAATTTTGGATTATTGTAGAAAATAGTAAACGATTAACAGAAAAAGTGAAAAAAATTAAAAAAACAAGATGGCGGCCGAGCTGTGACGTCTCAAATTTCCGACCCCTCTCCTGTAAAATTTTGTATGGAAAAAATTTTTTTCACCCATAGTGTCGTATAGAGCTCAAAGAATGTGATTCGGAGAAAGGTGGAGAGAGCTGATGAGTGAGGAGTTCGGAGACGGGCGAGGGGCACGGCCAGGGTATAGAAGATAGGTGGAGGGTGCTCGACCAAATGTCATTCGAAACCTCGAGCAGTTGCCAGTGAGTTGAAAAAAAATTCCAAAATGGCGGAAAAAAAAATGGCGGCAAATTTTGTCCGTCTCTCTCTCGGAGACTATAAAAGATGGAGGAGCGGTTTCTCGACAAAAGATGATCAAAACCCGGAGGTCTACCTGGTGAGTAGGAAAAAAATTCAAGATGGCGGATTTTTTTTCCATACTAAATGTATGGGGAATATTGAAGGGACTAGAAGTTGGGAACTATGCAAGACATTGATTTTGATAGGTTCATAGGGCTTTTTTTCTTTTTCTTTTTTTTCATTTTACATTTGTTTTTTTTTTGTTTTTTTTTTTCATTTTTTTTTCTTTTTCTTTTGTGAATGAGGAGCACGGCCAGGTTATTGCAGATAGGTGGGGTGTGCTCGAACAAATTTTTTGGCAAAAGATGACCAGAATCCGAAGGGCTACTTGATGAGTAAAAAAATCGCGGTCCGCTTTAGCGGGCCGCGCACCCACGCGCCCTACTTGTAGTAATAACACTTCCCGCGAGCTGCTTTAGCAGCTCGCGCACCGAGCGAAATAAATAAAGCCGAACAATCGCGGTCCGCTTTAGCGGGCCGCGCACCCACGCGCCTTACTCTTAGTAAAACACTTCCCGCGAGCTGCTTTAGCAGCTCGCGCACCGAGCAAACGCTAGTTATAATATATATAGCTCGATTACCACTGACTCACTGACTCACTGATTGACACGATTGTTCTCCTAGAAAGAGACAGAAAACGATACAATGATGTAGGAGAGATATGTCCGGGTGGGGGATTCAAGTGGGGAAAAATTATGACATTTCGGAAAAACAAGATGGCGGCCGACGTGAATCTTGCAACTCTTTTGTTTTCCAACCGATTTCTTTGAAATTTTGGATTATTGTAGAAATTAGTAAACAATTAACAGAAAAAGTGAAAAAAATTAAAAAAACAAGATAGCGGCCGAGCTGTGACGTCTCAAATTTCCACCCCTCTCCTGTAAAATTTTGTATGAAAAAAATTTTTTTCACCCATGGTGTCGTATAGAGCTCAAAGAATGTGACTCGGAGAAAGGTGGAGAGAGCTGATGAGTGAGGAGTTCGGAGACGGGCGAGGGGCACGGCCAGGGTATAGAAGATAGGTGGAGGGTGCTCGACCAAATGTCATTCGAAACCTCGAACAGTTGCCAGTGAGTTGAAAAAAAATTCCAAAATGGCGGAAAAAAAATGGCGGCAAATTTTGTCCGTCTCTCTCTCGGAGACTATAAAAGATGGAGGAGCGGTTTCTCGACAAAAGATGATCACAACCCGGAGGTCTACCTGGTGAGTAGGAAAAAAATTCAAGATGGCGGATTTTTTTTTCCCCCCATACAAAATGTATGGGGAATATTGAAGGGACTAGAAGTTGGGAACTATGCAAGACATTGATTTTGATAGGTTCATAGGGCTTTTTTTCTTTTTCTTTTTTTTTCATTTTACATTTGCTTTTTTTCTTTTTTTTCTTTTTTTTTTCTTTTTTTTTTGCTTTTTCTTTTGCGAATGAGGAGCACGGCCAGGTTATTGCAGATAGGTGGGGTGTGCTCGAACAAATTTTTTGGCAAAAGATGACCAGAATCCGAAGGTCTACTTGATGAGTAAAAAAATCGCGGTCCGCTTTAGCGGGCCGCGCACCCACGCGCCCTACTTGTAGTAATAACACTTCCCGCGAGCTGCTTTAGCAGCTCGCGCACCGAGCGAAATAAATAAAGCCGAACAATCGCGGTCCGCTTTAGCGGGCCGCGCACCCACGCGCCCTACTTGTAGCAATAACACTTCCCGCGAGCTGCTTTAGCAGCTCGCGCACTGAGCAAACGCTAGTTATAATATATATAGCTCGATTACCACTGACTCACTCACTCACTCACTGATTGACATAATTGTTCTCCTAGAAAGAGACAAAAAACGATAAAATGATGTACGGGAGATATGTTCGGGTGGGGGATTCGAGTGGGGAAAAATTATGACATTTCGGAAAAACAAGATGGCGGCCGACGTGAATCTTGCAACTCTTTTGTTTTCCAACGGATTTCTTTGAAATTTTGGATTATTGTAAAAATTAGTAAACGATTAACAGAAAAAGTGAAAAAAATTAAAAAAACAAGATGGCGGCCGAGCTGTGACGTCTCAAATTTCCACCCCTCTCCTGTATAATTTTGTATGAAAAAATTTTTTTCACCCATGGTGTCGTATAGAGCTCAAAGAATGTGACTCGGAGAAAGGTGGAGAGAGCTGATGAGTGAGGAGTTCGGAGACGGGCGAGGGGCACGGCCAGGGTATAGAAGATAGGTGGAGGGTGCTCGACCAAATGTCATTCGGAACCTCGAGCAGTTGCCAGTGAGTTGAAAAAAAATTCCAAAATGGCGGAAAAAAAATGGCGGCAAATTTTGTCCGTCTCTCTCTCGGAGACTATAAAAGATGGAGGAGCGGTTTCTCGACAAAAAATGATCAAAATCCGGAGGTCTACCTGGTGAGTAGGAAAAAAATTCAAGATGGCGGATTTTTTTTTTTTTCATACAAAATGTACGGGGAATATTGAAGGGACTAGAAGTTGGGAACTATGCAAGACATTGATTTTGATAGGTTCATAGGGCTTTTTTTCTTTTTCTTTTTTTCTTTTTATATTGGTTTTTTTTGTTTTTTTTTTTCATTTTTTTTTTTCTTTTTTTTTCTTTTTCTTTTGTGAATGAGGAGCACGGCCAGGTTATTGCAGATAGGTGGGGTGTGCTCGAACAAATTTTTTGGCAAAAGATGACCAGAATCCGAAGGTCTACTTGATGAGTAAAAAAATCGCGGTCCGCTTTAGCGGGCCGCGCACCCACGCGCCCTACTTCTAGCAATAACACTTCCCGCGAGCTGCTTTAGCAGCTCGCGCACCGAGCGAAATAAATAAAGCCGAACAATCGCGGTCCGCTTTAGCGGGCCGCGCACCCACGCGCCTTACTTTTAGTAAAACACTTCCCGCGAGCTGCTTTAGCAGCTCGCGCACCGAGCAAATGCTAGTTATTATAATATATATAGCTCGATTACCACTGACTGACTGACTCACTGATTGACATAATTGTTCTCCTAGAAAGAGACAAAAAACGATAAAATGATGTACGGGAGATATGTTCGGGTGGGGGATTCGAGTGGGGAAAAATTATGACATTTCGGAAAAACAAGATGGCGGCCGACGTGATTCTTGCAACTCTTTTGTTTTCCAACCGATTTCTTTGAAATTTTGGATTATTGTAGAAATTAGTAAACGATTAACAGAAAAAGTGAAAAAAATTAAAAAAACAAGATGGCGGCCGAGCTGTGACGTCTCAAATTTCCGACCCCTCTCCTGTAAAATTTTGTATGAAAAAAATTTTTTTCACCCATGGTGTCGTATAGAGCTCAAAGAATGTGACTCGGAGAAAGGTGGAGAGAGCTGATGAGTGAGGAGTTCGGAGACGGGCGAGGGGCACGGCCAGGGTATAGAAGATAGGTGGAGGGTGCTCGACCAAATGTCATTCGGAACCTCGAGCAGTTGCCAGTGAGTTGAAAAAAAATTCCAAAATGGCGGAAAAAAAAATGGCGGCAAATTTTGTCCATCTCTCTCTCGGAGACTATAAAAGATGGAGGAGCGGTTTCTCGACAAAAGCTGATCAAAACCCGGAGGTCTACCTGGTGAGTAGGAAAAAAATTCAAGATGGCGGTTTTTTTTTTCCCCATACAAAATGTATGGGGAATATTGAAGGGACTAGAAGTTGGGAACTATGCAAGACATTGATTTTGATAGGTTCATAGGGCTTTTTTTCTTTTTCTTTTTTTTCATTTTACATTTGCTTTTTTCTTTTTTTTTCTTTTTTTTTTTTCTTTTTTTTTCTTTTTCTTTTGTGAATGAGGAGCACGGCCAGGTTATTGCAGATAGGTGGGGTGTGCTCGAACAAATTTTTTGGCAAAAGATGACCAGAATCCGAAGGGCTACTTGATGAGTAAAAAAATCGCGGTCCGCTTTAGCGGGCCGCGCACCCACGCGCCTTACTTGTAGTAATAACACTTCCCGCGAGCTGCTTTAGCAGCTCGCGCACCGAGCGAAATAAATAAATCCGAACAATCGCGGTCCGCTTTAGCGGGCCGCGCACCCACGCGCCCTACTTGTAGCAATAACACTTCCCGCGAGCTGCTTTAGCAGCTCGTGCACCGAGCAAATGCTAGTTATAATATATATAGCTCGATTACCACTCACTGATTCACTGATTCACTCACTGACTCATTGACATAACATTGATTTTGATAGGTTCATAGGGCTTTTTTTCTTTTTCTTTTTTTTCATTTTACATTTGCTTTTTTCTTTTTTTTTCTTTTTTTTTTTCTTTTTTTTTCTTTTTCTTTTGTGAATGAGGAGCACGGCCAGGTTATTGCAGATAGGTGGGGTGTGCTCGAACAAATTTTTTGGCAAAAGATGACCAGAATCCGAAGGGCTACTTGATGAGTAAAAAAATCGCGGTCCGCTTTAGCGGGCCGCGCACCCACGCGCCTTACTTGTAGTAATAACACTTCCCGCGAGCTGCTTTAGCAGCTCGCGCACCGAGCGAAATAAACAAAGCCGAACAATCGCGGTCCGCTTTAGCGGGCCGCGCACCCACGCGCCCTACTTGTAGCAATAACACTTCCCGCGAGCTGCTTTAGCAGCTCGCGCACCGAGCGAAATAAATAAATCCGAACAATCGCGGTCCGCTTTAGCGGGCCGCGCACCCACGCGCCCTACTTGTAGCAATAACACTTCCCGCGAGCTGCTTTAGCAGCTCGCGCACCGAGCAAATGCTAGATTTACCAAGAAAATCTACCACTACCACTAAGTTGCCCGTGCTGCATGTCTTGGTGCGATTGCATAGAGAGGCAAGGTGCAATCAAAGTTTTTGCGGGGTAAATTTCCTCTTTCTCCGCGGGGCATCTATCCCATACGTCATTTATATGGGTTAGGCAACTATCCCCTATATCGAATAGTTGTCCAAAATTTAGAGGTCCGCAAAAATCGCCAATACTCTGGAAATATCGAAGAATGTTTTTTTACTTTCATAAATTTGAATATAATAAACCAAAGTACTTATCCGTTTTACAATTATAGTATTTTGCGTGTTTTACTAATAAATATAAAGTAATTTCAAAAAGTGGGCATCTATTTCAGTTTTACCCTAAATCTTTTTGAGGGTTCAGACATCAGACATACTGTTTCCATCAGAAGTACAAATGTTGCTATATAAAAATATTCTAACGCAGCAGGAGACGCCCTGCTGCATTAGTATAGTTTTATCTTAATTAATTTACCTCATTAACAGTCACTGTTATACTTGTGTGTAAATGTATTTTTGATTTATTTGTTCAGGTTTGAAACTTGTGGTGGTAGCAGAAACTAATGCATTGTTTTGTTTCTGTAGTAATTATGTTTTTTTTAGTTTCCTTGTCGGCTACATCCCGGAAGAGGGGAGCGGTACCCTCCTCCAAGGCCTACCTCTGGAGGTACCATTAACTCCTCCTAAGCGCCGCTGCCGCGCTTACCAGGCGCCCACCGAGTAAGTTTAGTTTTGCTAACTATTGAGGTATATTATACAAATTTGTTTAAGAATTTGTTTAAGAAAGAATAAGTGTTGACCAATCCACTTGCAGTGTGGAGTGCGACAGGGAGATGTAATCTCCCCGAAGCTATTTACCGCTGCGTTGGAGGACGTCTTTAAGCTTCTGGATTGGAACGGACTTGGCATCAACATAAACGGCGAGTACATCACTCACCTGCGATTTGCCGATGACATACAGGCGGCGCAAGACCGAAGCCTGTGGAAGTCCATGCAGGAGACCTATGTCCAGCAGTGGACATCTAAAGGTTGATAATGATGATGATAATGATGATGATGATGATGAATGATAGCTCAGTGTTTTCATTTTCTTTTTCAGTTTAACTTTTGAGGACAATACATTAACTGAAAGGGGAGGGGAGGGAGACAACGCGATGGCCGTCGATACGTAAGTCTTTATTCTTCGTTGCATTATGCTTTTGATATATTTAATAAGACATATTATTTGAAGTTCGCCGGGTCAGCTAGTATCATATAGGGTAAAACCAGGACAGTTGCCCCAGTGGTATAGTTGCTTAGATTTTATTTACTCTAGTTTACCGGAAGAATCACAAGTTATTTTATTTATTTACCAAGAGAATCTACCACTGTCACTAAGTTGGCCGTGCTGCATGTCTTGGTGCGATTGCATAGAGAGGCAAGGTGCGATCAAAGTTTTTGCGGGGTAAATTTCCTCTTTCTCTGCGGGGCATCTATCGCAAACGTAATTTATATGGGTTAGGCAACTATTCTCTATATCGGATCATCATCATCATTAACAACCCATCAACGGCTCACTACTGAGCGCAGGTCTCCTCTCAGAGAAGGGTTATAGGCCACCACGCTGGCCCAATGCGAATTGGCGGACTTCACACACCTTCGAGAAAATTATGAAGAACTCTCAGGTGTGCAGGTTTCCTCACGATGTTTTCCTTCACCGTTGAAGCAAGTGATATTTAACTGCTTAAACGCACTTAACTCCGAAAAGTCAGAGGTGCGTACCCGGGATCGAACCTGCGACCCCCTGAATAGGAGACCACAGTCCTAACCACTAGGCTATCACTGCTTAACGGATAGTTCTTTTATCCTATATCGGATAGTTGTCCCAAAATTTAGAGGTCCGCAAAAATCGCCAATACTCTGGAAATATCGAAGATAATGTTTTTTTACTTTCATAAAGGAGAATGGCCGAATTTTGACCAGTACTTTTAAAAACCGTTCAGATTCAGAAATTATTTCATTTTAATAGGATATTAATTTATTATTACAATTTGACTTTATACAGTATACTACATTAAACCTAAATTTACTCTAAAATGAAAACTACCTACTACATTAAAATTAAATGTATTCTAAAATTAAAACTAAAATAAAAATTAAATAAAATCTAAAACCCCATCGAAGTCACTGCAGTGTGGCATGGTACCCAAGATGCTGGCAGCATTACCCCTTTGGATGGCCAAGCTGCATGAACAGCTGCTTCACATCCCCCCTTTACCCTAAAGCCTAACTGAATTGGGACAAAATTAGAAGATATCAAAGGAAGAATTTTTTTACAGCAAATTTTGGAAACGACGCGCCGAATCGTTGAACCCACTGCTATGGGGCGAATACCACCATCCTTTTTTTTAGGGCACATAAATTTGCTCCATATAAGGTTTTAGTTATTTCATGGGGTACTCGTCCAGATAGCATCAGGTTCACCAGATCAGTGATGGATTTCAGAAGGGTACCACCTACGTCAACGTTTGCACCACAAACTAAGTCTCTAAAGTGTTGTGGTGACAAACCATCGAGCCCTGCAGCGGAACCACTTCTGAAAGACATCAGAGCTCCCAGCACGTCATTTGTAGTGGCCTGAAAAAGAAAATCGTTATTTGTCGGTGGGTCTGGAAAAGAGGAATCAGGAGAAGGAGATGGGTGTTTAGAACGCAGTGCTTCCAGAGTCTCCGCTGTATCAGGGGCAATTGTGTCACTGGAGAATAAAAGTCGAGCCGCTCCCTTAAGGTGGTTTGATACGGTCAGCTAGGCACATCAGCGCCAATAGATGGCATTGATTTTGTAATAAAACTATTTTATTTTTTTTATGAATGAAAATGTGCATATTTTTTTATAATAATGTGGTTCCCGATTATAGCGTTATATTTATAACTAGCGTTTGCTCGGTGCGCGAGCTGCTAAAGCAGCTCGCGGGAAGTGTTTTACTAAAAGTAAGGCGCGTGGGTGCGCGGCCCGCTAAAGCGGACTGCGATTGTTCGGCTTTATTTATTTCGCTCGGTGCGCGAGCTGCTAAAGCAGCTCGCGGGAAGTGTTATTACTACAAGTAGGGCGCGTGGGTGCGCGGCCCGCTAAAGCGGACCGCGATTGTTTTGCTCATCAAGTAGACCTTCGGATTCTGGTCATCTTTTGCCAAAAAATTTGTTCGAGCACACCCCACCTATCTGCAATAACCTGGCCGTGCTCCTCATTCACAAATGAAAAAGAAAAAAAAAGAAAAAAAAATGAAAAAAAGAAAAAAAGCTAATGTAAAAAGAAAAAGAAAAAGAAAAAAGCCCTATGAACCTATCAAAATCAATGTCTTCTTGCATAGTTCCCAACTTCTAGTCCCTTCAATATTCCCCTTTTAATCTCCCCTTCAATTTCCCGCGAGCTGCTAAAGCAGCTCGCGGGAAGTGTTATTGCTCCAAGTAGGGCGCGTGGGTGCGCGGCCCGCTAAAGCGGACCGCGATTGTTCGGCTTTATTTATTTCGCTCGGTGCGCGAGCTGCTAAAGCAGCTCGCGGGAAGTGTTATTACTACAAGTAGGGCGCGTGGGTGCGCGGCCCGCTAAAGCGGACCGCGATTTTTTTACTCATCAAGTAGCCCTTCGGATTCTGGTCATCTTTTGCCAAAAAATTTGTTCGAGCACACCCCACCTATCTGCAATAACCTGGCCGTGCTCCTCATTCACAAAAGAAAAAGAAAAAAAAATGAAAAATGAAAAAAAAGAAAAAGAAAAAAAGCCCTATGAACCTATCAAAATCAATGTCTTGCATAGTTCCCAACTTCTAGTCCCTTCAATATTCCCCATACATTTTGTATGTAAAAAAAAAAAATCCGCCATCTTGAATTTTTTTCCTACTCACCAGGTAGACCTCCGGGTTGTGATCACCTTTTGTCGAGAAACCGCTCCTCCATCTTTTATAGTCTCCGAGAGAGAGACGGACAAAATTTGCCGCCATTTTTTTTCCGCCATATTGGAATTTTTTTTCAACTCACTGGCAACTGCTCGAGGTTTCGAATGACATTTGGTCGAGCACCCTCCACCTATCTTCTATACCCTGGCCGTGCCCCTCGCCCGTCTCCGAACTCCTCACTCATCAGCTCTCTCCACCTTTCTCCGAGTCACATTCTTTGAGCTCTATACGACACCATGGGTGAAAAAAAATTTTTTCATACAAAATTTTACAGGAGAGGGTCGGAAATTTGAGACGTCACAGCTCGGCCGCCATCTTGATTTTTAAATTTTTTTCACTTTTTCTGTTAATCGTTTACTAATTTCTACAATAATCCGAAAATTTCAAAGAAATCGGTTGGAAAACAAAAGAGTTGCAAGAATCACGTCGGCCGCCATCTTGTTTTTCCGAAATGTCATAATTTTTCCCCACTCGAATCCCCCACCCGGACATATCTCCCGTACATCATTATATCGTTTTTTGTCTCTTTCTAGGAGAACAATTATGTCAATGAGTCAGTGAGTGAATCAGTGAATCAGTGAGTGGTAATCGAGCTATATATATTATAACTAGCATTTGCTCGGTGCGCGAGCTGCTAAAGCAGCTCGCGGGAAGTGTTATTGCTACAAGTAGGGCGCGTGGGTGCGCGGCCCGCTAAAGCGGACCGCGATTGTTCGGATTTATTTATTTCGCTCGGTGCGCGAGCTGCTAAAGCAGCTCGCGGGAAGTGTTATTGCTCCAAGTAGGGCGCGTGGGTGCGCGGCCCGCTAAAGCGGACCGCGATTGTTCGGCTTTATTTATTTCGCTCGGTGCGCGAGCTGCTAAAGCAGCTCGCGGGAAGTGTTATTACTACAAGTAGGGCGCGTGGGTGCGCGGCCCGCTAAAGCGGACCGCGATTTTTTTACTCATCAAGTAGCCCTTCGGATTCTGGTCATCTTTTGCCAAAAAATTTGTTCGAGCACACCCCACCTATCTGCAATAACCTGGCCGTGCTCCTCATTCACAAAAGAAAAAGAAAAAAAAATGAAAAATGAAAAAAAAGAAAAAGAAAAAAAGCCCTATGAACCTATCAAAATCAATGTCTTGCATAGTTCCCAACTTCTAGTCCCTTCAATATTCCCCATACATTTTGTATGTAAAAAAAAAAAATCCGCCATCTTGAATTTTTTTCCTACTCACCAGGTAGACCTCCGGGTTGTGATCACCTTTTGTCGAGAAACCGCTCCTCCATCTTTTATAGTCTCCGAGAGAGAGACGGACAAAATTTGCCGCCATTTTTTTTCCGCCATATTGGAATTTTTTTTCAACTCACTGGCAACTGCTCGAGGTTTCGAATGACATTTGGTCGAGCACCCTCCACCTATCTTCTATACCCTGGCCGTGCCCCTCGCCCGTCTCCGAACTCCTCACTCATCAGCTCTCTCCACCTTTCTCCGAGTCACATTCTTTGAGCTCTATACGACACCATGGGTGAAAAAAAATTTTTTCATACAAAATTTTACAGGAGAGGGTCGGAAATTTGAGACGTCACAGCTCGGCCGCCATCTTGATTTTTAAATTTTTTTCACTTTTTCTGTTAATCGTTTACTAATTTCTACAATAATCCGAAAATTTCAAAGAAATCGGTTGGAAAACAAAAGAGTTGCAAGAATCACGTCGGCCGCCATCTTGTTTTTCCGAAATGTCATAATTTTTCCCCACTCGAATCCCCCACCCGGACATATCTCCCGTACATCATTATATCGTTTTTTGTCTCTTTCTAGGAGAACAATTATGTCAATGAGTCAGTGAGTGAATCAGTGAATCAGTGAGTGGTAATCGAGCTATATATATTATAACTAGCATTTGCTCGGTGCGCGAGCTGCTAAAGCAGCTCGCGGGAAGTGTTATTGCTACAAGTAGGGCGCGTGGGTGCGCGGCCCGCTAAAGCGGACCGCGATTGTTCGGATTTATTTATTTCGCTCGGTGCGCGAGCTGCTAAAGCAGCTCGCGGGAAGTGTTATTGCTACAAGTAGGGCGCGTGGGTGCGCGGCCCGCTAAAGCGGACCGCGATTGTTCGGCTTTGTTTATTTCGCTCGGTGCGCGAGCTGCTAAAGCAGCTCGCGGGAAGTGTTATTACTACAAGTAAGGCGCGTGGGTGCGCGGCCCGCTAAAGCGGACCGCGATTTTTTTACTCATCAAGTAGCCCTTCGGATTCTGGTCATCTTTTGCCAAAAAATTTGTTCGAGCACACCCCACCTATCTGCAATAACCTGGCCGTGCTCCTCATTCACAAAAGAAAAAGAAAAAAAAAGAAAAAAAAAAGAAAAAAAAAGAAAAAAGCAAATGTAAAATGAAAAAAAAGAAAAAGAAAAAAAGCCCTATGAACCTATCAAAATCAATGTTATGTCAATGAGTCAGTGAGTGAATCAGTGAATCAGTGAGTGGTAATCGAGCTATATATATTATAACTAGCATTTGCTCGGTGCGCGAGCTGCTAAAGCAGCTCGCGGGAAGTGTTATTGCTACAAGTAGGGCGCGTGGGTGCGCGGCCCGCTAAAGCGGACCGCGATTGTTCGGATTTATTTATTTCGCTCGGTGCGCGAGCTGCTAAAGCAGCTCGCGGGAAGTGTTATTACTACAAGTAAGGCGCGTGGGTGCGCGGCCCGCTAAAGCGGACCGCGATTTTTTTACTCATCAAGTAGCCCTTCGGATTCTGGTCATCTTTTGCCAAAAAATTTGTTCGAGCACACCCCACCTATCTGCAATAACCTGGCCGTGCTCCTCATTCACAAAAGAAAAAGAAAAAAAAAGAAAAAAAAAAAAGAAAAAAAAAGAAAAAAGCAAATGTAAAATGAAAAAAAAGAAAAAGAAAAAAAGCCCTATGAACCTATCAAAATCAATGTCTTGCATAGTTCCCAACTTCTAGTCCCTTCAATATTCCCCATACATTTTGTATGGGGAAAAAAAAACCGCCATCTTGAATTTTTTTCCTACTCACCAGGTAGACCTCCGGGTTTTGATCAGCTTTTGTCGAGAAACCGCTCCTCCATCTTTTATAGTCTCCGAGAGAGAGATGGACAAAATTTGCCGCCATTTTTTTTCCGCCATTTTGGAATTTTTTTTCAACTCACTGGCAACTGCTCGAGGTTCCGAATGACATTTGGTCGAGCACCCTCCACCTATCTTCTATACCCTGGCCGTGCCCCTCGCCCGTCTCCGAACTCCTCACTCATCAGCTCTCTCCACCTTTCTCCGAGTCACATTCTTTGAGCTCTATACGACACCATGGGTGAAAAAAATTTTTTTCATACAAAATTTTACAGGAGAGGGGTCGGAAATTTGAGACGTCACAGCTCGGCCGCCATCTTGTTTTTTTAATTTTTTTCACTTTTTCTGTTAATCGTTTACTAATTTCTACAATAATCCAAAATTTCAAAGAAATCGGTTGGAAAACAAAAGAGTTGCAAGAATCACGTCGGCCGCCATCTTGTTTTTCCGAAATGTCATAATTTTTCCCCACTCGAATCCCCCACCCGAACATATCTCCCGTACATCATTTTATCGTTTTTTGTCTCTTTCTAGGAGAACAATTATGTCAATCAGTGAGTCAGTCAGTCAGTGGTAATCGAGCTATATATATTATAATAACTAGCATTTGCTCGGTGCGCGAGCTGCTAAAGCAGCTCGCGGGAAGTGTTTTACTAAAAGTAAGGCGCGTGGGTGCGCGGCCCGCTAAAGCGGACCGCGATTGTTCGGCTTTATTTATTTCGCTCGGTGCGCGAGCTGCTAAAGCAGCTCGCGGGAAGTGTTATTGCTAGAAGTAGGGCGCGTGGGTGCGCGGCCCGCTAAAGCGGACCGCGATTTTTTTACTCATCAAGTAGACCTTCGGATTCTGGTCATCTTTTGCCAAAAAATTTGTTCGAGCACACCCCACCTATCTGCAATAACCTGGCCGTGCTCCTCATTCACAAAAGAAAAAGAAAAAAAAAGAAAAAAAAAAATGAAAAAAAAAAACAAAAAAAACCAATATAAAATGAAAAAAAGAAAAAGAAAAAAAGCCCTATGAACCTATCAAAATCAATGTCTTGCATAGTTCCCAACTTCTAGTCCCTTCAATATTCCCCGTACATTTTGTATGAAAAAAAAAAAATCCGCCATCTTGAATTTTTTTCCTACTCACCAGGTAGACCTCCGGATTTTGATCATTTTTTGTCGAGAAACCGCTCCTCCATCTTTTATAGTCTCCGAGAGAGAGACGGACAAAATTTGCCGCCATTTTTTTTCCGCCATTTTGGAATTTTTTTTCAACTCACTGGCAACTGCTCGAGGTTCCGAATGACATTTGGTCGAGCACCCTCCACCTATCTTCTATACCCTGGCCGTGCCCCTCGCCCGTCTCCGAACTCCTCACTCATCAGCTCTCTCCACCTTTCTCCGAGTCACATTCTTTGAGCTCTATACGACACCATGGGTGAAAAAAATTTTTTCATACAAAATTATACAGGAGAGGGGTGGAAATTTGAGACGTCACAGCTCGGCCGCCATCTTGTTTTTTTAATTTTTTTCACTTTTTCTGTTAATCGTTTACTAATTTTTACAATAATCCAAAATTTCAAAGAAATCCGTTGGAAAACAAAAGAGTTGCAAGATTCACGTCGGCCGCCATCTTGTTTTTCCGAAATGTCATAATTTTTCCCCACTCGAATCCCCCACCCGAACATATCTCCCGTACATCATTTTATCGTTTTTTGTCTCTTTCTAGGAGAACAATTATGTCAATCAGTGAGTGAGTGAGTGAGTCAGTGGTAATCGAGCTATATATATTATAACTAGCGTTTGCTCAGTGCGCGAGCTGCTAAAGCAGCTCGCGGGAAGTGTTATTGCTACAAGTAGGGCGCGTGGGTGCGCGGCCCGCTAAAGCGGACCGCGATTGTTCGGCTTTATTTATTTCGCTCGGTGCGCGAGCTGCTAAAGCAGCTCGCGGGAAGTGTTATTACTACAAGTAGGGCGCGTGGGTGCGCGGCCCGCTAAAGCGGACCGCGATTTTTTTACTCATCAAGTAGACCTTCGGATTCTGGTCATCTTTTGCCAAAAAATTTGTTCGAGCACACCCCACCTATCTGCAATAACCTGGCCGTGCTCCTCATTCGCAAAAGAAAAAGCAAAAAAAAAGAAAAAAAAAAGAAAAAAAAGAAAAAAAGCAAATGTAAAATGAAAAAAAAAGAAAAAGAAAAAAAGCCCTATGAACCTATCAAAATCAATGTCTTGCATAGTTCCCAACTTCTAGTCCCTTCAATATTCCCCATACATTTTGTATGGGGAAAAAAAAACCGCCATCTTGAATTTTTTTCCTACTCACCAGGTAGACCTCCGGGTTTTGATCAGCTTTTGTCGAGAAACCGCTCCTCCATCTTTTATAGTCTCCGAGAGAGAGATGGACAAAATTTGCCGCCATTTTTTTTCCGCCATTTTGGAATTTTTTTTCAACTCACTGGCAACTGCTCGAGGTTCCGAATGACATTTGGTCGAGCACCCTCCACCTATCTTCTATACCCTGGCCGTGCCCCTCGCCCGTCTCCGAACTCCTCACTCATCAGCTCTCTCCACCTTTCTCCGAGTCACATTCTTTGAGCTCTATACGACACCATGGGTGAAAAAAATTTTTTTCATACAAAATTTTACAGGAGAGGGGTCGGAAATTTGAGACGTCACAGCTCGGCCGCCATCTTGTTTTTTTAATTTTTTTCACTTTTTCTGTTAATCGTTTACTAATTTCTACAATAATCCAAAATTTCAAAGAAATCGGTTGGAAAACAAAAGAGTTGCAAGAATCACGTCGGCCGCCATCTTGTTTTTCCGAAATGTCATAATTTTTCCCCACTCGAATCCCCCACCCGAACATATCTCCCGTACATCATTTTATCGTTTTTTGTCTCTTTCTAGGAGAACAATTATGTCAATCAGTGAGTCAGTCAGTCAGTGGTAATCGAGCTATATATATTATAATAACTAGCATTTGCTCGGTGCGCGAGCTGCTAAAGCAGCTCGCGGGAAGTGTTTTACTAAAAGTAAGGCGCGTGGGTGCGCGGCCCGCTAAAGCGGACCGCGATTGTTCGGCTTTATTTATTTCGCTCGGTGCGCGAGCTGCTAAAGCAGCTCGCGGGAAGTGTTATTGCTAGAAGTAGGGCGCGTGGGTGCGCGGCCCGCTAAAGCGGACCGCGATTTTTTTACTCATCAAGTAGACCTTCGGATTCTGGTCATCTTTTGCCAAAAAATTTGTTCGAGCACACCCCACCTATCTGCAATAACCTGGCCGTGCTCCTCATTCACAAAAGAAAAAGAAAAAAAAAGAAAAAAAAAAATGAAAAAAAAAAACAAAAAAAACCAATATAAAATGAAAAAAAGAAAAAGAAAAAAAGCCCTATGAACCTATCAAAATCAATGTCTTGCATAGTTCCCAACTTCTAGTCCCTTCAATATTCCCCGTACATTTTGTATGAAAAAAAAAAATCCGCCATCTTGAATTTTTTTCCTACTCACCAGGTAGACCTCCGGATTTTGATCATTTTTTGTCGAGAAACCGCTCCTCCATCTTTTATAGTCTCCGAGAGAGAGACGGACAAAATTTGCCGCCATTTTTTTTCCGCCATTTTGGAATTTTTTTTCAACTCACTGGCAACTGCTCGAGGTTCCGAATGACATTTGGTCGAGCACCCTCCACCTATCTTCTATACCCTGGCCGTGCCCCTCGCCCGTCTCCGAACTCCTCACTCATCAGCTCTCTCCACCTTTCTCCGAGTCACATTCTTTGAGCTCTATACGACACCATGGGTGAAAAAAATTTTTTCATACAAAATTATACAGGAGAGGGGTGGAAATTTGAGACGTCACAGCTCGGCCGCCATCTTGTTTTTTTAATTTTTTTCACTTTTTCTGTTAATCGTTTACTAATTTTTACAATAATCCAAAATTTCAAAGAAATCCGTTGGAAAACAAAAGAGTTGCAAGATTCACGTCGGCCGCCATCTTGTTTTTCCGAAATGTCATAATTTTTCCCCACTCGAATCCCCCACCCGAACATATCTCCCGTACATCATTTTATCGTTTTTTGTCTCTTTCTAGGAGAACAATTATGTCAATCAGTGAGTGAGTGAGTGAGTCAGTGGTAATCGAGCTATATATATTATAACTAGCGTTTGCTCAGTGCGCGAGCTGCTAAAGCAGCTCGCGGGAAGTGTTATTGCTACAAGTAGGGCGCGTGGGTGCGCGGCCCGCTAAAGCGGACCGCGATTGTTCGGCTTTATTTATTTCGCTCGGTGCGCGAGCTGCTAAAGCAGCTCGCGGGAAGTGTTATTACTACAAGTAGGGCGCGTGGGTGCGCGGCCCGCTAAAGCGGACCGCGATTTTTTTACTCATCAAGTAGACCTTCGGATTCTGGTCATCTTTTGCCAAAAAATTTGTTCGAGCACACCCCACCTATCTGCAATAACCTGGCCGTGCTCCTCATTCGCAAAAGAAAAAGCAAAAAAAAAGAAAAAAAAAAGAAAAAAAAGAAAAAAAGCAAATGTAAAATGAAAAAAAAAGAAAAAGAAAAAAAGCCCTATGAACCTATCAAAATCAATGTCTTGCATAGTTCCCAACTTCTAGTCCCTTCAATATTCCCCATACATTTTGTATGGGGGGAAAAAAAAATCCGCCATCTTGAATTTTTTTCCTACTCACCAGGTAGACCTCCGGGTTGTGATCATCTTTTGTCGAGAAACCGCTCCTCCATCTTTTATAGTCTCCGAGAGAGAGACGGACAAAATTTGCCGCCATTTTTTTTCCGCCATTTTGGAATTTTTTTTCAACTCACTGGCAACTGTTCGAGGTTTCGAATGACATTTGGTCGAGCACCCTCCACCTATCTTCTATACCCTGGCCGTGCCCCTCGCCCGTCTCCGAACTCCTCACTCATCAGCTCTCTCCACCTTTCTCCGAGTCACATTCTTTGAGCTCTATACGACACCATGGGTGAAAAAAATTTTTTTCATACAAAATTTTACAGGAGAGGGGTGGAAATTTGAGACGTCACAGCTCGGCCGCCATCTTGTTTTTTTAATTTTTTTCACTTTTTCTGTTAATTGTTTACTAATTTCTACAATAATCCAAAATTTCAAAGAAATCGGTTGGAAAACAAAAGAGTTGCAAGATTCACGTCGGCCGCCATCTTGTTTTTCCGAAATGTCATAATTTTTCCCCACTTGAATCCCCCACCCGGACATATCTCTCCTACATCATTGTATCGTTTTCTGTCTCTTTCTAGGAGAACAATCGTGTCAATCAGTGAGTCAGTGAGTCAGTGGTAATCGAGCTATATATATTATAACTAGCGTTTGCTCGGTGCGCGAGCTGCTAAAGCAGCTCGCGGGAAGTGTTTTACTAAGAGTAAGGCGCGTGGGTGCGCGGCCCGCTAAAGCGGACCGCGATTGTTCGGCTTTATTTATTTCGCTCGGTGCGCGAGCTGCTAAAGCAGCTCGCGGGAAGTGTTATTACTACAAGTAGGGCGCGTGGGTGCGCGGCCCGCTAAAGCGGACCGCGATTTTTTTACTCATCAAGTAGCCCTTCGGATTCTGGTCATCTTTTGCCAAAAAATTTGTTCGAGCACACCCCACCTATCTGCAATAACCTGGCCGTGCTCCTCATTCACAAAAGAAAAAGAAAAAAAAATGAAAAAAAAAAAACAAAAAAAAAACAAATGTAAAATGAAAAAAAAGAAAAAGAAAAAAAGCCCTATGAACCTATCAAAATCAATGTCTTGCATAGTTCCCAACTTCTAGTCCCTTCAATATTCCCCATACATTTAGTATGGAAAAAAAATCCGCCATCTTGAATTTTTTTCCTACTCACCAGGTAGACCTCCGGGTTTTGATCATCTTTTGTCGAGAAACCGCTCCTCCATCTTTTATAGTCTCCGAGAGAGAGACGGACAAAATTTGCCGCCATTTTTTTTCCGCCATTTTGGAATTTTTTTTCAACTCACTGGCAACTGCTCGAGGTTTCGAATGACATTTGGTCGAGCACCCTCCACCTATCTTCTATACCCTGGCCGTGCCCCTCGCCCGTCTCCGAACTCCTCACTCATCAGCTCTCTCCACCTTTCTCCGAATCACATTCTTTGAGCTCTATACGACACTATGGGTGAAAAAAATTTTTTCCATACAAAATTTTACAGGAGAGGGGTCGGAAATTTGAGACGTCACAGCTCGGCCGCCATCTTGTTTTTTTAATTTTTTTCACTTTTTCTGTTAATCGTTTACTATTTTCTACAATAATCCAAAATTTCAAAGAAATCGGTTGGAAAACAAAAGAGTTGCAAGATTCACGTCGGCCGCCATCTTGTTTTTCCGAAATGTCATAATTTTTCCCCACTCGAATCCCCCACCCGGACATATCTCCCATACATCATTGTATCGTTTTTTGTCTCTTTCTAGGAGAACAATTGTGTCAATGAGTGAGTGAGTGAGTGGTAATCGAGCTATATATATTATAACTAGCGTTTGCTCGGTGCGCGAGCTGCTAAAGCAGCTCGCGGGAAGTGTTATTGCTACAAGTAGGGCGCGTGGGTGCGCGGCCCGCTAAAGCGGACCGCGATTGTTCGGCTTTATTTATTTCGCTCGGTGCGCGAGCTGCTAAAGCAGCTCGCGGGAAGTGTTATTACTACAAGTAGGGCGCGTGGGTGCGCGGCCCGCTAAAGCGGACCGCGATTTTTTTACTCATCAAGTAGACCTTCGGATTCTGGTCATCTTTTGCCAAAAAATTTGTTCGAGCACACCCCACCTATCTGCAATAACCTGGCCGTGCTCCTCATTCACAAAAGAAAAAAAAAAGAAAAAAAAAAGAAAAAAAAGAAAAAAAGCAAATGTAAAATGAAAAAAAAGAAAAAGAAAAAAGCCCTATGAACCTATCAAAATCAATGTCTTGCATAGTTCCCAACTTCTAGTCCCTTCAATATTCCCCATACATTTTGTATGGGGGGAAAAAAAATCCGCCATCTTGAATTTTTTTCCTACTCACCAGGTAGACCTCCGGGTTGTGATCATCTTTTGTCGAGAAACCGCTCCTCCATCTTTTATAGTCTCCGAGAGAGAGACGGACAAAATTTGCCGCCATTTTTTTTCCGCCATTTTGGATTTTTTTTTCAACTCACTGGCAACTGCTCGAGGTTTCGAATGACATTTGGTCGAGCACCCTCCACCTATCTTCTATACCCTGGCCGTGCCCCTCGCCCGTCTCCGAACTCCTCACTCATCAGCTCTCGCCACCTTTCTCCGAGTCACATTCTTTGAGCTCTATACGACACCATGGGTGAAAAAAATTTTTTTCATACAAAATTTTACAGGAGAGGGATGGAAATTTGAGACGTCACAGCTCGGCCGCCATCTTGTTTTTTTAATTTTTTTCACTTTTTCTGTTAATCGTTTACTAATTTTTACAATAATCCAAAATTTCAAAGAAATCGGTTGGAAAACAAAAGAGTTGCAAGATTCACGTCGGCCGCCATCTTGTTTTTCCGAAATGTCATAATTTTCCCCAACTCGAATCCCCCACCCCAACATATCTCCCCTACATCATTATATCGATTTCCGTCTCCTTCTAGGAGAACAATCGTGTCAATCAGTCAGTGAGTCAGTGAGTGGTAATCGAGCTATATATATTATAACTAGCGTTTGCTCGGTGCGCGAGCTGCTAAAGCAGCTCGCGGGAAATGTTATTACTAAAAGTAAGGCGCGTGGGTGCGCAGCCCGCTAAAGCGGACCGCGATTGTTCGGCTTTATTTATTTCGCTCGGTGCGCGAGCTGCTAAAGCAGCTCGCGGGAAGTGTTATTGCTACAAGTAGGGCGCGTGGGTGCACGGCCCGCTAAAGCGGACCGCGATTGTTCGGCTTTATTTATTTCGCTCGGTGCGCGAGCTGCTAAAGCAGTTCGCGGGAAGTGTTATTACTACAAGTAGGGCGCGTGGGTGCGCGGCCCGCTAAAGCGGACCGCGATTTTTTTACTCATCAAGTAGACCTTCGGATTCTGGTCATCTTTTGCCAAAAAATTTGTTCGAGCACACCCCACCTATCTGCAATAACCTGGCCGTGCTCCTCATTCACAAAAGAAAAAGAAAAAAAAAGAAAAAAAAAAGAAAAAAAAGAAAAAAAAAATGAAAAAAAAGAAAAAAAAACAAATGTAAAATGAAAAAAAAGAAAAAAAAACAAATGTAAAATGAAAAAAAGAAAAAGAAAAAAAGCCCTATGAACCTATCAAAATCAATGTCTTGCATAGTTCCCAACTTCTAGTCCCTTCAATATTCCCCATACATTTTGTATGGGAAAAAAAAATCCGCCATCTTGAATTTTTTTCCTACTCACCAGGTAGACCTCCGGGTTTTGATCATCTTTTGTCGAGAAACCGCTCCTCCATCTTTTATAGTTTCCGAGAGAGAGACGGACAAAATTTGCCGCCATTTTTTTTCCGCCATTTTGGAATTTTTTTTCAACTCACTGGCAATTGCTCGAGGTTTCGAATGACATTTGGTCGAGCACCCTCCACCTATCTTCTATACCCTGGCCGTGCCCCTCGCCCGTCTCCGAACTCCTCACTCATCAGCTCTCTCCACCTTTCTCCGAGTCACATTCTTTGAGCTCTATACGACACCATGGGTGAAAAAAATTTTTTTCATACAAAATTTTACAGGAGAGGGGTCGGAAATTTGAGACGTCACAGCTCGGCCGCCATCTTGTTTTTTTAATTTTTTTCACTTTTTCTGTTAATCGTTTACTAATTTCTACAATAATCCAAAATTTCAAAGAAATCGGTTGGAAAACAAAAGAGTTGCAAGAATCACGTCGGCCGCCATCTTGTTTTTCCGAAATGTCATAATTTTCCCCAACTCGAATCCCCCACCCGGACATATCTCCCCTACATCATTATATCGATTTCTGTCTCCTTCTAGGAGAACAACCCTGTCAATGAGTGAGTGAGTGTGTCAGTGAGTGAGTGGTAATCGAGCTATATATATTATAACTAGCGTTTGCTCGGTGCGCGAGCTGCTAAAGCAGCTCGCGGGAAGTGTTATTGCTCCAAGTAGGGCGCGTGGGTGCGCGGCCCGCTAAAGCGGACCGCGATTGTTCGGCTTTATTTATTTCGCTCGGTGCGCGAGCTGCTAAAGCAGCTCGCGGGAAGTGTTATTACTACAAGTAGGGCGCGTGGGTGCGCGGCCCGCTAAAGCGGACCGCGATTTTTTTACTCATCAAGTAGCCCTTCGGATTCTGGTCATCTTTTGCCAAAAAATTTGTTCGAGCACACCCCACCTATCTGCAATAACCTGGCCGTGCTCCTCATTCACAAAAGAAAAAGAAAAAAAAAATGAAAAAAAAGAAAAAAAAAAAATGTAAAATGAAAAAAAAGAAAAAGAAAAAAAGCCCTATGAACCTATCAAAATCAATGTCTTGCATAGTTCCCAACTTCTAGTCCCTTCAATATTCCCCATATACATTTTGTATGGAAAAAAAAAATCCGCCATCTTGAATTTTTTTCCTACTCACCAGGTAGACCTCCGGGTTTTGATCATCTTTTGTCGAGAAACCGCTCCTCCATCTTTTATAGTCTCCGAGAGAGAGACGGACAAAATTTGCCGCCATTTTTTTTCCGCCATTTTGGATTTTTTTTTCAACTCACTGGCAACTGCTCGAGGTTTCGAATGACATTTGGTCGAGCACCCTCCACCTATCTTCTATACCCTGGCCGTGCCCCTCGCCCGTCTCCGAACTCCTCACTCATCAGCTCTCGCCACCTTTCTCCGAGTCACATTCTTTGAGCTCTATACGACACCATGGGTGAAAAAAATTTTTTTCATACAAAATTTTACAGGAGAGGGATGGAAATTTGAGACGTCACAGCTCGGCCGCCATCTTGTTTTTTTAATTTTTTTCACTTTTTCTGTTAATCGTTTACTAATTTCTACAATAATCCAAAATTTCAAAGAAATCGGTTGGAAAACAAAAGAGTTGCAAGATTCACGTCGGCCGCCATCTTGTTTTTCCGAAATGTCATAATTTTCCCCAACTCGAATCCCCCACCCCAACATATCTCCCCTACATCATTATATCGATTTCCGTCTCCTTCTAGGAGAACAATCGTGTCAATCAGTCAGTGAGTCAGTGAGTGGTAATCGAGCTATATATATTATAACTAGCGTTTGCTCGGTGCGCGAGCTGCTAAAGCAGCTCGCGGGAAATGTTATTACTAAAAGTAAGGCGCGTGGGTGCGCAGCCCGCTAAAGCGGACCGCGATTGTTCGGCTTTATTTATTTCGCTCGGTGCGCGAGCTGCTAAAGCAGCTCGCGGGAAGTGTTATTGCTACAAGTAGGGCGCGTGGGTGCACGGCCCGCTAAAGCGGACCGCGATTGTTCGGCTTTATTTATTTCGCTCGGTGCGCGAGCTGCTAAAGCAGTTCGCGGGAAGTGTTATTACTACAAGTAGGGCGCGTGGGTGCGCGGCCCGCTAAAGCGGACCGCGATTTTTTTACTCATCAAGTAGACCTTCGGATTCTGGTCATCTTTTGCCAAAAAATTTGTTCGAGCACACCCCACCTATCTGCAATAACCTGGCCGTGCTCCTCATTCACAAAAGAAAAAGAAAAAAAAAGAAAAAAAAAAGAAAAAAAAGAAAAAAAAAAATGAAAAAAAAGAAAAAAAAACAAATGTAAAATGAAAAAAAAGAAAAAAAACAAATGTAAAATGAAAAAAAGAAAAAGAAAAAAAGCCCTATGAACCTATCAAAATCAATGTCTTGCATAGTTCCCAACTTCTAGTCCCTTCAATATTCCCCATACATTTTGTATGGGAAAAAAAAATCCGCCATCTTGAATTTTTTTCCTACTCACCAGGTAGACCTCCGGGTTTTGATCATCTTTTGTCGAGAAACCGCTCCTCCATCTTTTATAGTTTCCGAGAGAGAGACGGACAAAATTTGCCGCCATTTTTTTTCCGCCATTTTGGAATTTTTTTTCAACTCACTGGCAATTGCTCGAGGTTTCGAATGACATTTGGTCGAGCACCCTCCACCTATCTTCTATACCCTGGCCGTGCCCCTCGCCCGTCTCCGAACTCCTCACTCATCAGCTCTCTCCACCTTTCTCCGAGTCACATTCTTTGAGCTCTATACGACACCATGGGTGAAAAAAATTTTTTTCATACAAAATTTTACAGGAGAGGGGTCGGAAATTTGAGACGTCACAGCTCGGCCGCCATCTTGTTTTTTTAATTTTTTTCACTTTTTCTGTTAATCGTTTACTAATTTCTACAATAATCCAAAATTTCAAAGAAATCGGTTGGAAAACAAAAGAGTTGCAAGAATCACGTCGGCCGCCATCTTGTTTTTCCGAAATGTCATAATTTTCCCCAACTCGAATCCCCCACCCGGACATATCTCCCCTACATCATTATATCGATTTCTGTCTCCTTCTAGGAGAACAACCCTGTCAATGAGTGAGTGAGTGTGTCAGTGAGTGAGTGGTAATCGAGCTATATATATTATAATAACTAGCGTTTGCTCGGTGCGCGAGCTGCTAAAGCAGCTCGCGGGAAGTGTTATTGCTCCAAGTAGGGCGCGTGGGTGCGCGGCCCGCTAAAGCGGACCGCGATTGTTCGGCTTTATTTATTTCGCTCGGTGCGCGAGCTGCTAAAGCAGCTCGCGGGAAGTGTTATTACTACAAGTAGGGCGCGTGGGTGCGCGGCCCGCTAAAGCGGACCGCGATTTTTTTACTCATCAAGTAGCCCTTCGGATTCTGGTCATCTTTTGCCAAAAAATTTGTTCGAGCACACCCCACCTATCTGCAATAACCTGGCCGTGCTCCTCATTCACAAAAGAAAAAGAAAAAAAAAATGAAAAAAAAGAAAAAAAAAAAATGTAAAATGAAAAAAAAGAAAAAGAAAAAAAGCCCTATGAACCTATCAAAATCAATGTCTTGCATAGTTCCCAACTTCTAGTCCCTTCAATATTCCCCATATACATTTTGTATGGAAAAAAAAAATCCGCCATCTTGAATTTTTTTCCTACTCACCAGGTAGACCTCCGGGTTTTGATCATCTTTTGTCGAGAAACCGCTCCTCCATCTCTTATAGTCTCCGAGCGAGAGACGGACAAAATTTGCCGCCATTTTTTTTCCGCCATTTTGGATTTTTTTTTCAACTCACTGGCAACTGCTCGAGGTTTCGAATGACATTTGTTCGAGCACCCTCCACCTATCTTCTATACCCTGGCCGTGCCCCTCGCCCGTCTCCGAACTCCTCACTCATCAGCTCTCTCCACCTTTCTCCGAGTCACATTCTTTGAGCTCTATACGACACCATGGGTGAAAAAAATGTTTTTCATACAAAATTTTACAGGAGAGGGGTGGAAATTTGAGACGTCACAGCTCGGCCGCCATCTTGTTTTTTTAATTTTTTTCACTTTTTCTGTTAATCGTTTACTAATTTCTACAATAATCCAAAATTTCAAAGAAATCGGTTGGAAAACAAAAGAGTTGCAAGATTCACGTCGGCCGCCATCTTGTTTTTCCGAAATGTCATAATTTTTCCCCACTCGAATCCCCCACCCGAACATATCTCCCGAACATCATTATATCGATTTCCGTCTCCTTCTAGGAGAACAATTATGTCAATGAGTGAGTCAGTGAGTCAGTGGTAATCGAGCTATATATATTATAATAACTAGCGTTTGCTCGGTGCGCGAGCTGCTAAAGCAGCTCGCGGGAAGTGTTTTACTAAAAGTAAGGCGCGTGGGTGCGCGGCCCGCTAAAGCGGACCGCGATTGTTCGGCTTTATTTATTTCGCTCGGTGCGCGAGCTGCTAAAGCAGCTCGCGGGAAGTGTTATTACTACAAGTAGGGCGCGTGGGTGCGCGGCCCGCTAAAGCGGACCGCGATTGTTCGGCTTTATTTATTTCGCTCGGTGCGCGAGCTGCTAAAGCAGCTCGCGGGAAGTGTTATTACTACAAGTAGGGCGCGTGGGTGCGCGGCCCGCTAAAGCGGACCGCGATTTTTTTACTCATCAAGTAGACCTTCGGATTCTGGTCATCTTTTGCCAAAAAATTTGTTCGAGCACACCCCACCTATCTGCAATAACCTGGCCGTGCTCCTCATTCACAAAAGAAAAAGAAAAAAAAAAGAAAAAAAAAAGAAAAAAAAAAAACAAAAAAAACAAATGTAAAATGAAAAAACGAAAAAGAAAAAAAGCCCTATGAACCTATCAAAATCAATGTCTTGCATAGTTCCCAACTTCTAGTCCCTTCAATATTCCCCATACATTTTGTATGGGGAAAAATAAAATCCGCCATCTTGAATTTTTTTCCTACTCACCAGGTAGACCTCCGGGTTTTGATCATCTTTTGTCGAGAAACCGCTCCTCCATCTTTTATAGTCTCCGAGAGAGAGACGGACAAAATTTGCCGCCATTTTTTTTCCGCCATTTTGGATTTTTTTTTCAACTCACTGGCAACTGCTCGAGGTTTCGAATGACATTTGGTCGAGCACCCTCCACCTATCTTCTATACCCTGGCCGTGCCCCTCGCCCGTCTCCGAACTCCTCACTCATCAGCTCTCGCCACCTTTCTCCGAGTCACATTCTTTGAGCTCTATACGACACCATGGGTGAAAAAAATTTTTTTCATACAAAATTATACAGGAGAGGGGTGGAAATTTGAAACGTCACAGCTCGGCCGCCATCTTGTTTTTTTAATTTTTTTCACTTTTTCTGTTAATCGTTTACTAATTTTTACAATAATCCAAAATTTCAAAGAAATCCGTTGGAAAACAAAAGAGTTGCAAGATTCACGTCGGCCGCCATCTTGTTTTTCCGAAATGTCATAATTTTTCCCCACTCGAATCCCCCACCCGAACATATCTCCCGTACATCATTTTATCGTTTTTTGTCTCTTTCTAGGAGAACAATTATGTCAATCAGTGAGTGAGTGAGTGAGTCAGTGGTAATCGAGCTATATATATTATAACTAGCGTTTGCTCGGTGCGCGAGCTGCTAAAGCAGCTCGCGGGAAGTGTTATTACTAAAAGTAAGGCGCGTGGGTGCGCGGCCCGCTAAAGCGGACCGCGATTTTTTTAATCATCAAGTAGCCCTTCGGATTTTGGTTATCTTTTGCCAAAAAATTTGGACACACACCCCACCTATCTGCAATAACCTGGCCGTGCTCCTCATTCATAAAAGAAAAAGAAAAAAAAAAGAAAAAAAGAAAAGAAAAAAAGAAGAAAGAAAAAAGAAAATGAAAAGTGATAAAAAAGAAAAATAATAAAAAAAAGGAAAAAAGAAAGAAAAAAAGAAAACAAAGAAAAAGAAAAAAAGCAAATAAATGAAAAATTAAAAAAAAAGAAAAAAAAGAAAATGAAAAATTAAAAAAAATAAAAAAAAGGAAAAAAAGAAAAGAAAAAAGAAAAAAAAAGATAGTGAAAAAAAAGGAAAAGCAAAAGAAAAAAGGAAAAACGAAAAAGAAACGAAAAAAGTAAAAGCAAAAGAAAAAGAGAAAAAGAAAAGAGAAAATAAAGAAAAAAAAAAGAAAAATGAAGAAAAAGAAAAAAAAGAATAAAGAAACAAAAAGAAGAAAAAAAAAAGAAAAATAATATTCGCCATATATTTCGCATGGAAAAAAATCCGCCATCTTGTTTTTTTTCCTGATCATCAAGTAGACCTTTGGGTCTTGATCAAGGTTGGTGGTTGCCAAGAAACTACTCTTCCATCTTTTATACTCTCCGAGATAGACACCAGAGAAAGTTTCTATGGCCGCCATCTTGAATCCGCCATTTTGGAGTTTTTTTTTCAACTCCCTGCTAATTGGATGTGGTTTCGAGTAATTTTTGTTGGAGCACACCCCACCTAGTTGGTCGCTTGGATAGTTGGCAAAAAAACCACTCTTTCACCTTTTTTAACCCATTTCCAAAAAGGAGGAGGTTCTCAATTCGGCCAGTATATTTTTCTTTTTTAATTCTCCGAGATCTAAGACACCTATGAACCTATCAAAATCAATGTCTTGCATAGTTCCCAACTTCTAGTCCCTTCAATATTCCCCATACATTGTGTATGGAAAAAAAAATCCGCCATCTTGAATTTTTTTCCTACTCACCAGGTAGACCTCCGGGTTGTGATCATCTTTTGTCGAGAAACCGCTCCTCTATCTTTTATAGTCTCCGAGTGAGAGACGGACAAAATTTGCCGCCATTTTTTTTCCGCCATTTTGGAATTTTTTTTCAACTCACTGGCAACTGCTCGAGGTTTCGAATGACATTTGGTCGAGCACCCTCCACCTATCTTCTATACCCTGGCCGTGCCCCTCGCCCGTCTCCGAACTCCTCACTCATCAGCTCTCTCCACCTTTCTCCGAGTCACATTCTTTGAGCTCTATACGACACCATGGGTGAAAAAAATTTTTTTCATACAAAATTTTACAGGAGAGGGGTCGGAAATTTGAGACGTCACAGCTCGGCCGCCATCTTGTTTTTTTAATTTTTTTCACTATTTCTGTTAATCGTTTACTAATTTCTACAATAATCCAAAATTTCAAAGAAATCGGTTGGAAAACAAAAGAGTTGCAAGATTCACGTCGGCCGCCATCTTGTTTTTCCGAAATGTCATAATTTTTCCCCACTCGAATCCCCCACCCGGACATATCTCCCCTACATCATTGTATCGTTTTCTGTCTCTTTCTAGGAGAACAATCGTGTCAATCAGTCAGTGAATCAGTCAGTCAGTGGTAATCGAGCTATATATATTACTAGTAGGGCGCGTGGGTGCGCGGCCCGCAAGCGGACCGCGGTTTTTCTACTCATCAAGTAGATCTTCGGGTCCTGATCATTTTCTATCAAATAACCACTCTTCCATCTTTTATACTCCCCGAAATAGACACCGACGAAATTTGTATGGCGGCCATCTTTTTTCCGCCATTTTGAATTTTTTTTCAGCTCACTGCGAATTGGATGGGGTTTCGAGTGACATTTGTTCGAGCACACCCCACCTATCTTCAATACCCTGGCCGTGCTCCTCACCCACCTTCCAAATCCTCGATCAGCATATCTCATCATTTGTCAGAATGAGAATTCTTCTATAAAAACAAATTTTGAAAAGGAACCGTATCAAAGTGTTGCATAGTTCTCAGCTTCTAGTCCCTTCAATATTCGCCATATATTTTGTATGAAGAAAAAAAAATCCGCCATCTTGGATTTTTTTCTATTTATCAAATAGACCTTTGGGTCCTGATCATCTTTTGCCAAGAAACCATTCTTCCATGTTTTATACTCCCCGAGATAGACACCGACGAAATTTGTATGGCGGCCATCTTTTTTCCGCCATTTTGAATTTTTTTTCAGCTCACTGCGAATTGGATGAGGTTTCGAATGACATTTGTTCGAGCACCCCCCACCTATCTTCGATACCCTGGCCGTGCTCTTCACCCGTCTCCGAAATCCTCAATCATCAGCTCTCTCCATATTTTTCCTCCGAATGAATTTTTTTCCTCTATACGAAACCATCAGTGAAAAAAAATTTTTTCATACAAAATTTTACAGGAGAGGTGATCAATGAGTGAGTGAATGAATCAGTGAATCAGTCAGTGAATCAGCCCCAGCAGCTATATATATATTAATAACTAGCGTTTGCTCGGTGCGCGAGCTGCTAAAGCAGCTCGCGGGATGTGTTATTGCTACAAGTAGGGCGCGTGGGTGCGCGGCCCGCTAAAGCGGACCGCGATTGTTCGGCTTTATTTATTTCGCTCGGTGCGCGAGCTGCTAAAGCAGCTTGCGGGAAGTGTTATTACTACAAGTAGGGCGCGTGGGTGCGCGGCCCGCTAAAGCGGACCGCGATTTTTTTACTCATCAAGTAGACCTTCGGATTCTGGTCATCTTTTGCCAAAAAATTTGTTCGAGCACACCCCACCTATCTGCAATAACCTGGCCGTGCTCCTCATTCACAAATGAAAAAGAAAAAAAAAAGAAAAAAAGCAAATGTAAAATGAAAAAAAAGAAAAAGAAAAAAGCCCTATGAACCTATCAAAACCAATGTCTTGCATAGCTCCCAACTTCTAGTCCCTTCAATATTCCCCATACATTTTGTATGGGGGGAAAAAAAAATCCGCCATCTTGAATTTTTTTCCTACTCACCAGGTAGACCTCCGGGTTGTGATCATCTTTTGTCGAGAAACCGCTCCTCCATCTTTTATAGTCTCCGAGAGAGAGACGGACAAAATTTGCCGCCATTTTTTTTCCACCATTTTGGAATTTTTTTTCAACTCACTGGCAACTGCTCGAGGTTTCGAATGACATTTGGTCGAGCACCCTCCACCTATCTTCTATACCCTGGCCGTGCCCCTCGCCCGTCTCCGAACTCCTCACTCATCAGCTCTCTCCACCTTTCTCCGAGTCACATTCTTTGAGCTCTATACGACACCATCGGTGAAAAAAATTTATTTCATACAAAATTTTACAGGAGAGGGGTGGAAATTTGAGACGTCACAGCTCGGCCGCCATCTTGTTTTTTTAATTTTTTTCACTTTTTCTGTTAATCGTTTACTAATTTCTACAATAATCCAAAATTTCAAAGAAATCGGTTGGAAAACAAAAGAGTTGCAAGATTCACGTCGGCCGCCATCTTGTTTTTCCGAAATGTCATAATTTTTCCCCACTCGAATCCCCCACCCGAACATATCTCCCGAACATCATTATATCGATTTCCGTCTCCTTCTAGGAGAACAATTATGTCAATCAGTGAGTCAGTCAGTCAGTGGTAATTGAGCTATATATATTATAACTAGCGTTTGCTCGGTGCGCGAGCTGCTAAAGCAGCTCGCGGGAAGTGTTTTACTAAAAGTAAGGCGCGTGGGTGCGCGGCCCGCTAAAGCGGACCGCGATTGTTCGGCTTTATTTATCTCGCTCGGTGCGCGAGCTGCTAAAGCAGCTCGCGGGAAGTGTTATTACTACAAGTAGGGCGCGTGGGTGCGCGGCCCGCTAAAGAGGACCGCGATTTTTTTACTCATCAAGTAGACCTTCGGATTGTGGTCATCTTTTGCCAAAAAATTTGTTCGAGCACACCCCACCTATCTGCAATAACCTGGCCGTGCTCCTCATTCACAAAAGAAAAAGAAAAAAAAAAGAAAAAAAAAAAAAAGAAAAAAAAGAAAAAAAAGCAAATGTAAAATGAAAAAAAAGAAAAAGAAAAAAAGCCCTATGAACCTATCAAAATCAATGTCTTGCATAGTTCCCAACTTCTAGTCCCTTCAATATTCCCCATACATTTTGTATGAAAAAAAAAATCCGCCATCTTGAATTTTTTTCCTACTCACCAGGTAGACCTCCGGGTTTTGATCATCTTTTGTCGAGAAACCGCTCCTCCATCTTTTATAGTCTCCGAGAGAGAGACGGACAAAATTTGCCGCCATTTTTTTTCCGCCATTTTGGAATTTTTTTTCAACTCACTGGCAACTGCTCGAGGTTCCGAATGACATTTGGTCGAGCACCCTCCACCTATCTTCTATACCCTGGCCGTGCCCCCCGCCCGTCTCCAAACTCCTCACTCATCAGCTCTCTCCACCTTTCTCCGAGTCACATTCTTTGAGCTCTATACGACACCATGGGTGAAAAAAATTTTTTCATACAAAATTTTACAGGAGAGGGGTCGGAAATTTTGGACGTCACAGCTCGGCCGCCATCTTGTTTTTTTAATTTTTTTCACTTTTTCTGTTAATCGTTTACTAATTTCTACAATAATCCAAAATTTCAAAGAAATCGGTTGGAAAACAAAAGAGTTGCAAGATTCACGTCGGCCGCCATCTTGTTTTTCCGAAATGTCATAATTTTCCCCAACTCGAATCCCCCCCCCAAACACATCTCCCGAACATCATTATATCGATTTCCGTCTCCTTCTAGGAGAACAACCCTGTCAATGAGTGAGTCAGTGAATCAGTCAGTGGTAATTGAGCTATATATATTTTATAATATAACTAGCGTTTGCTCGGTGCGCGAGCTGCTAAAGCAGCTCGCGGGAAGTGTTTTACTAAAAGTAAGGCGCGTGGGTGCGCGGCCCGCTAAAGCGGACCGCGATTGTTCGGCTTTATTTATTTCGCTCGGTGCGCGAGCTGCTAAAGCAGCTCGCGGGAAGTGTTATTACTACAAGTAGGGCGCGTGGGTGCGCGGCCCGCTAAAGCGGACCGCGATTGTTCGGCTTTATTTATTTCGCTCGGTGCGCGAGCTGCTAAAGCAGCTCGCGGGAAGTGTTATTACTACAAGTAGGGCGCGTGGGTACGCGGCCCGCTAAAGCGGACCGCGATTTTTTTACTCATCAAGTAGACCTTCGGATTCTGGTCATCTTTTGCCAAAAAATTTGTTCGAGCACACCCCACCTATCTGCAATAACCTGGCCGTGCTCCTCATTCACAAATGAAAAAGAAAAAAAGAAAAAAAAAAGAAAAAGAAAGAAAAAAAGCAAATGTAAAATGAAAAAAAAGAAAAAGAAAAAAGCCCTATGAACCTATCAAACTCATTGTCTTGCGGACTCTTGCGTAGTTCCCAACTTCTAGTCCCTTCAATATTCCCCATACATTTTGTATGGAGAAAAAAAAAATCCGCCATCTTGAATTTTTTTCCTACTCACCAGGTAGACCTCCGGGTTTTGATCATCTTTTGTCGAGAAACCGCTCCTCCATCTCTTATAGTCTCCGAGAGAGAGACGGACAAAATTTGCCGCCATTTTTTTTCCGCCATTTTGGAATTTTTTTTCAACTCACTGGCAACTGCTCGAGGTTTCGAATGACATTTGGTCGAGCACCCTCCACCTATCTTCTATACCCTGGCCGTGCCCCTCGCCCGTCTCCGAACTCCTCACTCATCAGCTCTCTCCACCTTTCTCCGAGTCACATTCTTTGAGCTCTATACGACACCATGGGTGAAAAAAATTTTTTTCATACAAAATTTTACAGGAGAGGGGTCGGAAATTTGAGACGTCACAGCTCGGCCGCCATCTTGTTTTTTTAATTTTTTTCACTTTTTCTGTTAATCGTTTACTAATTTCTACAATAATCGAAAATTTCAAAGAAATCGGTTGGAAAACAAAAGAGTTGCAAGATTCACGTCGGCCGCCATCTTGTTTTTCCGAAATGTCATAATTTTCCCCAACTCGAATCCCCCACCTGGACATATCTCCCCTACATCATTATATCGTTTTCTGTCTCTTTCTAGGAGAACAACCCTGTCAATGAGTGAGTGAGTGAGTGAGTGTGTCAGTGGTAATCGAGCTATATATATTATAATTCCCAACTTCTAGTCCCTTCAATATTCCCCATACATTTTGTATGGGGAAAAATAAAATCCGCCATCTTGAATTTTTTTCCTACTCACCAGGTAGACCTCCGGGTTTTGATCATCTTTTGTCGAGAAACCGCTCCTCCATCTTTTATAGTCTCCGAGAGAGAGACGGACAAAATTTGCCGCCATTTTTTTTCCGCCATTTTGGATTTTTTTTTCAACTCACTGGCAACTGCTCGAGGTTTCGAATGACATTTGGTCGAGCACCCTCCACCTATCTTCTATACCCTGGCCGTGCCCCTCGCCCGTCTCCGAACTCCTCACTCATCAGCTCTCGCCACCTTTCTCCGAGTCACATTCTTTGAGCTCTATACGACACCATGGGTGAAAAAAATTTTTTTCATACAAAATTATACAGGAGAGGGGTGGAAATTTGAGACGTCACAGCTCGGCCGCCATCTTGTTTTTTTAATTTTTTTCACTTTTTCTGTTAATCGTTTACTAATTTTTACAATAATCCAAAATTTCAAAGAAATCCGTTGGAAAACAAAAGAGTTGCAAGATTCACGTCGGCCGCCATCTTGTTTTTCCGAAATGTCATAATTTTTCCCCACTCGAATCCCCCACCCGAACATATCTCCCGTACATCATTTTATCGATTTTTGTCTCTTTCTAGGAGAACAATTATGTCAATCAGTGAGTGAGTGAGTGAGTCAGTGGTAATCGAGCTATATATATTATAACTAGTATTTCGCTCGGTGCGCGAGCTGCTAAAGCAGCTCGCGGGAAGTGTTTTACTAAAAGTAAGGCGCGTGGGTGCGCGGCCCGCTAAAGCGGACCGCGATTGTTCGGCTTTATTTATTTCGCTCGGTGCGCGAGCTGCTAAAGCAGCTCGCGGGAAGTGTTTTACTAAAAGTAAGGCGCGTGGGTGCGCGGCCCGCTAAAGCGGACCGCGATTGTTCGGCTTTATTTATTTCGCTCGGTGCGCGAGCTGCTAAAGCAGCTCGCGGGAAGTGTTATAACTACAAGTAGGGCGCGTGGGTGCGCGGCCCGCTAAAGCGGACCGCGATTATTTTCCTCATCAAGTAGACCTTCGGATTCTGGTCATCTTTTGCCAAAAAATTTGTTCGAGCACACCCCACATTGCAGATAGCAATAACGTGGCCGTGCTCCTCATTCACAAAAGAAAAAGAAAAAAAAAAAAAGAAAAGAAAAAAAAGAAGAAAGAAAAAAAGAAATTGAAAAATGAAAAATAATAAAAAAAAGGAAAAAAGAAAGAAAAAAGGAAAAAGACAAAAAAGCAAATACATGAAAAATGAAAAAAAGAAAAAAAAATAGAAAAAAAAAATGAAAAATGAAAAAAAAAGGGAAAAAGAAAAGAAAAAAAAGAAAAAGAAAAATGAAAAAAAAGGAAAAAGAAAAAAAGAAACAAAAAGAAGAAAAAAAAAGAAAAATCAATATTCGCCATATATTTCGCATGGAAAAAAAATCCGCCATCTTGTTTTTTTTCCTGATCATCAAGTAGAGTAGTAGTAGGTCTTGATCATCTGTTGCCAAGAAACCACTCTTCCATCTTTATACTCTCCGAGATAGACACCAGAGAAAGTTTCTATGGCCGCCATCTTGAATCCGCCATTTTGGAGGTTCTCATTTCGGCCAGTATATTTTTCTTTTTTAATTCTCCGAGATCTAAGACACCTATGAACCTATCGAAATCAATGTCTTGCATAGTTCCCAACTTCTAGTCCCTTCAATATTCCCCATACATTTTGTATGGGAAAAAAAAAATCCGCCATCTTGAATTTTTTTCCTACTCACCAGGTAGACCTCCGGGTTGTGATCATCTTTTGTCGAGAAACCGCTCCTCCATCTTTTATAGTCTCCGAGAGAGAGACGGACAAAATTTGCCGCCATTTTTTTTCCGCCATTTTGGAATTTTTTTTCAACTCACTGGCAACTGCTCGAGGTTTCGAATGACATTTGGTCGAGCACCCTCCACCTATCTTCTATACCCTGGCCGTGCCCCTCGCCCGTCTCCGAACTCCTCACTCATCAGCTCTCTCCACCTTTCTCCAAATCACATTCTTTGAGCTCTATACGACAGCATGGGTGGAAAAAATTTTTTTCATACAAAATTTTACAGGAGAGGGGTGAAAATTTGAGACGTCACAGCTCGGCCGCCATCTTGTTTTTTTAATTTTTTTTACTTTTTCTGTTAATCGTTTACTAATTTCTACAATAATCCAAAATTTCAAAGAAATCGGTTGGAAAACAAAAGAGTTGCAAGATTCACGTCGGCCGCCATCTTGTTTTTCCGAAATGTCATAATTTTTCCCCACTCGAATCCCCCACCCGAACATATCTCCCGAACATCATTATATCGATTTCCGTCTCCTTCTAGGAGAACAATTATGTCAATGAGTGAGTCAGTGAGTCAGTGGTAATCGAGCTATATATATTATAAACTAGCGTTTGCTCGGTGCGCGAGCTGCTAAAGCAGCTCGCGGGAAGTGTTATTGCTACAAGTAGGGCGCGTGGGTGCGCGGCCCGCTAAAGCGGTCCGCGATTGTTCGGCTTTATTTATTTCGCTCGGTGCGCGAGCTGCTAAAGTAGCTCGCGGGAAGTGTTATTGCTACAAGTAGGGCGCGTGGGTACGCGGCCCGCTAAAGCGGACCGCGATTGTTCGGCTTTATTTATTTCGCTCGGTGCGCGAGCTGCTAAAGCAGCTCGCGGGATGTGTTATTACTACAAGTAGGGCGCGTGGGTGCGCGGCCCGCTAAAGCGGACCGCGATTTTTTTACTCGTCCAGTAGCCCTTCGGATTCTGGTCATCTTTTGCCAAAAAATTTGTTCGAGCACACCCCACCTATCTGCAATAACCTGGCCGTGCTCCTCATTCACAAAAGAAAAAGAAAAAAAAATGAAAAAAAAGAAAAAAAAAAAAAATGAAAAATGAAAAAAAAGAAAAAGAAAAAAAGCCCTATGAACCTATCAAGATCAATGTCTTGCATAGTTCCCAACTTCTAGTCCCTTCAATATTCCCCATACATTTTGTATGGGGGAAAAAAAAATCCGCCATCTTGAATTTTTTTCCTACTCACCAGGTAGACCTCCGGGTTGTGATCATCTTTTGTCGAGAAACCGCTCCTCCATCTTTTATAGTCTCCGAGAGAGAGACGGACAAAATTTGCCGCCATTTTTTTTCCGCCATTTTGGAATTTTTTTTCAACTCACTGGCAACTGCTCGAGGTTTTGAATGACATTTGGTCGAGCACCCTCCACCTATCTTCTATACCCTGGCCGTGCCCCTCGCCCGTCTCCGAACTCCTCACTCATCAGCTCTCTCCACCTTTCTCCGAGTCACATTCTTTGAGCTCTATACGACACCATGGGTGAAAAAAATTTTTTTCATACAAAATTTTACAGGAGAGGGGTGGAAATTTGAGACGTCACAGCTCGGCCGCCATCTTGTTTTTTTAATTTTTTTCACTTTTTCTGTTAATCGTTTACAAATTTCTACAATAATCCAAAATTTCAAAGAAATCGGTTGGAAAACAAAAGAGTTGCAAGATTCACGTCGGCCGCCATCTTGTTTTTCCGAAATGTCATAATTTTTCCCCACTCGAATCCCCCACCCGAACATATCTCCCGTACATCATTTTATCGTTTTTTGTCTCTTTCTAGGAGAACAATTATGTCAATCAGTGAATCAGTCAGTCAGTGGTAATCGAGCTATATATATTATAATAATAACTAGCGTTTGCTCGGTGCGCGAGCTGCTACACTAGCGGCACGCTATGAAGGCCGGTTTGACACATTACAATAGTGATGTGGAATGTCAATTTATTCTCGAACAAAAAACAATTAAGTTTTGTTTTTGTACCTGATTAAATAGGTTTAATAAAACAAAAATGTATATGTTTATTTAATTTATTTGAACGAACTGAATATTTGAATGAAAATGAATATACATACTTTATATGCACACAAGAAACATATGAATACAAAAGATACCAAAAAAGGTGCCACAAAAGGCCATAATTAATCAGATTCGTCCATACTACTATTTTCACTGTCGTCACTGCTATCACGAGCAAGGGTCAACAGTAATGCAGTATCAATATTTGAAATCCAAAGCCAGGTCAAAACTATATCACAATCGCATTGCACTGACAGTTTATACTTTTCGAAGCAACGTCAATTCGAAACTGCTTTGTTTTGCATTGAGCATTGACGCGAGTTTGCCGGAGGTAGTAGTTGTGCTAGCCAGCGATCCTATGTGACGATCGTATTAGATTCCATTTTTAAAAATTTTCAATTTAGAAAACCAAATGCCGAGTTGTGGTATATATCATATAAAAATAAAAATTTTACCTTTTGTATGAAACAGCTGATATTTTTTTGCGATTTCAGAGGTTTGTCCACATAGTGAAAATTGTTCATATTCACAAGTACATTCACCCCTTAAATGGTGCAAACTGATTTTTCTACACTTGTATACATTTTAGAAATCAATTTAATAAATAAATTTTGAGTCCTAAACCTAAAACTACATTCGATAAAATTTATGAATCTCTGCACATCACTATCGTCAATAAAGTAATACAATTATTTCCTTCAAAGTCGTTATCAATTAATACGGAACTTCATGAGCGGACAAACGTCAAACCGGCCATCATAGCGTGCCGCTAGTGTAAAGCAGCTCGCGGGAAGTGTTATTGCTACAAGTAGGGCGCGTGGGTGCGCGGCCCGCTAAAGCGGACCGCGATTGTTCGCCTTTATTTATTTCGCTCGGTGCGCGAGCTGCTAAAGCAGTTCGCGGGAAGTGTTATTACTAAAAGTAGGGCGCGTGGGTGCGCGGCCCGCTAAAGCGGACCGCGATTTTTTTACTCATCAAGTAGACCTTCGGATTCTGGTCATCTTTTGCCAAAAAATTTGTTCGAGCACACCCCACCTATCTGCAATAACCTGGCCGTGCTCCTCATTCACAAATGAAAAAGAAAAAAAAAGAAAAAAAAAAAAAGAAAAAAAGCAAATGTAAAATGAAAAAAAAGAAAAAGAAAAAAAGCCCTATGAACCTATCAAAATCAATGTCTTGCATAGTTCCCAACTTCTAGTCCCTTCAATATTCCCCATACTATTTGTATGTAAAAAAAAATCCGCCATCTTGAATTTTTTTCCTACTTACCAGGTAGACCTCCGGGTTGTGATCACCTTTTGTCGAGAAACCGCTCCTCCATCTTTTATAGTCTCCGAGAGAGAGACGGACAAAATTTGCCGCCATTTTTTTTCCGCCATTTTGGAATTTTTTTTCAGCTCACTGGCAACTGCTCGAGGTTTCGAATGACATTTGGTCGAGCACCCTCCACCTATCTTCTATACCCTGGCCGTGCCCCTCGCCCGTCTCCGAACTCCTCACTCATCAGCTCTCTCCACCTTTCTCCGAGTCACATTCTTTGAGCTCTATACGACACCATGGGTGAAAAAATTTTTTTCATACAAAATTTTACAGGGAGGGGTCGGAAATTTGAGACGTCACAGCTCGGCCGCCATCTTGTTTTTTTAATTTTTTTCACTTTTTCTGTTAATCGTTTACTAATTTCTACAATAATCCAAAATTTCAAAGAAATCGGTTGGAAAACAAAAGAGTTCCAAGAATCACTTCGGCCGCCATCTTGTTTTTCCGAAATGTCATAATTTTTCCCCACTCGAATCCCCCACCCGGACATATCTCCCCTGCATCATTGTATCGTTTTTTGTCTCTTTCTAGGAGAACAATTATGTCAATCAGTGAGTCAGTGAGTGGTAATCGAGCTATATATATTATAACTAGCGTTTGCTCGGTGCGCGAGCTGTTAAAGCAGCTCGCGGGAAGTGTTTTACTAAAAGTAAGGCGCGTGGGTGCGCGGCCCGCTAAAGCGGACCGCGATTGTTCGGCTTTATTTATTTCGCTCGGTGCGTGAGCTGCTAAAGCAGCTCGCGGGAAGTAATATTACTACAAGTAGGGCGCATGGGTGCGCGGCCCGCTAAAGCGGACCGCGATTGTTCGGCTTTATTTATTTCGCTCGGTGCGCGAGCTGCTAAAGCAGCTCGCGGGAAGTGTTCTTACTACAAGTAGGGCGCGTGGGTGCGCGGCCCGCTAAAGCGGACCGCGATTGTTCGGCTTTATTTATTTCGCTCGGTGCGCGAGCTGCTAAAGCAGCTCGCGGGAAGTGTCATTACTACAAGTAGGGCGCGTGGGTGCGCGGCCCGCTAAAGCGGACCGCGATTTTTTTACTCATCAAGTAGACCTTCGGATTCTGGTCATCTTTTGGCAAAAAATTTGTTCGAGCACACCCCACCTATCTGCAATAACCTGGCCGTGCTCCTCATTCACAAAAGAAAAAGAAAAAAAAAGAAAAAAAAAGAAAAAAAGCAAATGTAAAATGAAAAAAAAGAAAAAGAAAAAAAGCCCTATGAACCTATCAAAATCAATGTCTTGCATAGTTCCCAACTTCTAGTCCCTTCAATATTCCCCATACATTTTGTATGGGGGGAAAAAAAATCCGCCATCTTGAATTTTTTTCCTACTCACCAGGTAGACCTCCGGGTTGTGATCATCTTTTGTCGAGAAACCGCTCCTCCATCTTTTATAGTCTCCGAGAGAGAGACGGACAAAATTTGCCGCCATTTTTTTTCCGCCATTTTGGATTTTTTTTTTCAACTCACTGGCAACTGCTCGAGGTTTCGAATGACATTTGGTCGAGCAACCTCCACCTATCTTCTATACCCTGGCCGTGCCCCTCGCCCGTCTCCGAACTCCTCACTCACCAGCTCTCTCCACCTTTCTCCGAGTCACATTCTTTGAGCTCTATACGACACCATGGGTGAAAGAAATTTTTTTCATACAAAATTTTACAGGAGAGGGGTGGAAATTTGGGACGTCACAGCTCGGCCGCCATCTTGTTTTTTTAATTTTTTTCACTTTTTCTGTTAATCGTTTACTAATTTCTACAATAATCCAAAATTTCAAAGAAATCGGTTGGAAAACAAAAGAGTTGCAAGATTCACGTCGGCCGCCATCTTGTTTTTCCGAAATGTCATAATTTTTCCCCACTCGAATCCCCCACCCGGACATATCTCCCATACATCATTGTATCGTTTTTTGTCTCTTTCTAGGAGAACAATTGTGTCAATGAGTGAGTGAGTGAGTGAGTGGTAATCGAGCTATATATATTATAACTAGCGTTTGCTCGGTGCGCGAGCTGCTAAAGCAGCTCGCGGGAAGTGTTATTGCTCCAAGTAGGGCGCGTGGGTGCGCGGCCCGCTAAAGCGGACCGCGATTGTTCGGCTTTATTTATTTCGCTCGGTGCGCGAGCTGCTAAAGCAGCTCGCGGGAAGTGTTATTACTACAAGTAGGGCGCGTGGGTGCGCGGCCCGCTAAAGCGGACCGCGATTTTTTTACTCATCAAGTAGCTCTTCGGATTCTGGTCATCTTTTGCCAAAAAATTTGTTCGAGCACACCCCACCTATCTGCAATAACCTGGCCGTGCTCCTCATTCACAAAAGAAAAAGAAAAAAAAATGAAAAAAAAGAAAAAAAAAAATGAAAAATGAAAAAAAAGAAAAAAAGCCCTATGAACCTATCAAAATCAATGTCTTGCATAGTTCCCAACTTCTAGTCCCTTCAATATTCCCCATACATTTAGTATGGAAAAAAAAAATCCGCCATCTTGAATTTTTTTCCTACTCACCAGGTAGACCTCCGGGTTGTGATCATCTTTTGTCGAGAAACCGCTCCTCCATCTTTTATAGTCTCCGAGAGAGAGACGGACAAAATTTGCCGCCATTTTTTTTCCGCCATTTTGGAATTTTTTTTCGACTCACTGGCAACTGCTCGAGGTTTCGAATGACATTTGGTCGAGCACCCTCCACCTATCTTCTATACCCTGGCCGTGCCCCTCGCCCGTCTCCGAACTCCTCACTCATCAGCTCTCTCCACCTTTCTCCGAGTCACATTCTTTGAGCTCTATACGACACCATGGGTGAAAAAAATTATTTTCATACAAAATTTTACAGGAGAGGGGTCGGAAATTTGAGACGTCACAGCTCGGCCGCCATCTTGTTTTTTTAATTTTTTTCACTTTTTCTGTTAATCGTTTACTAATTTCTACAATAATCCAAAATTTCAAAGAAATCGGTTGGAAAACAAAAGAGTTGCAAGAATCACGTCGGCCGCCATCTTGTTTTTCCGAAATGTCATAATTTTTCCCCACTCGAATCCCCCACCCGGACATATCTCCCCTACATCATTGTATCGTTTTCCGTCTCTTTCTAGGAGAACAATCGTGTCAATCAGTCAGTGAGTCAGTGAGTGAGTGGTAATCGAGCTATATATATTATAATAACTAGTATTTCGCTCGGTGCGCGAGCTGCTAAAGCAGCTCGCGGGAAGTGTTTTACTAAAAGTAAGGCGCGTGGGTGCGCGGCCCGCTAAAGCGGACCGCGATTGTTCGGCTTTATTTACTTCGCTCGGTGCGCGAGCTGCTAAAGCAGCTCGCGGGATGTGTTATTACTACAAGTAGGGCGCGTGGGTGCGCGGCCCGCTAAAGCGGACCGCGATTTTTTTACTCATCAAGTAGCCCTTCGGATTTTGGTCATCTTTTGCCAAAAAATTTGTTCGAGCACACCCCACCTATCTTTAATAACCTGGCCGTGCTCCTCATTCACAAAAGAAAAAGAAAAAAAAAGAAAAAAAATGAAAAAAAAGAAAAAAAAACAAATGTAAAATGAAAAAAAAAAAAAGAAAAAAAGCCCTATGAACCTATCAAAACCAATGTCTTGCATAGTTCCCAACTTCTAGTCCCTTCAATATTCCCCATACATTTAGTATGGAAAAAAAAAGTCCGCCATCTTGAATTTTTTTCCTACTCACCAGGTAGACCTCCGGGTTTCGATCATCTTTTGTCGAGAAACCGCTCCTCCATCTTTTATAGTCTCCGAGAGAGAGACGGACAAAATTTGCCGCCATTTTTTTTCCGCCATTTTGGAATTTTTTTTCAACTCACTGGCAACTGCTCGAGATTTCGAATGACATTTGGTCGAGCACCCTCCACCTATCTACTATACCCTGGCCGTGCCCCTCGCCCGTCTCCGAACTCCTCACTCATCAGCTCTCGCCACCTTTCTCCGAGTCACATTCTTTGAGCTCTATACGACACCATGGGTGAAAAAAATTTTTTTCATACAAAATTTTACAGGAGAGGGGTCTGAAATTTGAGACGTCACAGCTCGGCCGCCATCTTGTTTTTTTAATTTTTTTCACTTTTTCTGTTAATCGTTTACTAATTTCTACAATAATCCAAAATTTCAAAGAAATCGGTTGGAAAACAAAAGAGTTGCAAGATTCACGTCGGCCGCCATCTTGTTTTTCCGAAATGTCATAATTTTCCCCAACTCGAATCCCCCACCTGGACATATCTCCCCTACATCATTATATCGATTTCCGTCTCCTTCTAGGAGAACAACCCTGTCAATGAGTGAGTGAGTGAGTGAGTGAGTGTGTCAGTCAGTGGTAATCGAGCTATATATATTATAACTAGTATTTCGCTCGGTGCGCGAGCTGCTAAAGCAGCTCGCGGGAAGTGTTTTACTAAAAGTAAGGCGCGTGGGTGCGCGGCCCGCTAAAGCGGACCGCGATTGTTCGGCTTTATTTATTTCGCTCGGTGCGCGAGCTGCTAAAGCAGCTCTCGGGAAGTGTTATTACTACAAGTAGGGCGCGTGGGTGCGCGGCCCGCTAAAGCGGACCGCGATTGTTCGGCTTTATTTATTTCGCTCGGTGCGCGAGCTGCTAAAGCAGCTCGCGGGAAGTGTTATTGCTACAAGTAGGGCGCGTGGGTGCGCGGCCCGCTAAAGCGGACCGCGATTTTTTTTCTCATCAAGTAGACCTTCGGATTCTGGACATCTTTTGCCAAAAAATTTGTTCGAGCACACCCCACCTATCTGCAATAACCTGGCCGTGCTCCTCATTCACAAAAGAAAAAGAAAAAAAAAAAGAAAAAAAGCAAATGTAAAATGAAAAAAAAGAAAAAGAAAAAAAGCCCTATGAACCTATCAAAATCAATGTCTTGCATAGTTCCCAACTTCTAGTCCCTTCAATATTCCCCATACATTTAGTATGGAAAAAAAAAATCCGCCATCTTGAATTTTTTTCCTACTCACCAGGTAGACCTCCGGGTTTTGATCATCTTTTGTCGAGAAACCGCTCCTCCATCTTTTATAGTCTCCGAGAGAGAGACGGACAAAATTTGCCGCCATTTTTTTTCCGCCATTTTGGAATTTTTTTTCAACTCACTGGCAACTGCTCGAGGTTTCGAATGACATTTGGTCGAGCACCCTCCACCTATCTACTATACCCTGGCCGTGCCCTTCGCCCGTCTCCGAACTCCTCACTCATCAGCTCTCGCCACCTTTCTCCGAGTCACATTCTTTGAGCTCTATACGACACCATGGGTGAAAAAAATTTTTTTCATACAAAATTTTACAGGAGAGGGGTCGGAAATTTGAGACGTCACAGCTCGGCCGCCATCTTGTTTTTTTAATTTTTTTCACTTTTTCTGTTAATCGTTTACTAATTTCTACAATAATCCAAAATTTCAAAGAAATCGGTTGGAAAACAAAAGAGTTGCAAGATTCACGTCGGCCGCCATCTTGTTTTTCCGAAATGTCATAATTTTCCCCAACTCGAATCCCCCACCTGGACATATCTCCCCTACATCATTATATCGATTTCCGTCTCCTTCTAGGAGAACAACCCTGTCAATGAGTGAGTGAGTGAGTGAGTGAGTGTGTCAGTCAGTGGTAATCGAGCTATATATATTACTAGCATTTGCTCGGTGCGCGAGCTGCTAAAGCAGCTCGCGGGAAGTGTTATTGCTACAAGTAGGGCGCGTGGGTGCGCGGCCCGCTAAAGCGGACCGCGATTGTTCGGCTTTATTTATTTCGCTCGGTGCGCGAGCTGCTAAAGCAGCTCGCGGGAAGTGTTATTACTAAAAGTAGGGCGCGTGGGTGCGCGGCCCGCTAAAGCGGACCGCGATTTTTTTACTCATCAAGTAGACCTTCAGATTCTGGTCATCTTTTGCCAAAAAAATTGTTCGAGCACACCCCACCTATCTGCAATAACCTGGCCGTGCTCCTCATTCACAAATGAAAAAGTAAAAAAAAGAAAAAAAAAAAAGAAAAAATGCAAATGTAAAATGAAAAAAAAGAAAAAGAAAAAAGCCCTATGAACCTATCAAACTCATTGTCTTGCATAGTTCCCAACTTCTAGTCCCTTCAATATTCCCCATACATTTTATATGGGGGAAAAAAAAAATCCGCCATCTTGAATTTTTTTCTACTCACCAGGTAGACCTCCGGGTTTTGATCATCTTTTGTCGAGAAACCGCTCCTCCATCTTTTATAGTCTCCGAGAGAGAGACGGACAAAATTTGCCGCCATTTTTTTTTCCGCCATTTTGGATTTTTTTTTCAACTCACTGGCAACTGCTCGAGGTTTCGAATGACATTTGGTCGAGCACCCTCCACCTATCTTCTATACCCTGGCCGTGCCCCTCGCCAGTCTCCAAACTCCTCACTCATCAGCTCTCTCCACCTCTCTCCGAGTCACATTCTTTGAGCTCTATACGACACCATGGGTGAAAAAAATTTTTTTCATACAAAATTTTACAGGAGAGAGGTGGAAACTTGAGACGTCACAGCTCGGCCGCCATCTTGTTTTTTTAATTTTTTTCACTTTTTCTGTTAATCGTTTACTAATTTCTACAATAATCCAAAATTTCAAAGAAATCGGTTGGAAAACAAAAGAGTTGCAAGAATCACGTCGGCCGCCATCTTGTTTTTCCGAAATGTCATAATTTTTCCCCACTCGAATCCCCCACCCGAACATATCTCCCGTACATCATTCTATCGTTTTCTGTCTCTTTCTAGGAGAACAATTATGTCAATCAGTGAGTCAGTCAGTCAGTGGTAATCGAGCTATATATATTATAATAACTAGTATTTCGCTCGGTGCGCGAGCTGCTAAAGCAGCTCGCGGGAAGTGTTTTACTAAAAGTAAGGCGCGTGGGTGCGCGGCCCGCTAAAGCGGACCGCGATTGTTCGGCTTTATTTACTTCGCTCGGTGCGCGAGCTGCTAAAGCAGCTCGCGGGAAGTGTTATTACTACAAGTAGGGCGCGTGGGTGCGCGGCCCGCTAAAGCGGACCGCGATTTTTTTACTCATCAAGTAGCCCTTCGGATTCTGGTCATCTTTTGCCAAAAAATTTGTTCGAGCACACCCCACCTATCTGTAATAACCTGGCCGTGCTCCTCATTCACAAAAGAAAAAGAAAAAAAAAAGAAAAAAAAAGAAAAAAAAGAAAAAAAAACAAATGTAAAATGAAAAAAAAAAAAAAAAGAAAAAAAGCCCTATGAACCTATCAAAACCAATGTCTTGCATAGTTCCCAACTTCTAGTCCCTTCAATATTCCCCATACATTTAGTATGGAAAAAAAAAGTCCGCCATCTTGAATTTTTTTCCTACTCACCAGGTAGACCTCCGGGTTTCGATCATCTTTTGTCGAGAAACCGCTCCTCCATCTTTTATAGTCTCCGAGAGAGAGACGGACAAAATTTGCCGCCATTTTTTTTCCGCCATTTTGGAATTTTTTTTCAACTCACTGGCAACTGCTCGAGATTTCGAATGACATTTGGTCGAGCACCCTCCACCTATCTACTATACCCTGGCCGTGCCCCTCGCCCGTCTCCGAACTCCTCACTCATCAGCTCTCGCCACCTTTCTCCGAGTCACATTCTTTGAGCTCTATACGACACCATGGGTGAAAAAAATTTTTTTCATACAAAATTTTACAGGAGAGGGGTCTGAAATTTGAGACGTCACAGCTCGGCCGCCATCTTGTTTTTTTAATTTTTTTCACTTTTTCTGTTAATCGTTTACTAATTTCTACAATAATCCAAAATTTCAAAGAAATCGGTTGGAAAACAAAAGAGTTGCAAGATTCACGTCGGCCGCCATCTTGTTTTTCCGAAATGTCATAATTTTCCCCAACTCGAATCCCCCACCTGGACATATCTCCCCTACATCATTATATCGATTTCCGTCTCCTAGGAGAACAACCCTGTCAATGAGTGAGTGAGTGAGTGAGTGAGTGTGTCAGTCAGTGGTAATCGAGCTATATATATTATAAATAATAACTAGTAGGGCGCGTGGGTGCGCGGCCCGCAAGCGGACCGCGGTTTTTCTACTCGTCCGCCATTTTGATTTTTTTTCAGCTCACCGCCAATTGAATGAGGTTTTGAGTATTTTGTGTTTAAGCACCTCCCACCTATCTTCAATACCCTGGCCTGAGTGAGTGAGTCAGTGGTAATCGAGCTATATATATTATAATAACTAGCATTTGCCCGGTGCGCGAGCTGCTAAAGCAGCTCGCGGGTAGTGTTCTTGCTACAAGTAGGGCGCGTGGGTGCGCGGCCCGCTAAAGCGGACCGCGATTGTTCGGCTTTATTTATTTCGCTCGGTGCGCGAGCTGCTAAAGCAGCTCGCGGGAAGTGTTATTACTACAAGTAGGGCGCGTGGGTGCGCGGCCCGCTAAAGCGGACCGCGATTTTTTTACTCATCAAGTAGACCTTCGGATTCTGGTCATCTTTTGCCAAAAAATTTGTTCGAGCACACCCCACCTATCTGCAATAACCTGGCCGTGCTCCTCATTCACAAAAGAAAAAGAAAAAAAAAAGAAAAAAAAAAGAAAAAAAAGAAAAAAAGCAAATGTAAAATGAAAAAAAAGAAAAAGAAAAAAAGCCCTATGAACCTATCAAAATCAATGTCTTGCATAGTTCCCAACTTCTAGTCCCTTCAATATTCCCCATACATTTTGTATGGGGGGAAAAAAAAATCCGCCATCTTGAATTTTTTTCCTACTCACCAGGTAGACCTCCGGGTTGTGATCATCTTTTGTCGAGAAACCGCTCCTCCATCTTTTATAGTCTCCGAGAGAGAGACGGACAAAATTTGTCGCCATTTTTTTCCGCCATTTTGGAATTTTTTTTCAACTCACTGGCAACTGCTCGAGGTTTCGAATGACATTTGGTCGAGCACCCTCCACCTATCTTCTATACCCTGGCCGTGCCCCTCGCCCGTCTCCGAACTCCTCACTCATCAGCTCTCTCCATCTTTCTCCTAGTCACATTCTTTGAGCTCTATACGACACCATGGGTGAAAAAAATTTTTTTCATACAAAATTTTACAGGAGAGGGGTGGAAATTTGAGACGTCACAGCTCGGCCGCCATCTTGTTTTTTTAATTTTTTTCACTTTTTCTGTTAATCGTTTACTAATTTCTACAATAATCCAAAATTTCAAAGAAATCGGTTGGAAAACAAAAGAGTTGCAAGAATCACGTCGGCCGCCATCTTGTTTTTCCGAAATGTCATAATTTTTCCCCACTCGAATCCCCCACCCGGACATATCTCCCGTACATCATTGTATCGTTTTCCGTCTCTTTCTAGGAGAACAATTATGTCAATGAGTGAGTCAGTCAGTGGTAATCGAGCTATATATATTATAACTAGCGTTTGCTCGGTGCGCGAGCTGCTAAAGCAGCTCGCGGGAAGTGTTATCGCTACAAGTAGGGCGCGTGGGTGCGCGGCCCGCTAAAGCGGACCGCGATTGTTCGCCTTTATTTATTTCGCTCGGTGCGCGAGCTGCTAAAGCAGCTCGCGGGAAGTGTTATTACTACAAGTAGGGCGCGTGGGTGCGCGGCCCGCTAAAGCGGACCGCGATTTTTTTACTCATCAAGTAGCCCTTTGGATTCTGGTCATCTTTTGCCAAAAAATTTGTTCGAGCACACCCCACCTATCTGCAATAACCTGGCCGTGCTCCTCATTCACAAAAGAAAAAGAAAAAAAAAGAAAAAAAAAAGAAAAAAAAGAAAAAAAGCAAATGTAAAATGAAAAAAAAAGAAAAAGAAAAAAGCCCTATGAACCTATCAAAATCAATGTCTTGCATAGTTCCCAACTTCTAGTCCCTTCAATATTCCCCATACATTTTGTATGGGGGGAAAAAAAATCCGCCATCTTGAATTTTTTTCCTACTCACCAGGTAGACCTCCGGGTTGTGATCATCTTTTGTCGAGAAACCGCTCCTCCATCTTTTATAGTCTCCGAGAGAGAGACGGACAAAATTTGCCGCCATTTTTTTTCCGCCATTTTGGAATTTTTTTTCAACTCACTGGCAACTGCTCGAGGTTTCGAATGACATTTGGTCGAGCACCCTCCACCTATCTTCTATACCCTGGCCGTGCCCCTCGCCCGTCTCCGAACTCCTCGCTCATCAGCTCTCTCCACCTTTCTCCGAGTCACATTCTTTGAGCTCTATACGACACCATGGGTGAAAAAAAAATTTTTCATACAAAATTTTACAGGAGAGGGTCGGAAATTTGAGACGTCACAGCTCGGCCGCCATCTTGTTTTTTAAATTTTTTTCACTTTTTCTGTTAATCGTTTACTAATTTCTACAATAATCCAAAATTTCAAAGAAATCGGTCGGAAAACAAAAGAGTTGCAAGATTCACGTCGGCCGCCATCTTGTTTTTCTGAAATGTCATAATTTTTCCCAACTCGAATCCCCCACCTGGACATATCTCCCCTACATCATTATATCGATTTCCGTCTCCTTCTAGGAGAACAACCCTGTCAATGAGTGAATCAGTCAGTGAGTGAATCAGTGGTAATCGAGCTATATATATTATAACTAGCATTTGCTCGGTGCGCGAGCTGCTAAAGCAGCTCGCGGGAAGTGTTTTACTAAAAGTAAGGCGCGTGGGTGCGCGGCCCGCTAAAGCGGACCGCGATTGTTCGGCTTTATTTATTTCGCTCGGTGCGCGAGCTGCTAAAGCAGCTCGCGGGAAGTGTTATTACTACAAGTAGGGCGCGTGGGTGCGCGGCCCGCTAAAGCGGACCGCGATTTTTTTACTCATCAAGTAGCCCTTCGGATTCTGGTCATCTTTTGCCAAAAAATTTGTTCGAGCACACCCCACCTATCTGCAATAACCTGGCCGTGCTCCTCATTCACAAAAGAAAAAGAAAAAAAAATGAAAAAAAAGAAAAAAAAAAATGAAAAATGAAAAAAAAGAAAAAGAAAAAAAGCCCTATGAACCTATCAAAATCAATGTCTTGCATAGTTCCCAACTTCTAGTCCCTTCAATATTCCCCATACATTTTGTATGTAAAAAAAAAAAATCCGCCATCTTGAATTTTTTTCCTACTCACCAGGTAGACCTCCGGGTTGTGATCACCTTTTGTCGAGAAACCGCTCCTCCATCTTTTATAGTCTCCGAGACAGAGACGGACAAAATTTGCCGCCATTTTTTTTCAGCCATTTTGGAATTTTTTTTCAACTCACTGGCAACTGCTCGAGGTTTCGAATGACATTTGGTCGAGCACCCTCCACCTATCTTCTATACCCTGGCCGTGCCCCTCGCCCGTCTCCGAACTCCTCACTCATCAGCTCTCTCCATCTTTCTCCGAGTCACATTCTTTGAGCTCTATACGACACCATGGGTGAAAAAAATTTTTTTCATACAAAATTTTACAGGAGAGGGGTGGAAATTTGAGACGTCACAGCTCGGCCGCCATCTTGTTTTTTTAATTTTTTTCACTTTTTCTGTTAATCGTTTACTAATTTCTACAATAATCCAAAATTTCAAAGAAATCGGTTGGAAAACAAAAGAGTTGCAAGATTCACGTCGGCCGCCATCTTGTTTTTCCGAAATGTCATAATTTTTCCCCACTCGAATCCCCCACCCGGACATATCTCCCCTACATCATTGTATCGTTTTTTGTCTCTTTCTAGGAGAACAACCCTGTCAATGAGTGAATCAGTCAGTGAGTGAATCAGTGGTAATCGAGCTATATATATTATAACTAGCGTTTGCTCGGTGCGCGAGCTGCTAAAGCAGCTCGCGGGAAGTGTTATTGCTACAAGTAGGGCGCGTGGGTGCGCGGCCCGCTAAAGCGGACCGCGATTGTTCGACTTTATTTATTTCGCTCGGTGCGCGAGCTGCTAAAGCAGCTCGCGGGAAGTGTTATTACTACAAGTCGGGCGCGTGGGTGCGCGGCCCGCTAAAGCGGACCGCGATTTTTTTACTCATCAAGTAGACTTTCGGATTCTGGTCATCTTTTGCCAAAAAATTTGTTCGAGCACACCCCACCTATCTGCAATAACCTGGCCGTGCTCCTCATTCACAAATGAAAAAGAAGAAAAAAGAAAAAAAAAAGAAAAAAAGCAAATGTAAAATGAAAAAAAAGAAAAAGAAAAAAAGCCCTATGAACCTATCAAAATCAATGTCTTGCATAGTTCCCAACTTCTAGTCCCTTCAATATTCCCCATATACATTTTGTATGAAAAAAAAAAAAAACCGCCATCTTGAATTTTTTCCCTACTCACCAGGTAGACCTCCGGGTTTTGATCAACTTTTGTCGAGAAACCGCTCCTCCATCTTTTATAGTCTCCGAGAGAGAGACGGACAAAATTTGCCGCCATTTTTTTTCCGCCATTTTGGAATTTTTTTTCAACTCACTGGCAACTGCTCGAGGTTTCGAATGACATTTGGTCGAGCACCCTCCACCTATCTTCTATACCCTGGCCGTGCCCCTCGCCCGTCTCCGAACTCCTCACTCATCAGCTCTCTCCACCTTTCTCCGAGTCACATTCTTTGAGCTCTATACGACACCATGGGTGAAAAAAAATTTTTTCATACAAAATTTTACAGGAGAGGGTCGGAAATTTGAGACGTCACAGCTCGGCCGCCATCTTGATTTTTAAATTTTTTTCACTTTTTCTGTTAATCGTTTACTAATTTCTACAATAATCCGAAAATTTCAAAGAAATCGGTTGGAAAACAAAAGAGTTGCAAGAATCACGTCGGCCGCCATCTTGTTTTTCCGAAATGTCATAATTTTTCCCCACTCGAATCCCCCACCCGGACATATCTCCCGTACATCATTATATCGTTTTTTGTCTCTTTCTAGGAGAACAATTATGTCAATGAGTCAGTGAGTGAATCAGTGAATCAGTGAGTGGTAATCGAGCTATATATATTATAAAATAACTAGCGTTTCCTCGGTGCGCGAGCTGCTAAAGCAGCTCGCGGGAAGTGTTATTACTAAAAGTAAGGCGCGTGGGTGCGCGGCCCGCTAAAGCGGACCGCGATTTTTTTACTCATCAAGTAGACCTTCGGATTCTGGTCATCTTTTGCCAAAAAATTTGTTCGAGCACACCCCACCTATCTGCAATAACCTGGCCGTGCTCCTCATTCACAAAAGAAAAAGAAAAAAAAGAAAAGAGAAAAAAAAAGAAAATGAAAAAAAGAAAAAGAATAAAAAAAGAAAAAGAATTAAAAAAAGGAAATATTAAAAAAAAGAAATAAAATGAAAAATAAAAAAAATAAAAAGAAAAACAAACAAAAAAAAAAAGAGAAGAAAGAAAAAAGAAAGAAATAAGAGAAAAAGAAAAGAAAAAGAAGAATCAATATTCGCCAAATATTTTGTATAGAAAAAAAATTCCGCCATCTTGATTTTTTTTTCCTGTTCATCAAGTAGAACTTTTGGTCTTGATCATCTTTTGCCCAGAAACTACTCTACTATCTTGTATACTCTCCGAGATAGACACCAAAGAAAGTTTCTATGGCCGCCATCTTGAATCCGTCATTTTGGAGTTTTTTTTTCAACTCCCTGCTAATTGGATGTGATTTCGAGTAATTTTTGTTGGAGCACACCCCACCTAGTTGGTCGCGTGGATAGTCGGCAAAAAAACCACTCTTTCACCTTTTTTAACCCATTTCCAAAAAGGAGGAGGTTCTCAATTCGGCAAGTATATTTTCTTTTTTAATTCTCCGAGATCTAAGACACCTATGAACCTATCAAAATCAATGTCTTGCATAGATCCCAACTTCTAGTCCCTTCAATATTCCCCATACATTTAGTATGGAAAAAAAAATCCGCCATCTTGAATTTTTTTCCTACTCACCAGGTAGACCTCCGGGTTTTGATCATCTTTTGTCGAGAAACCGCTCCTACATCTTTTATAGTCTCCGAGAGAGAGACGGACAAAATTTGCCGCCATATTTTTTCCGCCATTTTGGAATTTTTTTTCAACTCACTGGCAACTGCTCGAGGTTTCGAATGAAATTTGGTCGAGCACCCTCCACCTATCTACTATACCCTGGCCGTGCCCCTCGCCCGTCTCCGAACTCCTCACTCATCAGCTCTCGCCACCTTTCTCCGAGTCACATTCTTTGAGCTCTATACGACACCATGGGTGAAAAAAATTTTTTTCATACAAAATTTTACAGGAGAGGGGTGGAAATTTGAGACGTCACAGCTCGGCCGCCATCTTGTTTTTTTAATTTTTTTCACTTTTTCTGTTATCGAGCTATATATATTATAACTAGCGTTTGCTCGGTGCGCGAGCTGCTAAAGCAGCTCGCGGGAAGTGTTATTGCTACAAGTAGGGCGCGTGGGTGCGCGGCCCGCTAAAGCGGACCGCGATTGTTCGACTTTATTTATTTCGCTCGGTGCGCGAGCTGCTAAAGCAGCTCGCGGGAAGTGTTATTACTACAAGTCGGGCGCGTGGGTGCGCGGCCCGCTAAAGCGGACCGCGATTTTTTTACTCATCAAGTAGACTTTCGGATTCTGGTCATCTTTTGCCAAAAAATTTGTTCGAGCACACCCCACCTATCTGCAATAACCTGGCCGTGCTCCTCATTCACAAATGAAAAAGAAGAAAAAAGAAAAAAAAAAGAAAAAAAGCAAATGTAAAATGAAAAAAAAGAAAAAGAAAAAAAGCCCTATGAACCTATCAAAATCAATGTCTTGCATAGTTCCCAACTTCTAGTCCCTTCAATATTCCCCATATACATTTTGTATGAAAAAAAAAAAATCCGCCATCTTGAATTTTTTTCCTACTCACCAGGTAGACCTCCGGGTTTTGATCAACTTTTGTCGAGAAACCGCTCCTCCATCTTTTATAGTCTCCGAGAGAGAGACGGACAAAATTTGCCGCCATTTTTTTTCCGCCATTTTGGAATTTTTTTTCAACTCACTGGCAACTGCTCGAGGTTTCGAATGACATTTGGTCGAGCACCCTCCACCTATCTTCTATACCCTGGCCGTGCCCCTCGCCCGTCTCCGAACTCCTCACTCATCAGCTCTCTCCACCTTTCTCCGAGTCACATTCTTTGAGCTCTATACGACACCATGGGTGAAAAAAAATTTTTTCATACAAAATTTTACAGGAGAGGGTCGGAAATTTGAGACGTCACAGCTCGGCCGCCATCTTGATTTTTAAATTTTTTTCACTTTTTCTGTTAATCGTTTACTAATTTCTACAATAATCCGAAAATTTCAAAGAAATCGGTTGGAAAACAAAAGAGTTGCAAGAATCACGTCGGCCGCCATCTTGTTTTTCCGAAATGTCATAATTTTTCCCCACTCGAATCCCCCACCCGGACATATCTCCCGTACATCATTATATCGTTTTTTGTATCTTTCTAGGAGAACAATTATGTCAATGAGTCAGTGAGTGAATCAGTGAATCAGTGAGTGGTAATCGAGCTATATATATTATAAAATAACTAGCGTTTCCTCGGTGCGCGAGCTGCTAAAGCAGCTCGCGGGAAGTGTTATTACTAAAAGTAAGGCGCGTGGGTGCGCGGCCCGCTAAAGCGGACCGCGATTTTTTTACTCATCAAGTAGACCTTCGGATTCTGGTCATCTTTTGCCAAAAAATTTGTTCGAGCACACCCCACCTATCTGCAATAACCTGGCCGTGCTCCTCATTCACAAAAGAAAAAGAAAAAAAAGAAAAGAGAAAAAAAAAGAAAATGAAAAAAAGAAAAAGAATAAAAAAAGAAAAAGAATTAAAAAAAGGAAATATTAAAAAAAAGAAATAAAATGAAAAATAAAAAAAATAAAAAGAAAAACAAACAAAAAAAAAAGAGAAGAAAGAAAAAAGAAAGAAATAAGAGAAAAAGAAAAGAAAAAGAAGAATCAATATTCGCCAAATATTTTGTATAGAAAAAAAATTCCGCCATCTTGATTTTTTTTTCCTGTTCATCAAGTAGAACTTTTGGTCTTGATCATCTTTTGCCCAGAAACTACTCTACTATCTTGTATACTCTCCGAGATAGACACCAAAGAAAGTTTCTATGGCCGCCATCTTGAATCCGTCATTTTGGAGTTTTTTTTTCAACTCCCTGCTAATTGGATGTGATTTCGAGTAATTTTTGTTGGAGCACACCCCACCTAGTTGGTCGCGTGGATAGTCGGCAAAAAAACCACTCTTTCACCTTTTTTAACCCATTTCCAAAAAGGAGGAGGTTCTCAATTCGGCAAGTATATTTTCTTTTTTAATTCTCCGAGATCTAAGACACCTATGAACCTATCAAAATCAATGTCTTGCATAGATCCCAACTTCTAGTCCCTTCAATATTCCCCATACATTTAGTATGGAAAAAAAAATCCGCCATCTTGAATTTTTTTCCTACTCACCAGGTAGACCTCCGGGTTTTGATCATCTTTTGTCGAGAAACCGCTCCTCCATCTTTTATAGTCTCCGAGAGAGAGACGGACAAAATTTGCCGCCATATTTTTTCCGCCATTTTGGAATTTTTTTTCAACTCACTGGCAACTGCTCGAGGTTTCGAATGACATTTGGTCGAGCACCCTCCACCTATCTACTATACCCTGGCCGTGCCCCTCGCCCGTCTCCGAACTCCTCACTCATCAGCTCTCGCCACCTTTCTCCGAGTCACATTCTTTGAGCTCTATACGACACCATGGGTGAAAAAAATTTTTTTCATACAAAATTTTACAGGAGAGGGGTGGAAATTTGAGACGTCACAGCTCGGCCGCCATCTTGTTTTTTTAATTTTTTTCACTTTTTCTGTTAATCGTTTACTAATTTCTACAATAATCCAAAATTTCAAAGAAATCGGTTGGAAAACAAAAGAGTTGCAAGATTCACGTCGGCCGCCATCTTGTTTTTCCGAAATGTCATAATTTTTCCCCACTCGAATCCCCCACCCGGACATATCTCCCATACATCATTGTATCGTTTTCCGTCTCTTTCTAGGAGAACAATTATGTCAATGAGTGAGTCAGTCAGTGGTAATCGAGCTATATATATTACTAGTAGGGCGCGTGGGTGCGCGGCCCGCAAGCGGACCGCGGTTTTTCTATCGTCAAGTGGACTTTCAGGTCTTGATCATTTTCTATCAAAAAACCACTCTTCTATCTTTTATACTCTCCGAGATAGACACCGTTGAAGTTTGTATGGCCGCCATCTTGAATCCGCCATTTAGGATTTTTTTCAGCTCACTGCCAATTGGATGAGGTTTCGAGTGACTTTTGTTCGAGCACCCCCACCTATCGTCATTACCATGGCCGTGCTCCTCACCCACCTTCCAAACCCTCGATCATCATATCTCATCATTTGTCAGAATGAGAATTCTTTTATAAAAACAAATTTTGAAAAGAAACCGTATCAAAGTCTTGCATAGTTCTCAGCTTCAAGTCTATTCAATATTCGCCATATATTTTGTATGGAGAAAAAAAAATTCCGCCATGTTGGATTTTTTTCTATTCATCAAATAGATCTTTGGGTCCTGATCATCTTTTGCCAAGAAACCACTCTTCCATCTTTTATACTCGCCGAGATAGATACTGACGAAATTTGTATGGCGGCCATCTTTTTTCCGCCATTTTGAATTTTTTTTCAGCTCATTGCGAATTGGATGAGGTTTCGAGTGACATTTGTTCGAGCACCCTCCACCTATCTTCGATACCCTGACCGTGCTCTTCACCCGTCTCCGAAATCCTCAATCATCAGCTCTCTCCATAATTTTCCTCCGAATGAATTTTTGTCTTCTATACGAAACCATAAGTGAAAAAAAAATTTTTCATACAAAATTTTACAGGAGAGGTGATCAATCAGTCAGTGAATCAGTGAATCAGCACGAGCAGCTATATATATATTAATAACTAGTATTTCGCTCGGTGCGCGAGCTGCTAAAGCAGCTCGCGGGAAGTGTTTTACTAAAAGTAAGGCGCGTGGGTGCGCGGCCCGCTAAAGCGGACCGCGATTGTTCGGCTTTATTTATTTCGCTCGGTGCGCGAGCTGCTAAAGCAGCTCGCGGGAAGTGTTATTACTACAAGTAGGGCGCGTGGGTGCGCGGCCCGCTAAAGCGGACCGCGATTTTTTTACTCATCAAGTAGACCTTCGGATTCTGGTCATCTTTTGCCAAAAAATTTGTTCGAGCACACCCCACCTATCTGCAATAACCTGGCCGTGCTCCTCATTCACAAAAGAAAAAGAAAAAAAAAATGAAAAAAAACAAAAAAAACAAATGTAAAATGAAAAAAAAGAAAAAGAAAAAGAGCCCTATGAACCTATCAAAATCAATGTCTTGCATAGTTCCCAACTTCTAGTCCCTTCAATATTCCCCATACATTTTGTATGGGGGGAAAAAAAAATCCGCCATCTTGAATTTTTTTCCTACTCACCAGGTAGACCTCCGGGTTGTGATCATCTTTTGTCGAGAAACCGCTCCTCCATCTTTTATAGTCTCCGAGAGAGAGACGGACAAAATTTGCCGCCATTTTTTTTCCGCCATTTTGGAATTTTTTTTCAACTCACTGGCAACTGCTCGAGGTTTCGAATGACATTTGGTCGAGCACCCTCCACCTATCTACTACACCCTGGCCGTGCCCCTCGCCCGTCTCCGAACTCCTCACTCATCAGCTCTCGCCACCTTTCTCCGAGTCACATTCTTTGAGCTCTATACGACACCATGGGTGAAAAAATTTTTTTTCATACAAAATTTTACAGGAGAGGGGTCGGAAATTTGAGACGTCACAGCTCGGCCGCCATCTTGTTTTTTTAATTTTTTTCACTTTTTCTGTTAATCGTTTACTAATTTCTACAATAGTCCAAAATTTCAAAGAAATCGGTCGGAAAACAAAAGAGTTGCAAGATTCACGTCGGCCGCCATCTTGTTTTTCCGAAATGTCATAATTTTCCCCAACTCGAATCCCCCCCCCAAGCACATCTCCCAAACATCATTATATCGATTTCCGTCTCCTTCTAGGAGAACAACCCTGTCAATCAGTGAGTGAGTGAATCAGTGAGTGGTAATCGAGCTATATATATTATAATAACTAGTATTTCGCTCGGTGCGCGAGCTGCTAAAGCAGCTCGCGGGAAGTGTTTTACTAAAAGTAAGGCGCGTGGGTGCGCGGCCCGCTAAAGCGGACCGCGATTGTTCGGCTTTAATTATTTCGCTCGGTGCGCGAACTGCTAAAGCAGCTCGCGGGAAGTGTTATTGCTACAAGTAGGGCGCGTGGGTGCGCGGCCCGCTAAAGCGGACCGCGATTGTTCGGCTTTATTTATTTCGCTCGGTGCGCGAGCTGCTAAAGCAGCTCGCGGGAAGTGTTGTTGCTACAAGTAGGGCGCGTGGGTGCGCGGCCCGCTAAAGCAGACCGCGATTTTTTTACTCATCAAGTAGACCTTCGGATTCTGGTCATCTTTTGCCAAAAAATTTGTTCGAGCACACCCCACCTATCTGCAATAACCTGGCCGTGCTCCTCATTCACAAAAGAAAAAGAAAAAAAAAGAAAAAAAACGAAAAAAAAGAAAAAAAGCAAATGTAAAATGAAAAAAAAGAAAAAGAAAAAAGCCCTATGAACCTATCAAAATCAATGTCTTGCATAGTTCCCAACTTCCAGTCCCTTCGATATTCCCCATACATTTTACAAGCTGCTAAAGCAGCTCGCGGGAAGTGTTATTACTACAAGGAGGGCGCGTGGGTGCGCGGCCCGCTAAAGCGGACCGCGATTTTTTTGCTCATCAAGTAGACCTTCGGATTCTGGTCATCTTTTGCCAAAAAATTTGTTCGAGCACACCCCACCTATCTGCAATAACCTGGCCGTGCTCCTCATTCACAAATGAAAAAGAAAAAAAAAGAAAAAAAAAAGAAAAAAAGCAAATGTAAAATGAAAAAAAAGAAAAAGAAAAAAAGCCCTATGAACCTATCAAAATCAATGTCTTGCATAGTTCCCAACTTCCAGTCCCTTCGATATTCCCCATACATTTTACAAGCTGCTAAAGCAGCTCGCGGGAAGTGTTATTGCTACAAGTAGGGCGCGTGGGTGCGCGGCCCGCTAAAGCGGACCGCGATTGTTCGGCTTTATTTATTTCGCTCGGTGCGCGAGCTGCTAAAGCAGCTCGCGGGAAGTGTTATTACTACAAGTAGGGCGCGTGGGTGCGCGGCCCGCTAAAGCGGACCGCGATTTTTTTGCTCATCAAGTAGACCTTCGGATTCTGGTCATCTTTTGCCAAAAAATTTGTTCGAGCACACCCCACCTATCTGCAATAACCTGGCCGTGCTCCTCATTCACAAAAGAAAAAGAAAAAAAAAGAAAAAAAATGAAAAAAAAAGAAAAAAAGCAAATGTAAAATGAAAAAAAAAAGAAAAAGAAAAAAAGCCCTATGAACCTATCAAAATCAATGTCTTGCATAGTTCCCAACTTCTAGTCCCTTCAATATTCCCCATACATTTTGTATGGGGGGAAAAAAAATCCGCCATCTTGAATTTTTTTCCTACTCACCAGGTAGACCTCCGGGTCGTGATCATCTTTTGTCGAGAAACCGCTCCTCCACCTTTTATAGTCTCCGAGAGAGAGACGGACAAAATTTGCCGCCATTTTTTTTCCGCCATTTTGGATTTTTTTTTCAACTCACTGGCAACTGCTCGAGGTTTCGAATGACATTTGGTCGAGCACCCTCCACCTATCTTCTATACCCTGGCCGTGCCCCTCGCCCGTCTCCGAACTCCTCACTCATCAGCTCTCTCCACCTTTCTCCGAGTCACATTCTTTGAGCTCTATACGACACCATGGGTGAAAAAAATTTTTTTCATACAAAATTTTACAGGAGAGGGGTGGAAATTTGAGACGTCACAGCTCGGCCGCCATCTTGTTTTTTTAATTTTTTTCACTTTTTCTGTTAATCGTTTACTAATTTCTACAATAATCCAAAATTTCAAAGAAATCGGTTGGAAAACAAAAGAGTTGCAAGATTCACGTCGGCCGCCATCTTGTTTTTCCGAAATGTCATAATTTTTCCCCACTCGAATCCCCCACCCGAACATATCTCCCGAACATCATTATATCGATTTCCGTCTCTTTCTAGGAGAACAATTATGTCAATGAGTGTGTCAGTCAGTCAGTGGTAATCGAGCTATATATATTATAACTAGCGTTTGCTCGGTGCGCGAGCTGCTAAAGCAGCTCGCGGGAAGTGTTATTGCTACAAGTAGGGCGCGTGGGTGCGCGGCCCGCTAAAGCGGACCGCGATTGTTCGGCTTTATTTATTTCGCTCGGTGCGCGAGCTGCTAAAGCAGCTCGCGGGAAGTGTTATTGCTACAAGTAGGGCGCGTGGGTGCGCGGCCCGCTAAAGTGGACCGCGATTGTTCGGCTTTATTTATTTCGCTCGGTGCGCGAGCTGCTAAAGCAGCTCGCGGGAAGTGTTGTTACTACAAGTAGGGCGCGTGGGTGCGCGGCCCGCTAAAGCGGACCGCGATTTTTTTACTCATCAAGTAGACCTTCGGATTCTGGTCATCTTTTGCCAAAAAATTTGTTCGAGCACACCCCACCTATCTGCAATAACCTGGCCGTGCTCCTCATTCACAAATGAAAAAGAAAAAAAAAGAACAAAAAAAAGAAAAAAAAGAAAAAAAGCAAATGTAAAATGAAAAAAAAGAAAAAGAAAAAAAGCCCTATGAACCTATCAAAATCAATGTCTTGCATAGTTCCCAACTTCTAGTCCCTTCAATATTCCCCATATACATTTTGTATGGAAAAAAAAAATCCGCCATCTTGAATTTTTTTCCTACTCACCAGGTAGACCTCCGGGTTTTGATCATCTTTTGTCGAGAAACCGCTCCTCCATCTTTTATAGTCTCCGAGAGAGAGACGGACAAAATTTGCCGCCATTTTTTTTCCGCCATTTTGGAATTTTTTTTCAACTCACTGGCAACTGCTCGAGGTTTCGAATGACATTTGGTCGAGCACCCTCCACCTATCTTCTATACCCTGGCCGTGCCCCTCGCCCGTCTCCGAACTCCTCACTCATCAGCTCTCTCCACCTTTCTCCGAGTCACATTCTTTGAGCTCTACACGACACCATGGGTGGAAAAAAATTTTTTCATACAAAATTTTACAGGAGAGGGGTCGGAAATTTGAGACGTCACAGCTCGGCCGCCATCTTGTTTTTTTAATTTTTTTTACTTTTTCTTTTAATCGTTTACTAATTTCTACAATAATCCAAAATTTCAAAGAAATCGGTTGGAAAACAAAAGAGTTGCAAGATTCACGTCGGCCGCCATCTTGTTTTTCCGAAATGTCATAATTTTCCCCAACTCGAATCCCCCCCCCAAACACATCTCCCGAACATCATTATATCGATTTCCGTCTCCTTCTAGGAGAACAACCCTGTCAATGAGTCAGTGAATCAGTCAGTCAGTGGTAATCGAGCTATATATATTATAACTAGTATTTCGCTCGGTGCGCGAGCTGCTAAAGCAGCTCGCGGGAAGTGTTTTACTAAAAGTAAGGCGCGTGGGTGCGCGGCCCGCTAAAGCGGACCGCGATTGTTCGGCTTTATTTATTTCGCTCGGTGCGCGAGCTGCTAAAGCAGCTCGCGGGAAGTGTTTTACTAAAAGTAAGGCGCGTGGGTGCGCGGCCCGCTAAAGCGGACCGCGATTGTTCGGCTTTATTTATTTCGCTCGGTGCGCGAGCTGCTAAAGCAGCTCGCGGGAAGTGTTATAACTACAAGTAGGGCGCGTGGGTGCGCGGCCCGCTAGAGCGGACCGCGATTATTTTACTCATCAAGTAGACCTTCGGATTCTGGTCATCTTTTGCCAAAAAATTTGTTCGAGCACACCCCACATTGCAGATAGCAATAACGTGGCCGTGCTCCTCATTCACAAAAGAAAAAGAAAAAAAAAAAAAGAAAAGAAAAAAAAGAAGAAAGAAAAAAAGAAATTGAAAAATGAAAAATAATAAAAAAAAGGAAAAAAGAAAGAAAAAAGGAAAAAGACAAAAAAGCAAATACATGAAAAATGAAAAAAAGAAAAAAAAATAGAAAAAAAAAATGAAAAATGAAAAAAAAAAGGAAAAAGAAAAGAAAAAAAAGAAAAAGAAAAATGAAAAAAAAGGAAAAAGAAAAAAAGAAACAAAAAGAAGAAAAAAAAAGAAAAATCAATATTCGCCATATATTTCGCATGGAAAAAAAATCCGCCATCTTGTTTTTTTTCCTGATCATCAAGTAGAGTAGTAGTAGGTCTTGATCATCTGTTGCCAAGAAACCACTCTTCCATCTTTTATACTCTCCGAGATAGACACCAGAGAAAGTTTCTATGGCCGCCATCTTGAATCCGCCATTTTGGAGGTTCTCATTTCGGCCAGTATATTTTTCTTTTTTAATTCTCCGAGATCTAAGACACCTATGAACCTATCGAAATCAATGTCTTGCATAGTTCCCAACTTCTAGTCCCTTCAATATTCCCCATACATTTTGTATGGGAAAAAAAAAATCCGCCATCTTGAATTTTTTTCCTACTCACCAGGTAGACCTCCGGGTTGTGATCATCTTTTGTCGAGAAACCGCTCCTCCATCTTTTATAATCTCCGAGAGAGAGACGGACAAAATTTGCCGCCATTTTTTTTCCGCCATTTTGGAATTTTTTTTCAACTCACTGGCAACTGCTCGAGGTTTCGAATGACATTTGGTCGAGCACCCTCCACCTATCTTCTATACCCTGGCCGTGCCCCTCGCCCGTCTCCGAACTCCTCACTCATCAGCTCTCTCCACCTTTCTCCAAATCACATTCTTTGAGCTCTATACGACAGCATGGGTGGAAAAAATTTTTTTCATACAAAATTTTACAGGAGAGGGGTGAAAATTTGAGACGTCACAGCTCGGCCGCCATCTTGTTTTTTTAATTTTTTTTACTTTTTCTGTTAATCGTTTACTAATTTCTACAATAATCCAAAATTTCAAAGAAATCGGTTGGAAAACAAAAGAGTTGCAAGATTCACGTCGGCCGCCATCTTGTTTTTCCGAAATGTCATAATTTTTCCCCACTCGAATCCCCCACCCGAACATATCTCCCGAACATCATTATATCGATTTCCGTCTCCTTCTAGGAGAACAATTATGTCAATGAGTGAGTCAGTGAGTCAGTGGTAATCGAGCTATATATATTATAACTAGTATTTCGCTCGGTGCGCGAGCTGCTAAAGCAGCTCGCGGGAAGTGTTTTACTAAAAGTAAGGCGCGTGGGTGCGCGGCCCGCTAAAGCGAACCGCGATTGTTCGGCTTTATTTATTTCGCTCGGTGCGCGAGCTGCTAAAGCAGCTCGCGGGAAGTGTTAAATTACTACAAGTAGGGCGCGTGGGTACGCGGCCCGCTAAAGCGGACCGCGATTGTTCGGCTTTATTTCGCTCAGTGCGCGAGCTGCTAAAGCAGCTCGCGGGAAGTGTTATTACTACAAGTAGGGCGCGTGGGTGCGCGGCCCGCTAAAGCGGACCGCGATTTTTTTACTCATCAAGTAGCCCTTCGGATTCTGGTCATCTTTTGCCAAAAAATTTGTTCGAGCACACCCCACCTATCTGCAATAACCTGGCCGTGCTCCTCATTCACAAAATAAAAAGAAAAAAAAACAAAAAAAAAATGAAAAAAAAACAAAAAAAAACAAATGTAAAATGAAAAAAAAGAAAAAGAAAAAAGCCCTATGAACCTATCAAAATCAATGTCTTGCATAGTTCCCAACTTCTAGTCCCTTCAATATTCCCCATACATTTTGTATGGGGGGAAAAAAAATCCGTCATCTTGAATTTTTTTCCTACTCACCAGGTAGACCTCCGGGTTGTGATCATCTTTTGTCGAGAAACCGCTCCTCCATCTTTTATAGTCTCCGAGAGAGAGACGAACAAAATTTGCCGCCATTTTTTTTCCGCCATTTTGGGTTTTATTTTCAACTCACTGGCAACTGCTCGAGGTTTCGAATGACATTTGGTCGAGCACCCTCCACCTATCTTCTATACCCTGGCCGTGCCCCTCGCCCGTCTCCGAACTCCTCACTCATCAGCTCTCTCCACCTCTCTCCGAGTCACATTCTTTGAGCTCTATACGACACTATAAGTGAAAAAAATTTTTTTCATACAAAATTTTACAGGAGAGGGGTTGGAAATTTGTGACGTCACAGCTCGGCCGCCATCTTGTTTTTTTAATTTTTTTCACTTTTTCTTTTAATCGTGTACTAATTTCTAGAATAATCCAAAATTTCAAAGAAATCGGTTGGAAAACAAAAGAGTTGCAAGAATCACGTTGGCCGCCATCTTGTTTTTCCGAAATGTCATAATTTTTCCCCACTCGAATCCCCCACCCGAACACATCTCCCGTACATCATTGTATCGTTTTTTGTCTCTTTCTAGGAGAACAATTATGTCAATCAGTGAGTCAGTGAGTGGTAATCGAGCTATATATATTACTAGCGTTTGCTCGGTGCGCGAGCTGCTAAAGCAGCTCGCGGGAAGTGTTATTACTACAAGTAGGGCGCGTGGGTGCGCGGCCCGCTAAAGTGGACCGCGATTGTTCGGCTTTATTTATTTCGCTCGGTGCGCGAGCTGCTAAAGCAGCTCGCGGGAAGTGTTATTACTACAAGTAGGGCGCGTGGGTGCGCGGCCCGCTAAAGCGGACCGCGATTTTTTTACTCATCAAGTAGCCCTTCGGATTCTGGTCATCTTTTGCCAAAAAATTTGTTCGAGCACACCCCACCTATCTGCAATAACCTGGCCGTGCTCCTCATTCACAAAAGAAAAAGAAAAAAAAAGAAAAAAAACTAAAAAAACAAATGTAAAATGAAAAAAAAGAAAAAGAAAAAGAGCCCTATGAACCTATCAAAATCAATGTCTTGCATAGTTCCCAACTTCTAGTCCCTTCAATATTCCCCATACATTTTGTATCGAAAAAAAAAATCCGCCATCTTGAATTTTTTTCCTACTCAGCAGGTAGACCTCCGGGTTGTGATCATCTTTTGTCGAGAAACCGCTCCTCCATCTTTTATAGTCTCCGAGAGAGAGACGGACAAAATTTGCCGCCATTTTTTTTCCGCCATTTTGGAATTTTTTTTCAACTCACTGGCAACTGCTCGAGGTTTCGAATGACATTTGGTCGAGCACCCTCCACCTATCTTCTATACCCTGGCCGTGCCCCTCGCCCGTCTCCGAACTCCTCACTCATCAGCTCTCTCCACCTTTCTCCGAGTCACATTCTTTGAGCTCTATACGACACCATGGGTGAAAAAAATTTTTTTCATACAAAATTTTACAGGAGAGGGGTGGAAATTTGAGACGTCACAGCTCGGCCGCCATCTTGTTTTTTTATTTTTTTTCACTTTTTCTGTTAATCGTTTACTAATTTCTACAATAATCCAAAATTTCAAAGAAATCGGTTGGAAAACAAAAGAGTTGCAAGATTCACGTCGGCCGCCATCTTGTTTTTCCGAAATGTCATAATTTTTCCCCACTCGAATCCCCCACCCGGACATATCTCCCGTACATCATTTTATCGTTTTTTGTCTCTTTCTAGGAGAACAATTATGTCAATCAGTGAGTGAGTCAGTGGTAATCGAGCTATATATATTATAATAACTAGCGTTTGCTCGGTGCGCGAGCTGCTAAAGCAGCTCGCGGGAAGTGTTTTACTAAAAGTAAGGCGCGTGGGTGCGCGGCCCGCTAAAGCGGACCGCGATTGTTCGGCTTTATTTATTTCGCTCGGTGCGCGAGCTGCTAAAGCAGCTCGCGGGAAGTGTTATTACTAAAAGTAGGGCGCGTGGGTGCGCGGCCCGCTAAAGCGGACCGCGATTTTTTTACTCATCAAGTAGACCTTCGGATTTTGGTCATCTTTTGCCAAAAAATTTGTTCGAGCACACCGCACCTATCTGCAATAACCTGGCCGTGCTCCTCATTCACAAATGAAAAAGAAAAAAAAAGAAAAAAAATGAAAAAAAAGAAAAAAAACAAATGTAAAATGAAAAAAAAGAAAAAGAAAAAAAGCCCTATGAACCTATCAAAATCAATGTCTTGCATAGTTCCCAACTTCTAGTCCCTTCAATATTCCCCATACATTTTGTATGGAGAAAAAAAAAATCCGCCATCTTGAATTTTTTTCCTACTCACCAGGTAGACCTCCGGGTTTTGATCATCTTTTGTCGAGAAACCGCTCCTCCATCTTTTATAGTCTCCGAGAGAGAGACGGACAAAATTTGCCGCCATTTTTTTTCCGCCATTTTGGATTTTTTTTTCAACTCACTGGCAACTGCTCGAGGTTTCGAATGACATTTGGTCGAGCACCCTCCACCTATCTTCTATACCCTGGCCGTGCCCCTCGCCCGTCTCCGAACTCCTCACTCATCAGCTCTCTCCACCTTTCTCCGAGTCACATTCTTTGAGTTCTATACGACACCATGGGTGAAAAAAATTTTTTTCATACAAAATTTTACAGGAGAGGGGTCGGAAATTTGAGACGTCACAGCCCGGCCGCCATCTTGTTTTTTTAATTTTTTTCACTTTTTCTGTTAATCGTTTACTAATTTCTACAATAATCCAAAATTTCAAAGAAATCGGTTGGAAAACAAAAGAGTTGCAAGATTCACGTCGGCCGCCATCTTGTTTTTCCGAAATGTCATAATTTTTCCCCACTCGAATCCCCCACCCGGACATATCTCCCCTACATCATTGTATCGTTTTCCGTCTCTTTCTAGGAGAACAATCGTGTCAATCAGTCAGTGAGTGAATCAGTCAGTGGTAATCGAGCTATATATATTATAACTAGCGTTTGCTCGGTGCGCGAGCTGCTAAAGCAGCTCGCGGGAAGTGTTTTACTAAAAGTAAGGCGCGTGGGTGCGCGGCCCGCTAAAGCGGACCGCGATTGTTCGGCTTTATTTATTTCGCTCGGTGCGCGAGCTGCTAAAGCAGCTCGCGGGAAGTGTTATTACTACAAGTAGGGCGCGTGGGTGCGCGGCCCGCTAAAGCGGACCGCGATTTTTTTGCTCATCAAGTAGACCTTCGGATTCTGGTCATCTTTTGCCAAAAAATTTGTTCGAGCACACCGCACCTATCTGCAATAACCTGGCCGTGCTCCTCATTCACAAATGAAAAAGAAAACAAAAGAAAAAAAAAAAGAAAAAAAAGAAAAAAGCAAATGTAAAATGAAAAAAAAAGAAAAAGAAAAAAGCCCTATGAACCTATCAAAATCAATGTCTTGCATAGTTCCCAACTTCTAGTCCCTTCAATATTCCCCATACATTTTGTATGGGGGGAAAAAAAAAATCCGCCATCTTGAATTTTTTTCCTACTCACCAGGTAGACCTCCGGGTTGTGATCATCTTTTGTCGAGAAACCGCTCCTCCATCTTTTATAGTCTCCGAGAGAGAGACGGACAAAATTTGCCGCCATTTTTTTTCCGCCATTTTGGAATTTTTTTTCAACTCACTGGCAACTGCTCGAGGTTTCGAATGACATTTGGTCGAGCACCCTCCACCTATCTTCTATACCCTGGCCGTGCCCTTCGCCCGTCTCCGAACTCCTCCCTCATCAGCTCTCTCCACCTTTCTCCGAGTCACATTCTTTGAGCTCTATACGACACCATGGGTGAAAAAAATTTTTGTCATACAAAATTTTACAGGAGAGGGGTCGGAAATTTGAGACGTCACAGCTCGGCCGCCATCTTGTTTTTTTAATTTTTTTCACTTTTTCTGTTAATCGTTTACTAATTTCTACAATAATCCAAAATTTCAAAGAAATCGGTCGGAAAACAAAAGAGTTGCAAGAATCACGTCGGCCGCCATCTTGTTTTTCCGAAATGTCATAATTTTTCCCCACTCGAATCCCCCACCCGGACATATCTCCCCTACATCATTATATCGATTTCCGTCTCCTTCTAGGAGAACAACCCTGTCAATGAGTCAGTGAATCAGTCAGTCAGTGGTAATCGAGCTATATATATTATAATAACTAGCGTTTGCTCGGTGCGCGAGCTGCTAAAGCAGCTCGCGGGAAGTGTTATTGCTAAAAGTAGGGCGCGTGGGTGCGCGGCCCGCTAAAGCGGACCGCGATTGTTCGGCTTTATTTATTTCGCTCGGTGCGCGAGCTGCTAAAGCAGCTCGCGGGAAGTGTTATTGCTACAAGTAGGGCGCGTGGGTGCGCGGCCCGCTAAAGCGGACCGCGATTGTTCGGCTTATTTATTTCGCTCGGTGCGCGAGCTGCTAAAGCAGCTCGCGGGAAGTGTTATTACTAAAAGTAGGGCGCGTGGGTGCGCGGCCCGCTAAAGCGGACCGCGATTTTTTTACTCATCAAGTAGACCTTCAGATTCTGGTCATCTTTTGCCAAAAAATTTGTTCGAGCACACCCCACCTATCTGCAATAACCTGGCCGTGCTCCTCATTCACAAATGAAAAAGTAAAAAAAAGAAAAAATGCAAATGTAAAATGAAAAAAAAGAAAAAGAAAAAAGCCCTATGAACCTATCAAACTCATTGTCTTGCATAGTTCCCAACTTCTAGTCCCTTCAATATTCCCCATACATTTTATATGGGGGAAAAAAAAAATCCGCCATCTTGAATTTTTTTCTACTCACCAGGTAGACCTCCGGGTTTTGATCATCTTTTGTCGAGAAACCGCTCCTCCATCTTTTATAGTCTCCGAGAGAGAGACGGACAAAATTTGCCGCCATTTTTTTTCCGCCATTTTGGATTTTTTTTTCAACTCACTGGCAACTGCTCGAGGTTTCGAATGACATTTGGTCGAGCACCCTCCACCTATCTTCTATACCCTGGCCGTGCCCCTCGCCAGTCTCCAAACTCCTCACTCATCAGCTCTCTCCACCTCTCTCCGAGTCACATTCTTTGAGCTCTATACGACACCATGGGTGAAAAAAATTTTTTTCATACAAAATTTTACAGGAGAGAGGTGGAAACTTGAGACGTCACAGCTCGGCCGCCATCTTGTTTTTTTAATTTTTTTCACTTTTTCTGTTAATCGTTTACTAATTTCTACAATAATCCAAAATTTCAAAGAAATCGGTTGGAAAACAAAAGAGTTGCAAGAATCACGTCGGCCGCCATCTTGTTTTTCCGAAATGTCATAATTTTTCCCCACTCGAATCCCCCACCCGAACATATCTCCCGTACATCATTCTATCGTTTTCTGTCTCTTTCTAGGAGAACAATTATGTCAATCAGTGAGTCAGTCAGTCAGTGGTAATCGAGCTATATATATTATAACTAGCATTTGCTCGGTGCGCGAGCTGCTAAAGCAGCTCGCGGGAAGTGTTATTGCTACAAGTAGGGCGCGTGGGTGCGCGGCCCGCTAAAGCGGACCGCGATTGTTCGGCTGCTAAAGCTGCTAAAGCTGCTAAAGCAGCTCGCGGGAAGTGTTATTACTACAAGTAGGGCGCGTGGGTGCGCGGCCCGCTAAAGCGGACCGCGATTTTTTTACTCATCAAGTAGACCTTCGGATTCTGGTCATCTTTTGCCAAAAAATTTGTTCGAGCACACCCCACCTATCTGCAATAACCTGGCCGTGCTCCTCATTCACAAAAGAAAAAGAAAAAAAAAGAAAAAAAATGAAAAAAAAGAAAAAAGCAAATGTAAAATGAAAAAAAAGAAAAAGAAAAAAAGCCCTATGAACCTATCAAAATCAATGTCTTGCATAGTTCCCAACTTCTAGTCCCTTCAATATTCCCCATACATTTTGTATGGGGGGAAAAAAAAATCCGCCATCTTGAATTTTTTTCCTACTCACCAGGTAGACCTCCGGGTTGTGATCATCTTTTGTCGAGAAACCGCTCCTCCATCTTTTATAGTCTCCGAGAGAGAGACGGACAAAATTTGCCGCCATTTTTTTTCCGCCATTTTGGAATTTTTTTTCAACTCACTGGCAACTGCTCGAGGTTTCGAATGACATTTGGTCGAGCACCCTCCACCTATCTACTACACCCTGGCCGTGCCCCTCGCCCGTCTCCGAACTCCTCACTCATCAGCTCTCGCCACCTTTCTCCGAGTCACATTCTTTGAGCTCTATACGACACCATGGGTGAAAAAATTTTTTTTCATACAAAATTTTACAGGAGAGGGGTCGGAAATTTGAGACGTCACAGCTCGGCCGCCATCTTGTTTTTTTAATTTTTTTCACTTTTTCTGTTAATCGTTTACTAATTTCTACAATAGTCCAAAATTTCAAAGAAATCGGTCGGAAAACAAAAGAGTTGCAAGATTCACGTCGGCCGCCATCTTGTTTTTCCGAAATGTCATAATTTTCCCCAACTCGAATCCCCCCCCCAAGCACATCTCCCAAACATCATTATATCGATTTCCGTCTCCTTCTAGGAGAACAACCCTGTCAATCAGTGAGTGAGTGAATCAGTGAGTGGTAATCGAGCTATATATATTATAACTAGCGTTTGCTCGGTGCGCGAGCTGCTAAAGCAGCTCGCGGGAAATGTTATTACTAAAAGTAAGGCGCGTGGGTGCGCAGCCCGCTAAAGCGGACCGCGATTGTTCGGCTTTATTTATTTCGCTCGGTGCGCGAACTGCTAAAGCAGTTCGCGGGAAGTGTTATTACTACAAGTAGGGCGCGTGGGTGCGCGGCCCGCTAAAGCGGACCGCGATTTTTTTACTCATCAAGTAGACCTTCGGATTCTGGTCATCTTTTGCCAAAAAATTTGTTCGAGCACACCCCACCTATCTGCAATAACCTGGCCGTGCTCCTCATTCACAAAAGAAAAAGAAAAAAAAAGAAAAAAAAAAGAAAAAAAAGAAAAAAAAAATGAAAAAAAAGAAAAAAAAACAAATGTAAAATGAAAAAAAAGAAAAAAAACAAATGTAAAATGAAAAAAAGAAAAAGAAAAAAAGCCCTATGAACCTATCAAAATCAATGTCTTGCATAGTTCCCAACTTCTAGTCCCTTCAATATTCCCCATACATTTTGTATGGGAAAAAAAAATCCGCCATCTTGAATTTTTTTCCTACTCACCAGGTAGACCTCCGGGTTTTGATCATCTTTTGTCGAGAAACCGCTCCTCCATCTTTTATAGTTTCCGAGAGAGAGACGGACAAAATTTGCCGCCATTTTTTTTCCGCCATTTTGGAATTTTTTTTCAACTCACTGGCAATTGCTCGAGGTTTCGAATGACATTTGGTCGAGCACCCTCCACCTATCTTCTATACCCTGGCCGTGCCCCTCGCCCGTCTCCGAACTCCTCACTCATCAGCTCTCTCCACCTTTCTCCGAGTCACATTCTTTGAGCTCTATACGACACCATGGGTGAAAAAAATTTTTTTCATACAAAATTTTACAGGAGAGGGGTCGGAAATTTGAGACGTCACAGCTCGGCCGCCATCTTGTTTTTTTAATTTTTTTCACTTTTTCTGTTAATCGTTTACTAATTTCTACAATAATCCAAAATTTCAAAGAAATCGGTTGGAAAACAAAAGAGTTGCAAGAATCACGTCGGCCGCCATCTTGTTTTTCCGAAATGTCATAATTTTCCCCAACTCGAATCCCCCACCCGGACATATCTCCCCTACATCATTATATCGATTTCTGTCTCCTTCTAGGAGAACAACCCTGTCAATGAGTGAGTGAGTGTGTCAGTGAGTGAGTGGTAATCGAGCTATATATATTATAATAATGTATCCAACTACAGTTCAGACATATTTTAATTGTCAAAATACTTTCATTTGTACCGATAATCACGCGGTGGTAGCAGCAGAACTTTTCACACACACATTCAAAGGTGTGTTGTTTACAAAGGTGTTTACTTATTTCAGAATTTATGAGAAATACCTGCTGGCCTATTGGTTCAGACTCTAGGTACATCGTCTACGAATACCGAGTTCTATTCCCTGACTTGCCAATTCCTTTTTTTATTTTTTTTATTTATTGTTTAAAATTATATTATACTAGCTGTTGCCCGTGACTTCGTCCGCATGGATTTAGTTTTTAAAAATCCCGCGGGAACTCTGATTATCCGAGATAAAAAGTAGCTCTCCCGGTCTGAGGACCCACTACTACACCCATGCAAAAAATAGCATCAATCCGTTGCTCTGTTGCGACGTGATTGAAGGAAAAACCAACAAACACACTATAGCATTACATTACTATATATATATATATATATATATATATATATATATATATATATATATATATAGCTGCTGGGGCTGATTCACTGACTGACTGACTGACTGACTGACTGACTCACAGATAAAATTTTGTATGAAATTTTTTTTTCACTGATGGTTCGTTGATCGTTTAGAAGGCAAAAATTCATTCGGAGGAAAAATATGGAGAGAGCTGATGATTGAGGATTTCGGAGATGGGTGAGGAGCACGGCCAGAGTATTGAAGATAGGTGGGGGGGGGGGGGTGCTCGAACAAATCTTATTTTAAACCTCATCCAATTGCCAGTGAGTTGAAAAAAAAAACCAAAATGGCGGATTCAAGATGGCGGCCGTACAAACTTCGTCGGTGTCTATCTCGGGGAGTATAAAAGATGCAAGAGTGCTTTTTGCAAAAGATGATCAGGACCCGAAGGTCTATTTGATTAATAGAAAAAAAATCAAGATGGCGGAATTATTTTTTTCATACAAAATATAATATGGCGAATATTGAAGAGACTAGAAGCTGAGAACTATGCAAGACTTTGATACGGTTCCTTTTCAAAATTTGTTTTTCGACCGAGCGAAGCGAAGGTCTCTGAGTTAACTAGAGCGATTTGCACTTGTCCGTCCGTCCGTCCGTCCGTCTGTCAGAGCCTTATAACTTTTGAATTACTGAACGTAATTACTTCAAATTTAGATATAATATGTAAACCGATGGCCTCCAGCCGAAAATGGCTTAAAAAGTTATAAAAATCTTTATTTCAGGGGGGCTCTCATAGAAGCGAATGCGAAGTAAAAAAAAAAATATCGCGTTACATAAAATTGTTACGTATCATTTTAAAGATAATTTTGAACTGAGTACAAAAATATATTTTTTTTAATTTTTCCCTTAAAATTGACGAAATGGGGGGCTTTCAAAGTGGCGATTTTATACGCTCGCTTGAAGACGCTCTCTAGGAAAATCCGCTATGGATTTTCAAACTGATTTTATGTTTTTAGGTCACTTATATCCTGTACTTGAACAACAAATACTAAAATTATATGAATATTATAAAGAAACGAGATTATTTAATTTTTAATGTACATCAGTAATTCATATAGCATCAACATAGCTTCACAATAATGCTAATAGATGGCGCAGTCAGTAACTATTCCCATGGAACTACGAGTTACGACTAACGACCTATCCCAAAAACAGTTTTGCGTCGACCATTATTATTTAGTTACTTATTATAATACAATAATTGTATTGTGATTTTTTTGTACCATATTATTCAATTAAAATTATTTTTTAGTTAAATTTTAGTTAAATATTGTATATTTTCTATTCGCGTCGATAGATGACGATTTGTACAGATGCCCGTAACCCGGTTTCACTCGTTAGTACCTACATAATAATTCAATGTTTTCACTAACGTTCCCTAACCTTTACGGGCTACCTATAAGTTAGGTGATTGATGTTTTCTGTCAACTTATTTATCACGATCCTGTACGGGACACCTAAAAGGATATTGGGACGGATGTTAGGACTTAGGATTGTATTTAGGAGCTACCTACGTTAAGAGACTCCTACTTAGGGGATGATTTAGGTATGTTTGGTGAAAACGGGCATAATAATAATGTCAGTTTTGGTTATCATGTATCGATTGAATGAATAATCATGGGATACCGTTACCGCGAGGTCTCAGTTCGGGGCGAACCACTAGTATAAAAGAATTCTCATTCTGACAAATGATATATGATGATCAAGGGTTTGGAAGGTGGGTGAAAAGCACGGCCAGGGTATTGAAGATAGGTGGGGGCTGCTCAAACAAAAAAATACTCGAAACCTTATCCAATTGGCAGTGAGCTGAAAGAAAAATTCAAAATGGTGGATTCAAGATGACGGCTATAAGAATTTCATAGGTGTCTATCACAGGGAGTTTAAGGATGGAATAGTGGTTTTTTGATAGAGAGTGATCAGGACCTGAAAGTCTACTTGACGAGTAGAAAACCCGCGGTCCGCTTGCGGGCCGCGCACCCACGCGCCCTACTAGTATTTTTATATGATTATAGGATTATTAAAAGTAGAGACATTTTCAAATATATTTATTGAATTTAACTACCACAAATCACAGTGAAATATCTAAGCAACTTTGATTAGTGCTGACTCTTCGAAGTACCTACAACTTCAGGCAATACACAATTTTTATAAAATTTCACTAGTTTTGGTATCATGTTATCAATAAAAACTTCATCGCGCTCTATTTCCAAAATAGTGATTATGTAAGTTGGAGAAATAAATCCAACAAAGTAACATTTCTTCATTTTTGTAGCAGCAGCTGGCCCTGGATCTGCAATAAAAAAACTATTATTATTTGTACCTTTGAAAATAAGAACACACTTACATTATACTAATAAAAAAAATTGTGGTACTAACCTGGTAATAGAAATTGTGTTTTTTATTTATTTGTAAACTCCCATTACTATCAATGTAGAGCGGAAAATTTTCCTTTTGCTTTCTCCGTGATATCGTTTCATTTGTCCAAGAACTCGTTTGCGACTTTTCCGGAGGAGGAGTATTGGTAGATAATCCTTTCGTGAAGTGCGTTGCTCCATAATTTATTTTCGTTGGATGGGATGAACAAGCAACAATAACCACTAGCACCACCAAGTAATCAGTAATCACAGACGAAGTAGGAACATTGAACAACAAGAACTACTATCGCGGCGCGAACTCATAGTAACGGGGTTGGCACCCCTAAATATTTTTTGCCTAAACATTATTTGGGGGTGCACCATACAGCCCGAGAATTATTTTATTAGCTATGATTCATTTTAAATACCTTACTATAATTTTAAGTCTGTATTAGGTAATGAAATAATGAGTAATATCCATAAATTGACGTAAAATTTGGTTTTGGTAAAACCGATCAAAAAACTTTTACTAAGTACTAATACTAAGTATAGGCAATTACACTAGCGGCACGCTATGATGGCCGGTTTGACACATTACAATAGTGATGTGGAATGTCAATTTATTCTCGAACAAAAAACAATTAAGTTTTGTTTTTGTACCTGATTAAATAGGTTTAATAAAACAAAAATGTATATGTTTATTTAATTTATTTGAACGAACTGAATATTTGAATGAAAATGAATATACATACTTTATATGCACACAAGAAACATATGAATACAAAAGATACCAAAAAAGGTGCCACAAAAGGCCATAATTAATCAGATTCGTCCATACTACTATTTTCACTGTCGTCACTGCTATCATCACCTACATTAATAATTATATGTTCGTTTTCTATAATATTATCTATTTTCACATCTCTTTCATAATCTTCCCTTATTAATTTAACAGTTCTATTCACAACCTTTTCCCAGTCTCCTTTAGTCACATGTTCACAAGCTTCTTCTAATAATTTTAGCATTTTTTTTGTGGTAAATGGGGGTTCTGTATTGTGTCTTGCAGCATATCCCTTAATTTGAGCCCACACCAACTCAATCGCATTATACTCACAATGGTAAGGCGGTAACCGTATAACTCTGTGCCCATGTTCTAATGCTATTTCGTCAATGACGTATCGGATCTTGGTTGGTTTGTTTTCTTTTAAAAGACGTACTAATTCCGCTTTTAACATATTCATGTTTGCATCTACGCCATTTTTACGAAGCCATGCGACGATATCAGCTTTCTTTTGGGATTGGGCAGGCTTGTCAATTTGCATCGAGTGGTATGGGGCGTTGTCCATAATTATAATAGATGGTTCAGGGAGGCTACACAACATTGAGGTAAACCATTCAGTAAACTTTTCTCCATTCATGTCTTCATGATAGTCTCCAGTGGTTTTTGACGCAAAAGCCATGAGAGAACCTTCGACAAACCCGTTGATGGTTCCGGCGTGACAAATTATAAGTCGCGATCCTTTTCCTACAGGAACTTTGGAAGTAGATGCTGCTGTGTCATCGTTCCAAGAACGGCCTACAGTATGGTTAGCATTAAGCCATGTTTCATCCAAGAACACAACATTTTGCCAATTTTTGATTTCTTTCACTTGCCGTAAAAAAGTATACCTTGCCATCGCTATATCAAATCTTTCCATCAATATTTTGCGTTTGTTACATTTTTTGTATCGAAATCCAATGGTCTTCAAAATCTTCGTTAAAGAACTTTCCCCACCGAAGAATAATCCAGCTTCCTTCAGTGAATGCACCAACTTTTTTCTTGTTGGATACTCCTTCTGTAAATAGTAGCCGTAAACATGTCTTCGGATAGCATCGGCATCAAAGCTATCGATGCCTACGACTGGTTTTGCTCGTTTTCTCTTTTTTGGTGTGTGAAGTTTATTTTCTTCTGTGCCAGTCTCGCCATATTTTTTTTTAGTTATCCGTCTAACAGTTCGTTGTCCAATATTAAGCGCATCAGCTACGCGTTCAACCACTGACGTTATAGGTAAAATTGGCCCTCCATTTTGAGCTTCACGATCGAAATAGTTACGAAGGCGTATTACGAACTCACGTGTCTGACTATTTAGAACAGTTCTCTGCGTACGTTCGGTCATATCGACGAAATCCACAACAAAGGGCTTGAACAGAGTCCAAATTAACGAGCAAGGGTCAACAGTAATGCAGTATCAATATTTGAAATCCAAAGCCAGGTCAAAACTATATCACAATCGCATTGCACTGACAGTTTATACTTTTCGAAGCAACGTCAATTCGAAACTGCTTTGTTTTGCATTGAGCATTGACGCGAGTTTGCCGGAGGTAGTAGTTGTGCTAGCCAGCGATCCTATGTGACGATCGTATTAGATTCCATTTTTAAAAATTTTCAATTTAGAAAACCAAATGCCGAGTTGTGGTATATATCATATAAAAATAAAAATTTTACCTTTTGTATGAAACAGCTGATATTTTTTTGCGATTTCAGAGGTTTGTCCACATAGTGAAAATTGTTCATATTCACAAGTACATTCACCCCTTAAATGGTGCAAACTGATTTTTCTACACTTGTATACATTTTAGAAATCAATTTAATAAATAAATTTTGAGTCCTAAACCTAAAACTACATTCGATAAAATTTATGAATCTCTGCACATCACTATCGTCAATAAAGTAATACAATTATTTCCTTCAAAGTCGTTATCAATTAATACGGAACTTCATGAGCGGACAAACGTCAAACCGGCCATCATAGCGTGCCGCTAGAATAAAAGCAAGTATATTTATCATTATCATAGACTTATAATATATTTAGTGTAATACTGCGATATAGTTCATGTGATCAAAAGAATATTTCCCTAATTTCTTCCGAAAATTCATACAGTTGGCAATACCTTAAGTTCTAATTTCATTGTCAAACGCAAAACGAAGAGCGGCAACAGCGCTTGCCATCGTATTATCAGCGAACTGGCAACGCCGCATCTACTTCCATGCAACGCAGTCGAAACGCACACTGCTAAACGAACGATAGCGTACGACACTGTTGTCGTTCACTCATACATTGACATAAATTACTAAAAATTTCGATCTCATTTAGCTATTATTCTATTGTTTTCTTCAGATAAATATATTTTACCGCAAATGAAGATCTAAATAAATGCCGACGTGTGTGATTTCAGTATGAAATTATGCTCTAGATGCGCATAAATGGAAAAATAAATTAGTATGGAAATCGTACCACCAAAGGTCGCCGTCGCTTATTTTATTTTCAATAATTTTTTTTTATCATAATTATGTTTCAGATATTGATGAGATTGTGTATGTGTTACGTGTAGTGGATTTAACTGTATCGTAGTATCGCTCTTTTAGGGTTCCGTACATATGAACAAATATTTTTTTTAAATTAGATACATTTTTATATATCTTAGTTCTTAGAAAGTACTAAAATATCTGGGTGACCGAGCTTTGCTCGGTTTTTTTTTTTTTTTGTAAATCGTGTTTTTTGGAAATGATATATTTAGAAAAAAATAAAATAAAAAATAAAAATAATAAAATTCATAGGGAAAAAATTCGTCTAGACTCGACCCAGAGTCTTCTAGTTTCGGAACCGTCCGAAACCCATGGAACTATTACAGCATGGAAGCAGCATCACCTACAAATTCGTACGCCAAAATTGTCCATGTAGTCACTACAAACACACTATAGATAAAATACACTAAGACACCAACCGGGTCAACAAAAACCAACCATATGACTGGACTTTTAAGGTTCAGTTTGTAATAAATGTGCGACACGTACTACGTCTTGCAACTCACCCGCGGAACGTTCATTTTTACCGGATTACATCGATGTAAGAATAGTTCCGCAGTGGAGTGGCAATTTTTTATATAATTATTTACACACAATAATAATTAATATTGTACATTAAAATTTGTCTTTATAATAATATCTTTTTATTTTGTCTTAACATAATTAATAAAATTACAGTCTCTTAAGTCTAGTAGGTACTGAACGTGTTGTACCGATTTTTTTCAAGGAGTCAAATAGAAAAGACAATTAATGTTTGACAGTTGGATCCTTTTCGCATTACTACGTCTAAATGTTTAATAACAAAAAATCGTTAAAAAAAATAAAAAACAATAAACTACCCCATTTATCTTCTTGAATCAATGTTGCTCAACGTGCCTATCGCGTTCTCTTCCTCGCGCGGTATGTGTGACAGTGATAGCTGCGCCGCAGAAATATTGTTATTTTCATGACAAATTAATTAAATTAAGCAACATTTCGTGATTATATTGTTAATGTAGTGGAATATAAATGTAAACAAAATATTTTCTTATCGAAAGTATGATATTCCATCTTGTTTTTTGATATAATTTGGACTGTTTTTAAATTTTTTTACGGAGCACCAAGGCATGCTTTCGGTTTGTGAAATAGCGCGCGACTGAGCTAACTTGCTATTATTAGTAGTAGTTAAACCGTGCCGTTTTTGACGCGTTGATGGTGAATCTAAGGAAATATAACATCGTTGCCGAAACCTAACTAAGCTATAGAGAGTTCATAATTAACGGCGAAATTTACTTTCGTATTCTAATTATATTGTAAGGAGTTTTTCATTGCTTGAAAACACGGATAAAACCTTTTCTAAAAATTAAACCTAGCTAGATCGATTTGTCGCCCCCGAAACCCCCTATATGCTAAACATGAAAATCGTTGGAGCCGTTTCCGAGATTCCCTCTCGGACCTCGTTGACGAGTAGACGCGTATAAAATAACTGTCTATTTTTATTATTTAAATTATTTAAATCAATTTATCGCATAAATTCGATTCAAAAAAATAGGAGTGCATAACAGTGAGGAGTTATAAGTCGAAGCTAACCAGTCATTTTCCCAAGAGGCGTCGCATACGCTCAAGCCCCGCCCTCTTCAGCAGCCATCTTGCTAGAAGTGTCATCCACAGCTGCGCAAGCGCCGCCCTGCATCGAAGCCATCTTGGACGGAGTCGCTAACTACGCGGTCAGTACACTTGCCAAGATTTATGTTCCCCTGGTACTAAAATGTAGCGATCTCAGTTACTACCTACCTTTGATATTTCACAACCCGCTTCTTCGGAGTCGGACGCGCCTATGGCGGGTGAATCTGTCGATGAGGCGAGCTCAGGTAGGAGGCAGAAACGGAGGATGGATCGTGGACTAGGAATGAATGATTTATTTACGGCGTTCAAAGAGGAATTGTCCGAATTATTTGACACTAAGTTCTCCAAATTGTATGCTGAGCTTCAACAATTGAAAAAGCAGAATCTGGACATAAGCAAAGCAAATGCAGAAATGGCCAAGTCTATGGAATTTATGTCGTCTAAATACGATGATATAAAGGAAAAATTTGACCAAGTCCTTAAAGAAAAAAATGACAGTAAGTTATATATAACAAGCTTGGAGGAAAAAATTGAAAGCTTGGAAAAGAACTTGCGAGCGTCTTCAATTGAAATTAAAAATATCCCTAAAAAAACAGGGCGAAACCAAGGCCGATCTTATAAAAATTACTTCCAGCATTGGGTCCGCCCTTAAGCTAAACATCCAGGCTTCAGAAATCAATGACGTGTTCAGACTTCCCGCTAAAAAAGAAGTTATCCCCTCCATTGTGGTCAAATTCTCTTCAATTATTCGTAAGGAGGAACTCCTGGTGTCAGTCAAAAGATTTAATAAAGATAATAGAAATGATAAACTGAACACTCGGCACCTCAGGCTCGACTGTCCGCCTGCTCCGATTTATATTAGGGAGCACTTGACTGCGAAGACCAGTAGGCTGTTTTTTCAATGCAGAGAGTTCTCTAGACAGCAGGACTAAAGTTTTACTGGTGCTCACATGGTAAAATCTTCCTTCGGAAGAGAGAAGGTGACCGCTTCATTTTGGTTATAAATGATAAACATCTTGAAGAACTTAAAACCAAGATATAGGGTTCGCTATAATACCACGGCCCGTCGCACAATAGTTTTAAAAATAATTTTAACTAATATATTTTTTTGCTATACAATTTCAACTTCTACTGCGTGCATACTGAGTTCACTTTGCGATGTTCCGACCATGTTTCATAAGACAAGTATCCATCGCAGTTATTTCAACTCACTCGTACATTGTTTCACACCTACCTACACAAAATATTTAATCAAGAAGAAATCATCCACTTCTAATCACACCTATGTACAAATGCCCTATTATTCGTATGTCAATCTTCCGTAAAATTCCATAAGGTATAAATTCATAAAGTACCTTTTTATACTAGCTACAAACAAAAATAAAAATTCTACTTACATGTACAAAAACTGCTGCTGCTGTCAGAAACTCACTCACGCTAGTTGTTTATCAATAGGTTGTAAGCATAAGCAACGAATACTGTCATTTATTACTGTTTTGATTTGTTTAATGTTTGATATCTATATATATAAAAGAAAGTGGTGTTAGTTACACTATTTATAACTCAAGAACGGATGAACCGATTTGGCTGAAAATTGGTGGAGTGGTAGCTTAGAACCAGGAGACGGACATAGGATACTTTTTATCCCGTTCGACCGCATTTCCGTCATGTCTCTATAAAACGTGGTATAAGAAAAACGCATCTGACATGGAATAACAAAACGCAAATGACAGTGGAATAACAAAACGTAAATGACAGCTAACTAGCGGCACGCTATGATGGCCGGTTTGACACATTACAATAGTGATGTGGAATGTCAATTTATTCTCGAACAAAAAACAATTAAGTTTTGTTTTTGTACCTGATTAAATAGGTTTAATAAAACAAAAATGTATATGTTTATTTAATTTATTTGAACGAACTGAATATTTGAATGAAAATGAATATACATACTTTATATGCACACAAGAAACATATGAATACAAAAGATACCAAAAAAGGTGCCACAAAAGGCCATAATTAATCAGATTCGTCCATACTACTATTTTCACTGTCGTCACTGCTATCATCACCTACATTAATAATTATATGTTCGTTTTCTATAATATTATCTATTTTCACATCTCTTTCATAATCTTCCCTTATTAATTTAACAGTTCTATTCACAACCTTTTCCCAGTCTCCTTTAGTCACATGTTCACAAGCTTCTTCTAATAATTTTAGCATTTTTTTTGTGGTAAATGGGGGTTCTGTATTGTGTCTTGCAGCATATCCCTTAATTTGAGCCCACACCAACTCAATCGCATTATACTCACAATGGTAAGGCGGTAACCGTATAACTCTGTGCCCATGTTCTAATGCTATTTCGTCAATGACGTATCGGATCTTGGTTGGTTTGTTTTCTTTTAAAAGACGTACTAATTCCGCTTTTAACATATTCATGTTTGCATCTACGCCATTTTTACGAAGCCATGCGACGATATCAGCTTTCTTTTGGGATTGGGCAGGTGGCTTGTCAATTTGCATCGAGTGGTATGGGGCGTTGTCCATAATTATAATAGATGGTTCAGGGAGGCTACACAACATTGAGGTAAACCATTCAGTAAACTTTTCTCCATTCATGTCTTCATGATAGTCTCCAGTGGTTTTTGACGCAAAAGCCATGAGAGAACCTTCGACAAACCCGTTGATGGTTCCGGCGTGACAAATTATAAGTCGCGATCCTTTTCCTACAGGAACTTTGGAAGTAGATGCTGCTGTGTCATCGTTCCAAGAACGGCCTACAGTATGGTTAGCATTAAGCCATGTTTCATCCAAGAACACAACATTTTGCCAATTTTTGATTTCTTTCACTTGCCGTAAAAAAGTATACCTTGCCATCGCTATATCAAATCTTTCCATCAATATTTTGCGTTTGTTACATTTTTTGTATCGAAATCCAATGGTCTTCAAAATCTTCGTTAAAGAACTTTCCCCACCGAAGAATAATCCAGCTTCCTTCAGTGAATGCACCAACTTTTTTCTTGTTGGATACTCCTTCTGTAAATAGTAGCCGTAAACATGTCTTCGGATAGCATCGGCATCAAAGCTATCGATGCCTACGACTGGTTTTGCTCGTTTTCTCTTTTTTGGTGTGTGAAGTTTATTTTCTTCTGTGCCAGTCTCGCCATATTTTTTTTTAGGTATCCGTCTAACAGTTCGTTGTTCAATATTAAGCGCATCAGCTACGCGTTCAACCACTGACGTTATAGGTAAAATTGGCCCTCCATTTTGAGCTTCACGATCGAAATAGTTACGAAGGCGTATTACGAACTCACGTGTCTGACTATTTAGAACAGTTCTCTGCGTACGTTCGGTCATATCGACGAAATCCACAACAAAGGGCTTGAACAGAGTCCAAATTAACGAGCAACGGTCAACAGTAATGCAGTATCAATATTTGAAATCCAAAGCCAGGTCAAAACTATATCACAATCGCATTGCACTGACAGTTTATACTTTTCGAAGCAACGTCAATTCGAAACTGCTTTGTTTTGCATTGAGCATTGACGCGAGTTTGCCGGAGGTAGTAGTTGTGCTAGCCAGCGATCCTATGTGACGATCGTATTAGATTCCATTTTTAAAAATTTTCAATTTAGAAAACCAAATGCCGAGTTGTGGTATATATCATATAAAAATAAAAATTTTACCTTTTGTATGAAACAGCTGATATTTTTTTGCGATTTCAGAGGTTTGTCCACATAGTGAAAATTGTTCATATTCACAAGTACATTCACCCCTTAAATGGTGCAAACTGATTTTTCTACACTTGTATACATTTTAGAAATCAATTTAATAAATAAATTTTGAGTCCTAAACCTAAAACTACATTCGATAAAATTTATGAATCTCTGCACATCACTATCGTCAATAAAGTAATACAATTATTTCCTTCAAAGTCGTTATCAATTAATACGGAACTTCATGAGCGGACAAACGTCAAACCGGCCATCATAGCGTGCCGCTAGTGTAAACGTAATTTTGTCTTTGGTTAAGTATGGTAAAAAAATTGACAGTTATAAAAAGTGTTATAATAAAGCATTACTGATATTATAAATGCGATAGTGTGTTTGTTTGTTGGTTTGTCCTTTAATCACGTCGCAACAGAACAGCGGATTGATGCGATTTTTTGCATGGGTATAGTAATGGATGTAGTAGTGGTTCCTCAGACCGGGAGAGCTACTTTTTATCTCGGATAATGAAAGAGTTCCCGCGGGATTTTTAAAAACTAAATCCATGCGGACGAAGTCGCGGGCATCAGCTAGTTACTAATAATTGTCAGCTTATACTTTATTGGCATGTCACATTCACACTTTCGCACTCCACACAAAATATATATTTCGGATATATAAATTTTTTCAACACACACTTATTACACACATACTATTATTATTATAATTACAAGACACTCGCATACTATTTTATAAAAAAGCTTCCCACATATGCAGATCCCACTTTAGTAATTATAATATATATAGCTCGATTACCACTGACTGACTGACTCACTGATTGACATAATTGTTCTCCTAGAAAGAGACAGAAAACGATAGAATGATGTACGGGAGATATGTTCGGGTGGGGGATTCGAGTGGGGAAAAATTATGACATTTCGGAAAAACAAGATGGCGGCCGACGTGATTCTTGCAACTCTTTTGTTTTCCAACCGATTTCTTTGAAATTTTGGATTATTGTAGAAATTAGTAAACGATTAACAGAAAAAGTGAAAAAAATTAAAAAAACAAGATGGCGGCCGAGCTGTGACGTCTCAAGTTTCCACCTCTCTCCTGTAAAATTTTGTATGAAAAAAATTTTTTTCACCCATGGTGTCGTATAGAGCTCAAAGAATGTGACTCGGAGAGAGGTGGAGAGAGCTGATGAGTGAGGAGTTTGGAGACTGGCGAGGGGCACGGCCAGGGTATAGAAGATAGGTGGAGGGTGCTCGACCAAATGTCATTCGAAACCTCGAGCAGTTGCCAGTGAGTTGAAAAAAAAATCCAAAATGGCGGAAAAAAAATGGCGGCAAATTTTGTCCGTCTCTCTCTCGGAGACTATAAAAGATGGAGGAGCGGTTTCTCGACAAAAGATGATCAAAACCCGGAGGTCTACCTGGTGAGTAGAAAAAAATTCAAGATGGCGGATTTTTTTTTTCCCCCATATAAAATGTATGGGGAATATTGAAGGGACTAGAAGTTGGGAACTATGCAAGACAATGAGTTTGATAGGTTCATAGGGCTTTTTTCTTTTTCTTTTTTTTCATTTTACATTTGCATTTTTTCTTTTTTTTTTTTCTTTTTTTTACTTTTTCATTTGTGAATGAGGAGCACGGCCAGGTTATTGCAGATGGGTGGGGTGTGCTCGAACAATTTTTTTGGCAAAAGATGACCAGAATCTGAAGGTCTACTTGATGAGTAAAAAAATCGCGGTCCGCTTTAGCGGGCCGCGCACCCACGCGCCCTACTTTTAGTAATAACACTTCCCGCGAGCTGCTTTAGCAGCTCGCGCACCGAGCGAAATAAATAAAGCCGAACAATCGCGGTCCGCTTTAGCGGGCCGCGCACCCACGCGCCCTACTTGTAGCAATAACACTTCCCGCGAGCTGCTTTAGCAGCTCGCGCACCGAGCGAAATAAATAAAGCCGAACAATCGCGGTCCGCTTTAGCGGGCCGCGCACCCACGCGCCCTACTTTTAGCAATAACACTTCCCGCGAGCTGCTTTAGCAGCTCGCGCACCGAGCAAACGCTAGTTATAATATATATAGCTCGATTACCACTGACTGACTGACTCACTGATTGACACGATTGTTCTCCTAGAAAGAGACAGAAAATGATACAATGATGTAGGGGAGATATGTCCGGGTGGGGGATTCGAGTAGGGAAAAATTATGACATTTCGGAAAAACAAGATGGCGGCCGACGTTAATCTTGCAACTCTTTTGTTTTCCAACCGATTTCTTTGAAATTTTGGATTATTGTAGAAATTAGTAAACGATTAACAGAAAAAGTGAAAAATATTAAAAAAACAAGATGGCGGCCGAGCTGTGACGTCTCAAATTTCCGACCCCTCTCCTGTAAAATTTTGTATGAAAAAAATTTTTTTCACACATGGTGTCGTATAGAGCTCAAAGAATGTGACTCGGAGAAAGGTGGAGAGAGCTGATGAGTGAGGAGTTCGGAGACGGGCGAGGGGCACGGCCAGGGTATAGAAGATAGGTGGAGGGTGCTCGACCAAATGTCATTTGAAACCTCGAGCAGTTGCCAGTGAGTTGAAAAAAAATTCCAAAATGGCGGAAAAAAAATGGCGGCAGATTTTGTCCGTCTCTCTCTCGGAGACTATAAAAGATGGAGGAGCGGTTTCTCGACAAAAGATGATCACAACCCGGAGGTCTACCTGGTGAGTAGGAAAAAAATTCAAGATGGCGGATTTTTTTTTCCCATACAAAATGTATGTGGAATATTGAAGGGACTAGAAGTTGGGAACTATGCAAGACATTGATTTTGATAGGTTCATAGGTGTCTTAGATCTCGGAGAATTAAAAAAGAAAAATATACTAGCCGAATTGAGAACCTCCTCCTTTTTGGAAATGGGTTAAAAAAGGTGAGAGTGGTTTTTTTGCCAATTATCCACGCGACCAACTAGGTGGGGTGTGCTCCAACAAAAATTACTCGAAACCACATCCAATTAGCAGGGAGTTGAAAAAAAAAACTCCAAAATGGCGGATTCAAGATGGCGGCCATAGAAACTTTCTCTGGTGTCTATCTCGGAGAGTATAAAAGATGGAAGAGTAGTTTCTTGGCAACAGATGATCAAGACCCAAAGGTCTACTTGATGATCAGGACAAAAAACAAGATGGCGGATTTTTTTCCATGCGAAATATATGGCGAATATTGATTTTTCTTTTTTTTTCTTCTTTTTGTTTCTTTTTTTTTCTTTTTTCTTTTTTTTTCTTTTTCATTTTTCTTTTTTTTTCTTTTTTTTCTCTTTTCTTTTGCTTTTACTTTTTTCTTTTCTTTTTCGTTTTTCCTTTTTTCTTTTCCTTTTTTTTTCATTTTTCATTTTCTTTTTTTTTCTTTTTCTTTTCTTTTTCCTTTTTTTTATTTTTTTTTCTTTTTTCCTTTTTTTTATTTTTTTTTCTTTTTTCTTTTCTTTTTTCCTTTTTTTATTTTTTTTTATTTTTTTCATTATTCATTTTCTTTTTTTCTTTCTTCTTTTTTTTTCTTTTTCTTTTGTGAATGAGGAGCACGGCCAGGTTATTGCAGATAGGTGGGGTGTGCTCGAACAAATTTTTTGGCAAAAGATGACCAGAATCCGAAGGTCTACTTGATGAGTAAAAAAATCGCGGTCCGCTTTAGCGGGCCGCGCACCCACGCGCCTTACTTTTAGTAAAAACACTTCCCGCGAGCTGCTTTAGCAGCTCGCGCACCGAGCAAACGCTAGTTTTATAATATATATAGCTCGATTACCACTGACTCACTGACTCACTCATTGACATAATTGTTCTCCTAGAAGGAGACGGAAATCGATATAATGATGTTCGGGAGATATGTTCGGGTGGGGGATTCGAGTGGGGAAAAATTATGACATTTCGGAAAAACAAGATGGCGGCCGACGTGAATCTTGCAACTCTTTTGTTTTCCAACCGATTTCTTTGAAATTTTGGATTATTGTAGAAATTAGTAAACGATTAACAGAAAAAGTAAAAAAAATTAAAAAAACAAGATGGCGGCCGAGCTGTGACGTCTCAAATTTTCACCCCTCTCCTGTAAAATTTTGTATGAAAAAAATTTTTTCCACCCATGCTGTCGTATAGAGCTCAAAGAATGTGATTTGGAGAAAGGTGGAGAGAGCTGATGAGTGAGGAGTTCGGAGACGGGCGAGGGGCACGGCCAGGGTATAGAAGATAGGTGGAGGGTGCTCGACCAAATGTCATTCGAAACCTCGAGCAGTTGCCAGTGAGTTGAAAAAAAATTCCAAAATGGCGGAAAAAAAATGGCGGCAAATTTTGTCCGTCTCTCTCTCGGAGACTATAAAAGATGGAGGAGCGGTTTCTCGACAAAAGATGATCACAACCCGGAGGTCTACCTGGTGAGTAGGAAAAAAATTCAAGATGGCGGATTTTTTTTTTCCCATACAAAATGTATGGGGAATATTGAAGGGACTAGAAGTTGGGAACTATGCAAGACATTGATTTCGATAGGTTCATAGGTGTCTTAGATCTCGGAGAATTAAAAAAGAAAAATATACTGGCCGAAATGAGAACCTCCAAAATGGCGGATTCAAGATGGCGGCCATAGAAACTTTCTCTGGTGTCTATCTCGGAGAGTATAAAAGATGGAAGAGTGGTTTCTTGGCAACAGATGATCAAGACCTACTACTACTCTACTTGATGATCAGGAAAAAAAACAAGATGGCGGATTTTTTTTCCATGCGAAATATATGGCGAATATTGATTTTTCTTTTTTTTTCTTCTTTTTGTTTCTTTTTTTCTTTTTCCTTTTTTTTCATTTTTCTTTTTCTTTTTTTTCTTTTCTTTTTCCTTTTTTTTTTCATTTTTCATTTTTTTTTTCTATTTTTTTTTCTTTTTTTCATTTTTCATGTATTTGCTTTTTTGTCTTTTTCCTTTTTTCTTTCTTTTTTCCTTTTTTTTATTATTTTTCATTTTTCAATTTCTTTTTTTCTTTCTTCTTTTTTTTCTTTTCTTTTTTTTTTTTCTTTTTCTTTTGTGAATGAGGAGCACGGCCACGTTATTGCTATCTGCAATGTGGGGTGTGCTCGAACAAATTTTTTGGCAAAAGATGACCAGAATCCGAAGGTCTACTTGATGAGTAAAATAATCGCGGTCCGCTCTAGCGGGCCGCGCACCCACGCGCCCTACTTGTAGTTATAACACTTCCCGCGAGCTGCTTTAGCAGCTCGCGCACCGAGCGAAATAAATAAAGCCGAACAATCGCGGTCCGCTTTAGCGGGCCGCGCACCCACGCGCCTTACTTTTAGTAAAACACTTCCCGCGAGCTGCTTTAGCAGCTCGCGCACCGAGCGAAATAAATAAAGCCGAACAATCGCGGTCCGCTTTAGCGGGCCGCGCACCCACGCGCCTTACTTTTAGTAAAACACTTCCCGCGAGCTGCTTTAGCAGCTCGCGCACCGAGCGAAATACTAGTTATTATAATATATATAGCTCGATTACCACTCACTGACTGACTGACTGACTGACTGACTCATTGACACGATTGTTCTCCTAGAAAGAGACGGAAAACGATACAATGATGTAGGGGAGATATGTCCGGGTGGGGGATTCGAGTGGGGAAAAATTATGACATTTCGGAAAAACAAGATGGCGGCCGACGTGATTTTAGCAACTCTTTTGTTTTCCAACCGATTTCTTTGAAATTTTGGATTATTGTAGAAATTAGTAAACGATTAACAGAAAAAGTGAAAAAAATTAAAAAAACAAGATGGCGGCCGAGCTGTGACGTCTCAAATTTCCGACCCCTCTCCTGTAAAATTTTGTATGAAAAAAATTTTTTTCACCCATGGTGTCGTATAGAGCTCAAAGAATGTGACTCGGAGAAAGGTGGAGAGAGCTGATGAGTGAGGAGTTCGGAGACGGGCGAGGGGCACGGCCAGGGTATAGAAGATAGGTGGAGGGTGCTCGACCAAATGTCATTCAAAACCTCGAGCAGTTGCCAGTGAGTTGAAAAAAAATTCCAAAATGGCGGAAAAAAAATGGCGGCAAATTTTGTCCGTCTCTCTCTCGGAGACTATAAAAGATGGAGGAGCGGTTTCTCGACAAAAGATGATCAAAACCCGGAGGTCTATCTGGTGAGTAGGAAAAAAATTCAAGATGGCGGATTTTTTTTTTCATACATTATGTATGGGGAATATTGAAGGGACTAGAAGTTGGGAACTATGCAAGACATTGATTTTGATAGGTTCATAGGTGTCTTAGATCTCGGAGAATATAAAAATTAGTAATAAATCGGGTAGGGGTAGGGGTCGGGGTAGGGGTCGGGGTAGGGGTTGGGGTAGAGGCAGGGGTAGGGGTAGGGGTAGGGGAAGGGGTAGGGGTAGGGGAAGGGGTAGGGGTAGCGGTAGGGGTAGGGTTAAGGGTCGGGGTAGGGGTAGGGGTAGGGGTAGGAATAGGGGTAGGGGTAGGGGTCGGGGTAGGGGTCGGGGTAGGGGTAGGGGTAGGGGTAGCGGTAGGGGTAGGGGTAGCGGTAGGGGTAGCGGTAGGGGTAGCGGTAGCGGTAGCGGTAGCGGTAGGTAGGGGTCGGGGTAGGGGTAGGGGCGGGGTCGGGGAAGGGGTAGGGGTAGGGGTAGCGGTAGCGGTAGCGGTAGGGGTAGGGGTAGGGGTAGAGGTAGCGGTAGGGGTAGAGGTAGTATTATTTTATGGTGTATGGTATTATATTATATTATATTGTGTTAAATCGTGTTATACTATATTAAATTATGTTATATTTGTAATATAATTTGTATTATATTGTGTTATACTGAGTTATATTATATTATATTATGTTACATTTGTAATATATTGTAATATATTGTATTATTTTATGTTATACGGTATTATATTGTGTTATATCGTGTTGTATTATGTTATATTTGTAATA